>OX439037.1:60680775-61880775 GCA_949317995.1 Acholoe squamosa
CTAGTAATAATGGTTCAAAATGCTCTAATATACACGAATTCTAAACAATATTTGATGTCGTTAATACATTTTTAATTTCAGAGATGTCTAGCTATTTTTTTACTTCTTTTATCTGGTTGTTTTGTAATTGATTCTTTTTACTTCTTAAAGTCATATATTCGCAGCGCAAGTTGTGCTGCATTTAATTTAGAAATAGATAATCAGCATCACTGTCCGGATATGAGCCTATGATATACAAGTGATCAAGGTTCATTTGAAGCATTTTCACATCATTTGGAATAAATTCTTTTCATCCCTACCCCTTCTTTTTAGGGTAGAGAAGGGGTTGAAAGAAGCACCAACTTTATTGCATGAGACGCATTAGGCATGGGTCAGTACGTCAGTCATGGGGGAGTAGAGAGGGCCGCAGCTGGAGGTCTTGTCGAAGGGTAGAGAAGACTGAGTGGTGGGGTGCCTGTGGACAGGGGACAGTGGGCCCCAGGCAGTAGACAGAGGAGACTGACGCACATGGGGCCAGGCACCAGCCACAACGGACTGTGGAGTGCTGGAACCATGTGGAAATGCCACAGAAGGACTTAGAGAATGGTGGGAATGTGACGTGTGGGGTTGTTTGTGTGAGTTTATTTTTCTTCTAAATTTCAGGAAAGGAAGCACCGTTAGGTTTGGAGCCTGTGCAAAGAAAAAAAGATAAAACACTGTAAAAGGAAAAGACCCTTTTCTGCGAGCAGTAGTCTTGGGACTAAAATACACGTTTCATTTTATGAGGAAGTAAAAGTTGTTCTTGAGAGATGTAAAGAAAATGATAGGACACTGGGGGAAGGGGAGCTCACAGAGGCTTGTACTTAGTATAAACTGAGGGTGCTTATGTGCATGACTGTGTGGTGTGGTGGGGTGGGGTGGGTGAGGAGTGGTGTAGGTAGCTGTGCAGGAGGTTGTTGAAAGGACACAGGAGTATCATTATATTTACACGGCCCCATTAGTAGTCCATCCAGGGGGTAGTTTGACGTGGTCGGAGAGGTGACCAATATTGGGCTGCTGCAGTCCATCCTCCCTCCATCCCCTCCCAACCCCCACCTCTCCAAACTAATAGACTGCTGCCGAAAACTAATTCAGGATCACGATCTAATCACCTCGGTGCTGCCTGTTCGATTGCACCTCTGCATCTTTCCCTTCCACAAATGAATACGATTAGGTGAGGGAATGGAACTGTTTGCATGGGACGGGAGCCTGCAGTTAATTCAGTTACGATACCAATGACAACGGCACTGGTGGGCATGTCTATCTCACGAGAAGCTACTATCAGGCCACCTGGGGAGACTACTGAAACATAGATAGAGCTACACTGTATGGAAGAGATTGTATTAAGGGCCATCCAGACAATTTTAAGAGTTTAAATTGACATTGACATGAATTAAGAGCCACAGGACAGACAGAAACGGAAGGAATCGATACAACAGAACCTGAAATTCAAAGCTGCAATTCAAGATTGATTTTTGGAAGTCTATATCAAAGACTTGAGTCCACATGAACATGAAACTCATTATCTTAGTGCTATGTAGAATTCGCTATATTTCTGTAGCAAAAGATTATTACCACTATAATACCATAACCGAAGAAATCTGAAAATGAAAAGCAATGTTTTCACTCACCTAGTAATATTATAAATCCATGAAAGTTAGGGGCCACTGCTATGTAGTAACGTCAGATGTGGTATAAATATTGAATCCCTTTTGGTATAGCATATAGGAGTGGCCATGACTTCTTCATATATTCAATCAATGCGATAGATTAGATTTCTTTGCAAAATATCACACAGTGTTGAATCTTTTCCCTTTACATCCATCACTCAATGTCAGTGGTCAAGTATTCCTAGCTAAAGGGCGACTACTAAGCAATAAAGTAGTAGTTTTACTGATAGCAGATGATGTAATTGTAGTTTTAGCAGTAGCACCTTTTTAGTTACTCTCCAGAGTACCAACTCCCCTCATTACATCCTCATTGTCTGCAGTTGGAGGTGTGTCCTGGGGAGGTGTATCCTTTATAAGTTCAGCACCTCTCAGACTCTGACAGGCCCCCTGGAGCAGTGGGGGCCGCATGCTGGTGACAAGGGGGTGGGCTGGTAGTAATCCATGGGGGCGGCAGCTGGAGAAGTGGTGGTGGGCGACAGCCCTGTCGGCCTGGTATCGTCATCGGCATGGTCAGAGTGTGTGGAGACAGTTGGAACTAGGTGCTGGAGGAATAGTAATCCCAGTGACCAGAGCCTCCTGTCTGAGTGAGCTGGTCCCCGTTGGTGCCCGGTGTTGCTCTGAGTTGCTCGCTGGGATCCTGTCCTTGTCTGGGCGCGGCGCCTAACGGAGGAGGTAGCAGGTAGTAGCAGCTGGGGTGTCCTGTCTGTGGTGGTGGTGGTGGTGGTGGTGGTGGTGGTGGTGGTGGTGCTGGGTGGCGGCGGTGGTGCTAGGTGGTGCTGGTGCTAGTGGTGCTGGCCTACACTGTTACACCACATGGGGAGATGAGTATAGCCCGCACCGGAAGTGTTGCCGCCAGGTGGGGCCACCACTGGCCGCTAGGGGAATGGGAACGGGAAGGTGCGTCAAGCTGCGACGAACACTAGCATGCATACGTCATCTGACGTAGTGCATGTATACACGTGTTCTTTGTTTCAACTACAGTATGCACTTGGCGACACCTATAATCTTTATATCTATGTCTGGGTAGGTGCATCCGGATGAGATAATGCCCGACCTGAAGTCTACTTCCATAATCATAATTGACTGGACGTTCTATATTGAAAGGTAGGAACCAAATTTGTTAGTGCTTAAGTTACGTGTGAGATTTTGAATTGGGTATTATTTCGTCCATTCCTAAAGCCAAGGTTCTAGAGCTACCTGTCGATCCCCGCTTCCAGAGCTATAACATACCGTCATACCTGGTCAAACGTAGCTGTTAAGGACGGGTCTTCTTCAGCCGACTTGATCCAGTCTAATTAGGGTAGTCAGACACCGATCAATGAGACAATGCCCCTCTCTTGCGGCGCTAATGACATCATTTGCTTGGCGTTAAGTAATTTGGCGAGGATTGGAGCCCTAAGCCTCTGCTACTATTTGATGGTGGCTTAATGGTATAACAGTAAATGGCCGAGCAGCAAAGTCATTGTGAGGAAACAGAAACCACTCTCGCTGTGTCATCGGTTGTAAACATTTTTTTCTCTGTATGTTTCATATCAAGTTGCAGGCATATTCTCTATCTATCTATTAATGAACGCATTAGTTAATAAGCTTAGAGACTAATTTGATATATGTGGTGGTAATTTTCCAGGTTTCTACGTCCACATGCAGCTTCCATGATAGCTGCGGCCCGTTAGGATAGAATGGAGGTTATGCGACAATTTTAAGGGTTGCCCATTGAGCATTTAGAAAAGTAATTCTCTGCCAATGACCACATGCAGTCATTTGATATTTTCATATCATATGTGTAAGATAATTACCCCTGTAGTCCGGGGGTTGAGGACCCTATGTAGGCCTAACCTCAACTTCTCCGATAAAATTTTTCTCTCTCCTGATTATTAATCTGTAGGGTCTAGGTGATGATATCCAGGCAGATGTGGAACTCTCACCCTTGGGCAATTTGAGATATTCAAGATGTCTGCCCAAATACTAACGAAAACTAGAAATATCTCTACCTCTGGTTCTAACCAATTAAAAATACAAATAAACAGTTAAAATGTATGTTTCTGGGGTCAAGGAATTTATTCCTACCACCTCTGAGTAGATAATTATCTGACTGCCATTTTGGATTTCCAACCCAAATTTTGAATAAAACAATGCTAATTCTATCCCAAAAGTATAGGAATCTCACAAACATGACAGCCCTATGAGCTAAATATTATTGTAAGGTTTTAAAACATGTTAACCTACCCTTGCTATTTTCACTTGTTGATGATGATAATCACATCATTTGACTTTGAATTTCAAATGGCACATCCTCCCTGGATGTAGATGTTATATGTTAAATGAACAGGATGGGTAGATGGCAGGTGATAATTATGATACAAGAGCCACTCTTTCTGTAGGGACTATAGGCTTTCCCTATTTGGGTGTTTAACAAAGCCACAGCTAAATTACAATCCATATAAAGATTATGATATTATTGCTTACTTCACAGAAAATAAAATTCTTAGAACAACAAAGTCATCATTAAATGAAATGAATACATTAGCAACTGGAACAGAATCTGATATGCATTGACAAGTTTAGATTACCTGAATTAGACTTGTTATCAATGCAATCAAGCTTTACAGGTAATTTGCTGAAAGTATTTTTGTTGTTGCACAAACTGCACTCCATACTGACTGGGTTTGGGAACAAGGCCATCAAGTTTCAGTGGGGTATAGTTGATTGACTTTTCTGCAGAATTAAGATATTCATGGATTATGTCATACTACTTACATGTATGCATCTCCATGTTGTATCCTAGAACACACATGTGGTGTACAATCTTGGGAACTAAGCTTTATTACTGCCTACTTAACCTAATTAGATCATGTGATTTGTGAGAAAGAGATCACATGGCAGAAGAAGGAGACCAATTTTACATACTTCCACTCTATGGAAGACTCAGCTTATAGACCTTCTGTGTGAAGATCTTGAATCATACAAGCAGGACTTCCAGGGACACAAGCTTGTCATCACTGGTAAGCTGTCAGTGCCAAATGAGCTCAACAAAGGTATCATGATTAAACTCATGACATGAAAACTAGTAATGAGGAGGCAGACACAATACTAGTGCAGCAACTAGCTTTTGTACAGCCACATTCAGCCTTGGTAGTTGCAGATGATACAGATGTGTCCATCTTACTGTTACACCTTTGGCATAATGGTAGCATATCATCAAGAGTTTTGATGACTTCACTAGCTTCTGTGTGTAAGAATGAAAGTATAATCCCAGATCTTCTAGCAACACATGGACTCACTGGATGTGATACTGTGGCCACCTATCTTGGGATTGGAAAGGGTATTGCCCTGAGAGTTCTGAGAACTAGAAATTATCCACTCACTATTATTGGGGAAATCAATACAAGTATGCCGGATGTCTTGACCCAAGCCACCCCATATATCTTTGCATGTTGTCACTCTATGACAAAGGCACACCCCAAAATGTGGAGCAGACACTTAAGCAGAAGCAGTGCAGGGGCCTTTTTCTGTTTTGAAATCGAGAATTATAAACGAATTTGTTTTGATTTTGTGTTTCTAAATGTGTTTTCAAGGAAATATAATAATCTATCCATTTGTGCAAAAGATTATTCAAAATGTCCTTTTGGTAAACGATTTTTGGCATTTCTAAATAGGTTTTCAAGATTATCTTTGAATTTTCGGTATGATCTAAGATAATCCTTACCAATCTTCATTTGGCTAAAAAGTCTTTCTTAAGGCTGTTTTGGTCAAAGTAAAATAGGTGGGACTAAATATATCAAAATGCTTAAAAATGTATATTTCTTAGGCGTAACAGTTCAGGGTAAAAGTATGTTTTGTTTTAAGCCTATAGAAGTGCTGAAATGAAAAATGTATTCATTCATTACGCTTTCATCAAGTTCACTATTATTTGTGTTTTAAAGAATACTGGACAATAATCGTTTTAAATTCTTTTAGCCAAATTAGCATGATTGTGAATGTATATTATGGGGAATCCTGTTGGGAGATGGAAATACGTTTAAAAGAAAATCTTGAGGTATCACATGATCATAGTGTATAAATTGTAAGATATTAGATTTCAATGCCATCATAAATTTGTAGTTAACTATATTTTACTGTAGTTTATTTTCTTAGGCATTCTGGAAAGAATTTAATCATTACAGATTCTAGAGAATTCTGAAAGATAATCTTACAAAGATCACATGACCAGGGAATTCCCTTCCTTTTATGATGTAACAAGGGTATATCCCCATCAATTATATACAATTTGGCACAAATTTCTTTGCACCAAAATTCTCAAAGAAAACCTTTAGATTATTTGAGGTTCAAGATTATTTCACATAATCTTTTGTAATCTATTTCTGTTTTGTATAAACCATTTCTCCGTTTAGAATTCTCTAAAGAGTGTCAACCGGAAATCCATTCAGAAAGGCCTACTCTTTTAAGATAAAAAAAATCGTTTTATAATCTTGAGACATCTAAAGATTATATAGAATCTTCGTTTTCAGAAGCTGAAGTCTCTATCTCCAACCACTGAAGCATTTAAAGAGAATGTTGCCCGAGCACCTTTTCAGATTGCTGTCTGGCACCATTCAGTGGATGCCAATCCACCAAGCTTAGAACCAACTCACCATAGCCGATACAAGGAGGAAGGGTCACAGATGTTGAACCCTACAACAGTCCCAGGATTATGTTGCACTGGTTCTACACGGCCTGCTCAAACTGATTAAATGCTCCTGTGCTGGAGATAGACCTTGCAAGATGCAGAAATGTGGCTGCTGCAGTTCAGGAATGGCCTTCTCAATATTCTGTTCATGCCAAGGAGGACGGCAATGCTGGAATGTCCTTTCAAAGCAGTCCTTCATGACAGTGCAGGAGCAGGAAGATGGAGATGAAAGTGCCTTGTGATTCTGATTGACTCCATTGAACAATAGTGAGTACATAGGATGTAAATCATGATAAACTAGCCTGATAATGTGATCAAGCATCTTCAACGAAATTTGGTTTTATATTACCTTGAAATGACTGAAACGAATATAGCTGGTTTGACAGATGAGGAAACAATATTTTGAACAAGAATCAGGTTCCTTTATCTCATAAGTACAGAGTATATTTAACCACTTAGAATCTAGTGTCTTACTTTGAGTCAAAATAACTAATATCACCTTGGCTTGTAACACCTATATTCAGTGATATATCTATCCGGTGTGATATGATTATTGTAAGAAACTGTGATTATTGTTATAATCAGTGACAAGAACAAACACTGGTTTACACGATTTACATTGTTCAAATATATCAAAAGGTCATTTGCTAGATTGGTCTATAGTTATCCAGAATCTTAAGAAGTTTGGTTTAAAATTAGGCTTGTTAAATAGGTAATTAAATCAGAAATCCTATATGGAAGCCAGGTATCCTCTCAGGGATGGCAGAAATGAATTCCTTGACCCCAGAAACATACTTTTGACCTTTTATTTGTATAAGAATAGAATAAACATTGTTTTATTCAAAAGTTGGTTGGAAATCCAATATGGCGGTCAGATATCTTATCAGAGGTGGTAGGAATGAATTCCCTGACCCCAGAAAATACATTTTGACTGTTTATTTGTGTCTCTAATTTGAATAGAACCAGAGATATAGACATTTCTAGTTTTCATTGGTATATTTTGGGTGGACATCTTGAATATCTCAAATTGCCCAAGTGTGAGAGTTCCACATCTGTATGGATATCATCACCTAGACTCTACAGATGAATAATCAGCAGAGAAAAAAGCTTTATCGAAGGAGTTAGGTCACTGCCCACAGCACCCAGACTACTGTTTTTCTATTACAAGGCTAGGGGCCAATACAGTGTCCTGAACGGTATTTGTAGATAAGTTATCATCTTTAATCTGTCCTAATTATTCGAATTTAGATCCTTTTGATAAAACGCTGTCTGCAGGGCATTTCAAAACTATATCTATAGCTATGGTTTTGAAATGCCCTCCAGGGGTCTTGTCCAACATGGCAATATTGTTTTAGAAATGCTGCAGTCTGCAGTTGAAGCTGGGAAAAAGTATCTGGAAGGTCACAGGATAAAAACCGATACCTAACCAAACTTGCTTACATCAGCTGATTTCTGGTGAGAAGATAGTTTGTTTGATGATTAATAAAAGGACTTTGGTTAGAAAACATAATGATGCTGTTCATTAAGATAGGCTATTTAAGAGAGTAAAACTTCAAAGTACACTGAAAATCCTGCAGATCTTTAAACTCGTCAGATTGAGGACCTAGAGTCGTCAGAGGAGGTATAGACAGGGGGCAGCACCTTACAGGTAGTGAATTCCCTCAGTATACCTCTCCCCAGTATGAGTCTATGGCATTCTAATGACAATATGTAACATACTCACAAGGTGGCAGGTATGTGCCACTCATGTTTGATGATCATGCCTTCAGTCTTCAACTGAAGGTCTTCACCACTCAGGACTTTAGGTGCTCAAGTTGACGATACCCAAATCTACAGCTTTAGGTACTCAGATTGAGGACCCAAGGTAGTCAGCACCAAGGTTGTCACTCTAACAACATTATGTAATCAGTTTGACTACCTTGGTTGAGTGTCTTGACCTAAATCCATTAGGTTGACTACCCTGGGTGCTCAATCTGATTACCTAAGGTTGTAGTTTTGGGTATCGTCAGTCTGACGACCTTGGCGCTTTCAGTGTAATGTGCATACAAATATTGTTATTGATGTACATCACAAGACAAAAGATCAGTTCAAAGTGGATGACTCCATGAAAAAATCATTTAAAAAACAGTACCTTACTATGAGGCTTCCATGCAGTATAGAAAAGCTCATAAATCTGTCGATGGCAAGGTTAATTCTTATTAACTTTTAAAAACGGATCAAATTCCAATTTTCAGATCATTAGATTTCTTTTAGAAGAAATGTAAAGAAACATTATGGGAGTTGCCTCAAGTCAACACAAGGCCCCTTCACCATAAGACCTACATGCATTGACTCTGGGCACCATTCATAATGCATGTTACCGCTCGTAACACATTCACTGCACGACCAGGGAGTGGTTGGGGAGGGGAGGCAGTCATGGCTACAAGTCAATCTTGACAGCTCCAGCCCACCCTGCTCTGGGCGTCAAAATGGGTTGGTACAAACAACATTTGATCCCGGGCCGGACCTAGGCTGACAGGGGATGTCCTCCAGGGCGCCTCTAATTGCGCATGCGCGTCCTATGGCGTCGCTAGCCGACCTTGAGGCGTCCACCCTGGTTGACATGATGACACCTAATACACCCTATCGGTCATGTTGTCCCCAATAGGTACTATAGTGGCTGGTCACAGACTCAGGCCACCCACACGGCTATCGGGGGGGGGGGGATTTGCCAGCCTCAACGTCAGCCTGTCAGTTTGTCCCTCTACTCCTGTCCCTAGAATGACTCCACTGTACCTTCACTCATATCTCTATCTAAATCAGGGACTAATTCAGACATATCACCCTGATGTGCTGCACTGCCACTTGAACAATTGCTGCCTCTGAATGTGTTCACGCTTGGTACCATATACAAAATCAAGGAATTTAACACAAGTTGCCAGCGATCCGTCGTTATATTCACAGAGATTCATTGTTCCACCTTACTGCCACCTGCGGCTTCTCGTAAAAACTACACTTGACCACTGCTCAGTTTGACAAGGACCCCTGGTAGATTCAACAGTTGTTTTCACAGTGCACCATGTCTGTGATCAAGACGTCTTCCACTCTGTCCACTGAATCTGAATAGAGATCACAGTATCTGAATAGAGGCATTATCCACAATTTCACCCGGTGACTATTTGTATTCATGTGATAAATAAATGGTGTCTCATTAATAGTCATAAGAGGCAAGAACAGTGTTGATCTACACATATCGCTCATGGCACGTCCTTATAATATACTCTTACTCTCTCCTGGTTTTCCATCATATGACTTAATATTTCCATTCACCGATAGTAATTATCATTTGATGGTGCAGTATGTACATACACTGGTGTACACTGTAAAAAGAAATGTCGTCGAAATACCGAAGGATCTCTCATCCCAAAGTTGCCAGAGATCCTTCGGTATTTTCACATCGTTTTCACAGAGATTCCTTGCACCACAACACTGCCACCTGGAGATTATACACTGGCTCCCTCACTGAAAGCGCCAAGGTTGTCAGACTGACGATACCCAAAACTACAACCTTAGGTAATCAGATTGAGCACCCAGGGTAGTCAACCTAATGGATTTAGGTCAAGACACTCACCCAAGGTAGTCAAACTGATTACATAATGTTGTTAGAGTGACAACCTTGGTGCTGACTACCTTGGGTCCTCAATCTGAGTACCTAAAGCTGTAGATTTGGGTATCGTCAACTTGAGCACCTAAAGTCCTGAGTGGTGAAGACCTTCAGTTGAAGACTGAAGGCCTGATCATCAAACATGAGTGGCACATACCTGCCACCTTGTGAGTATGTTACATATTGTCATTAGAATGCCATAGACTCATACTGGGGAGAGGTATACTGAGGGAATTCACTAGGTTACGTCTTTCGGGGAGAAGTGCTAACATGGCGCCATTTTCGCTTGTTAAATATGAGCAGGTAAACTTTCAACTTTCGCCGGTACCAGGGACACACTTCCGATCATACCGTTTCTCCTCGAAAGGGTTCACGAATTCACTACCTGTAAGGTGCTGCCCCCTGTCTATACCTCCTCTGACGACTCTAGGTCCTCAAACTGACGAGTTTAAAGATCTGCAGGGTTTTCAGTGCTGTTGTGTAATTACGGTGGTTCATTGTTCAGTTTTTACAAGGACCCCTTGTAGATTCAACAGTATTAGGAAAAGGAGGTTGGCAGGAGGAGGGAGTTATGCCACATGTATTATAAGTATGAAATTAGAAATTCTTAAATGCATTCAGCTGGTAATAGCATGTATTTTAACAACTGTCTACGTTATTAAAGAGGGTTTAAAAGAGACGCCATTACCACATTTCTCATTAGTATAGTTTTTGAAAAATAGGTAGGTTTTGAATTATCTAGAGTGTAGTCTGTCTAACAAAAACGATCCTGGCATTTTAACAAAAATTGATGAGTCTAGTTTATTCAAAACACGTAACTGAAGCACGCCGCTATCTCTCATCTTATTTTTAGCCTTAGTATTTAATCATGTTTGTATATTCAGATACACACAGTCCCTAATAGAAACATCTCCAAATTGCAAGGCGGCGTCAAGTAGGTTCCTGAGACATGTGAGAGGAAGGAGAAGAGAAGGTGAATAGTGTGGCCATGATTAGAGCTTGGATCTATGGGAGTGGGAGAGGGGGCTGGACTCTTATCTCCCCTCAGGCGCTGTAGCTCTGCTAGTGACAAGCAGGGCCTCGGCGCTGGGGAATATATCTAGATCTGATTATCTACCTTGGTCGGCAAGAATATACAGAAAAGGAATGAGAAAGAGGAAAAAAGAAGATAACAAAGTTGAGAGGCGTGCAATCGCAGCGGGACTCATCTGCGTCGTGTATCCGCCGGACTCACGCCCCAACGCATGCTCGGAAAATCCTTCCGCTGCTGCGTATTGAATGTGTCAGTGCGACGCAAGGTGATTTTGAGCAGGGGAACTATTTCGAGTCTAATCTAAGGGATGACAATGTGTCCGTTAACCTAGACTTACAGCCTCCTATATCACCATCCCATCATAATCCTACTTAATCTCGTTCAAAATCCATCCACATCCACAACATGCCCCACAATATCCTACAGTGTATTGTCGATACTCTGAACCATCCCCACTACTAGTCTTATTTTAAATTTCTTTCCTAAATCGCTCACAAATAATTCTTCTTTGCTATCTCCATACTGCCTACAGCGCTGTGTGTCTTTGGTCACCTTATCTAGAGGGCATGGGACGTGGCCATGTTTATCTGACTACTGAGTAGTATTAAGCTAATGAGGCTGTCAATCGTTATTATATATGGAGGCATCGTTATGATATCGGCTTACGACGGTAATGACAAAAGAGGCACTGATTTGGAAGGCGGAAGAGGCTTAGGTAGGACCTGGGTGCCTTGGTGTCTCCAAAAGATCAAAAGATGCAGTGGGAATATAACCATCACCATCCGGCAGTCCCATATGAACACCAGATTTGGCCAAATTGGGCTAGAGCCACGGTTTGGCATTTGTAAGGCACAACTGCCTGCAGAGCATTTCATATTAATAACTATCATTTTTGAATGCCCTCCTGGGCGTTCATGCAGGTGTCGCACGTGAGCGCGGTCAAAACCCCAATATTTCAAGCTTACAATTGCCCCAGCTGTTTTATATAAACTAAAACTTTAGCTAGCATTGTGTGTAAGTTTATCAAAGAGACTATGGTCAATGCATGCAGACTTTACCCCTGCGTTGTAGTCATGATATTACGTGATCCATACATTAGGTCGCACCAGAAGGGGTGGGGGATGTCCATGGCTCCTATAGATTTCCATAGTGAAAGCTTGACAAAGGGGTGGGGGTGTCCAAAAAGGCCTAAAAAGTGTGACATGATTTATGGATCAGGCCTTACCACCAAACAGGTGAAAACGTCAGTTACGATCGACTGATGGCCACAGAAAAGGAATGGACGTGGCTACCGGCTTGGTGTCATTCGGGAGGGTGTTGCTCCTATAGTAAAAGGAAGAGCTGGCTAAAAATACCCTTGTTTCCAGTCCTTTCTTTTCATGTAGCTATAACTTGTTCCGTTTGTTGCTCACAAGTGGTCATTCAAGTACGGAGATTTGAGTAGGTAACTAGTTAGGAAAAGTCAGTCAGTATAATATACTATAGAGTGTGTGACATGAGTAGGTACCTGATAGTGCAGCTCTCTCTGTTTTAAACAAGGCAGGTGGCTTTTCAGACTAATGTGGTGAGTGCAAGTTGAATGGTGAAGCAGAGCGTGACTTCTTTTGAAAAGAGGGTACCTACTGACAGCCCTTTTTACCACAGGAGCAACACGCTCCGGGTATGGTTTGGGCCACATAGGTCATCGTGGAGCGACTATGTCATCATCCATCTAAATAATCATAGTACAACCCCTTCATTCCATTTGTTATTATCTTAAAATGTAATATAGCATGGGACTGTGAAAACTACATCGCGATATGGACTTATATGAAGCTTGACATTACATGCTTTTGTCCCACTTAATGTGCACACAAAAAGAATCGTAAGGACCTGTATCACAAAATTCCAAGTGGTGTATCATCATTCAATGATGATATAGACCACTTGGGACAGTCTAGTCCTGCTGTCACTTGATTCTGTATTATTTTCAGTTCGAACAGAATGTAACGCTTAATTGACGTTTTCTGCTCCCGTCAGATATAATGACACTATTATCAGATGAACATTTGTGTGAGCAAGCATGCACATAAGAAGGATGCCCCGTATGAGTGTACACATATTATCCTTTCTGCTTGGTTGCCTGTAGTGCACAAACATGGATACCATCGTTCCAAGTGTAAGATGCCATGGAAAATGCGTGAGCCGTGCATCTCACACAGACTTCCCTTTGTGGATGACTGCTTCTACCTACTCACCCTGCTCCCCCTGGTGTCCGTCTGATTTATCCGTGAAGTTGCCTCTTACCAGCCATCCATCACGTGACCAGTGGACCGGAAGTAGCTCAAGGCCCTAGTAACCAGCACGTGAACATGTGAGATTGGAAGGAGTCGTGGGAACGAGGCTATGTGATCCTCATCTACCATCTTCTGCTGGAAGTCATTAAAGACTAGTTAACGCCCTATTAATTCCCAGGTAAAAATATACCATGGTAGATATCATGATCTACTCTAGTGTACCAGTATACATCATGGTTTACTATGATTCACTACAGTATACTCTCTTATTTTGTGGTACCATGATATACTAGGATACAGGCAACCCATATGTTAACCATGAAAGCCTATGATTTACTATGATTCTGGGATCATAGTTTACCATTATTTACTCAGATATATCACAATATTCCCTTTATTCTATGGTACACTATGGTATCTGTAACTGTAATATATCACAGTATCTTAGAATATATTAAAACATGGTTTGAGAAGCATAGTTTACTATGATATAGTAAGACAAATTGCAATATCTACATAAAAAATGTAACTGTATGGTTAACCATAGTTTCAGGAGCGTGTTGCTCCTATGGTAAAAAGAGCTGTCAGTAGGTACCCTCTTTTCAAAAGAAGTCACGCTCTGCTTCACTATTTAACTTGCACTCACCACATTAGTCTGAGAAGTCACCTGCCTTGTTTAAAACAGAGAGAGCTGCACTATCAGGTACCTACTCATGTCACAAACTCTATAGTATATTATACTGACTGACTTCTCCCAACTAGGTACCTACTCAAATCCCCTTTTTGAGCACCATACTTGAATGTCCACTTGTGAGCAACAAAAGGGACAAGTTATAGCTACATGAAAAGAAAGGACTGGAAATGAGGGCATTTTCAGCCAGCTCTTCCTTTTACTATAGGAGCAACACCCTCCAGAGGAATATGGTATATTATACCACGATTTCTGGGTTACACAGTCCTTTTTGGTGGCTATTCCCATCCACATATCTGTCGATATTGCACACCCTGTAGGCTGTAACATCAATTTTGTAAGGCGTGCGGTTATCCATGGATAACCCACACCCAGTGCCGTTATCCATGGATAACCAGCACACCTTACATGTCCTTCCTTGTCATATGTTACATGTTAAAACCCACGAAATACTCCAGGTCAGGGTAGGGATCGAACCTGCAGTCTCACATCCCAAATCCAACTCTCTATGCACTGTGCCACAGGGACTGACAAGAAACGCTCGGTTCGAACCACGTCTGGATATGATATAAAGCCGTGTGTGCTGTCGCTGTCCGCTGCCGGGCGACGAGGTGTATTATACACGAACATAACCGCGAGACGCATTGAAAGGAGGAGACGCGGTGGTCTAGCAGTTAGCGCCTTGCGCTCAGCCGCGTGAGGTACGCGGTTCGAACCCCGGTCTGGGCACATCTTTTTTCGCCGTGTGCGCTGTCGCTGTCCGCTGCCGGGCGACGAGGTGTATTCTACACAAACATAACCGCGAGACGCATCTTTTTTCGCCGTGTGCGCTGTCCCTGTCCGCTGCCGGGCGACGAGGTGTATATCTAGTCTAACAGTTAGTAACACGGTCCGAGCGCATCTTTTTTTCGCCGTGTACACAAACATAACCGCGAGACGCATTCAAAGCTTTAGCTGTCCGCTGCCGGGCGACGAGGTATATGTACACTATTTTTCGCCTTGTGCCGCTGCCAAGGCTAGCCGAGACGGGCGCTGTCACTGTCCACTGCCGGGCAAAGAGGTGTATGTACCTATGTACACACACTATGGCTGGCTTCGAGTCCTGGGGAGGGGGAATTTATTGGTATTCTATTGATTATTTATTGGTTTCGTGGTATAAATAAATAGTCAATGGATAATTCATGACTCGTGTGTGTGTTAGCAAAGGCTAATAACACTCGGCCTCGTGTCATTATCCTTCACTAACACACACTCGTCATGAATTATCCATTGGTTACTTGTTCACTATGCTTCCTCAGTATTGTGATATACAGAGCTTTTTCAACTCCAGTTTATCACAATATACCCGACAAACCAATGCATCACTTATGAAACTATGGTATAGAAAGGTTATTTGTAACCACATTACATCGTGATTCTTTATAATCATTGAAGTCTATGGTCTTGGAACTAGGGTTTTAATATGCTATACACTGATATGCAATGGAGTAGCAAAGTGTGTATCAACTTTGATGAATAATTGCAGTATACCATAATTGAATAAATAAATGAAAGACCATGGTATACTGATAAACTGTCATACCCACAATGTGCTTTCTATACTCCCTATTATCACCCAGTGATCATCTATTTCTCCCATGTGCTAGCAATCTAAAACATTTCTTCACATTTGCACATGCCCCAACTGTGCTCTACCCCTTGTGATATGAATATTTTGTATCAGCAAAACATACTTCTCTTTGGTCATTGCATAGGATGGACTCTTATTTCCATTCTTTGCTAATGACCTACAGTATTCTATCACATGGTGTTTTGCCATATTGTTCTCTACCCCTTGTTTTATGTATATTTACACTTTCGATGCATATTTTCCTCTAAATATTACATAAGATGCACATTTTCCCATTTGAGTGCTAAGTTCCATAAGCAATGGAAAATGGGGATTATTACTTAAATAGCGTTATGCCTGTTAACCACTTATTGTATATCTGATGCATATATACATATGTATTGAACTGTGACTAAAAAACTGTGTTGATCTATTGGTTTACTTTGTCATTTTCAATAATTTAGTCTTTGTGGATCAACATGGTAAAAGGTATGCCCACGAGAAGGTGCGCAGGCATACCTTTTACCATGTTGATCCACATATATATATATGTATATATATATATATATATATATATATATATATATATATATATATAAGTCATATATATATATATATATGTGTGTATGTCCTAGTCCTTGTTCAGAATGGGTATTATCTTTTTACTTTTAATAGGCACATTTCTCATAGGAGACATTAAAGACTATCATGAAATTGGAAACATAACACACATAACATCAAACATACTATGGTTTACCATGGTAAAAGACTACTATGATTAGTTCTTTGTTTTGCACCAGGTGGCAGCACAATTCGTGAGCAGACTTTTCGTGAGGTGTTCTGTTCATTTATGAAATCTATAAGCATAGAAATTATTCTGATGTTCAATTGCATTCAACCTTCAAGCATTAAGAATGTAAGCTAAAATGCAGTTTGGAAAACATGGGCCCAATAAAACAATTATACATGTAGTTAGTAGCTTTGTGAAGATACACATACCCATTTTGTGGTAAGTAGAGTAGCTATAGGTACCCTGTTGTACACATTCGGGAGGCGTGGCGCAGTCGGTAGCGCGTCCGCTCACAGGCCGTAAGGTCGTGGGTTCGGTTCCCGGCCCGGCCGGGGCACAGTGGTGGTTCCAAACGTCGCCGTAAGGTGTCGGTTGAGTTCCTCCCTGCTCTGGCTAGGCTGTGCTGGAAGGTCTCTCGGCGGTCATGGCAGACAAATGACTTAAAACAGGCCTGTCCATCTCTCACTATGCCTATGTAGTGACGGATGTTAAAGAACCATTGCCTCGGTAAATGTGTAGAGGCGTGCTTTCTATCTTCCCATAGATGCAGTCACCATCATCCCCCCTCCACATTAGACTAGGGTCCGGGCAAGCAACGCCACAAGGGTAATCTCACTTCGGTGTGGATACAACCCACGGGACCTCTCACCCTTGAGTGTCGGCCGCAAGGAAGGCACGAGGTGAGATAAAATTCGAGCCATTCCTTTAGAACAACCCTACATATACATTTCACTATGGTTTGTGATCATGAAGGGTTTATAAACATTTAATGTCCTGAGTGTGCAGATGAGTTCCACAATCTGAACATCTCTATCTTGGACATCAGTAAAAAAATAAATGTAGAATCAATGTCGACTTTGATTTGATTCAATGGTATGCTGTGATCATGATTAACCATAATGCAGACCATAATATACCATAGTAAAATAATCACGATTGGTTCCAAAGTACCCCTGTAAAGTTACTCCGGTTTATCATGTGCCCTGGTATATTACAGTTAACCATGATAAATATCATAGTGCAATATACAAAATATCATTATTTTGCATCTATCATAACTGTGGTAAATCATATTAGCACCAATGTATATTATAGTATATAATGTATAAAATCCTATAGGATAATCATGATTTACTCTAGTTCAAAAACTATGGTTCGTTCCAAAACACTCCAGTAAATTAATGATATATATCTCAATAAACCGTGATATATTTTTACCTGGAATCTTTCAGAGAATAAACCACAATATACAATGTCCCGAGAAGGCATCTACTTTGATACTCTAAGAAAAAAAGAAACAATGAAAAGGTTTTTTTTTTTTAAAGTTTGAGCAGTGTTAAGCACCTGTATTGGCCGTATCTCTTCAGCATATACAATGCCATGTCTATTTTAAACCCTCGTAAGACCAGCATAGCATTAACATAGTGACCTCGCAGGTGTTGCATAAACGGATCATTGGCATACGGCACATTCCCAATTTATGTAGGCACAAATGTGCAAATGACCTCAATTTCGGGTTATTTAGGCACCATGCCATAGTTTTTGCAGTGGTGGTGTATCATCGTGATTCAACATAGAGCCTTGAATCATCATCATGGGCCAGGGTGTCAATTATAGAGACCAGTAGGGCAATTCTCAACACTATACCGTAGTTGACATTATTGAGAAATGCCTTCCAGATGCCTCCAGATGTAGAAATGGTCCAGGTAATTTCAGATAGGTCATAGATCCACCTGATGTATATATGGTCAGTTGCACTGAGCTGGGGACAAAGCCATTTTTTACCATGGGAAGGGAGTAAATGTGACTAAAGATTGAACATTTTGGATATTTTTCATTTCCATTAGGTAGGTAAGGTGAGGATCTTGCTTGGAAACTATGGTGTTGCATATGTATCATTAATATTTAAAGCAGCAGACTACAAAATATAAGCTTTTTATTGGGTATTTCAGATGTTTTTTCATAGTGCTCCCACTGGTATGGGACAAAGTAAAGAGAAAATGCATTGGAAATGTATAAATCTTTTATATTTCCACTAGCCCCCAATATTTAGCATTATATATGTGGCTCAACACGGTAAAAGGTACACCTGTGCACCCCCTTGCAGGCATACCTTTTACTGTGTTGATCCACATATAATCAATTCAAGAACTATTCCCCTTATCTGCCTCAAGTTATTGCTAAAAACCTTGTGGTGTAGGTAAAGTGGAACCATACGTGCCTCATTCTTTAATACATGATAGTGGGGAGAAATAAATCATATTTATCAAATATGACACGATCTGGGGAAAATGGGGCTTAGTTCAGGGGGTCATAATACCCCTTTTCCCAGTACATGTCACACATGCAAAAATATAATTAGAAAGCCTTAGATGTCAACTATCAGTCATTAGGTGAAGAATTTTAGATTCATTAACATTATACCTCAGTATTGCCATATTTGAAATTGCACTGTGATTTTGTGTAGGTTTAGAGGAACCATACGTGCCACATAAAGTGATTCCTCCAGTGCATAGTTATGGGATTTCCTAGAGATACATTGTCATAAAGATTAACCACTTATGCACCTATCTACATGTAAATATTACAGTCCCATTATACAACTCAATGGAAATCTATAGCAGTTTTTCCAGGTCAGGAACCGTACGTGCCACATGGAACGATACATGCCACAATATGTATTATGCCTGAAATATCATGAATTAAGAAGTTTTGTTGTTATAACAGATTACTATTATAAAAGGACAATACCCAGAATCATGCAAACATGATATCATATGAATGTGTTCACTTGATGGTGGAAAAACTAACTCCCCAAAAATGAGCCTATTTGGACCAGAATCCCTTAGAAACTAATGCTAAATGTTGGAATTGACTCTAAAATTGGCAATTTTTGATATTAGTGTTCCCAATTTTCAGCGTAGGTGCCTCAGTGCACCAGTATTCTGGACACACAATTTCAAAACAATCCAAGCAGTTTAATGTTTACCGCTTAGTGAGCCCTGTGTGACCCCAACTCAGTGCAATTGACCATATGTCTGTATCTGCCCAGTCTGAGTGCTGGTTCTAGCTGGGGACTTGTCGGGTCCCAGTATCTAGGCCCGTTAACCTAATTCGGTGGGACGGATTGATGTGCTACACTAATTGTGTTAATTTACCTCCTGCTATCTCCCGTCTTGGACTCCTTGGTGGTTGCTGATGAGGTGTACTGATAAGGTAGAGTCCCTCTATGCATTTTATGCTTTCTCTGTGACCCCCACATTCTTTGGGCATAGAACTCAGAGATTTAGGCCTCAACTGACAGTCAAAATCATGCTCATTCCAATGATAGGCCTACTTGTGATCTAGGCCTACGTGTTCATGAAGACCCATAGAACTCAAGAGACTAAATTGCAAAGATTTTGGAGGCCTGTACACGACATGGAGGGATTCGACCATATAGATCTATCACCAGTACAAAAACACATTGATAGAAAGAGGGGTACGGTATAATAATGGTGCGGACCTGGTTTCGCCAATTTGATGCATTTGATGGGCAGGGTGGTCTCTGAGAAATTTTGGAGTAGGGTGATTTCTCTTTTTATGGGTATACTATGGGTGTGGGTGGTTAATTTTTCTTAAATACATAAACTGTTGCCATGGTTACCAATGCAATTTGTTACCATGTCAACAATTGCTCGCTTGATGTACTTAGTTACAGTACAGATACAATTCTGTTATCTAACTATCTACTGTATGTCCGTTTTGTGCACCCACACACCCCCTATGTACACCCCTAATTTCACAGTTGTGCCATGTCTAGGTACAGAGCTACAAGGGGAAACATCATGTCAACAATTGCCCTAGCAATTGTTGATATATCATTATTTTTGTAGTACAGGTGCAATTCCCGTATTTAACTATCTATTGTATGTGCATTATATGCACTTATACCACCACTTCTGGGTTACTCAGTGCTTTTTGGTGGCTATTCCAATCCACATAATCTGTCGATATTGCACACCCTGTAGGCTGTAACATCAATTTTGTAAGGCGTGCGGTTATCCATGGATAACCTGTGCCCGGTGCGGGTTATCCATGGATAACCGCACGCCTCTCATGTCCCTCCATGTCATATGTTACATGTTAAAACCCACAAAATCTTCCAGGCCAGGGTAGGGATCGAACCTGCAGTCTCACATCCCAAACCCAACTCCCTATGCACTGCGCCACAGGGACTGACAAGAAACGCTCGGTTCGAACCACGTCTGGATATGATACAAAGCCGTGTGCGCTGTCGCTGTCCGCTGCCAGGCGACGAGGTGTATTATACACAAACATAACCGCGAGATGCATTCAAAGGAGGAGACGCGGTGGTCTAGCGGTTAGCGCATTGCGCTCAGCCGCGTGAGGTACGCAGTTCGCGCCCCGGTATGGGCGCATCTTTTTTCGCCGTGTGTGCTGTCGCTGTCCACTGCCGGGCGACGAGGTGTATTATACACAAACATTACCACGAGACGCATTCAAAGCTGTCGCTGTCCGCTGCTGGGCGATGAGGTGTATGTACCTGTGTACACACACTATGGCTGGCTTCGAGTCCTGGGGAGGGGGTATAATTTTTGTTTTCAACTTGAATTTATTGGTATTCTATTGATTTATTTATTGGTTTTGTGGTATAAAATAAGTAGTCAATGGATAATTCATGACTCGTGTGTGTTAGCAAAGGCTAATAACAATCGGCCTACGGCCTCGTGTCCTTCACTAACACACACTCATCATGAATTATCCATTGATTACTTGTTCACTATACATCCCCCATTTACACCCCTAATTTCATAGTTGTCCCATGTATAGTGACAGAGCTACAGAAGGGCTACTCCAAAATTTCTCAGAGACCACCCTGCCCCTCAAATGCATCAAATTCGCGAAACAAGGTCTGCAACTCTTTTGTACTATAATTGTAGACTTCCCCCATCCCATATACAGAAATTTAATGATCCTTGAACTTCTTAGCTATACCTGGTACCTCTAGTTCAATAGTAAGTTCACTAGTCGCAGTGGTACTTACTATAGAGTTTATCTGGCAACATCCAACGGTTGCTGATTCAATGGTTGCCCACACTAGGGAACATGCAAACAAACATGCACAGACATGGATCTGGGATTTAGCCACCCGGTGCTCTGCAAATATGCATCGTGAACACATATGCACACATAATACGCAAGGCAATTTCTCTGCATGGAATCTCACGTCAAGGAGGACTGAGACCTGTTTCATAAGCATTCTTTATTTAAGATCAATCTTTCCACTCTATGAGTGACCACTTAAGATCAGTCATTTGGGAATGACTACTAGTGTTTCAGAACAAGCTGTCACTAGTATTGGAACTTAAGACTGGTCCTTTAGAAAAAGCTGTCAATTAGACATAGGGGCAGTAATCAAGATGAGTTGTAAGGTCACTCATAGGCCAATTATCCAGCTAGTAAGATCAATCACTCAGGTGCAGAACATGCCTCTACTTTGTTATTTCACAATAGAAAAAGGTATTATAAAATGGTACTTTATTTTGATATATTCCTGACATCATGGATTTAAAAGATATGTGGGATTCCACTAATTGATTATATTTTTCCCATTTATGTGTACCCTTAACCTTCCACATAAATCAGCTACTTTCTGTTGGACATATGTCACTCTTACATTGACTCTTTACTAGTAAGCTTCAATCCCCATTTCCTTTCGAAACACCTCCTACTAAGAGTGAGCTATGCAGATATGACCAATGAATCCAATGATTGATCTTAACACCACCTTACGAGTATCTTGCTCTTAAGTCTATGTCACTAATATATGGCCCTCATGAAACAGGTCTCTGAACACGTTTTCATATGTTTGATTCTCTACAATCCAATCCTTTGTTTTCTTGATATTTCACAATTACAAGTTAAGACGCAATTCTGTCCCTAATCAATACATGTCGTAGCGTAAATCTGGAAGTTAATTCAAAAGGCCCTGAGATTGCTACCCCTGCGATCTTAGTGTAGGCACATATCATAAGACCTAGCCAGTCTACCCTAACTAATGCATTAGTTGTAGGCCAGTCAGGCACAGCCAAGTCCTGCGAATCCTTCACTATTCCTTTTTCAGCCGTAAGATCACTCAATTTTAGTGAAAGAATTGCATAACAGTTTATCCTAAGTGCAAGTGCACATGATCGAGACCTGTTTCACAAGCATTCCATATTTAAGATCGATCTTTCCACTCTATGAGTGACCACTTAAGATCAGTCATTTGGGAATGACTACTAGTGTTTCAGAACAAGCTGTTACTCATATTGGAACTTAAGACTGGTCCTTTAGAAACAACTGTCAATAGGACACAGGGGCAGTAATCAAGATCAGGAGCTTAATTCAAAACATCCTGGGATCTCAACCCCAGCGATCTTAGTGTAGGCACATATCATAAGACCTAACCGGTCTACCCTATCTAATGCAGTGGTTGCAGGCCTCTCAGGAATAGCAAGTCCTGGGATCACTTCACTATTCCTTTTCCAGCACTGAGATCACTGCGATCTTAGTGAAAGAATTGCATAGTGGTTTCACCTGAGTACAAGAGCACATACAGGGAACACTCCTGATTGAAAGAGTGAATAGCCTGCTGCATACATATAGAGGGGAGGGAGGACATTTGCTGAGTGTCCTTGAGCACTCTTACATTGTTAATTTGGTGTTTAGCAACCAAACACCAATGTTTAGGATCTAAACACATAGCTAAACACATTCTTGTCCCACCTTTCTAAACACATTTTTTGGCTAAACGCGTTTAACTTTAAACATGTTTAGCTATCAGGTGTTTGATTTAACAAGTGTTTAGTTTTGGTGTTTAGCTTTAAGGTGTGCAGCATGAGTAAATGTTTAGATTGGTAGTGTTTAGCTTTAGGAGGTGTTTAGATACATAGTGTGTAGCTTTAGGAGGTGTTTAGATACATAGTGTTTAGCTTTAGGAGGCGTTTAGATACATGGTGTTTAGCTTAGGGAGGCACTAGCTTTGGGCCATAGGGTTGTTCACCAGGGTGGGAGGGGGGTTATGGCTGAATCATTTCATTTTTATTATTTCCATCATTTATTTTTCATCATCTTTTCATCATTTTAATCTTTATTACTGTAGCTGGATACCGCCATATTCATTTTCCATGGTAAAACTGCAAGATAGAAATGATACACACAATACAGATAGGAGTAAAAGTGTAAAAGAGGCAGGAGGAGTTGGTAGTAAGGTAGGGGTGGTCCCTGGAGGCTTGTACATGTGAAAAGAGGAAGGAGGAGTGGGTACGGAGGTAGGGGTGGTCCCTGGAGGCTTGTACATATGAGAAAAGGTAGGAGGAGTGGGTAGGGAGGTAGGGAGGGTCCCTGGAGGCTTGTACACAAAAGAAGAGGTAGCAGGAGAAGGTAGGGAGGTAGGGACGGTCCCTGGAGGCTTGTACACGTAAGGAGAGGTAGGAAGAGTGGGTAGGGAGGTGGGGGTGGTCCCTGGAGTCTTGGACATGGGAGGAGGGGTAGGCCACCCATACCTCCCTATACCCCCTCCTCCCATGCATCATGCCCCTTAGGTAAAAAAAAAAACAACAACAAACAGGAAAAAAACACAAAAAACTACTGAGTCATCGGGAAACTGGGTGATATACAACTATAAAAACAAGGATACCATCCTTTTACTCATTTCATACATATTATACTTATCTTATCTGCTTATGATTCTTATTAGATGGCTAAACACCTGATGTTTATCTTTCAAATACATGTTTAAGAATACACACATAGAGACTGGATGTGTTTAAACTCAAACACCTAAACACTATGGTGTGTAATTGTTTAGGTGTGTGAGAAGTAGGTGTTTAGTTTTCAGGATAAGTGTTTAGAATCTGATGGTGTTTAGCTGTAAGTGTTTGAATATCATAGATGTGTAGGAATCACACACCATGTAGATAATGTGGTATGTATAAACACACACCTTTTTTGCAGTGTAGGGCTACTCATGCGCTAAGTGCACTGTAAGGTAATTCTTCCCTTCTCTCTCTTTGTCCTGGGGGGAGGGCACAATGCTTCTAATAGGCAAGCATAAATCATACATTCATGGGAACAACTCTTGAATACTGTACGTGGGTCAACTGCACCCTGTGCTCTTTTGTTAGCCCATATAGGGACGGGGAATGATGATATAAACACTGTTGTGAAGAAGAGTGGCTCCACAGCTATTCCTTTATTTTGGGACTCTTACCCCTGTGCCCAGTCAGTACTTCTTGGAATAGTGTAGGAGGGCTGAGGCTAAGATCGATGCAATCTTAGTGCTGGCTAGGAAATGTGAACGCAGTCTAATCTTATCCAGCTAGTAAGATCGATCACCTAGGTGCAGAATATGGCTTTACTTCATAATTCCATGATAGAAAATGGTATTAAAAGGGGGAATTTCCATTGGATATATGCCTGACTTCATGCATTAGAAAATGTTGTGGGATTCCACTTGTTGATAGGATTTTTCACATTTATGTGTACCCTCAACCTTCCCCATAAATCAGCTACTTTATGTTGGGCATGAGTCACCCTCACATTGGCCCTTTACTAGTAAGTTTCACTCCCCATTTACTTTTGAAACACCTCCCCTAAGCCTAAGAACCCTAAGATCAATCTTAGCATGACCAAAGGAGTGATCTTGCTCGTACACCAATCTTACTCGTACATGGTCCTTGTGAAACAGGTCTCTGGCACCAGATCTGTACAGAAGGTCTGTCCTAAGGTCTGTCTTTTTTAGGCCTGATCTTGGTATGGTATAAATTTGTAGTCTTTTGACAGCATTAGACCTCCCCTCCTCCCGCGCTCCAAATGGTGCTGCCTCTTAGACATACATATGCCCTATACTATAGTGTTGTCTTTTACTAACATTATACTGGAATAGATTAAGGCTGAATGGTTTAATTAATGTATAAGAGAGTCAAGATAACAAAATATCCAATAGGATTGATTTTCTTGAGCACGCTACTAAGGCGGTAAAACAAGCTCATCATAGCCTTTTTGCAGCTATATTTAATTAAGTCAATTTAGTCAGCTGAAGCTATTGCCCTGATTTGGAAGTCGCTATGGAAGTCTAAAAGGTAATTTTTAAAAATCAGATTTTTTGTAGCCTAGATTTTCAGCTTATGTAACCTGAAATAGACCTATTTTCATACCTTTTTTGCCATACCATACTCCCTTACCCAGGCCAGATGTTGGTACGATGGATGGAACAACCCGAGGAAAACGGTTCTCAGGTCCTGTGGACGTCCATGGTGCTATTCCCAGGAGATAAGATGTACGTGCCTCTGGGTACTATTGACTTCCTGTTAGGGTGCACTTACATGCTTACCCGTGCAGCCAGGGCACATGGTGCCCCCACAAGCAGCTTCTCAACTCACAGTCACTGAGTGGTTCCAGCAGCAAAGCCCTAGTCGTGAAAGCTATGTGTATACTCTATGGGAGGAGAGTAGAAGACATATAGTGTCCATGGATAGAGGGTCAATCACATAGTAAAAGTGTACAATGTACATAATTGTACATGACTATATCGATTTTTTAGTAATCAACAAGGTGTTTTGAAAATCTGTCTGGGTCATTGCAAATCTTTCGCGCCCTGAAATGCATTTTTTTTGTGACCAAAGAAATTCGCCATATCCAGTGCCATTGAGCAGGCACCACTAAATCATTTTTATTTTTATTTCATGTCCTGCTCTCGATTCAAGTCAGGAGATCGTATCAAGTGAAACTGGCCTGGTCTTCATTCCCCTGTGGATGGGTTGCACCATCCCCGTACCTAGCATAGCAACAATTCTCCTGTTAACAGCTCAGAGCAACTCATGCTGGTTGCTCTGATTTTTCAATCAGGTCACAAGGCTGGCATGGAGTAAAGGCCCATTTTAAAAAAATTCATGAAAATTCCCAGTGGTAACTGCGAAGTATCCATCGGTACCCTGTACCCCCCCCCCTTTATCTGAGTTAAGGTTATATTTCTCGTTATGTTTCTTTATATGCTTGTGCTATATGGTCGTGTAATGAACATAAACATCGATTGAATTATTGATTTTAAATGGGAATAAAACCCCATATGATTGACCTATTGGAGGCGGCAACATCACACGAGAAGTTTTTTTTCCGAATATTCTGAACTAGCAGCCATGAATTACATGACAATAAACAAGGATAAACTGTTCAAATCGACTTATCTATCACAGACTATAGCTATTTAATGTAATAAAAATAATATAGTCCATAGCAAGGCCCACAGAAAAGTGTGCTTAATGCTATATAGCCTTAACCCAAGAAACCAGGACTGACCCTAGCAACATTTTTATACACTTCGAAAAACATCACAAAAAAAATTAGGCTGTCTGGTATCAGTTTTTAGCCAATTTAGTATAGCCTACAAGCCAATGCCGCTATTACAAGTCGTACTTGTGATCCTCCATGTAGCTTGAAACATATGTTTGGCCTTAGGAGAATAACTGTCCGTCCTCTCCCGACTTGACCTCCAGACAGGAAATACTGATACCTGATAGAGGCAATGTTTTCTTTCGTCTCTCGGCAAGGTCATGGATAGGATCATAATGTCAATCAAAGACATTTTGTCAGTAAGCTTCTTATATTTTCATTGATTGCGTGCCAACTGCTCTGGAGGTTGATTCATAGAAAAAAACTGACGACATACCCCGGTAGAATTGTTATTTTCGTCAGGATGTATACATAGGTCATATAAAGAGTTACAATCAAGATGATGACTGCTATTTCAACACATTTCCTGTGTCAATGGGGCATAACTGCTTCGCTGACGATGCATTATGATCATTTTCCTTTCAAAAATGCTTGCTCTAAATCCATGCAGAAAGGTTGTCAGTTTTTCTCCATCCCGGGTCTTTTAATGGCTGCACCGTGTATGCGAATATTGCTCAGCTTTTTTTTTTGTATTATCTGAAATTACAAGAAGAAAGGAGAAAAAGTGTTTTTTTTTCTTCTTTTAACCCTTAGGTGCCCAAGCGCGCTTGAATGCGCGGTGTTGTGCTTAAATACATGTAGTTTGAAGGACAGTTTCATTCAGGTACTTCTACAGGTTCAAATTGCACAATTAAACCCTCTATAGAATGGCTATGATCCCGATTCTGATACAAACATTCATTTTGCTGTATCTACAATAATACATGCACAGGGAGTCAAAATTTGAAAATGAATTCCCATTTATGCACTTCATTAGAGGGCAACCCTCCAGGGAGCTATATCTTTCATAATACTAAACTGGTGCCTTATCAAATACTGCCAAGTCCCCCACTCTCATTAAATTCTACACACTTAAGGCATTCCATTAACAATAAGTATTCATGTCCACTAAGATAATCCATGCCTTTTTACTATTACATTATATTCTTCCTGAATAGCAGTACACATGACTACCTTCAGGCATCAGCTTTGAAAGTTCTGTAAGTGATCAAGCTTGAAGGTAAAAATTGATATGTAGCACATGAGAGACCAAAATACTGCCAAATGACAACAAATGGAATGTTTTGGTCACTATGGTTACCGGACCTGACCAACAATGTTATGTGTTAACTGAAAGTCTGGGGTAAGGGTTTTCAGATAAAGTAATGCTGAGCCAAACCATATTAAAGCAGAAGGTCAAAATAACACATAGTTTTATAAAAATGTTTAAAAAAATAAAAAAATGTCACAACCTTGTTAAATTAGGTAAAATCTAAAATATAATTCTGGGCACAAAAGTTATACAAATTTGATTCTTGACATCCCTATAGGACTTCACTTCAATGGCTATGGTTTTAAATCTACTTTCCGTCTAAAGCACTGAGGCTCTCCATCACTATTGGCCATCGCAACCCTCATTTATCAATGTCTAACTACATAAACTGTGTCCTTTGAAGGCAGTCTTTTTCAGCTCATCCATTACTCATTTTGTTATTGATTCAATATATGTACCCCCTCATTCCCCACGCCCTTAGAAGTAGTCTTATACTTCAGTATCTTCGGTATAGTCGAGGACTGCTTAGAGTAGACTTAGTAAGAGTAAGCCGCCCACGTGTCGATCGGTTGGCTGGCTACTGTCCATGATTGTACACTCCTGATTCAACTCTAACAGATCAAATTAAGACAAATCAGTTTAGCAAACCATGAATATGGCTTTCAGAGTTATTCTAGTTGTTCTCACTACTATAGTTAATGAGGCTCAATTAATCATTTGTTTTCTGTTACCTAAAAAGGTTAGCCTGGAGTAGTTGATTATAGGTACCACCAGAAAAGTGGTCGAAACTTTGGACGGCTTACCCTAAAAGGTTTTATTCTACTCATCTATAGACAATTGGAAAATATTAAAAGAGTAAATAGCCGTGATTGTAGCAAGTTTGGATCCCTTGAAGACTGGGGTTGCTTAGCGACCGTTTAGAACATTTTACGATCCAATGAAAAAAAGGTAATCTATAGAAATTTCAGGACAGTTTAGGAAAGAACTATCAGCAAATCAAAATCACTGTATGGTGTATCAGGAGAAGAGCACCATAATGAAAGCTCCTGTCCATTTGGATTGGAAGGATGACAGTTATGGCACCATATAATATGGATTCCAGGAGAAGTTATACAATGTATGTAAATACTGACTATACGTTCCCAACTAACAATATTTTAAATGGACAGATGCGACTGGTCAAAACAGCCACATTAGAGCCAGGCTACTAAAAGCACCACGCCCCAATATGGCATGGTCAGGGTATGGCGTTTAGAACCCTCATGGCAGAACATAATTTGATTTCCAATATATCCCCTTGTCGGGGTAGGGGTCATGTCATGTCACCTAATATTAGACGTTGGAAGACGCTACGTCCCCGAATGGCACCTTGGGAGCGGAAGTCCACTTTTGTCCAGAACTCACGTCCTTATTATGATTCACAGTGGAGGTGGGGGGTGTGGATCGGCCCTTGCAGGGGGTCAAGATATTCCTTGTCTGCCTGTAGGGGGTATAGGGATGGCAGTGGGCGTGATGCAGGGAGAAATTGGCTATTACATCTTTAAGGTATTTGTTTGACTGATGGGATGACTGTCCCTATAATGGAGCCAGCTGGTTATAGTTGAGTTATATATAAAAACTTGCCTACTTTTTGAAATATTGCATTGACACACTGTCAATAATTTGCCAATGTATCATGTAGTGTTTCCTCGTCACGATTGGTTGGATGGACCCCCTGCCACCCCCTCCCTTCTCTCTGTCTCTGTCTGTCGGGCTGTTGGGCTGTCTCTCTCCCTTCCTCTCTGTCTGTCTGTCTGTCTGGGTCTGTCTGTCTGTCTGTCTGTCTGTCTCTCTCTCTCTCTGTCTCTCTCTCTCTGTCTCTCTGTCTCTGTCTCTGTGTGTGTGTGTGTGTGTGTGTGTGTGTGTGTCTCTCTCTCTCTCTCTCTCTCTCTCTCTCTCTCGCTCTCTCTCTCTCGCTCGTTCTCTGTCGTACACAACTCCTCTATGTATCATACTCTTTATAAATCACTCAGAGATTACACAGGATACATGACTTACCTCTTTGTATTCATCCTGTTGGGACTAACATCAAGAAGGATATTCTTAGCGGATTTCAAGAAACATATACAAGAAGGAGCATTTCCACACGCCTTCTAAGTGGGCCATTCCCATCCGTTTATTCATCAAACTATACCTATACCACCCCCTCCTCTATCCTACAGCACCTATAGTCGCCATCACTACTGTCAGGCCTCATGGAGTGATTTATCTCTGTGCTGACCGTGAGGTGGCTCTGCCGACTATTCATCTTCAAGACCTTTATCTAGCCCACGCTGGGGGCGCTTGTGTCGATATCAGACAATGCGCAGGCGTGCAGGCACGCGCGGGGCGTCATTGGGCAAGGGTAGAGATGGAAGTATGGGATGGGTGGGAAGAGAGTGGGGGAGGGGAGGTATTAATGGAGGCCATTTGTTTGCTAGGACGTAGATGTGTCCTCCAGGTTGGTGATCCCGTCGGTGATCCAGCCAGCCCCTGCCCTGCCCCCCTCATTTACCATGTCGCCCCTACCTCATCCACCCCCCCCCCCCACTATGGTTTACCTATCCCTGTCCAACCCCGTGGTATTCCCTGCTGTTCACCTGCTCACCCTGTACACGGCCCAGTCTGTGGGGACTTAACAACGCCATACCTAACCAGGTTGTATATCTCTACCTACCTTTCTGCCCAACACCCGACCTTGCCCATTTCCCCAACGATATGATATACCTGACCCAAACCATGACATCTATTAATGGCAACTATAACGACCTTGCTCCTGATGCCATTTCAATTTCTAATTCTGTTACAGACCGTAGTGTAGAACCCTTTGGAAAATGCTCGAATTAAAATGTTACATTTGTTAGGAAATAGTGTATTGATGGGTGTAGATTGGGCATCATATAAATTTGGTGTCTGTACTTTGTGAGTAGTATATGAAATCGGTGGCTGTACTTTGTGAGTAGTATATGAAATTGGTGGTTGTACTCTGTGAGTAGTATATGAAATTGGTGGTTGTACTCTGTGAGTAGTATATTAAATTGGTGCTTGCACTCTGTGAGTAGTATATAAAATTGGTGGTTGTACTCTGTGAGTAGTATATTAAATTGGTGGTTGTACGCTGTGAGTAGTATATGAAATTGGCGGTTGTACTCTGTGAGTAGTATATGAAATTGGTGGTTGTTCTCTGTGAGTAGTATATGAGATTGGTGGTTGTACTCTGTGAGTAGTATATGAAATTGGTTCCTGTATTTTGCGAGTAGTGCATGAAATTGGTTTGTGTTCTTTGTGAGCAGTGTGTGAAACTGTTTGAAGTAGGTTGCGTGTAGTATATGAAATCAATTGCTTTATATTGCCAGTATACCAAATAACGGGCCATACATTCTGAGTATTTTGTGAAACTGGTGACTGCTCACTGTGTGTAACATGTGAAAAATAGTAGCTGCGGACTGTGCGAAGTATTTGAAATAGATGGTTTTAGATTGTGAGTACATGTAGTATACACATCGTAAGTTATAGTACCTGCTGTGAGAAGTGTATAATAAAATTGATGGCTGTAGATTGCGAGTAGTATAGGAAATTAATGGCTGTACATTATGAGTAGAATATGATATTGGTAGCTAAATTGTGAATAGTATACAGGGGAATACGAGTGGCTGATTTTTAAAAGGAGGGTGCGCGTTTTGGGTTATTTTGGGCTATATTTTGGGTTAAAGGATGCAATTAAACTCTAAACTCCTGGCAAAGAGGAGGGGGCGCGCACCCTCCCCCCATCTAATTCCCGAAACTGTTATACAAAATATTTTGAACCTTTGCCCACGTGTGTGGATAGTCGAGTATATAGCAATTGACCAATATTCTCCTGGCCAATGCCATCGACATTGGCATCCATTGTCCAACGGGCCAGTGTCGGTGTCTACCCCTGGTATAATACATGTATATGGTTGGTATAGATTGTGAGTAGTATATATGAAAGTCGCTGCTGTATATTCTGAGTAGTAGGCTATATTATGATACTGGTAGGTGTAGGGAAATGGTAACACGTGTATTTCAAAAGAATAGAGCAGGCTTAACCCATGAAGCCCTGTGCGTCAAGTCTTTTCTGGTTATGAAGCACTTGTGAAAAGCATTCTACATGCGATCTGATACATGTGAGCCAGTCCACAGATACTTGATAAAATTATTCCACCCCTGTACAGCACAATATACCACAATCAAAATATTGACAAAGCTTCCATAGCAAGCATGCTGTGATTTGGCTGTACCTCTAAAATTAGATTCAGTCCAGTGAACAATGCTAATCTATGCTGCCACAGCTCCCTGCTCTAAGTGAACACTAACACCACCTGTTCATGCAGCATGCAGTCTTATCACTGCTAGGGATATTAGGCGAAAATTATTTATGGAAAAAGATGTAATCCAATTGGTCGGGTGGAAAGGGGAGACTCTGAGAAGTCTATTGCAACAATCTGCATAAAGATATTGTCTCTATGAGGAGATAGAGCACTTTAAATTCTAAAATTCAGTGACTATTTTGCCACAAATTATTGAGTACATTCTAGTTTAGCCCGTGGCACCTGGATCGTGTTTCAATAGTTTCCACGACAGGTTCAGCCAGCTACGACTGGAGATGGGTCAAATCTTATCAGGTGATCTTAGGATTTTGGCCTTGGTGACTAAATAGCTGACTACATTACTGGGTGATCGTACTGCCTGCTGGCTAAATACCACCACAGCAGTGACTCAATAAGGGATCCTGGTATGACAACCCTCCATGTGAATAATTAGTGGGTAGCCTTAGCTGCTGCCCTCTGCACTCCTTTGCTCAAATGTACCCAATCTGAGCTCTTTACACTACTACCTAAAACCCTGTGGCCAGCGCCTTTGGCTCTGGGATGGCAGGTTTCTTCTTCAAAAGAATAAAATATCATTTGGAAAAGTGTGGTGTTTCACCTAAGAATTGAGCATTATGGCCACACTATGTAGTTACTAGTATGCAGTGGTGTAGATAGAGCACTAGGTCTTACAAATCAGGCATGCCTGTCATACCCAACCCTCCTCACCCACCATGGCTTTCTAATAAAATTACAAAGGATATCACATCTAGCTGACACCTCAGCCCTACTATTAAGAAAGAATAACAGAGCGAACATTGTTTTAGATACAATTAGGTCATTAGATATAGATCTATCATATGTGATTTGAAAGGGAAGTATCTAGAACAATTATACATCATTTGGGCAGGGGGGTCTCGGTTGTCTTCATAAAACCCCCAAAAACTGGCCCCACCAGGCCCCTATTCAAGGCCCGGCCCCTATTGATTTGACAGCCCTCTAACCCCAGCCCCTATTCAAGGGAGGCTTCTATTCAAGGCCCGGCTTCTATATGAGACATTATGGTAGTTACTGCAGCCCTATGCTCATTTGAACACAGGAGTGCATACTAGACCATGAAAGAGGTATGACTAGTCACTATGTAGCCAATAGTGGCCCCTACAACTGGGTGCTATGACTTCATAGTGGTGTGTATTGAGCCAGTAGTTGAATAAATAGCAGCTGCTATTTTAAGGCCTCTACTGGAGCTCACTATGTAGTCAATGGTATGGAGTCATTTCTTACACCTCCCACTACGATTTGAGGGTGTCCAGTCGTGGAAACTATTGAAACACGATCCTGGTCAAGCATGGTTGGGCACACTCAGAGTGGTCCAGTCAATGAAGGGTTTCAATCAACAAAATGCTCAATACACAGTAGTTTAGTAGATGTAGACATAGAGGTCAAACAAATTCCTTAAAATAAAATATAATTTGGTATGCTATCACAATACTAAGTATATAACCATTTGATCCTCAGATCACAATTTTCACATTTGGTGTTGTTGTTTTTTCAGATGATGTTTTCTTATTATCATTTCTGAGACTGTTGTTTACTAGACGTAAGGTTTTGTATGCTCAACTGAGGCACCTTTATCCCCTGCAAGAGATTCAGGGAAAATATACTTTCCTGTTGCCAAAAAAAAGTGATGACAACCCTAGTCATTTTGTTACTAGGAACATGATTTTACCCAGAATGCATCATAATATATTCTTGACCTTATCACTAGTGCTTTTCCCATGAATGATTGACCGAAGTCTCTTCTTTTTTTCACATGTCTCTCCTTAATATGTGGCAGGATCTCCAAAAGAAGGCCCTATTAGGGCGAGGTGCATTAAAGTCCTTATTCCAGTACATGTCACATATTATTCAAATTTGGCCTATCCAGAGAGAAAATGCGAGACAACACAATTTTTAAGGAAATGACATAGATTTCTTCTGTTTTAGCAATTTTTCTATTGACTTTTATCTAGTTACTGTTAAAGTACTGAAGATATTTCTATGATTTTACCCAGGGATGCCACTGACGTATCATCTCATATTCGGAAATCCTTATATTTTTTTCTGAATTCCCAATAGGAAATCCCTCTATAAACGAAAGCTGAAAATTCGGAATTCCTAAAAAGTTAGTGTAGGGGTATGGTATTTTACACTTTAACGTTCATGTACCCGTGAGACTCAGACCTAGGTCCTTCGGGTGTGGTGGGGGAATCCGGATGGCAGGTGGCAGCACCTGCCTCTGGGTTCGTATCCACTACACCAGGGGGCCTACCACTCGTCCGCCACACGTCACGTGGCCGGTCTGAGTTTCGCGGGCTTTTCCCCTATATAAGGCTGGTCCTAGCCCAGGTTCCTCAGTAGTGGTTTACCCACTGCTCAACCAGGTTGTTACCCGAAAGGGTAACCGAATGCCCTAGTAGCATGTAGTCCTCTGAGGCTGTGATCGTATGTAACGCAAGCTATGGAATAAAAGCTTGGTTGCCTACCCGGAAACTTTTCTCTCTCTTCGTTATGATTTAATCTAACTTAACGAGACGAACCATTACACTGGTGCCGTGACCAGTTGGTCTTCGGGTAAGCACAGTCAGAAATGACTGAGCTGAGCCCAGTCAGGGGAAATGGCCCAAATTATGAGCTAAACTCCCCGATGGAGGATGGTGAAATCAAATCACCACCCCAAGGTACAGAGTGGAGAAATCCACTGGAACACTACCCTGATGGGTTAGAGGATGTAAGAAAAAACTTACATGATGAACTGGATGAATTTAAAGACTCCTTATTCATGCCAGGAGGTACTTCGAAACCTGCACCAATGCATAAAAGTACTGCTCAATTTGGTAAACTACCATTTGAGGTACCAAAGCCTAGTGCAGGTATGTTTGAAACTCCATATAGTTCTCGAATTAAACACCAGAAATGTGGATTCGAAAGGAACAAAATGGACGAGCTTGAAGACATGAGAGCTGAATACGAGAAGATCCAGAAGGATCTTATTACACTGACCGGAACCCGAGACAAGATTCTGACTGAAAACAAACAGTTGATATCAGAACGTCTTGATTACGATCAAAGTTGTAGACGCCAACAACAATTGCTATTGGATCAGATGGAGAAAGAAAAACAAGATTTTCAACTCCAGCACGAACAGTATCGTGATGCACTATACACGGCGGATCTGGAATACAGAGCCTCGTGTGATGAGTTGAATAGAACTAAACAAGAGTTAAATTCAACTCAAACGGCCTATGGTAAGTACCAAGAAGAGCTGATGAAAATTGAATCAGCCTTCAAGGATGCTCGGAAAACGTATCAAAAACAAACCGATGAACATGAAAAACTCAAAGGTCAATGGATACGTGAATCCACAGATTTGGCTGCCAAACAGACAAAGATGATGGATGATTATTCCGAACTGGAAGCTAAAGCTATCCAGATGTCAAAGTATCTAGAAGATACTGGTCGTGCAGTAGGCACTCTTGAATCAGACTTCACTGTTTCAGGAATTGCCCTAAACACGACGAGTAACCGGATGAACTCTTTGAGGGGCGATGACGGGGTAACAGAGACAACTGTACCTCGTTATGAAGAAATAAAGAGTCATCACGTTAGATTTACGGACAATACCTTCAAACCTCTTGGTTTAGGTACGGGAAATGGTGGGGCTGGCTTTGCGAGTGGAACTAAACAAAGCCACTCGGCAAACACCTCCACCTTTGACGGCGGATGGCCACAACAGTCACCTTTAGGGGGACCAAATGGCCCGTATGCCCAGTATGGATGGAGTCAATCCCAAACAGGAGCGAATCCGTCCAAAGGTAACACCCGGAACATGTCCGGAGGAACAACCTGACAATCATCCGGGAATTCAAGTCCAGCTGGAGGGCAATCCGGATGTGACCAAGGATCTGGACCTTCAGGAGATCGTTCCAGAAGCAGATCCTCTGCTGGTGGGACTGGTTCCAATAATGGAAATCAGTCAAATGGAACAGGAGGAAACACTAATCCCAATAGTGATTTCTTTAGCTTTGGTGGAAATACACAACCCACCAATAATCCTGGGCCAACTCCTCAAACCAGCGGATACACCTTCTCACAGGTGCCTCCATACGGAGCAGGAGGATCAGGGGGCGGAGGAGGACCACCGCCTGGAGGCCCTGGAAGTACTTATGGTACGAATCCTCCAAGGAAAAAGAGACTCAGTCGCCGAGTATCTCTTTCTCCAGGGTTACAAGCGCTGCATGACTCTAATGCAGCGATTGCTAACTTAGGTGTTGATTGCTACAATCAAGGTCTGGACGATACGGAGATCATGGAATGGAGTAAGGGTTTATCCCTTACTGGATCCACGAATCCGGCTCGTAGAGTAGCTAAGATACCTACCCCCTTTAATGCCAAGAACCCTTGGAAGGAGGAGTATCAAGGCTGCGCGGATGTCTTTAACTGCAATGGATGGGGTAAAGCGGAAGCTCTCCCTTATTTAGTATGCTGGTTAAAGGAAGGCGACGGAAAAGGAGCCGTGGAACAATGGAGAGATTCTCAAATAGTAGGACTCTCAGCCCATATGAAATATGATGAACTCATAGAGATTGCTTCATATCTATATGGGAATATAGTTGGAGAAGATCCTTGGCTGACGTTCACTAAAAGAACGCAGAAGCCTAAGGAATCTGCCAAAGTGTTCGGCTTGGAATGTCAACGACTGTTGCATAAAGCCAGACCTCAATGGAGACTAGATGATGAATGCTTCTAAGATGAAATGTTTAAACAATTCATTGAAGGATTGCGGAATCAGGAACACAGGACAGTAGCCTGTGAAGCTTGAAAGAATGATGCCTCTCTGACAGATTTGTTTCAGTCCCTAGATCATTATGATCGAAAGGCCCGTATCTTTGCAGGGAAGGTACCCCAACGGATGTCAGCAATGATAATCCCGGAGGGAATACCCGAAACCGATTCATCCGAATCAGGGGAACCTGACGAAGATGAAAACGTTGGGGCCATTGGCCAAGGGAACCCCCGGTATAACCGGAACTGGGGAAAGAAACCGGGTTACGTCAAGGAGAAAGTGATTACTTCTAAACCTCCTGTGACTCAACCCGATACCAAACTTACTACGGGTCCGTCTTTATCAGAGGACCTGGTTAACAATTTGGTAAAGAAGATTACTGAAAATCTTAGGAGGCCTAAGCCTGATAGGAGCGTAGTGACATGCTTTCGATGTCAGGAAACTGGGCATTATGCTGCCGAGTGTGAGGCAGATAAGCCAGTTTATAGAAACACTCGTTACCGGAACAATCCGGGTAAGGAGGACTCAGTGAAGAAGGAAAACTGAGAGGGGGTGTCCATGAAGGCAACCGGATTACCCCCCGAATGAGTGATTGCCATGACTGCCAGCCTATCGCCGCTTGCGGTACTGGTGAGAATCCTCTAGCGATTTCGCCCAGCAGTGAAGTTAAGGAGCCTGATCAGTTCCTTACTCATGAGGCTGGGGAGACTGATAGTACACCAGGTGTCAAGAACCGGCAGAAGAACACAGAGGGGAAACCCGATATCAGTCCAGAGGGAGCGGCCAACGAGTTGGCCAGGGTGGGGTGTGCCCAGCTCCCCCCGGGTCATCCTTGTCTCAAGTTTTTGGAGGGATGTGGATTTGATCTCGGCGCTAAGACGGAACTTGCTAAGTACGCAAGTAGTCCTACCTACTTGAAAGGTAGGAGGTGGTACGCAGTTGTATCTGTGAATGGTAGATCCGCTGAGTTTCTTGTCGATACGGGTGCTAGCCACTCCTGCATTGCTAAGAGATTCTACGATCTTTTGCCTACGAATCATGAAACTTTCACAACGGAAGGAAATGCTCGTACGGCCGACGGTAGCATGATACAAACGTTCGGTAGAACATGTATGAGGTTCAGTCTACAGGAAGATAAGGACTTCATCCTTACTCCTACTGTGGCGAACATCGCGGATGATGGTATACTTGGTCTGGATTTTGCTGCATTATATGGAGCAAGGTTAGATTCCCAGAGGGGAATATTGGAAGTGAGAGACCCGTATCATCTCGAAGTACAATGTGTGCTTAGGCAAGTAAGCAGTGTAGCCAGTGTAGCCCAGACTGTTAAGATACCCCCGGGCACAGCCTGTGATGTCTTATGTCGAGCGGACAGACAGTTTTCAGGAAAAACTGGAGTTGTAGAGCCAGACATGGCCATGTTGTCAAGTATCGGATTGGAATCCGCCGACGTTCTAGTAGCTAACGCTGCTTGGACGGTGGTTCCTATATCCAATACCGGTAATAAGACTGTCTACGTACAGAAGGATACGATCCTCGGGTCGGTTGTCCTGTCTGAATTGGTAGAAGGCTGTAAACATGTTTCGGCACCCGGAGCCCCTTCCTCACCCTAAAGGAGCCCGGAACTAGACATTCTAGTAGCCGAAAGCCATGTAGAAAGTGATGAACAACGTGAAGCTCTAACTGACTTGTTATACAAGTACCGTAAAGCTTTTGCAGCACCAAGTGAAAAATTGGGGCGTACCGATAAGGTACTGCATACGATTGACACTGGTGAGAATGAACCTTTTAAGATTCCTTATAGAAGACTCCCACTAGCTGAGGAGGAGATAGCTAAAATGCTTGAACAGGATGTAATAATTCCATCAACCAGTCCTTGGTCTAGCCCTGTGTGCATGGTGACTAAGAAAGATGGTACCATCCGTTTCTGCATAGATTACCGGAAATTGAATGGTATGACCAAGAAGAATTCATATCCCTTACCACGGATTGATGAGACTATAGACTCCCTTGGAGGTAAGCAATGGTATTGCTCTCTAGACTTACAATCCGGGTACTGGCAAGTGGGTATGCATCCGAAAGATATGGAGAAGACGGCCTTTTCCAGTCATATTGGATTATTCCAATATAATGTGATGCCGTTTGGATTGTGCAATGCACCGGCGACATTTGAAGCCATGATGGAAACTTTATTAAGTGACCTCTTATGGAAGAAATGTCTCGTCTATCTAGATGATGTGATTGTCTTTGGGAAGACATACGAAGAATGCTTGGAAAATTTAGGTATGGTCCTGGAAAGGATCATAACTAATGGTTTGAAGCTGAAGCCCAAGAAATGCGATCTTTTCAAAAGATCTATTAATTACTTGGGGCGAATAATCTCGAATGAAGGGATTAAAGCCGATCCGGAGAAACTGGATGCCGTGTCAAATTGGCAGGCACCCACGAATGCGAAAGAAGTCAGATCCTTCCTCGGATTCTGTTCCTACTACCGGGACTTCATCCCAGGATATTCAAGGGTTGCCTTTCCTATCCAGAGTTTGTCCCACTGGACACCCGGGATAAGAAAGGAACAATTCCCTTGGGGATCCGAGCAAGACGAGTCCTTTATGAAAATAAAGGATTTGTTTGCAAGTACACCTGTGTTGAAGTACCCTACGGAGAATGATCATTTCATTCTAGATACCAATGCTAGCAATGAAAGCATAGGAGCCTCCCTTTCTCAGGTCCAGGATGGGGTTGAAGTTCCTATAGCCTTCGCTAGTAACACGTTGAGTAAAACTCAAAGAAATTATTGTACCACTAAACGTGAGTTGTTGGCTGTGGTGGTCTATACGAAGAAGTTCAAGCACTTTTTGTGGGGGAGTGATTTCACTCTACGGACTGACCACTCTTCCCTCAGATGGTTATTGAACTTCAAAGATGCAGAGGGGATGATAGGTCGCTGGTTAGCGCACCTATCCGAATTCGGTCTAAATCACAGCCAGATTGAACACCGAGCCGGGGCAAAGCATTTGAATGCAGATGCTTTGTCTAGAATCCCAGTGAGGAAATGTGCAAATGCTGAGTGCACTGATTGTGGAGCACACAATGCTGTGTTGGCAGGGGTTCGAGTTCCATTCGAAACCCATCCGGAACATGTCTTGAATTGGTCCTTGGAGACCATCCAGCAGTTCCAGGAGTCTGATGCAGTCACATCACGTTTGATTAAGTTCCTTAATCAGGGTATCTGTCCTCCAAGACCCGAAGTGTCATTGGAAAACAGAGAGATGAGACGATTCTTAGCTCAATGGGCCGAGCTAGAAGTCCGGGATGGTATTCTGTTCCGATGGAAGAACCATTCTAATAGGAAGAAAACCTTGCAAGTTGTCATACCTAGTGCTATGCGACGAGATATTATGTATTTCTGTCATGGACATAAAACTAGTGGACACTTTGGAAAGAAACGGTCTCTAGAACGCCTAACCAGACGATACTATTGGCCCGGCATGAGTACAGATCTCACCCGATGGGTGGAGACCTGTCCCGAGTGCTGTAAGAACAAACCAGGACCCGGGTTAGGCAAACTGCCATTATCCCAGGAACTGTTTGGTGTAAGGTTTGCTAGAATAGCTGTTGACATTATTAGTGGGATTCCCCCCACTCCTAGTGGCAACACATGTATGATGGTCGTGTCTGATTATTATACCAAGTACACCCGAGTGTTTCCTCTACCGGATCATAAGGCTGTTACTTGTGCTATGGCCTTTGTAAAAGGGTGGGTGCTGCACTTAGGTGCCCCACTCATGTTACATAGTGACCAAGGCAGAGAATTTGAGTCTAGTCTGTGGCAAGAGATGTGTAATTGTCTGGCGATCTGCAAGACAAGAACTAATCCCTATAGACCACAGAGCGATGGACAGGTAGAGAGATTCAATAGGACTTTGATCCAAGTATTGAAGTCTCTAGTAAATGAGCAGATGGATGATTGGGATGAACAATGTGAATTCGTGGTACATGCCTATAATGGCACTGTACATTCGAGCACAAACTGTTCTCCTAATCTCCTCGTTTTTGGAGAGGATTTGATTATGCCAGCCGATTTGGTGTTTGGCGTAATAAGAATGAATCCGGAAACCCCTTGCCAGGTGATGTTTGAATTTCAAACAAGCCTATGAGAGGGTTAGGGACGAGTTGCAGAAAACTGCGCGTTGGCAGAAAGTTGGCTATGACACAGGTCTAAAAGCTAGATTTTTTAATCTAGGGGATAGAGTACTGCGTCTACACCAACCTCTAGCCAACCTGAAATTAGCCAGCAATTGGGATGGACCTTTCACTATAACTCAGGTTATTAGTGATTGCACAGTGATTATTAAATCACAGCTTGGTAAATGTTACAAGTCAAATGTAGCGAGACTACGCCCATGGAGAGGGAGGGACACCTCCACCGAAATGTATGGTGATGGTCTATTGAAAGTAATGGAACAGAGTCATGTTAAGCAACTCAAAGTGGTACCGACCCGAAAGCGAGGACCCGGGCGGCCACGGAAGGTTGCAGACCCGAAGAGGGTTGTGCCCCCTGTCGTAACATCCGGAAAACAGGGGAAGATACAAAAAGTCTCGGCAGGCGCAGGTGAAAATAAGAGGAAAGGTCCTTCTAAGGCTAAGAAGACCTTGGAAAAGGCTCTTATGGATACCAGGTCAATAAAAGAGGCCTCAAAACCTCTTAGACGCAGTCCAAGGTTGCTAAAGACTGCCGTAACCTAGCCTGTTAACACAACGAGTGTGTTGTCCTGTACTGTGTACTGTTATATGTTGTAACCTAGTTCAATGTATATTTGAGCCGGTCATGAGTTTCTGGAAAAGGCCCTATGACAATGTACCCATGGTTTTGGACGGATAATCCGGTGGATATGCTTATGCTATCCATAAACTCCATAATACCTAGCGAGTTGTCATAGTTGAACCCTGAGTACAAACGGACGACCGATCGGGTATTGTATTGTTTTTATGTAAGGGCGCGTGACCTAATAAAGGGCACGCGGGAAAGTTGTTGACCCATTTTCGAATGGTCACGTGAGGCGCCGGTTTGATCATGCGCAGCGATTCAAGTTCGAGTATCCCGCCATATTGTCTTATTCCTGCGAAGGAAGAAGACGTGGCCGAGGGTGGTCTTACTCTTGTTGGAGTCTGATAGCCCGTGACAGCCATATTCCGAGGTGTGCCCTCGTTAAAAGGCACCCGCCTTTCACTGGGTAAGCAGTACTTACTGCTTATCCGGTGGATTGGGATATTTTATCCCCGAACAGCCACTTCTGTCGATGGCAGAAGAGGCCGTCCGCCTTGGCGGTGGTGCCGGTGCCAGCACCCCGCCAGAGTATGGAAGTGGTTCTCCCCAGAGTCCCACTTATACATACGACGATCAGCAATACGATGCTGATTGTGATCAGATGGATCAACAAATGAATGTTGATCAGTACTTCTCTGGAGTAGACGATAGCGACGTAGAATCATTCTATGACGCATCCGACAACTCCAGACAAGTTAGTCCTGAACGCCGAGGCGTTCAACAACAAACTGATGTAGGTGAGCCTTACGTAGCCCCTCCATCCGAAGGTTTGAGTGGAGAACCGGCAGGAGCCCAGTCTCATGACAGGGCTCTGATGCCACCTCCCCCTCAACTGCCGCCCCGTCTTGGTGGGAGTACCTCATTCGGTGCTTTGGGACCTGCTTCTCCGGTTGACAGGCCAATGTACCTAGAGCTGCCCCTCCCAGACAGTCCAGAATGGCACGATGTAGCCGGTCCCTATGACGGACGGATGTTAGCAATTTCTGAGGAAATGCTGATACCCACCTGTTATGGGACGTCCAGAGAGGTTGATGAACGTGTTGTCAACGCAATCTGGGAATGTGCTCATCCGCAATGGGCTAATACCTTTCCGGAGTCCTGGTTGATGGATTACCATCAGATGGCCAAAGGATTGGTAGTCCACTTATGGTTTCGTAAAGCCGTCTGGGACGCAGAAATGGCTTTCCGAAGGAATCCCTCTTATAGGCCTTCCTACGTGTCTGACAAAACGGGTTATACCGGTGTCAAGGCAGATGAGGTCTCTAGATACATAGATAGAGACCAGATCCTACTGTTAGGCACAGCGGATGAGTATGAAGCAGCAGGTAACGCTGTTGTGGATTACTGTCCAGGGGTCCCCATTACGTCTCAAACCATTGAGGCAGAAGAGGCCCGTATTGGTGTGTCTCCACTAGACAGACTCGGGGTAATACAGGACCTCGTAGTACGTCTATTGGAGAGGCAGTATGCACTGGCGCATCCGGAGTTAGTACCCGGACCCGCACCCGTGCAAGTAACAGCCAAGATGGCCGATCGGATGGACAGTCTCATGTCTCCTGCTGAAGCTCCTACCTTGGGAGGCGCAGCAGTAGTACCTGAGAAGGTCCTACCTGATGCAGATGTTTCCCCTAAAACTGCTCAGTCTACCCCTACGAAGACTGAGCAAGTAAAGGAGAAAGCAGCTGGTGGAAAGGGTAAAGCAACCCCCACCAAAGGTAAGGGTAAAGGGAAGCGGTCAGGAACCGAACCCTCTACCAGCACGAGTGTGGCCGACAGTACCCGAACCCGTTGGGTGTCTCCACGCTCGGCCAATAAGAAGGGCACTAAGGCTTCGGATGTCTCCGGCAATGAGACGGACGCATCCGAGCCTGGCACTTCTACTAACGGCAGATCGCGCAGGCGGAATAAGAAGAGGGTTGACCAACGCAAACCTGAACCTATCGAGGTAGACGTTCAAGCTGATAATACAGAAGCTGAACCGGCTGTCCCAACCGTAAAAGTTGAGCTCAGTGTGCCAATCGTCAAGCTACACGACGTAATGGCCGATTTGAGTGGAGACGCTCAAGATGCCGCAGCCCAGGTTCTCGCGGGTCAACAACCCATTGTGCAACCTGTGGATGTACCATCCGACCCGGAGGGAGAGGAGCCGGTTGACCCAGTTGTGGATGCCACTCCGACTGACAAGCAAGAGGCTGCTATCTGGGCTAACGCCAAAAGCAACTTTGCCGACTTCATTCCTCTACACAGGGGACACCTGAAGGGGAGTAAATCCGTATGGAGACTGCCCCCTCGGATCACCTGTGAGAAGCGTGAAGACATGGAGGAATGGCTTCGCAAGAAGCTCTCCGATAGAAAACCGGCCAATATGTACTGGATCTATTGGGAATTCGTTAAGAATTCGCCCAATGGTCTGTACAATTACGACCAGAAGGGCAAGCTCAAGTTTGCTCTAGATGAGTACTACGGGGAGGATCGTAAGGATTGTCCCTTTCAACGTTGTACTCAAAGTGAGGGTGAGGTTGAATTCTTCATCGAGAAAGACGAGTTCCTTCGTCATCTCGTGGAGGTTCATATGCACCAGAGGCCGGAATATGTCTGCGACCGGGAGGTTGGCAAGAAATGTGCTAAATGCACAGGATGTGTCACCCCCCGACGCGGAGACATGGTCCGGCACTATGTGACTTCGCATGGAGAGGGCCTGGAGGCAGCCATAGATCGGGTGATGAAAATTCACTCCAAACTCTATGGTAACCTTAAGGGCCTCAATGCAGAGAAGTTGGCTTCCCTCACACCGAGTACGAAGCAGTTTGCGCCTACGGTTCCTGGTACTAACCAGAAACTAAAGGCTCGGTTTGCCCAGACTCCCGGGTCCGGCAAACTAGAGTACGCTCAGGAGGAGTACGATCTGTTGAACGAATGGAGGAGCAACAAGGCCCGCCGTCGTGGTGGGGCTTATGTAACTCCATCCGGAGAACAGATCCGAAGCCGCAGGGATTACCGCCAGGGACCCTCCGCGGCAGATAGGAAGAGACAGGCGTCTGAATCTCCAAGCCGAGCCAGGTCACCACTGGAGGCGTTGGAGAGACAGACGAATGGGGGAAGGAAGAAGCCACATCTTCCATCTCCTACTGGAACTCCTTCCCATTATGGACGAGCACCAACTCCACTAGGTGCACAGAACCCGACATTCTTTGGTGTCAGTGGACCGGGTGGCCAGTCCTCCCGGAAACACGCGCCTTTGAATGTCAAAGACCCGAAGCAGTACCCTGCTATGGGCCCACCCGGACCAGAGATGCAAATCTTTGATCAGTACGGGAGGGTCAAGCAGGAACTGCCGACAGTAGGAGGTCAAGCTCCCCGACCTACAATGAGTGCTGTGGTGAGACAACGTCCACCCGCGCCATTGTTGACAGCCAAAGACCTTAGAAGGGAATTGTTGCGGTTGCCCCTAGCTCAGGGATTACCAAAGCAAGGCCCTTCTTCGACCACTGCTAGTGCGGCTACTACTGCGGTTGCTTCTTCGCACACGCGGGTAGCTGTCACTGCGAGTGGGTCTGGAGCACAGCCGAAGCCTCAGGGTCAGGTACCCCCACCTGGTGCTGTGGTTCATCGGCCTAAGCTGATCCAGACAGTGGAGACCTTCTTCAAGAAGGAGGACAAATTGTCTTGCAATATTCAGAGCAAGCAATTTGAGACGTTACAGCACCATCTGGAAAACCTCCACCTGGATATGTATCGTCGGACCGTGTCGAGCACTCTCCAGTGCATTGACGCGATCCAGAAGTCAGAGATCAACCGGATCTCGACTCAGATAAAGGCGGATGTTGCCAAAGATAAGCAGGAAGCTGCTAATCTGCGGCAGGAGGCCCTATCCGAGAAGGAAACAGCTTCTCAGATGCTCGACCTAGAACGAGCAACGAACATGAAGAACCAGCAAAAGTTCTTCAAGGTTTTTGGAGTTATCATGGATAACTGGGACGGCACACCTGAGGATGCTTTGAACCTGTTCGCGGCATGCCAAAAGGTGAAACTAACACCTGCTGTCCCCGCATTGGCACCTACGGATGGAACCGGTGTGGACCCCCCCGTTCAGCCTCAGGCTCAACAACCGGGTCCAAACCAGCCACCCGAGGAGAACATGGAACAGTGAAAACTGTTGCATGGAGATTGGGCATAATTGTGTGTCCCGGGGTGCTATTACCTATGTATTGTTGGATAGGAAACCATTTTCTTTATCCAACCCGTATTGATTCGGGTACCAAACTGTACCCTAATCCGGAAACTGAAAACAGAAGGAAAAACAAACAAGTCACTCTGGAGGAGGAGTACGAATGCTGTAAACACTATAATGACTGTGCCTATTATAAAATCATGGACAATTTACACTAATATGGACTTTTGAACTACAAACCGGATTTACTACTACACCACTACTATTTGTGAGCTAGCACTACAGGCATCAGGGTTTAGCTACGCCCATAAAGTCCATCAACAGTCTACAACTGGATCTACTATTACCTCCAGTTAGCTAGCACTACAGGCATCAGGGTTTAGCTACGCCCATAAAGTCCATCAACAGTCTACAACTGGATCTACTATTACCTCCAGTTAGCTAGCACTTCAGGCATCAGGGTTCAGCTCGCCCATACCAAGACATCAGCAGCATCCGACTCCTGTTACATCCTCCAATCATGAAAACAAGTAACTTTGTTGATAATATTATATTGTGTGTAAAATTGTATTTATAACTATATAATATCTTTTATAAAGATATATTATTATATAAGGGTACCTATAAATATACTGGATCTGCGAATCCTAAAAGTTGTTTAAGGTAATCCTAGACCTATAACTGTCTAGATAGGTCATTCTTGGTCTCAATATATTAAGAGACTATATTTCTTCTGTAACTTGTAAATATAAAACACTAAGGTATAAACTGAGCTGCGTCTCAAAAGTATAAATATTTTTTCATAAAATAAGAGAAGGTCCAACGGATTTCTCTAAACTTAGTATTGTATTACTCAGGTTAATACCTAATTGTGTTCATATAGTATCAGATTAATTGTTCATATCTGATCATTAACATTTAATTCACTTTGTAAAGTGGACAGAGTTGTTAATTTAAAAAATCAAAATTTTTTTTTTCCGGGTTCAATAACTGTAATACGATCATTATTTACAACCACCGGTCCTTTTCAGGACCCTACTGAAAAAAACGTTACTATAAATCTGTGATAATTGTATATTTATCATTTGTGGTTGTTATAAGCTACTGATGGAAATGACATGAACGACACTCGATGCTATTATTGTATAATTTTTCGGAAATAGGATAGTCTTATACTATAGCCTATTTCACATCGAGCAAGTGTAATTAATACCCCTTTTTAGTATTGTAAACAATCACTTACTAGGTTATTAATACACTGCGGTTTAATTACCCCCAAGTTATTGTCTAAGGGGGGCAGTGTAGGGGTATGGTATTTTACACTTTAACGTTCATGTACCCGTGAGACTCAGACCTAGGTCCTTCGGGTGTGGTGCGGGAATCCGGATGGCAGGTGGCAGCACCTGCCTCTGGGTTCGTATCCACTACACCAGGGGCCTACCACTCGTCCGCCACACGTCACGTGGCCGGTCTGAGTTTCGCGGGCTTTTCCCCTATATAAGGCTGGTCCTAGCCCAGGTTCCTCAGTAGTGGTTTACCCACTGCTCAACCAGGTTGTTACCCGAAAGGGTAACCGAATGCCCTAGTAGCATGTAGTCCTCTGAGGCTGTGCAGAGTATGCAGCTTTATGGGTTTGAATCCCATTAAACGTAATAAAATTGGCTTTTGATAAGGAAAATTGTCCCCATAACCTCTGGGAGTTATGGACATAGAGTCCGGGAGATTGTGCCCATAACCTCCTCCCCAATGTCCCAAAGCCTCCTCCCAGATTTCCCATAATTTCTGCCCAGATGCCATATGGGAGAATGTGAAAATAAACCTATAGATCTAGTGAGAGCAATTGGAGGGATACCCAGGCAGAGTCTTAGTACGATAGTGGCCTGTCTAAGGGCCTCGGCACTCATAGATTTCAATACATCTCTATCCGTAATGCTCATACAAAACTGGCACTTATTTAAGACATAGATAATAATGTAAATTTCAAACTAACGACCATTGTGCCCCTGGAACTTCAAGACTAGTGCTTATTCAATGACCCAGTGCTTAATCAGGCCAATAAATTATGGTCTTCCTTGGCCATTCTTATCCAGTGCCAGTGTCTAGAATGCTTTCACATTTGTCTCTAAATTGATCAATTTGAGATCTATAACCCCTAAAAAGGTTCCACGGTAAGATGGTGTGGAAAACATTTACATGTTCGGTTTGTCAAGTTTACTAACATACGTGAAAAGAATAGAATCCCCATATGATACTTTACAAAAGGCAAATTTTGAAACTCACGAACCTGATTATGAAACTGATGTCATTGTTGTGCAGGTGGTGGTCACAAATTTTCTTTTTGCCTAGAATCTCTGCATCTTAACATCTAATCTGGTCACAAGGCAAAATGTGCACAGGTCGAGTATGATTGTTCCAGTGCCATAGAGACAGATAAATAAGCCTTTGGTTCTTCTGGAAATGACTTCAAAATAGCCCTCTCATTGTACATATATTCAGAGAGTGGTGGCCACAGGCAGTCTACTTGTTATGTTTGAGTACTGGGGACCGGGCAGGCAGTGTGGTGGACATACCTCTCACTGCAACTGTAAAATAGGGTGCTAGCATTGCTACCCACAGAGTGCACTAACAAAGTTCCTTATCAATACCACAAAATTTGTGCAATACAAAAGTAATGAAAGGCCGCTTTGAAATAACCCTCTGGTATAGAAAAAAAGGAGAGGGAGCTGGCCTAAAGTTGGGTTGAGGTCAAACATAGAGGGATGTGAGTGCTTTATCTCGCAAACCCATAAAAGACCTACCGTAATACCTCGCGTATAAGGCGCGGCTTATACACGAGGATAAGAATTCAGAAGTACTTTTAGGCCATTGGGGGACATAATAACTACCCATAGGTTTTCGAATTTCGAAAATCTATTGATTAGAAGTGAAGTTATTCCATTTTTAATTTTCTTGAGTAGTAGGGTAGTTCCTAGTATGGCATCTAAAGAAGTGAGTTAATAGATCTGACTTTCAAAATTATGTTTTGCACCATTTGGGTACATAGTCAGGTGGTCTTTTGCCGTCTACTAGGGGCAAGCCATAAAATGCATTCTCCATGCATATTGTTCAAATCATGGGGTAGAGTATCCGGCTCTATGTCTCTTCAGAATGCACTAATCATTAGCCAGGATGGTTTAATTTCCCCCTATCACTACACTAGACATCACAAATACCAAAATGGCTTGAAGATTATTTTATAGAAAATCCCACTCTAGATTCTACATCCAGAAGTAAAACCTTTGCATACATTAGGATTAGGATAGGGATTCCAATTATAACGTGAAAAGAATAGAATCCCCACAGTGCTTATAAATAAACGCAGGATAGGAAGGGGCTAAAGATAAGTATGAATAAGCGATTTTGGTAGGTCAATGATTGCAAGAATAATTATACATATGGTTGGATGGGCAGAAACAGCAAAATAGTTATGAGTACCCGGTTTAGCAAAAGCATCTCTGCGTCTTATAACTAAGTAGAAACAAACTTTTGAAGGAGTGACACGGTAGGAGTGAGGCCAATAGAGATGAATATGAAGGGATGTCAAATATACATAATTACACCAGACTAGCTTATGATTAAAGGTAGAATAAATAAGAGGAGACAAATGGACTGGTAAGAACCATAATAAAGGATATGACTCATCAATATTCTATGCAATAGCCTATTGGGATTCACACTGTAGGAGAAGAACTGGAAGATGCGCCTTCAGGTGCAATGCCATTGCACATCAAACCAGTAAAGGACATGGGTTCCAGTTTCCTGAATTGACTCAGTTAGTGCCTTCTGAGTGATTTAGCGCCATTCAGGGGCTGAGATGTTGTGTTTCCTGTGCTTGAATGTGGAATAATGCCGTCCTTTAGTATTAGCACTGGGGGTGTTTATTTCCATCTCTTTGGCCGCTCCTGCTCAAGACACATCAATAAGTGATGCTCCAGGCCCTGTTCTGGCACCGGGAGGTGATTGTGTTACTGGGATGTGTGGATGTTACCTGATCTAGCAGACAATGACCTCCACCCAGTTGGGAATACTAAATAATACCTGTGCATAATTTGGGTGGATAAGGAAAGCCTTTGAAACTCTAGCACATCACTTAAAGTATGCTTTACAATTGACGCATCAAAAGCTATATGGATTAAAAATGGTATTGCTGTTAAAGCCTTTATAATAGCAAATATAAATTGACTTAATATCATTTGACTTAAATTATTATGAGTCATTATTCAATACTGTGATCTTTGCAGCTCTTGTGTTTGGCCCACGTATAGTGCAGCGTTTCGGGGTTTAGGAAATGATGGTCCCAGTTGGGTGTTTCACAAGGCGTCCATACTTGTTATCAGTCATAGGAAAATGTTATTGTAATTTTAAGAGTGGTCATAGGCTTATGACTGATGGTGTTTCTTGAAGGGCTTTATTATCTTGAGTCATATTTCTCTTATGACTAGTCATATTTTGCTTCCTGTTTAGAAACACTTATCAGTTGTAACAACATACTTACGACCAGTTCAGTTGTAAGTTTTAGTTGTAAGTTTATCATCGATAAAAAGTTATAGTTTCAGACATAGGAGGCAGGAAACCAGTGTAAAACTTGGAAAACACCCCTCTGTTGTCATTCTTAACAGGGGAAATTACCCATCTAATGTCTTTTGGAAGTGTGTAAATCAGCAAATGTTATAACTGGTTATAAGGCATGGTTATAATGTATAGGGCTAGTGCTTGCATATTTTGTTCATTAATTAGGCTAATGTCCTTACCAAAGAAGGGGCAGATAGCTGAATCATATATTTTCCCCCAGCCCTTTAAAGATACATTTCCATCTAAATCATATATTTTGAAAAAAAATTGGTCAATCACCATATCGTTTTGGCTGCATGTTTATCTGGTATATAGGATATGTTACCAAGCTTTTGAAAGTCTGCATAAATGTAAATTGAACACATCGGTTTCCAAGATACATGCCTGTGCATGGCGGGAAATAGAAACCTTCACTGTGTGGAATGCTCAGGGTATGTGTACCTTGACTTACACACTTACAGTAAAATACAGGTAGAAATCTAATGCTCAAGCACAATGAAACATTACAGATTTTTAATGCTGTCATTACATAGAAATAATTTTTTATGCTGGCATTGGCATAACAGGAAATGTGAAATTCAATTGACACCACAAATATCCAACTATACTGAGGTCGACTCATGTTGATCTACCTTGTCTGCACCCAATCACCACCCAATGGTAGAACAGGGTAGTTAGGTCAAGTGACGACCTGCACAGCTGGGTAATTGTCCCAATTGTCTGTATGTATATATTGGTATGTTATCCGGTTTGAAGTCGGCTCTCACTTATTCTTTGGACATAGTATGAACCCATCTTTACCCTGTAAAAAATCAGAAAAAAAATCCCAAAATCTTTGAGGAATGTATAATTATTATGAATACAGGTCTACCGCAAATTCCCTCGTATAAGCTGCATCTCCCGTATAAGCCGCACCCTGAGTATAAGGGGAGACCAAAAGCCCCATCTGGGGCTTGAAAATTGCCAGTATAACACTGTTCTATGGTGTAACAACCCCTCATATAAGCTGCAACTTGAGTACAGGAGGGCCTTATAGCTGCAAATATAAGTTAGGTTCTGGTATAAGCCGCAGCTTATACGAGAGAATTTACGGTATGATGAATACTATTTAAAGAAGATTTTGAAAAATCTAGGTGGGAATGCATCTTTAAGTGAGCAGGACATAATACCCCTCATCCATGCTAGCTGGTAGGCAGTATACTACAAAAGTAGTAACTATGTGACAGCATTTTGTGACCACTCTTCATCTCTTAGTTGTACAACTTAATTACAGGAAAACGTATGATCAATTTAAGAGTGGTCATAATTTTAACAGGTATCCATGTGTGGTTAAATCATATTTTAACATTGAAAAAATGTCAAATCTAACCCAAAAATGCCCATAACATGCATGAACCATGTACTACATGATAGTATTTTGAGAAATTACATTTGCATACATTTTTGATAAACATAGCCATCAAATACCTCCACACATTTTGACCCCTAGAAACACCAAAAAACAGTCATAAGACCAGTTGTAAAAGGTTATGACTGCAGTCACAAACCAGTTGTATCTCCTTGTGAAACAGACAGTTATGCCCATTCATATCCTACTTATGACTAACCAGAGATAATAACAGTCACAACTTTACTACCAGCCCTCTCGAGTCATAGAAACGGACAATTTGTGACTACTATTATCTTTGCCTTGTGAAACACCTAACAGATCTGATGTGCCCTAAAAGGGTTCCCATTATTCTAAAGTGCAACCAGGCGTTGTTTAACCCTTTAAGGACAGAGCAAAAATTGTTGCCCTGGCCATGGGGACGGCCTCTGAAAAAAGTTTAGTTCCTAGAGGACGAGCCTATTTTCAATTCCTATACTAATCCTATATAATGGGCATCGACTATAGTCGACGCTAGGCCTGCCATGGTGTCGACTATAGTCGACGCTAGGCCTGCCATGGTGTCGACTATAGTCGATGCTGGCCCTCAATGGGTTAACTAACCCCCATAGAATCACACCCCAATGATAAAATCCTTCTGGATTATTAGGAACTTCAGGAAAGAACCCCCCCCCCACTACAAATTCGGAGATTACAGCCCCTATCAGATAGAAGAGGCACCAATGAAAGATGCATTTAACAGATTAAAGGGTTTTCTCTGCCATTTATTGTTGCCGTTTCTTTCTTACAGTTATGAGGGAATTGTTGCAATTTAAGGCAGTGAATAACAGGATTAGATGGCTAAATAGTTGGCCCTATCTTAGGAGGAAGTTTGTGTCTCTTTCAGAGACATGTGTGGCCCAACGGGGGAGAACGTGCCTCCGGGGGATTTTTAGTACTGGTTTTGGCCACCAGGGGGCAGTATATGGGTAAAACACTGACAAATTTACTAAAAAAAACTTTAGACCAATTTTTAACAAGGAATCCAGTGGTATGCTTAAAATCATTCCATCTGCACTGAAAATGTTCCATTTTTGGAATGTTGGTTGCCATCGAAACATAGAAAGTTGGTAGAAAAGGCAAATTCTGGTTGCATGGAAACCACTCCCCTATTCCAATTGGAAATTTTTGCCACAAACCTTTTTCGGAATTCCTTCAGGAACCCAGAACCGAAAACAGAGCTTAAAAGTTCCCTCTAGAACCAATATTATGACAAAAAACATGACATTTCTTTGGTTATTTGTCCACAAAACTGTATTTTTTGCATTTTTAGTTTTTATGATAGGATATAATGCACTTAGAGCTTATTTCCCATTTTCAGTTGTACACACCAACCTATGTTTGACAAGCAATTACAACAAAACTACCAGGGATATTTTAGCTCAAGATATCTCATTTTAAAGCCCATGACTTAAACCTTAAAAAGCCATTTCCCCCCAGGAGGCATGTTTCCCCTCACTTGGCCACATGTGTAGAGTGAGAACCATGACCTATTAAACCTTGATCTGTCAAGCATCTCACCTAGTCTTGAACTAGACTCCTGTTTCACCAGTTTCGAATTCAGAGAAACGTGCATGTGGCGGAAATAGATGTTATGCTATTAACTTACTTTTTCATTAAACGCATTTTGAATAATTATTTTATTAATAAAAAGTGCGGGTATTCAATGTCAATAATGAATTCTAGTGCACGAGATTGTTTACATCTTGTAGACAGTACTTTAATAACATTGGTATCTAATTAACTAAGAGACAACTTTGATCTCACTTCCTTTTCACTCATTATAAATATTGCTTCTCCACCATTATGCCTTGTGCTAACACAAAGGGGCTTTCCTAGTGTACACCTATAAGTATGAGAGTGGGGTCCCTTGTAGACCCTCTCTCCATTTAGCATTAACTTGAATAGTTTTCCAAGTAGAGATGTAATATACTGAGCACTGAGCATCACCCAACGTTTGATTGAGAGGTGAGACGTTTGGCCTTTTAGGGTAAGGGTATCCCAATGGACATTTCAAATAGGAAAATGAAATTAAGGCACATAGCTCTGCGCAGATAGACGTGATGGCAGCGACAGTCTTAAACAAGATAAGAGAGCAGCTCCAGAGCAACTCAATGAGCTCTTACTGACAAAAAACTGCTTGTATTCAATTTCACAAGACAGCCTTTTCTGGAAGTGCCCCTAAAAGCTTTTCAATGTCAAAGATGGTCTCGCAGCATCCCAGAGACAATATTACACGAATGGTATTTCTGTGGCAAAACATTGGTTTCCCTGTAAATTTCGATACAAAATATCAAACTTTCGTTTACGTTATTAGGAATATCAAATGATCAAAACGGCCGCCCCTACGTGTAGTAGATCCCGACAATCTGACAGTGACATGATGGAGAGAAAAGTTATTTGACTTTTGTTGCAAATTAATAAGGTAACTTAAACCTAGTAGGGTATTGACCCAGAAATACTTCATGGCGCAGAGGAAAAAAAGAACAGCGTTATCATTCATCGAGAACATGTTTCCTCTCCTCATTTTGCCCCAAAGAATTGATCCTTTGAATTCAAAGATCCAGTGACATAGATACGATTCTTCCTCGGATTTTCCCGTGAGGGTTATTAATCAGCGTGCTTATCTGATGGGACAACCCCTGTTAAGATTTATCCCAGCATTTGATTTGATTTGAAGGAAGTTGTGTTTTATGCCCCTAACAAAGGTTGTTCGTGATTCTTCTGCTTCCTCAATCCTGAAACCATATGCTAATCGGAAGTGAAATTTACTCCCTTTTTGTCCCAATTCTATTAGACCATGGTGCGTTTATTTGAATCCTCAAACTAATGAATTCATAAAGTGTTCCAATATTGGTTGAGCTTCATAAAGCAGAATAATAAGTCATGTGGGAAAAAAATATTACTGTTTCATAAGGTGAGGCTCCACTACGCGATTTTTGCAGAGAATCGCAGCAATTCTCAGAAAATGGGAGACAAACATGGGTTAAAGAGTAGTATTTGTTACCATTATAAGGTAGAATGTGTATGCATCCCCAGATATTTGTTTATCTGGGGATGTGATTGTGTGTGACCTCAAGCATGCTTGTGTTGTCAAAGAGATGTTTTTGTTTACTAAATCAAGCTGAAGTTATGTAAACATTGCAGACTTTCACAATGGGGAGTCTCTGCAACTCAATAGCAGACAGGTTTGGTCTTTACAGTACAAGACCCTGCGATCTGTGTGACTGCTGTGTTGTTATTTATATTTTGCTTTGTTGATGTTTATATATTGAACCCCCACCCAATCACAGAGTCTATGCAGGTGCAGGTTACTTTGTAAATATGGCACACAAGGAGAGAGATCACCCATTAAATGACCCCTGAAATCTCATGTTTACATTTTTGAATCTAATGTTTACAATATAAGAATGTCAACACCCTATAGCTTAGGCACTATAGGGACGGCAGTGAGAATGTGCCAAAAAATGCGTAGTGGAGCCTCCACTTAAGGATCAGCCACAATTTTGAATTCGTTATTTTGATGTATTAATTAATGGGTTTTGTGTGCATATATTTTTTAGTGAAATGATGTATTAATTAAATTAGCAAAGGTTGGTCACTTGATTATGACATATCTTCCCTGATCATGCGGTGGAATTTTTATTGAGAGGTTGGCGTTTCGGTCTGATTTTTTCCAATATAAGTTGTTTCTTCCTCTCTGGGCTTTACATTTCTTCCATTACTTAATAAAAGACATGAGCCCATAATTTTGAAAGAGTCTATCATTTTTTGTTAAGCAACTTTAATATTTTTAAAAAGAAAGATGTCCTCTAACCATCTGCTTGTGTCAATAACATTAAATCCCAAATCGATAACCTGTTTGGATCCAAACGCGAGATTATATTTTCAAAAAGGACACCCTGTCAGAACTTGCTGTACCGTGAGAAGGTTTTGAACTACTGTAGTGTATTTTCTTGTTTTCTTCGTAAGTGCATATACCTTAAGAATCTCTAGCGAGAATGAGCATGGCAGAAACCCGACGGAGGTCAGTTAGGATATAATCATAAAACGTCTTCTAGTGAATTATTTGGTACATTCTCTATGATTCTAAGATGAACATTCCCAGTTGAAACATTTAAACGATGAAAATGGGATTAGTCATCCACAGTAGTGCTTAAAAATTATAATAATTATCATTTATTTTCGTGAAAACAACAGGCCCTTAGCAGTGGACGTTTTAAATGCTTCTCTTGACATGCAAAAAATGAAGGATTCAAACCAAACAAGACCCCCTTCACTGTGGAAATTTTGCAGGGTGTCTGTAAACCAAGGGATTAAAGTAATTGAAGTGAAAGTCTCTGATGCAAAGTGTCGGTCATGTTTACAACCACAAACCCTCAAAAGCATCAATGGCTCAGATTCATTGCCTCGGGCTCTGATCTCATAAAAGAAGAAAAAGAATTTTTTTCATCAAAGGAATGGAGAAGAACTAAGGGTAATCCAAGACAAGGAGCAAAGGTTAGAAAAACTAATAGCGGCTGTGGACTTAAATCATCCTTAATCTGCATTGATTTGCATATTGGTGGACATTATTTTATTGGTAAAGGTAATATTATCATTAACTAGTGTTTAAATATTTCTAATTCGAGAAGGATATACACATCTCCAGCATCATAGAGTGATTCTCATAAACCAGAGGTGGAGGCGAATGTTATAGACATAGAATGCTGACTAAATTTATGGGGATCTGAGTTTCAATGGTTAGCAGTTAGCATTTTCTTCACAGACCTCGCCTTCTTACTACTACAGTCAGCCCTCACTTCCTCGACCCTTTAATTCCTCAGATCCCTCACTACCTCAGACAATTATTTTGCAACTTTCCTATATAGTCTATTATATTTGGACTTGAATCCTCAAATATTTTGCTTCCTCAGATATTTTTCCTTGCATTTTCCAAATTCGGGGAAGCAAGGGCTGACTGTATAGCATTTATGAGCTTAAGCTTTGTCCCTTGGTTTTGATCTCACTTCAGTTTTAGACTGATATTGTGCACTATTGGAAATAAAAGTTCCAGATTGTACGACTAACAATCCTCTTTTTTTTTAACAATGTTGCTTATACTCCAAAAGCCTGAAATGGTATGGTCAGGGAAATATAAATATCAGCCACACTGTTCAGACTGATGAAACATCAATTAAGTCAATTGGTGATATGCCCCATGAAGGCTATTTAATGGCTGTCTCCCACCACCCATTATGGAGCATGATGAGGGGAGTCTGTACAAAAATGTCTATAGTATACATATAGAGATTCCAGACCAATGCCCTGTCGGTTGATGTCCTGCGTCCCAATCCCCACCAACCACCAACCACCCCCATCACCTGCACCATCCCTTTCTGTCGCGCCTGCTTCCTGCCAGGTCCGTGCTCGTAATTAAGACTAATTACATACTAACGATCCTTAATGAATACTGATGGCTGGCAGACGCCCCAACAAGGCGCTGTCCTCAAACAATACTCTGACAGGGTCAAGTCAGGGCTGGACAACACTTTGGAGGATGTATTCATACGCAAGGAGGATATATACACGGCACAGAAGGCTATTATAGGCAATCAGCAGCTTAGGTTGTCATTAATTGAGATAGCCCTGTCAAATTTATGCTAAAACCAGCGAAATGCCCCTTTTTTCATGGACATACTGTATGTCATTTGAACTAAGCACGTGGCTAAAGGTAACTAACAGTCGATACAAATTAAGTGGGCAATATCTCATACGAGGTAAACGTGAAGCTGGATATGAGTAGCTATCTTTATTGAGTGATGAAAGGGCCAAGTCATTTATTGCCAGGTGGGGGGGTGGGGCTTGTTAGATAAAGGAAGGGGTCATTTTGAAAAAGAGCCCATTGGAGGTGGGGGGGGGCGCAAACCCCAATAAACCTACACTCTAAAGGGGGTCAAAACTAAATATGGGCAATTCAAATACCCATCGTGACGCAATAGCAGTTTTTTTAGTGGGGGGGGGGGGGGGGTCATGATGTTTGTCATAGTGGTAGGGGGTTGGAAAAAAATCAGCCGATCTGCCCAAATCCATAACCCCCCCCCCCCCCCCAGCTGGCAATAAATGACTCGGCCCTAAGCGTACAATTTGAGTCAGATGGGTTCTGTATGATCATTGACCAGGCCAGTGAAAATGCTGTGATTGTGTTGGACTACAGTTCCCTCTTTATTAATAAATTGGACAACACATTATGATACAATGTTACATCATTTGGAGGATAACCCGACAGTCCTTGAGGTGCACAAATAAACCTATTGTGACATAACTTTTGTGACAAAGATTATATTTCAACTCCATGAAATATAACCTAATGGCCTCCTTGAGCCGCCATAAAGAAATTGACAGATTTAAGTTTGACAAAAAGTGTTCTGTGTCCTTGCAGCAGCATTGACACTAATTATTCATGGTAATTACCATGGTGAACAGGGGTTGCACAGAAGCAGATTATTCTCTCAAAGACACGAAATGCTTTAGTAATGCAAGCCTAAGAAAGTATTCTAAATCACCTCTCATCAGCTTTTATTCATGAAATTTCAAAACTGTTTGGTGACCATGGAGGATCTCATTGATAGCCCCTAATTCAAGATAATTATAATAATTTGACAAAACAGAAAACATATACGGTATATAGCAAGTCATCCCCACCCCTCCTATAACCTCAACTTAAAACATCTTTTGAGTAATCAAGAGACATGCGTTAACTAACTATTGACATCACTGAACAACCTACGAGCTATTCACGGCTTAGGGATCTCACCCGGACCGAGGTAGCATATGGGATTTCTATCCCCTTTCATAGGCCAGATCAGTGTTTATGCAGAAGCTGACCTCGGTGTGTCATAATGGCATATCTAATCAATTATTTCACATACATAATGCTCCTTTGGCATAGATATAAACTCCTCCAGGAATTACATTATCACCAGATATGATATGAATATAGGCTTGTTCTGGCATAGAGATTCATGATTATGTAAATTGAACACGGTACATACATGAACAATTTGTCATTGATAAAGTCCACTCCACGCTGCGTCTCTAGCTGTCATTGACCATCACATATATGTACACAGTTTGTATAAACAAAGGGTACACATTCACATACGAAGAAAATTCCATTGCAGAGTTGAGACCTCCATTGGGTTATGTACTATGAGATAAATCCTATAAAATGGGACGTCCATTTCAGGGTATAATACCCTCTCCCCTCGCCACACCTACTTATGTTCAGGAAAAAAAAATACAAGATTCTTCCAAAACAACAAAGGTGACCTCATTAACCATTTGGTACCAAACTTCAGGAAACTCATGTAGACGCTATCACATACACCCACTTTTGTTAAAATTCAATGTACAAATTCAGAGTTCTCTATCTAAAACCCCTACCAGGTGCCACACATAGAGAGCAAACAGTGGGAAGTCCTCGGACACATGGAGCAGGGACTCCTCCAGCTGCTCCCTGAGCTGCTCCACAGCCCTCAGCTCCTCCAGCACCCCAGAGGGAGCTGCTCTGTCCTGCTCCACCACCGCCTCCAGGGTGTGGAACACATGGTATATCGACTCATAGGTGTGCGGCTCCAACTCACACTTCCTACTGCGAACACGCCTTAGGAAGCGGCCATACTCTGTGAGGTAGTGTGTGAGCAGGGACATGACCCCGGGACGTAGACGTGATGAGCTGCTCACCAGGAGGACCAGGCCACAGAGCTGCTCATGGTGATGGCTCTGAATGTACAAGGAAAATGGGACAGAGAGATTAGTAATTCGTAACTTTTCATTTTCTTTTATTTTTAAGTTGTCTTTTTTCCTTCTTTGTGATCGCTTGCTCCAGTTATTTCCAGAAAAAATAGGCTATTTAATGACACTTGATTGGTGACGATTAGTGAAATGATTACCCATGATTTCGATCTGTTTTGATAATTATGCGCATATGTTTTCTTCTTTTTTTCTCGTTAGGCCACACCAAAAAAACTAAGTTGGTCTACAGACCGCTTCTCCATATTTTGAAAAATAGTTTTTTTTTTCTTTGTAAAAAATCCTGTCTACTGATTTTGCTCGCTTTACTGTCTACAAGTTTTCTCTTTGTGATGTTTGGCAAAAAGATTTTTAAAATAAAACTTACGCTCGTCTCACTTTTCCGGCAAGGAATCCATTGGACGCCAAAAAAATTCTTAAAACTAAAAACTAAAAAATTCGCTCACTCTAACCATTTTTTCAAAACCAAAATCTGTAGACCAACTTATTTTTTTTGTTGTGGCCTTATTAATACTATGACTGTTTACTTTGTCCTTTTATTGGATTTGCAGGAGGAATTAGGCATCACAGATTGATTTAAAGATACACAAAGTAGAAGATGAGATAATATCATCCCACTTGAATACCACACATAGGACATAACATACATGTACAAGGAAGGAATCATTTAAAGATATGATGAAGCAGAGGTATCTGTGCCAATTCTGGCTGGGTAGTTAATGATGGTTATATGATATATTTACTTGAGGGCTGATTTTTTCTTCTTTTGTTTTCCGGTCTACTGTTTTCCTAACTCGCAAATATATAGTTGTCATTGCCCAATTTATTTCGAAACGGCATCCCTTTCTGCTTTCGGGCATATTCTCCAACATTCTGGACATGTCTGCCATTTCAGGCTATTGACAATTTAGAGCACCGTGGCGCCGGATATTTGTCAATGTGGAGAAGAATTGGATTGTAGACCTTAGACCTTGCAACCCACCCCTTACATTTCCAAAACCAACCAAGGCAGCTCTAAGAGAGCCTGAAATGGATTTGAACACGCGACTCAGCTGAGAGCCAGAACACAATAGCAGAGCCCAATATAGCACACACTAATTTTGCCAGACTAGAGCTTGTTCTTATAATCCCCACTGACTAAAGAAACTCAGTGTTAAACAGTCCACTTTCCCTGATTTCCAGACTAGTGGGAGAAATGCGTAAGTGTGGCTTTTCTCCAGATAATCTGACCTGGAAGCTGGGTAGGGAACGATTGGAGTGTTGGTATAGAGGAACGTTTTACAAAAGGTTACCATGGGGAGAAATCTTTTGGCAGACTTCACACTTAAAGACCAGTCCATGGGTCGTCATGATACATGAGTGCAATTCTGGTGAGTTAATCACCAGGCCTGCAGTCGTGCATCATGCCTACCCTATGGGGGCGATACACCTCCAGCATGATGCACCAATACACGTGTGACAAGCAGACGGTGCACCATTCACCTGGAGGAGGCACCCTTCTGCCCTTAAAGACCTTTCCTGGATTGGCGCTGATGGCATGGTGGTTGAAGAGAAAGGGAGCCAACTTGTCAGCTACTGCCTCAAATTTCACCTTGGTGACCTGGCTGCCTGCCTGGCCGGCAGTGGACGGATTGACCGGCGCCAGACCTGGCACTAAGACAATCACCGCCTGGCTATTTGTCTGGGGAGACGTTCATATAATTGTATAAGCCGCCAGGCACGCCTGGGCAAGGAGGGAGTTTGGTCTTGAGAGAGGTTTATTGGTGGGGTATGGAGACAACGGTTAGCAGTAATGGCATAGGAAATGGGTATATAGGGGTGGGGGGGAGGTGGAATGTTGGGTCAAAAAGGGTGATTTGTGTAGATACCAGGATGCGAAAATTCACGCCAAAATGAGAGAATGTTCCACATATTTTAGTATTTGGGGAAAAAGAATGAAATTGAGAACGAATCGGCAAAATTTCAGTTTTGTATCATAATCGGTTTGGGGGTACAAGATATGTAAAGAGAAACAAAAGAGAATGAGGGAAACAGTCTTCATTCTTGTATAACCAGGCAATGTTAATGTGTAGGCAAGTTTGGATCCATTGATTGAAAAATGCTAGAAATCTATTCTTTCCCCTTTTATTCTTTATATTCATCTAACTATTCAACAATACTCGATTTTGGAAAATAGTTTAAAGATTTCGGGCGTCGACCCTCTACTTTCAGTCGTATCCCTAGAAACACACTTTTTTTGGCCTATTTAAAAGTGTGGGCTAAAGGGAATCTACTTCCGTCAGCTAGTAGACATTTGAATATACATGTAGGTTAAATTGATGTACCCTCCTAACTGCACAGAGATGCCTGTATTTAATAAGAAATATGATTGGACTGAAGAGATATAGGGTGAGAGATAAAACAGCTAGAGCAGCCAGGTGAGTTACCTCCATTTTATGAGTCCTTCCTTTACTAACTTGCATGCCCAATCCCCCCTCCTGGATCAAAACCACCCCAATCTCTCTTTGAACCCTCTACTGGGCCCCCACCCCTCCTCGTGTTCACTTTACGACCTAAACCCCCCCTACATTCACTCCCACCCCTACTCATCCCCTCTTTCCTCTTGACTTGCAATAACGTCCAGATCTCACAAACCACCGTTACACTGGTAGCCTTGGATCTAGCCAAGCAACAAGCCGCTTTCCGGTGAATTTGGCGCCGGTCGGTATAAACCCAATTGGAGTCTCCGACTTCCTCTCCTGGTATAAGAGCCTTTGGTCGCCCGGTGCAAATTCCCAGTTCCGTGTACTACTAACTACCCCGCGTCCCATATAGGACTCAGTATGGAGGCCTAGTGGAGCCACCATTTTGAATTTCGCTGGTTGAGGTAAGACCCACTGAAAAGACATGCCATGATGGCTACCTTGTCCATGGGTAACACCCACTTTCAGGGACATGCTGGTCCCATCTTATCAGTGTGTGTCGCCAGAACCAGCTCCAGACCAGCTAATGGCCAATAGAACAGCTCACCGAGCAGCTCGACTAGGCCACTTAAAAAGGATTATCAGCTTGGCGGGTAGTTTTTGGAACAAAAGGATGCAGGAGGGAGGCTTTTTTTTTATTTGGTTTTGGAGTGATGCGGGAGGGCCTTTTTTTTTTTTCTCACTCAAATTTATTTGGAAGGTACTATTTCTGTGTATTTTCATTAGTGAGTCTAATGTTAACTCAATGCAGTCATGTTTAAATCATGTCTCTACAGGAAATGATACCTGAGATATTGGCATTTTTGTTGTTTTTTTTTCTCTCAGCTGATGCGAAAATTTCACTTTTTTTTTGGAAAATAGCAATAAAAAGCATGGATGCGGCCCTTTTTAACTGATGCGGGCGGTACCGCGAAGCTGGTTATCTTTTTCAAGTGGCCTTACAGGCAGCTTCTTCTGGTGGTGAGCACCTAATCCCACTCCATCCACCCCCTACACTCACCAACCCTCTCTACCTGCTTCCTGTAGCCCCTTAAGGACCGCATAATAGTGCAAAGACTCTCCACCGGTTGCCAAATCTCGGCCTTATCTCGTGTATTCACGCAGCTCTCAGTTAGGTTCCCAGGATTTTTCCCTCTTTGTGATGTTTAATTCTATGGCCACTGACAAATTACCCTCACATTTCTCAATTTATATATGCATATATTAGGTTGTAGGATGACTACTTCTAGTAAATATACATAAAATTGAACATTTATTGAGCTAGATAAGAGCAAAGTAAACATCACAAAGAGGGAATAATCCTGGGAACCCGACTGTGGGCAGCGTGAATCCACGAGATAAGGCCCGAGATTTGCAACCGGAGAACAATCTATACTGAATCAGCTTCATTTGCAGTTATGACAGCCCTGGTGAGTAACTCACCAGGGCTACAGTCACATATCATGAGGACACCGTTGCGCTGATGCACACATGAAGGTTAGGGCATGATGCATCAATGCAATGCTGCATTGGTGCATCATGCCATCCAAAGAACCTAGTGGCATCATGTGTCCCACAAAGAGCTACTGCCGAGCTGCTCTCTAAATGGCGTTTGTTCGCAGGGTGGGAAAAAAGACGCTCGGCGCCATTTTGGAAGGTTGACTGAGGGATTCTGGGGAGGAGATCACGTGTCTGTTGGTGTAAAGTATGGATCCTCCCCTTTTTTCAGGGAGCATTCAAGCCAGGCATTCAAGTGGCAGCCTTGTGAGACCGGTTGTAAAACGACCGTCCCTCATCCCCTACCCCAACCAACCCACCGTCAAAGGTTACTGTCCATGCCCGCTAAGATGCTATAGTAGGCCCTGGCTATGCTATGACCCCCCCCCCCCAACCTTCCACATCATACCCCCCCCCCTTCTCAAGTTCCACTCTCCCGCCCTAAGTCCTTCACCTTCCCTGCCTGACTTTTAACACCACCAGCAATGGATCTGAACCCTGCTGACTTGAGAAAGGTCGGTGACATCTCTGCGTTAAACCTTATCCCTTATTAGGGCCTGGGGTCTGTTACTCCAGAAGATAGGTGCACGTAAAAGATAAGTGTAGGCTGTTTGTGTTTCAGTTGGTAGGAAGATAAGTGAACAGAGCACTTATGTACAGACAACTTTATGTGCACTTAAGTGCAGAGCTAATGTGTTTCTGCATATATATGGTACTGTGTACACTTTAAAATTGTACACATACATGCACTTAAGTCCAGAAATATTGTGTTTCTAAACAAATTTCTAGGACAGCTATTGAGCTGTCCTAAAATTTTCAGAATGTCTTCAACCCTTATGAAACTGGGGGGAAACATGCCAAAGATCAATATCAGTCCTTCATTGATACAACTGATGAAAATCAACTGATTTTATAGGCTGTTTTCAATCAGCTTTTGGAGATGTATTTTCATTGTTCACTTAAATGTCATGTTCATACACCTAAGTGTTAGGTGTACATATTTCGTATACATGTACCATCTACATTATACAGGGTCAGACCTACCCCTCCCAGTCGTGAATGCTTCTGATTGTGGAGGCTGGGTACCTCTATGTTAATGGATCTGCAAAGATTTATATATAGCAAATTGTGCCATAATGTGGATGATGAGGATTTTAGGACAGTATTTGGTTAATATATTTAGGAAAGACAGACAGCTGTCCCTGATAATATAAATCCTTAAGAAATATTAATTAGACAATAACGCAAGTAGATGTATACATTATCAATATGGCTTCATGGAGGAATTGGGGGTCAAGCCAAATGCATACAAGAGGAAGGGTGGGAGGGTCTTGAGACATTTTGGCATACAAATTATGTATGGATAGAGGTACTTTGATGCCGAATTTTGGGTATTTTGAGGCCATTTCTTATAAACACCGTGTGATAATTGTGATAAAGTACTAACAATCTCGTAAAGGAGGTTCATATCTATGGGTCCTTAACCCCCCAGCTGCCCCAATCAATCCCTCTCTTAAGGGGGGGGGCAACTTAAGTATGTACACAAGAGGGGGGCCCAATGCATACATGGTAAAAAAAAGGGGGTGGGGGCATATATGTTTGCCCAAAAAGTGCATACATCATTAGTGGATGGTCCCTTAGTGAAAGTTTGTTGTTAATTTTGTCCTCTATACTCTATCTCTAGGGTCATAGTTACGTCCAGCTAGCAGCTGATACCAACTAGACTTATGTATATGTAAGTGCTGCACTTTTGTGCACCTAACTTAGGTATATGTGGTGCACAAATAAGAGTAGGCCTAGTGAAACACTAACAATTCATACCTACTAGCCAACCTACTAGATACTAGTAGATTTATGTGCACTTATCTCTCTGTACCTACCAGACTTTGAGTAACAGACCCCAGGACCATAAAATTCGACAAAGCGACACGACAATTTCTTAAAATCGACATGATACATGGGCCTTAGCGATACAAGGTAAAACAAGACATGACACAGATGCTTTTTTACACTCGACATGAGACGTGATAGGGTCTTAGAGGTGACAGGGGGCATGGAGATTTAAGTGGCATGTGACATGAGCATTTCTTAAAATCAACATGTCACATGGGGACCCCCCACCCAGGGCCCCGTTCCAGTGAAGCAGCGCCCATCAACCTTAGTTGGGTTCAAGGGTTAAGCAATTTTGATTTCTGCTATTTCACAAATGAAAGCATTGCTAATGTCACGCTATTATTCAGGAACTTTAGATTTTATTTCGCCACTCTCTTTCCAATCTAAAAGTGGAGTAAATATTTTCTAATATTTCATCACTCACTTGATTGAGGCGTTCATCGGTCAGAATGGTTTGGACCACTGCTTGTACAAAGTGACCCAGGGCTTCTGATAGCGGCGTCCATAGTGCATGCGCCACGTCACTCTCCGTGAACCTGATGAGGGTCTGTGTGACGTGTCTGAGAACCTGGATGGAGAGTGAGGGAGTCTGCGTCTGTACAGCGTCTGTCAGTAAGGTGATAGCCTGTAGGGACGAAAGAAGTAAAGGTAACTCAGATATATCATCCATGGTCTACATTATTGTACATTATGTATGTATTGGGTATCCTCGTGTATATGGCGCATCTTACGACGTTGAAAGCGGACCCCTACGCCCTCCATTGAACGGCCTTCTACAAATACTCAGGTCGATACCCTGTATGCTAGATTAACCTTAAGCCCTGCACATGCAGTGTAGCCTCTATAAGTGGCTCTCTAAGGACAACCCCTTGAGGCTGCTCATATAGGGCTTAATGCTGACGGCCATTGCTTGATCTGGCGCCTGGCCAGATAAGCACTGATAACAACCAGCATGATGGGTACCGGGTGTTACATAATGTACCCAAAAAATTCTGCAGTGAATACAGGGTATCATCTGATTGGTTGAAAATGTATCCCGGGTCAGCCCTATACGGAGGTAGCGAATTGTCCCATGGGCGCGGCCATTGCTGAAGCTGGTTCCCAGCTCTTATCACTGATAACAGTTGTCTGATGGGTACCACTGCCATGGGTGTGGACCACTAAAAACGACATGGTGACATGGGCTGTTTTAGGCTTAGTGACATGGGACATGAACAATTTCTTAAAATTGACATGGTGACATGAACAATTTCTTAAAATTGACATGGTGACATGATCATTTCTTAAAATTGACATGGGGACATGGCCATTTTTTAAAATCGACGTGACATGGGGGGGGGGGGGCATTCACACCCCCACTGCCCCCCGACAGGACCGCACTGAATAGTTGGTGTTATGTCATTGGCTGATAATTAAACAAGCTAAGTCGGTATCCAGTCTGCATGCAGTGAGATGAGCCATCCGCATGCATTGGGACTCGCCATACTTATAAGCCATAAAAATTAGTTTGCTTGATCAACTCTTGATATCTGGTTGATTCGCAGTGATTCAGCCAGTTCACCATGTTATATACGGCACATGGCTATTGTATTATTGACCAATGGGAGGCATCCCTGGCATAAACTGCGGAGTCGGGGGCTGAAGGTGTTAGTCATAGTGGAGTCGGGGTCTAATGGCGGCCCCCAGCTGATAATGGCTATGTGAGCTATAGTTCCAAACTGATTTTATGGAAAATCTATCCCATCACTGACCTATGTTTCTGAGCATATATCTCTAATCACTAATGTACACGTACATGCATTCAATTAATTCTGTGCATGTTTGCGTCGTCCTCGATGGCTTCCCTAACGTACTGATTAATCCAACCAGTTCAATCTCTAGCTGAAAGTAATCGGCTAAAACTATTCATTAGAAAAAAGGAATGAAATAATGAGCTGAAAAAAAAAAACACGACAACAACTCAGTCCTGTCTCCAAAATGTGGACATGCCAATTTTTGGACAAGGCGGAAAAATGAAAAGAAAGATGAAGGATGCAAAGTATTTAATTTATTTTATGTGAATAACTTCTTCCCGTAGAGATAGCATTGCGCGGCCAATTGCCACACCCCCAGTGGCGTAACATATGTCGATCCACCACAGTGGCAGATCCACCACTGCAGCCTCGTTCTGGGTGCATGTAAACATTCAAAATGGCGGACCGGCGCTCGTACGGGGAACTACGGTACTGGATTTTGATAATATTTCCTTATTTAAACCCTCTAAAAACATAAAATAAATATAGAACTAAACTCCCCTGGTGTTCTCGGTGGCCGATCCACCCCTCGGGGAGACACCCCCCCTCGTGGTGGATCGGCCACCTCGTACACCAGGGTCGTTTAGTTCTATCTATTTACTAAGGGATCAATCGTCAAACAATCGTATCTAACCATCTATATCTATTGCTTTACACATTGGGGTGCTCCAGACACACTTTTGTAGCGGGCTAATACATAATTTAGAGTACATCACCATTTCAAACCGCTGAGGTGTGGTTAGATGTCAGGTGTTTATGACCATTTCTCCTGTTTAGGGTCCCCACAGCTCACCCGATCTGACCCTGGAGAAACCCTGGAATAATATCAGAGGCTGGATGGTTTTAGAGGTTTGTTTCTTTGGTTAGTTTTGCGTCCGGGGGAGCATTCAGGAACTCAGACCTTCAAGGTTTTAGAGGTAGTATGAAACTTCAATAAATACCCGCCACATACCTCCTGATAGCTACAATCATAAGGGAGTGGTCATTTATTATCAACAAGGGGGGGGTGGTGGGTTTGAGGGGGGGCTAAAAAAATTTTGACCTCTCTTGAGGGGGGGCTAAAAAAATTTACCCTCTTTTTAGCAAAAAAGCCCGCGCGCTACTATAGATCAAAGAGGGGGCGCGAAAACTCTCCGCGCCTCCGGCGCGGGGGGGCGCAAATTTTTTTTACTGCCGTCGAGGGGGGGGCGAAAAAATTTTCGCGCATCCGCGTGTAAACCCACCACCCCCCCCCCTGTTGATAAATAATGACCACTCCCTAAGCTGGCTGTGTTGGATTTATACGAACCGTCAGAATGGACGCCCTAGATAAACATAATTATTGAGGTTTCAAGAAGATATCCTTCTATCCCTTGGAGTCCATGTACATTTGCTTTTGCAATTGAACTGCACTTTGACATACTTCCTGTTATGTCTACTCTCATAGGCATGATATAGATGTGTGTAACATCTTTGGCTTTTAGAATTGAATTGCTTGATTGGTAGGATAAGTCATCAATATCTTCACCATTTGATCTTAAAAAATGGATATTCCACGACTATATTCTCATCTCAAAGATTCTGAAAACCACCAGAGGGTGCTTTGCTTGCAGATATAAAACGAAATATGAAGGCAAGCAGACGACTTTTCTCACCTCAAAGACAGTGTCCCGGATGTTTGCCTCCCACTGCTTCATGTTAACAGGGGTCGCTTCCAATGTGCGCAGGCGCAGAAATGTGTGTAGGAAGTGGGCATGGCGGGTGAGGGCGGCAGTGGAGGGGGCTGGGTCAATGTACTGGTCTGAAGAACAGGGAGGGGTGGGGAACAGAGGGGAGTCCCCCGCCTCCTCCTGTGTGAAGGGTTGCTGACCTGCAGGTGAAAACTTAAGTCAGTGACCATTTCCAAACGAGGAAATAATGCGTGGCAAATTCAATCGCTGAATAAATCAGTGAAACGTCAATGCCAATTTCATCATGTTTTATATCACAATCCATTCATGTAAAATGCGGTAATCACTATTTAGGTACATTTATCAAGATGTATTGTTGTTGCAGGTAGTCTAAAAAAGACGCGTATTAAAGAAAATTGCTCTATTCTGTTTTTAATTAAAAGATTAAAGATGGTATAAAGCAATGGATGTATTCGTAATATTGAATTCATATCCCATTTGCAAGTTCCCTTGAATTCTTCGCACAATGAAAACGTCGCGCTGCGGCCCTGAGTCTGTACACCGTATAGTAAATGTGACAATGGACACATCCAAATTGCATTCTCTTTCCCACTGAGTCTTTGATATTGTTCTTATTATCAATATGCCAAGATGGGATGATGGATGCCTACCATCCTGCAGCAATGAGTCTGTAGTGAGATAAAGCTGCTGCTGGTCCTCCCCCTCCTCCATACATCCTCCTGTACCTAATTGTGTCTGCAGCAGCTGCTGCCTTAAGGCCAGCACCTCCTGCTGTAGCCGGGAGCTGCTCTGCCTCCACCTGAGCTGCTCATCCCTAAACCGCCCCACCAGGTGCCTGGCGTGTTCCTCAGGCCTCAGCCCCTTGGGGGTAGCTCGGATAATGGCCATAGCTACCGCCACCTTGGCCGTCCTCACGTAGGTGCGGGCCAAGCAGGCTGCAATAAAGAGAAAGAGGAGACTTTGGGTTAACTCCAAGTTGAGTAGTTAAATTTTATGATGGTTTTAGTTGTGCAGGCTCAGTGTGAATGATTCATGATGTTTGACGTTATGATGTGGCCTGGGATGAGCGTTTTTATGGTGAGTTAACAGATAGAAACTACAGATGTAACCACTTGTAACCAAATGTAACTAGATAACCCAGATATCCGTCACTCTATGAGTCGAGTCCTATAACTCAGTCGATGGGATGTGGTATAGGTGAGGGAGTGATCATTTTTTAACAACAGGGGGCTGGTAGGTTTGCGCGTGGGTGCGCGAAAAAAATTCCGACCCCCCTCTCGAGGGGTTAACATTTTTTTTTACCCCCCAGTAAAGGACGAAAATTGTGCACGAAAGTGCCCTTTTAACCTATAATAACATGTGGGGTTTTCCACTGAAAACAGGTGAAATTATTTTGATGCCCCCCCCCCCCATCAGAGGGGTTGAAAAAATTCTGATGGATGCCTACCATCCTCATTTCTCAAACCCACCAGCCTCCCCCCCCCCCCCCCCGTTGTTAAAAAATGCTTACTCCCCAAGGTAGAATATTCATTTCGGGACCTCCTTGAAACGGTAATTCAGCCTTGATCTCAATAACTGTGTTAAAGGACAGCGAGTAACCCACTTATTTTTATGGAAGTTAGGCCTATATGGTGCTTAGGCCTAAAAAAAATTCTTGTGTTCAGGTGGCATTGCCAAAAAATTAGGGTAGGTAGGTAGGATTTTTTTTTTTTTTTTTTTACAATTTTTTTAGGGGTAACTTAAGTAAGAAAAAATTAGCCAATCAAGTTCCGGATTTTTCACAAGTGTTATAGGAGGTTCTACTACTGGTTAGTATTGAAGGCCAACTGCATTCCTGACATCATCCCAGCAAATCATCGTGAAGTTGAGTCAAGTTGGGTGATGCATGTGTGAGTACTTTTGGGTGATAACGAACTGTGTTATATTTCGTGATATTGAGTCAATTCTCTCTCAGCTTGACGAAGCATGACTCACTTCAATAATTATGTGAGGTAAGACTGGGTGAGCAAGTGTCAGCATGTGTCAATACTTGTCAACTCTCACTCAGCTTGACAAACTATCACTCACTTCAATAAAGATGTGAAGGAAGACTGAGTGAGTATGTGTCAATACCTGTCAACTCTCACACAGCTCCACACATCTTCACTCATTTTAATAAAGATGTGAAGTAAAACTTGGTGAGCAATCGTTAGCATGTGTAAATAATTGCTAGCTCTCACTCAGCCTGACTCATCTTCACCAATTTCCAACAATATGGAATCTATATGGATTCTTACTGCATGTACTTTGCAGAGTGGGCCCACTACTTGAATGTCAAAATGATAAGTTATGTTATACAGATCAAGTAGCTTTCTTATGTGACATGAAATATGTATTAATCAGGAAAGTAATGATAGCCATTAATATGGGATATTGGGCATGATTAGGACAGAAAGGCCAATTTGTTTTGTCTATGGGATATAGCACTAAGTTGTAAATACCTACATTTTACACAGTATCTATGTATCTGTTGGCCCTGGTTTAATAGCATATCATGGTTTAATGTTCAGTGATCAGCTAGGTCACATATGATTAGGGCAAATAAATAGAAATACTTAGTATGATGGTTAAAATACTTTGCATTGAGTGATAATAAGGGAAGATGCTATATCCAATATGATCATGGCAGACTGAATGAGCATTCGTCAACCTCTGTCAACTCTCACTCATCTTGACACACCTTCACGCACAGTGACACTCTGCAGAATGCTGCATTTTGATTGGTCCATTTCAAATTTCCCTCCCTTTTCTTTGTTCTCATTCTGAGTTCACAACAGACAGGCAGAGACAGCCAGGGAGAACAGATGTAAGGTAGGTGGTCACACTCTTCTACTTCACAGTTCTATTTCTGAACCTCTAATGCCATGCTGTTTAATTTCAGTATTAGAGACAACATCTCATAGTCACTAGTAGATATTATACATGAGCAAGTTCCATGGAAATTTGGGAGATTCAGGATGCTTCCTAATATGCTCTGGTATGTGGTAAGTTGGGCCAATAAGGAAGTGGTCATTGTTCATCAACAGGGGTGGGGGTAGGGTTGGTTTGACATTGGTTGCAGGATACCGATGACGGCGGTCTAGCTAGTCCTGAGGACTAAGGCGTCTGCCGCGGCCGCGCTGGCCCTGTTTGCCGCGTACGCTGCAGCGGCCAGCAGCAGCCACGCGCCGACATGCAGTCCTGGAAACTAGAACGCGCCTTTACTCGCCGTTCTACAGTTTAGTCCTCAGGACTAAACAGGTGGTCCCTGGGACTATGAATCTCATCCCCAGGGCACCATGACTATTCGCTACTCTTGGATGATTATGAGCCAGGGTCTAAGTCCCAAGGACTATGCTCTAGGACCATAGGCCTACCTTCAGTCCTTTAGTCACCATTGAACTACTTGTAGTCCCAGTGACTACTGTGCAGTCCCAGGGACTAAAGATACAGTCCTGGGGACTGCAACATTGTCCTTGGGACTAGAGACACAGTCCTTGGTCCCCAGGACTGTATCTTTAGTCCCTGGGACTACACAGAGCAGTCCCGGGGACTAAGAAGTAGTCCTCAGGACTAAATTTGAAGTCCTGGGGACTACATCCCTAGTCACAACTACATTAGACATCAATCAATGAATTAGTCCTCAGAACCACATGCATTAGTCCTGAGGAGTAGGCAAAGGTTTTTGTAGTCCTCAGGACTAAACAAGTAGTCCCTGAGTCTACGAATTAGTCCACAGGGCTAAAAGCTTAGTCCTGGAGACTAACAGCACAGTCTTATACAAAGTCATGCGGTCTGCAGGGTAATTCATGGGATTAATGTACAATTAGTCCCTAGGACAATATCCTCATATTCTTAGTCCTGGGGACTAGGCTTTAGTCCTTAGGACTTAAAGGGGCCCTGGCATCGTAATGCACGCCCGCATTAAAATGTCACGTGACCACCCCTTGACCAATCAGATCGCCGCGATTTTTCCGCTTGTTTCTGTGATTTTATGATTGCTGTTTGAATTGGTACCCATGTTGTTAGTGTACGGTGCTAGCCCCCCTTTAAGCATCGCATTTTTATTAGCTATAGTCCTGAGGACTACCACTAGGCCCGCGCACCTACGCGCACCGCGGGAGGCTCCGTTTAGAGTCCGCGTATTTAGGTTAGCGTGGACGCGCCAGTCACCTTAGTCCTCAAGACTAGCTAGACCGCCGTCATCGGTATCCTGCACATTGGTTGGTGCTGTTTTGTGTTCATAATCATTCATTTTCACTTTTACAGCTGTTCCCAAGAGTATTACCAGAAATCATAGATCTGCTGGCCCAGAATCCATCCATTGAAGAGGAAAGCATGTTCAACAGGACACAGCAAGGAAATGGAATCAAGATAAACAGCTGAATTGATGTTAAGAATTGAAAAATAAAAGATCTAAATCAAGGAAATCACCCCCCCAACCCACCCAAAATTGGGTTTGCTTTGCGTCAGTCTGTGTGATACTGCGTTATGACACATGCGTCAGTCTGCGTGAGGATGAGTCGTAACACATGCGTCAGACTGCATGAGGATGAGTCATTATACAAGCGTCAGTCTGCGTCAGGCTGAGTCAGACCTAGCGACACATGACGAGATTCTTGGTTCATACGACGAACAGTGTGAAGGCTCACACAGCCTGACTCCACTTCACTAAGATTTGCTGGGATGAGCTTTAATTTGATACCAAATATGCCTATATTCAGAAAATATCTGATACATTTAACAATTTTTGTAAAAGTTCTTTTTAAAAAAAATAGGGTCAGCCCAAAAAAAAAAAAACAGGGTCGGTCGGGATACCAGAACACAACTTTTTTTTAGGCCTTATATGATTCATTCACTTCTGAAATGTGGTAATGATATATCTGAGTTGTATTTGATGTCTCTGAACCATTAAGTTTTATTCTGCAATTGAGAGAACCCCCCAATAGTTTGCCTCCCAACCACCTCCTATTGATGCAACTATTTTGGCTAAAATGGTTATTCAAAAAAAAATGATTATAAGATATATTCCAGATTCAGATAAGGGAGTGGTCATTATCTATCAAGGGTGGGTGGGTAATTGTGAGTTCTCGCACAGATGTGCAAAGACAGCTGTCGATTACTTTTTTTTTGCACCCCCCCTCATACCGGAGGCGCAGACAATTTTCATCCCCTTCTTTGATGATCTATGGTAGCATACAGGCTCTTTTTGCTAACAATTGGGTAAATTCTTTTACGCCCCCCTAAAGAGTTCAAAAGCTTTTACCCCCCCCCCCCCAGGAGGGGTCAATTAAAGGGTTGAAAGTTTATATGCCAACTCCCAACCTCCAAACTCGCATAGGGTGTCTGACCTCAAAACCTCATCCCCCAGCGGTCCCTGCTGCCCCATCCCACATTCCAAGTTTACTCCAGGGGTGGAGGGAGGACAGATACTATCATTAGACTTCTGCTCTACAGCAAAGGGACAGTATCCTTAGCCCTTTGTTTCTAATTCCATTAAAGCTTGGAGTATGATTATTTAGTTCAAAATTCAATCCAAATCTTTTAATACCCACTATCACTGCACAAGGGCGGCCGACAGGCGCCTGCCATCGCTGCAGTCATATACAGTCCCTTCTGTAACCCTTCTGTCATTGGATGGACACCTGATTGGCTCCCATGAAACGGGTGAAACGTGCATTGAGGCCACTCAACGATAAATAACTGTTAATAGGCTGCCTAAATACTACACTAGGGTTGTTTAACAAATTAGGAAATTCTAATTCTAAACCCTTAGGCCTAAGAACAAAAATTCTTGTGTTCAGGTAACATAGGTGAAAAAATTAGGGTAGGTAGGTCGAATTTTTTTTTTTTTTTTAGATTTTTTTTAAGTTCCTGGATGCCAAAAACTACCAAAAATGATATAAAACATGGCTCAACATATCAAACAAATAAAAAATATATAAAAATGTTGGTTATTTTATAGAAGCATACATGAGACTGGGCTTTAATTTGATACCCAACATGCCTATATATTTAGATTTTTTAATTTTTCTTCATTTTTGGGTCATTTTTTAAAATTAATCTAAAAAAAAAAATAAAATAAAATTAGGGTCGGCCAAATAATTAGGGTAGGTCGGGATACCCGAACACAACTTTTTTGTTTAGGCCTTATAGGCCTAAAATGCTGGTTAACAATACCGGCAAATTAATTTCTTTTTCTTTCCTGAATTTTAGAGTACCAGGTAAATTACGGGTTAGGCCAAAAAAAAAATTGTATGTTTCAGGTATTGGACCCTATTATCGGCACCTTAAGGGTAAATCCTCAAGCAGATGTTAGGTTTTAGATATATGAAATCTAATAGATGCCAAACATGGAGAGTGGTAATTTTCGGAATTTTTCTACTCTTTGGCCTTGAGATATCATAACTGTTCAGTCAGCATTTGTTATTTTTTCTGACCTATTCTGAGCACCTATTATCAGCACCTGTCTCCTATTATCAGCACATTGACCTACATTCCTTTAGATTTGGCTCATTAATAAAATAGTAGGCTATTGTTTATGTTTTCCAGTGTACAGATTACAAAATATATGTGTAATTTCACAATCTCACATGATTTTTATTGACTAATCACACTGTATTATCTAAAATACATGACTTCAAAAATAGACATGATTGAAATCAATTCTTCTATAAATAATGAGATAGGAAAATAAGGGATTCTTACAAAGAAAAATGTGAAATAGAATATATTTTGTGCTAGGTGTTTCATTAAAAAAGCTCTTCATTGGGAGGGATATGGAATGAATTTTCCTTCATTCTACATGCACTAGTGCCTCTCTTTTTATGATTTCAAGATTTTGGGAAGAATATTTATTCACAGATGCTGATAATAGGGTCCTTTGATCTATTTTGGAACCTATTATCAGCACCCCTTTCAAATAAATGGAATTAAGGCATAGAATTCAAAACAGACGTAAATATGGTAAAAGAGGCCATAAATATGTGTCCATACCCTTTTCTAACTCATAGTTCAGCACATTTCTGCACAAAAATATGTTCTTAACATTCATGAAATATTAATTATCTTGTTAATTGAGGCAATTAGGCTGTAAGGGATTTGACCCAGATAATTCTCAAAGAAGAAAAAGTCTGCTTTACATGTGATTTATGTGAAACAGCTATTTATATGCGTGCTGGATGGAATAAATAAGCTTTTTACCTTTGGTACACTCTCCCAGGACTTAGTAACATTGGTTTAGGACCTCAGATTGATCAAAACTGCTGATAATAGGGCCCTGCCGATAATAGGAGCCTCTATGCTGAAAAATATTAGGTCTAGATCTAGAGGTCAGTTTTTTTTGTTTTGTTTTTTTTATTTTGTAATTCTATTTAACTGCTTCAAATAATCACAGCGACTCAGAGATGACTAAATTGACTAAAAATTTGGCTAAAAACCTATATTTTCTTCAAAAAAGGAGAAAAAAAGTTAGGGTCGGCCTCCTGTTTTGACTTTTGCTAGGTAGGGTCGGGTTAGATCTACCTGAAACTTTTTTTTTTTTTTGGGCCTGAGGATCAAAAACCTTTCATGTCGTCACTTGTTGGAGACTGATGTGCTGTTTCAACTTGGTCGTGAGGTATAGGTTCATCACCTCCCCCTGTGTGTAAAGACCATGCTGGAGCCGTGGCTTGTAACTGTGTCAGTGTGGCTGCAGTTGGCAAGGTTGACGGACGACTGCCAGTGCCAGTGGCCTGAGCCCTGAGTGGGGCAGCTAAGTACTGGTAATTCGCTGTCATAACTGTATGATAGCTTTATGCATATTCGCCGATTCGGACCCGCACCTTCTGTCTGTTAAGGTTAGATCGGGGAAATGTAATCTATGACTCACAAAACCACTGTCTGCTTTTCTAAAACGACATGAGTGGGCGATCGGAGCGCCATCTTTAGATATTGTTTGCTGGGGTCACTGTTGGCCTCGGAATTTCGCCGCAGTCCGCGTGGTCTGTTTTGCTACGGCCTACGCGGCTGGCCGCTGGCAAGTGCGCGCGGTAGAAGATACATTATTATACCCCCCATACGATACTGTATAGCAAATGTACAGGATCGCCGTACGCCTACCATGGGGGCATACGGGCCAAATATGCAGAGCAGGGGGCATACGGATAGAGGAGGGGGCATACGGAAAAGACCATGGGGCATACGGAAAAGTAGTGCCAAAACACAACCCTACTCCTGATATAAGCTAGCACTACAAAATATAGTTCCCCTAATTATTTAGGTCTCACATAGGGAAATCCCGGGTTCACTCAGTGCATCCTTACTGATGCATATGCGAGTGAAGCATGCGGAGGTCCCGACAAATCTGAGTTGTGTTTGGGCTTTATTACACCCCCCCCCTACACAAAAAAAAACATTTTGTTTACCTGTAATAAGTCAAAACGGGCTCCTTGTCCGCCATTTTGAAAGAGACGCACTCCACAATGCGTTCAGTCGTAAGTTTCGTATTATTTTCATATGTTTTCATGTATTCATGTGCAGTCTTGTAGTTTCATATTAGGGACTATGTTTTCTACTTTGGCGAAAAGGTGGGAATTTTGAGATATTAGCATAAAATTTTTTTTTCGTTTTTTTATCTATGGATTACTTTCTTTAATATATTAGATAATATGTTAAATATTGTTGAAATTTAGAATCATCTATCGAAAAGAGACAGAAATTTTCACAGAAAAAGGCACAGGGCCAAATTTTATTATTACGATTTAACCGTTTGCGCATGATATTGCGCATCCACCTCATAACAGTGTAATCTATGAAGACAGCAACACGTGTTTCTTGGATTACGATGAACAACAATTATAAATATGAATAAAGATACGATACAGTATCGTATGGGGGGTATAATAAAGCCCAAACACAACTTTTGAATTGTCGGGGTACTAGCATGCTTCACTCGCATATGCGTTGGAGGCGGCGTAGGAACTCGTCCTTCGGACTCGTTCCTACGCCGCCTCCAACGCATATGCTCGTGAAGCATACTGGTACCCCGACGCTTCAAACGTTGTGTTTGGGTTTAAAGTCCTGCCTGCTACGATGGCCGAAGCAACCGATGTCCCACCGATGTCCCCTGAGCCTCGATCTGGAACAGGAAACATTGTAAACCAAAACAATGTTGACTTGTTTTGTTGATCGCCGGTTCAAGTAATTCGTGATTTACAAGGTAATGTAATGTTAAGCTTCCCTCTTACTTCTATCACCAGTTAAAATCTGTGAATGGTGATCACTATATTCAAGGATTTACATGCATCTTCTAGAAATAAACAGAAACACTCACGTATTGCTGGGCGATAATAGAGGCTATTGAGTTTGACAGCTGTCACTCGGCTGCCAGTGGCAGTGAGTGAGTGCCACCGACTCTGACTGAGACCGAATGACGGGGGGGGGGGGTATGTACGCATCCAGGGGTGGGGGGTGGGGTCTTGCCAAATGCATACAAATGTGTACATGAAATCCAGGGGTGTGTGTGTGTGGGGGGGGGGGTCAGCAGGCATTTTGGTAGGGTGGACAACCTCAAAAAAGAAGTCCATGCAACTGCCCTGGAAACAGCACAGCTGCATAGATCTCATTGAGAGGATATTTTTTTGCTTTTTACAGCAAGTTGATAGCATTAGCGGTTGCTGAGATATTCTTGCTCAAAGTTTGAGATTTCGTGTCATTTTCCGATCAACTCGCGCCACCCCCGCGAATTCGCCGTCCGGAGCATTTTAGCATGCGAAAAAATAAAACGTAACATGTATTTATGTCAATCATTAGTATTTATTTAGCTGTAACTATCTTAATACAAACAGGAAACAAAACTGTATTAGGATTAATAGATTATTTATATATCTGTCGGTGCGGCAAACTTCAGGAAAATTCATGTTGGACATAGCCAAATTTCGGCGTGTCAGGTCCATTTTCATGATTTTTTTCAATTTTTAGCCAAACATAATTGAAAAACCGTATCAAAGAGCAAGCCAAAATTCAGGGAACCTGCTGTACTACTTCTAGGGACACTGGAAATACATTTAGAGCCACCTCAGAATGATACTTTTCATATATGAGGTCTATATAGGTGCTTGAAAACTCAATTCTTCCTTGAGGGTCAAAATTTTTACACCGTATTCGCGAATGTATTGCCTCACCAACAGTTTTTTACCCGTATCTTAAGAACCAGAAATGATAGAGCTTTGATCTATGGCTTGTTTTGATCCTTGAGTCACCGTCTATGCATCTGAAAGGATGTTAGACAATGAATATAAGTGCAAATATTTTTTAAGTAGATGTGAATATAGGTAGGTTGGAAAAATTTGGTCAAAATATCAGAAAATGTGATAATTGTTGTCTTCTGCCATCCGAGAATTACCCCGCTTACATGCATGCTGTGTATTTATGCTTGGTACTACTTTACACAGAAGAGAATGCACTTAATTACTCCCTCCTTAATTTAAGATGTAATAAAGTTTATTTATGCATATATTGCATGTATTTTACTCATTTATAGGGTAAGACTGACTTACTGATGCTTGCATCCTCAACCCCCGAGCGCAAAATTCCATCTGGTACTCAATATCTTAAATGCCTGCAGCCTTGGTTTATAGCTGATTCCGCCCAGAGTCCTTCTTTATCCATCTTTAAAGACATCACATACTAAATCAAGTTATTTTAAAGTTATTTTACATAGATGTGAACATACATGGGTGGCATAATTTAGGTTTAACATGTCTGAAAAAGTTATCTTCTGGTAGCAGAGTATTCACCTGTATGCCACTTTTTAATGGTTGTTTTGTATTGCACACAACTTTCTCTCTAGTTTTAGGGAAAATAGATATTAATTCATCTAGTTGTTGGATAACATTCTAGTGATTCATAGGGTAGGCATTCAACTCACCAAGTGTTGTTTTCTAAGGCTCCAAGTCAAGTGTCCAGTCCACTTTTCTACCACCAATCAGTTTAAGGTTCATCTTTTGTCCAGTGTCTCCCTCAATCTGAAAGAATATCAAAGGAGTAAATAAAAGTATGGTCAAATATCACATAAAGCTAAGCAGTCATATACAGTCCAAAATTAGCTTTTATTTAGGAAAGCTACAAGTAACAAGTTGGATACATAGGAGAAGCATGTAATGTAGATCATGGTTAAGACCTATTCAATAAGTCTAGGATAATAATTTTATTTTGCCATTTACTGTGGTTTAAGACTATTCTTAACATATGTGACCATAGCTAAGATACATATTGTTTTTTTTTCTAGAAACCATAGTGGTATGCAATCACATACTTAAGGAAATTAGAATCGAGCTAATATTCATAGTTATCCCATTATTAAATCTAGAGAAGAAAATTCTAGCTTACCATAGCTTGTGTCTTCAGACCAGACATACTATCAATGTATTAAAGTATTGATGTCAGCGATGACAATTAGTGCTGCTTAGCACAAGTCTGATCCTACATACTTTTGAATAAATATGTCTTAGTTTTTTTTATATCAATGAATTCTAGCTGTTTCAATTGACATTCAATATTAAAACAGTGATATTAGAAATCTTGAACACAAAAAGTTTCACTTTAAACAGAAAATGATGAGGCAGTGTCAAATAACATTTACATAGAAAATGTGAGTTACCACTTACCGGCACCACATGCAGAATGTGCAGTCGCCCTACCATGTCAGTCACCATAGTTGGTGTCCAGCTGGCACCACAAGGAGGTCTGGTTCGGACTTGTGAATAACACTAGCATTCACCATTCGCCAGCCGCAACTAAATCAAAGAAACTCAGGCAAACTTGTGAGCACAGGAAACAAAACACAAGACATCTGTGCAATCAAATGTTTGTCAACAAACATGTTACTAAAAGCTATCAAGAATGAACAAATAGAATAACAAGCTTAGAATGAACAGTACTACAGAATGATACCAATTAAAATATTTGTTCATTTCTGGATTTGGATTTTAAGCTACTTTAAGAAGTTTCGTTCTACATGTTTATAGTCAATCGAAAGGGATCTAGGTAAGAGCTTTACACAGTTAGCTTTACTATTTTGTTGAATTTTTATCCTGAACATGGTTCTATATGTGTTTAACCTTTACCATTGTCTGATAAAATGCTTTTCTCTTTTTGGTTCAACTAACTGCCTTCAGGAATTATCTATGGACAAATTCTAAAATATATGTGAAAGTCTATTCATATGTAAATGATCTTAATCATGTTTTTTTTTTCTTTTCAGAACACATTACCAATTCCCTGAAAGTGGAAGTCTACTTCTGGAGAGTCAATTTGAATAAAGTTGAATTGATCACTTATCTTCTCTTCTTTAATCTTGAAAATTTGATAAAGCAGAATGCCTATGTATGTGGGGAAATTATTTTCTAAAACTGATAAAATGTGATATGGCCATTCTAAGACTTGTTTGAAACCAGAGATTGAAGAAAGATGAAAAATCATATCATTTTGACCAATGACAAGTGAAAATAATAGATAGGCTCCTCTTTCCTTGTCAAACACTTCCAGCCTAGAAACAAAGCGTTATGTCCAAAAATCCAAAAAGTTACAGTAATCAATGCTAATTACTCAAGAAAAAAAGTGTTTTTTTTTGTGTTTTTTTCTCCATTTTCCTTTTTTTTCTTAATTTAATCTATTTTTTGACTCGGTGCAAACCCACAATATGAAAGTCAATCAAGGTCACCACTGTAACAATGATTAACTTTCAAACAGAAGGGTGAGGATGGATTACCAGAGGACAAGACGCGCTAACAACGTACATGTCATTAGTAAACCAACTAGCACTGATAACACTGATATCATCAGGGAAGCAGGTAGATGTAAGGGAAATAGATCCAGCAAAAGGGTTAGGTAGGCTTACCAGAGGTCAAGACGTGCTAACCCTGTCTTTGTCCTGATAGCAAACCACCTAGCACCTCAGCACTGAGTACCATATCATCAGGGAAGTAGGTAGGGGTAAGGGCGATAGGTCCAGCAAAAGGGTCAGGTTGGCTTACCAGAGGACAAGATGTACTAACCCTGTCGTTGTCCTGATAGTAAACTACCTAGCACCTCAGGACTGAGTACCATATCATAAGGGAAGTATGTAGGGGTAAGGGCGATAGGTCCAGCAAAAGGGTTAGGTTGGCTTACCAGAGGACAAGATGTGCTAACCCTGTCGTTGTCCTGATAGTAAACTACCTAGCACCTCAGGACTGAGTACCATATCATAAGGGAAGTATGTAGGGGTAAGGGCGATAGGTCCGGCAAAAGGATCAGGTTGGCTTACCAGAGGACAAGACGTGCTAACCCTGTCGTTGTCCTGATAGCAAACCACCTAGCACCTCAGCACTGAGTACCATATCATAAGGGAAGGTCCAACAAAAGGGCCAGGATGGCTTACCAGAGGGCAAAATGTGCTAACCACCTTTGGTCTCCCTAAAGCTGAGGAACATCCCTGGTATCAGGGAGAACAGTATTGGTAATGTTGATCGTCAAAGACACAAAGTTTCATACAACTGCACAAGTTCACTCAGAACTCATTTCAGTCATATGACTTTGTGCAAAGACACAACATTGTAGGTATTGAATATCGAATATTGAGTTTTAGTGCACGGAACTTTTTTTTTCTAAAACGTTTGGTATCACTCCAGATTATTAATCAGGGCATGTCAAAACATAAAAAACCCAAATTTTATGAAGATTGGACAAGGGATAAGCTCAGTATAACCTTCCAAAGTCAGGTGGATCACTTCAAAATTTCCGACACTGCGCTAAGTGGTGCGCGCGAAAACCGAAACTGAGGTGAGTTCGTGAAAGGTCTAGGAATATTTCTAAACAACTAGAGAAGTTGAGGCTCCGTCTAGTATATCATCAGGTGTGTATCCATACGTTGGAGAAAACCGCATTGAAAAATATTTATTTGTTCTGTACATTTGGGGTGGCGCAAGATCGGTGGTCTCTCTGAAAATGACTGGGTGTCAAAACGCGGTGCGCGCTTCGCTTGGCCGGCCTAATTTTGGTATACTCTGGTTAGGCACTTCAACAACAAAAAATAAATTGAATACAGAAAGATCCCTGTGACCGCATTTGATCGAGGCCATTGAGATGTATTTGAATCTTTTGGAATTTTTTTTATATCTTGTATAGAAACAGAGATACAGGGCAAATAGTATGGTACCAAAAATATTGAGGCAAGTACCACTAATAGCACTATAGACATAGTAATGGTAGAAAAGGTGTTATAATACCTGTGATGTGAGTTCAGCTGCACAGTGGGCCCAGTATGTGGCAGCATGTACTGGTGGTAATTTTCTGTGTATTCACTTGATATCTAAGGGCCTGGAAAGTAATGTTCTAGTGATCAGATCTAAATAAAATTTAGTTTTCTATGATATTTAGAATCTTAGCTTTCAGTTGATATCTTTAATCCATTTCCAACTTGATTCTAAGTATTAGTAAAATGTTAATATCGTAACATGGCGGCTCTACACACAGCCATTTCTTTTATATTGTTTCATATTTTGGTCCTCTCAAAAGTATCATTGGGCAAAGTCATAAATGCATGAAATTATACATGCTGCTAGTTTATTATGCACTTTTACTGTGTCTGATATTAGTTGTTTTGGTGTCTCCAGTGGTTAATATGTTTTTGAAAGCTTCAATATTACCTTCATACTAAAGTCATTGTAAAATGCTTAATAATTTTTTCTCCCAGATTTCGCTGGTGGGTACCTTGATATCTAGACTTTAAGGATAACTATCAAAATACAAGAAAAATACCCTAATAGAACCCTGAATCGGCGATATCGGCAAGGTCGCGATTATCGGCCGCACTCCCACCTGGCAGAAAGTGTCAACCCAGTGTGCTAGCTTTTCTCACCCTCCACAGTGTCTTTATCAAAGTGCCTACCCTGGTCCCTGCCCTGGTACTCTTTATATTATACGCATTCCTGATTTTCCAGAATAAGGGTTGAACAACTAGTGATTTAACACCCTAAATTTCCCTATTTGTAGACGGTGCACAACAGTTGTGGATGGGGGAAGACAAAACTTTCAAAAGGTAGGGGGGACTGTGTTGAGCATTATCTATCAAACCACCTTCAGGAGTTTAGGGTTGTTAGAGGTTTAATATTTTCTTTTTCATGTCTCCATGTCATACTAGCTAGGTATGTCTGAACATCCAAGGTGGGTGTTGTGCGATTTTCATTTGTCAAATGTATGAAAATCAATTGCCCACCCCCAACAATGAAGCATGCCCTCTCTAGACTACCCAAAACGAACTTGAATGGTGAGGGGATTCTTGAAACTTATCTTCTTTGGGCCAAATCGTCCATGCAACCAATCCAGGATAATATCTATCTCTTAATTATGATAAAATTTGAGAAACAACAAAACTACAGGTGTTCGAGGGACGGGGTAGGGTCAGAAAAAAAATTTGCTTCCTACAAGCTTCCTTTTTATACTGTTAGGATGAGAAAGGTATGTGGATCTCCCAGGGTGGATCTAAAGTGGGGAAGGGGGGGGGCAGCTTGGCGATTGAGTATGTACTTAAGGGGTGGGGGGGGGGGGTCCACCAAATGCGTACATAATGCAACATGGGGGGGGTGGGGGTGGATCAATTTTCCAGGAAAAAATGCATACATAATTTATAGAAGCCCCCTGACTGTGACTGTGACTATAGTGTGACTGTGACTGTCTAGGACCAGGGCTCTTGCCTTCAAAGTCAGAATGCTTGCACTAAATTCACCTATTCTTGATCAAGTTGATGACAGCCATTAATGATTCAAGAGGCTGCCTACACTCCAACCTAAAAACATACTGTACAGGTTTCTTAATTAATATGGAATGATCTAGTCTAGGCCCTAGTCTGACCTAGAAATAATATGCGTTATAAGTTTCTTAGTTTTCATAATGATAATGCACCAATGCATTGGACCGATGTATCATGGCAGGTCGTTGCCGTCGCAGCCAGATCTTTTATAGGACTTTATAAAACGGCTGGCAGTGCTCGGCTGCAAGATAGAAGTGTCCTTGAGTGCATTATAGGAGTGTAGTGCACAACTGAGCAGGGTCACCATAGCTGTAAACAAGTCAAGGGCCATTAATTGGTCTAGACATACCTTAATTGGGTACTTAAGTGATTGGAATGAAATGTAAAATGTTTTATAAAGACAATAGCCAACTCCTTCTTCACATCTGGACTGTCTGTTGTCCTATAATGCACTCAGATGCATTCATGCATTATAGGACAACAGACAGTCTTGATGTGAAGAAGATCATTGTCTATTCTCTAAATAGTTCTCTACCTGTGACGTTTTATGGGAGGTGGGGAGGTCTTAAAGGGGGGCTAGCACAGCAAATTACAACATGGGTACTGGTTCAAAAATCGTTTATAAAATCGCGGGACCCAGCGGAAAAATCGCGATGCCATGATAGGTCATTGGGTGGTCATGTGACTTGCTAAGATGGGTATGCCTTACCGTGCTAGACCCCCTTTAATAAGTTAAACTTAAGTTTAAGCTAGTCAGATTTTGAGTTGCTATAAGTATAAAGTATAAGTCACGTAACAAAACAGTCGTCCGAGGGCTTAGTTGGGGACCGTTTGCAAATGGCTTCATGTACACTAGGGGGTCCATGCTGCCCATAGATTTCTATAACTTTTAAGAAAAAATTATCGTGTAGAAGAGAAGTTATGTTTCATTTCTTTGGATAATCCACAAACTGTAGGTTTATCTTATGCGTGGGATCCCCTTATACATGTACCAGAGGTGCGTAGGTAGCTATAGGATGGCGCCTCTATTAAACTGGTTCTCTACATGTATCACTCTGTCCACTTCTAGCTTGTTAGTCAATATCAAAATTCGTCTTTCAGAAATAACAAAATGGAGTTTATCCAACACCTGGCACGCTCATTGAGGAGCGCCAGGACCGTGCAGCTACCAATAGGTAAGTTGGTACGGAGTGATTGTGTGATATTTCTAATTGTAACCAGTAAAATAATCTATAGAATTCATTTTTTTATTTCTATTTATTTTTTAGTCAATGACAGAATGTTGAAGCTTATATAGAATATTATAGTGTTGAGAGCCTCAATCAGCCCAATACCGGTAGCTCTGGTCCTAGCTTCATTTTTCAAATACATGTATCGGTAATATAGACCAAGGGGCATCTGCAACGTGCCTCATCTGGTCTATAATTATGGGCTCTGAGATTCATTCAGTGACCCTCAACTAATTACTTTTTAACCCACTTACCGTAAACTCCCGCGTAGAAGACGCGCTGCGCATATAAGACGCACCCCAAACTTAGCACATGCATTTTCGCGTATAAGATGCACATTTTAATGCTGATATTTGTAAGATTAGTACATTTCTTTAGAAAAATTACCCCTCGTATAAGACGCACCCCCAACTTGAGAGAAAGCTATAAGACTCCCCAGCATTTTGTTTGCCGTAGAGGACGCGTCTTATACGCGGGAGTTTACGGTATCTCACCTTCTTTCGTTTTAACAGATTCTACTGCTGCATCATACGTACTTATGCCAATGGTCATCGCAAATCAACACAGGTCAGTGTTTTATTCGTATGGTGATAAGATGCATGCCACATATAAGACGCACGCTGGCTCCAGGAAGGATGCTGAGTAAATAGGTGTTCACCTCTTTTTGTGTTCAAATGTTGTTATAGGTGGATTAGGGTATGGTTATTTGGGCGTAAAGACTTCAAATCTGGCCTATGAAGGAATATTCCCCCAACGACATACGCCTCATGTAAAAGCGTTTGACCACATGATCCCAAAGATAGGATGATTACATGACCGAGTTGTGATAAATAGCAATTTTAGAAGAAGGAATTGAAATTTGTGTTGCTAAGACCAATGCATCACCTAGAATACTGAACTTGGTTTACTTCATCATTGCATATATTTTATAGACTACCGGTAGCCTTGATTTACAGCCTATGTTGATTTACAGATCGTGCTCTCCCCATCTTTACGGGAATACAGATTTATTTTCCTCATGGAAAAAAAAATCGTGATTTTAATAAATCCCATTTTAATTAATAAATGGGATTTATGGGATTTTAATAAATCCCATTTTTTCGCAAGATATCTCTTTGTGATGTTTAAAAACTCAAAGGAAGGCTGTTGAGGGGGGATCTCTCTGTGATGTTTGACTAAATTTAAGAAGAAATAAAAAAAAATAAGAAATACATTGAATCGCAAAAAAAAATCTGTGAAAAAAATATTTGCACACTCGCATCATACTTTCAAAACAAAACAAAAAACAGACCGACTTATTTTTGGGTGTGACGTTAAATCATTCTTGTTTCTGTTCTGATATACGGCAGTGGTTGAATAATCAATGTTGCTGTGTCTATAGACTCTCAACTTGAATTTTCATGGGTTGCATAAATATTCAGTTATAGACGTATTTGTTTGACTTTAATAAATGCATTATCCCAATGTTCTGAATATAAGCTATCAAAACTGAAGTTATGGGTAAATGACGGTTACCTTTGATTTCTAGCCATCCGCATATTTTGGAAATAGGCCCTGATTATACATGTGGGTATTCTGAGATTTTTATTTTATAATACTCCTGCCAAATTGAGAAATGTTCAGAATTCACAGGGCTATGGGTACCCCCCCCCCCCCTCCACCGTACCCCTCCACAGGAGTAGCATCTCTGAACCATTTCAAACGTGAGTCTGTCTTTAGTGTAGATGCCATACTATCCCCGGTAACTGTGTAATAGACGAAATCAGCTGTCTTCATTTTATCCTTCTTTTTCGTAGAATAAAAAAATAACGAACCTGCAAATCCGTCTCTTTGACCTGGGACTACGGCCAAATGAGAGTAAGGGAAAAGGCACAGGGGAAATCAAGCGTTGTACATGTTGCTACAATAATCAGGATTGAGAGTGCTATGATAAGATGCAGTCCCCCCAAGTTGGCCGCTCATGCATGCTAAAAGGTGCCCAATGGGAGGCCTCTCACCAATAATGAATATTTAAAACTTATTTGATAACTTGCAGTATTGCGTTAGACAGACGGTAATGAATATTGCTTACACTCAATCTTACAACTGCATGCAAGGATTTGATATTGGAGAGGAAGGAAATTTTATTCTAATCTGTTTTGCCATGCTTGCCTTATACCGCTGCTTTGAGCGGACCCCTGTTTATACAAATATGTGCCTAGTATGTATATTGAGAATGGACATTTTAGTCGGTTGTATGGTGTCAAAGATGTTACAGTTTGCTTTTAGTTGGACATTGGTCTGGCCCAAGACATTTATGAAATAGGATTTTCATGAAGGTGTTTTTATCCCTCATATTGGCTCGATCAATGACCAATGTTTCAATTGGTTTGATGGAGTCATTTCTATTTTGCAATATACAAATGTCTGTTTTTTTCCAGACAGCATTAATGTGGCTTTCAGAGAAAGGCCGGTTTGCCAGCCCTGTGTATAAACTAAAGAAGGATTCATACTCAACCGGGTTATGGCATTAGCACCCGGCCGTCTGATACTATCATTACATGTACTATGTAAGAGCATTGCTAGCATGTAAATTGACCTTTTGATAGTGCAGTATACCAAGTCCTGGTCAGAGGTTGGGTACCCTGCTTACAACCATCACCATCACTCTAAGTCTGGTGTAGGCAGTAGATGGTGCCTGTACGTCATACACTAATGAGGCTTGGTGACATTGTCGACCTTTGGCCTGTAATTAAAGCCTTGTAGAGTTTTAAAAGGGGTGATTTAAACACAAGGGGCTCTAAGTTTGTGAAGGTCAGGGAGCCAGACAAAACCCGCATCCATCCGCGTCAGCTGTAACTACACAAACTTTGAATGAAAGTTAAAAGATATGTTTAAAAGGATAAAGATTTATATGTACTGTTTCTTTTGTTTTCCCCCTTTTTTCCAATCGCCTCTTGTGAAAACAGTGGATTGAGATGAGATGCCCACAATCTTTTTTATTGTGTACTGTATTCCATATCAAAGAACATGAGGCATGGATACTACAGCCTTGACAGAAACAAAAAAAAAAAGAGAGAGAAAGAAAAAAAAATCCATCTTATAAAATATTCACATCAATGCAATAAATAATCGTGATATTGCATTTTCAGGTCTGTAGCGGACCTGCTTGCAAACTCGTCATTCGATGTAAACTATGCCTTTGGACGGGCACAGCGTAACCTTCTCCACATAGCGGCCAAGTAAGTGGATTCTAATTTGTGTTTGTAGACGTATTCTGGAAACGTCCAGAAACAACCACCGCAATCTAAATGGGGGGAAGTGTTGTTTTACTAATTCTAAATAAGTTATGTCAAATTTAGTGCTTGAAAGATTATATTTCCTTGTTCCTTTCCGAATATCCTAGATCTAGATTTTGAATTTTGAATTTTTTATTTTTTTGTTCCCACGACGCCCGCACACCCTCTTGGAATTTAGTGAAAAGACGTTATTTAGAAAGCAATGGACCATAAAATTTATCATTATGGTGTTACCAAGGAGTACCAGATCTTTTCCCCTATTCAGTCCATGTGGCCATGTATGCTCAAGGTGCCTGGTAATATGGCCTCAGGTCTGGGGATTATACCTGGCGCACAGCAAGGGTAGCATGATACCCCAATATCTATTTGGTGCCATGATGCACGGTAGATGTAGAGAGTGTATCCACCACGATATGCCTGCATGATACCTGAATGCAGCAACGGTGAGTTATTTACCAGGGATGCAGCCATGCATCATACCGACAATAGGGCACGTGGTGTATAGAAGAATAATTTGTTTTAGAATTCTTTATTTCATATCTAACGATAGGAAGAAATGTACAATACATGTATGACAGTTATGTCCTATTATATCCTATCATTACATAACCCTTTACAAGTATCAGGGTCATTATAGAATGAAATAAAAGGGCTACTCCACGACCTATACATTACCATGCCCTTAAAGGTTTAGAAGTGCAGTGGGGGTGGGTGTCAGGTATGGTTGGCTTATAGATACTGGAGCTGTCCATGGCCCTTACCCACCTGGCCGTGTGTAGTAATGGTATGGTGCCTACCCGTCACCTGGAGCTGCACTGAGCCGCCATGGAACCACTAAAAGTGTCACCAGCAAACCCTGGAGGAGGATCAGCCGCTAGGCTCTATCACAGCCCATATTTTTTACCAACCCTAGTCCTAGGGATATTTTAGTGGGAAGGAGACAGTGTGAGAATTGAATAAAGTCATGTATGCCCTGTAGAATACATTCTGATTCACAGCAGTGGAGGTATATCAATTTATTTTTTTGTTGGTACATAAAGGCCAATGTGATAAAGAACAGCATATTGATATTCACAAATAGGAATGTGGGAGAAATGACTGGAATGATTAGAAATAGGCATAATGTATAATATTTAGTAAACCCTGTTTTTACCATTGGCATCCATTACCTGTCGTCAAACCCGCCTTACAAATGAGAACCCCCAGACTTCTAATGGGATAATTAGCTGTGCGCCTACTTCGCTATAGACAACACTTAATGAGCTATGGACGACTGGCCAGGGAGTATAAAAAATGTGAAAGAAAATGAGATGCAAGAGAGTACCTTCCCAGGAGGACCAGCCTCCCTGGCAGTTCACAATTCATTAGGCCTGTCGGAGTAGGTCCTATACCATGGCCGGAGTCCTGTACTGGGTGGTCGAGCAGATTGCTAATTGAGATCCTGGGGAGTCGTCCGACTGTCAGATTTACCCATGTCTGCTTTATAGTTGGAGCTGCGCGGAATTCCCGCCGGCCGCAGGGACGGGCGAAATGTCGTCTGCGCGCTGTGAAAGGGGCCTCCTATGACTGTGCTGAATAATAGACTGTACGCGTCATTCTACTCAGGCCTGGGATTTGTGCGAGGCATTGTGTTCATAACCTGCCTTGTAACTAGTCTCCTTCGATTGAAGAGCGGGCCACAGTAGGGGCCAATAGTAAATAAGTTATGATTGCAAGGGCAGAATAGGATCTCTTGTTTGGAGGCAAAGAGAAGTCGGAAGGAGTAAGAAAGGGAAACGTTTGTGTAAACGTCTGTCCATATGCAGACAAACTTGGCTAGCACTATAGACTATTTAAAAAAGGACAGGTCTGGTTTATTTATACATGCGATGATTTTCCCTAGTCTGGATAAGCCTGTGGACCTCTATCTTTACAGAATAGGCATAGAAAAGTACAGGGAACGCCTATAGACAGCCACATCCCTGATAAGGTTTCTAGACTCGTTTAATAACACTAATCCTTCTAAGTCTTACAGGTAGTATCTGACAAGAAGGGTTTGTGTCAGGATCAGTAGTATAGGACAAGAAGGATTTGTGTCAGAGTCAGGAGTATACGACAAGAAGGGGTTGTGTCAGGGTCAGTAGTATAGGACAAAAAGGGTTTGTGTCAGGGTCAGTAGTATAAGATAAGAAGGGTTTCTGCCCAGGTCAGTAGTATAGGACAAGAAACTTTTGTGTCAGGATAGTACTAGTATACCGAGGTAGCAGATTGTCAAATGGGTGCATCCATTGCAAAAGCTGGCCACTAGCGGTTATCACTGATAACTGTACCACCCGCACCCAGAGAGGCTCCCCAGTGAATAGTTAAGATTATTCCATCTGCTGATAATCAGCTAAGTCAGTATAGGACAAGAAGGTTTGTGTCATGGTCAGTAGTATAGGCCACGAAGGGTTTGTGTCAGGGTCAGTAGTGCAGGACAAGAAGGTTTTGTGTCAGGGTAAGTAGTATAGGAAATGAAGGGTTTAGTCAGGACAGTAGTATAGGACAAGAAGGGATTGTGTCAGGATCAGTAGTATAGGACAAGAAAGGTATGTGCCAGGATCAGTAGTATAGGACAACAAAGGTTTGTGCCAGGATCAGTAGTATAGGACAAGAAGGGATTGTGTCAGGATCAGTAGTATAGGACAGGAAAGGTATGTGCCAGGATCAGTAGTATAGGACAAGAAAGGTTTGTGCCAGGATCAGTAGTATAGGACAAGAAAGGTTTGTGCCAGGATCAGTAGTATAGGACAAGAAGGGATTGTGTCAGGATCAGTAATATATGATAAGATGTTTTGCATTAGAAAATACATGAGACAAGTAACACATGTCGAATAGAGTATCATACATAAAGATTTTCCGAGCATATGAACACAGCGGTTTAGATTAGACTCAGGGCATGTGAGTGTGAGGGTTTCCAAAGGATATAGAGGATGTAGACCCCAAATTAACCCTATAGCCACCCCATAGATAGGGAATCTCTTCCTGTGATATGCCGTTTCTGTGAGTTAATGTGATATACCGGGTAGGCCCTAGTGTAGGGATACAGAACTACACATGTACACTTCCGGTCGTGACTGTGAGCTCGGACCTGCGTGAGGGGGGCGAGGTGCTTTTGGTGAGGTTGGGTGCAATGGCTGCCGTGTCAATATAGGGTAAAGGCACCCATTTCGGACGCTCCTGACCATGCTAGAGGTGATCAGATTTAGTCATTGAATCTAGTGTGTCCAGAGGTTGTGAATTGTAAGTCGTGCTGCACATATCAAAACATGATATATTAACACTAACATCCTGATAAAAGTTTAATGATTCTGCCTAGTACTTATGAATAAATGAATTGTAGATAATTTGATTTCATATGCTCAAATTGCACCTAAAGTTGGACAGTCCTTGCTAGGAATGACCCTAGAGTCAGACACTTTGTTATATGATTGTTATGATCGATGACTGCATATGGAATGTCTTGTAAAGACATGTACAATCACTCTAGAAGCTACAAGGTATGATATTGATACTGGAATATCTCTTTTTGCATACCTCTGACGAAAGGGTCTGCACACTTCCACAGGGTAGTTAGGAGACTGACAGAACAAAGATGTTAGATATTAGGCCAAACCAAGGAAATTGTAAATACCCATGGCTGGGAGTATCAGTACATTGTAAAGGATTCATTTTGTGAAAAAATGTTCATTCTATAATTACATAAAGCATTACATAATTGTGTACGAAAGAGGGTGCAATTTGTGTCCGAATTTAGGTGTAATTTGATGGTGATATGAAAATGATGGCCAAAATATAACATGAGCATTTTTTTCAGTTTTGTTGAGTCACACATTTAACATAAATCTATATTTTGCCATTGAAATGCATAGCAATCCTATAGACATGTAGTTTAAGGCACAACAGAATGAAGAATGAAACAAGATTTCTCATTCCCTCACTATTCTGCATGATCAAAATATAGCAATAACACACCAGGTTTGCACAATTATAAAGCCATGTATGAAGACAATCATGTTTGTTATACTGTATTTGTTAGAGAGATTAAAGGTGCCCGACTGTAGGTGTCTGTCCGACTCAATGTGCCTCTACCCTAATCCATTTTAAGGATGAGCTGGTGGCGTGTCTCCACCTGTTGGGAGGCTTGGGAAGCGTAATCTGCAAGGAATGCCGGGAAACCCCTGGCGCTTTTTCTACAATGGCCCCATCTCCATATATACTACAGTGCCCTACACATATAGGCTTAATGAAACCACACATGCCATACTTTTAGTCATTTACCCCGCAGTGGGTTAAGTGTCCATAATTCCATGTTGTTATTCAATCGAGTACATGGAGAATACGATAGACTGATAAAGACCAAGCCTGCATGTGCATAATAATCAATATAAACGAATAAAATCTAAGCAGACTCAAATTTCCAAGTGTTCGTGGTATCTTGGAGCTTGATCATACCTATTTTTCCCTAAGCATTAATGCAGTGCGACAACCCATGCCCGTTGATGATTGTCCAATTAAGAATATTTCATTATCGTCACCTTTGCAACAAAAGTGTGTGAAGAACAAATACCTCTCTAGGCAGATGACGGTTAGAGAATAGAATCCACGTGTGTAAGCATTTGCTGAGGGCGGATTCAGGAGCAGCCGACATTTCGCTTTCGCTGGTTGTATAAAAGTTGGGTCGTTAGTTAGCAGCTCTTTCACACCGGCAATCAGCATCAGTGCTCGCCGGAACCAGGACGTGGTCAGGAAGTGAGAGGCGTTGACAAGTGCGTCCTGCCTGACTAAAAGCATGCCCGCTGCCTTTCATTTTTCACTAACGCTTTGAAATTAAGAGAGCTGCCGGCGTGATTTAGGTTCAAATTGAACAAGTCCTTTTGTCTAGTTGATAATCAGTAGCAGCAATGCTCAATATGGGTTTGTTAGTGAATCAATGTGTGATTTATGTCATGCCCTTAAAACGGTCCATAAAGTTTTTAATCACAGAAAGAGTGTTAAAGTTGTACAGGCAGCTCTATGATAGAATAGAAAGTTATTTTCCTACCCGCTTGGCTTCATTCCCAGGAGCGGATTCAGTTTTAGGTGCACTTCTTGAAGATATGAAGTCCTGTCAAAAATAACACAGGACTTTTTCTCTTTTTTTGTGGATATGTGACTGCTGCCTCATTTCTCCACTACCGTTTTTCTCTCCATATTCCCTCCTCCACCCCCCTCTACTTTCTCACCTCCCTCTTCCCTCACCTTAGCGTGTAGTGCATTACTTGTCACATCTCTTTTCCCCTCTCCCTTCAGCTGCGGTGCCTACGAGTGCCTGAGTCTTTTATTGAAGAAAGGGACAGATGTCAACTACCAGGACATGTCGGGGTGCACGGCACTTCATCTGGCGGCCAGGAATGGGTCAGTTTTTTTTATGTTTTCTTTTCTTTTTCTTTTTTCCTTTCTTTTATGTAAAACTTTAATTTCCAATGCTTTGTCAGCTAAATGGCTATAACGCCTATGATATTCTTTGACCTCTAAGTTGTAACGCTATATTAGAAATAGTTGACATTGTAAAATATTGCGCTAATTGGAACAATACCTGGGACTCACCTAACCCTGCTATATGATATGCTGAATCCACTCCGTGCCGCATTCCTATCTTTCAGACAGAAGAAATGCCTCAATAAATTACTCGAGTTTAACGCTGATGTGAATATCCGTAACAATGAGGGCCTTACCACTGTAAGTTGTACTGACATTTACAAGTCATCTGTATTCAAGAAATTTTGTTCTGATCCAATATTCTATGTTTTGCAATGCATGGATAATGGCAGTATCAACATGCTCCTTTTTTTATTCAAACTTAATTCTGTGACTCTAAAGGGTCGGCATGATGCATCAATGCAGTACTGGCGAGTTACTCACCAGTGCTGCGTTGGTGCATCATGCCGACCAATGAGTGAACACCTCTAGACATCGCTCAGCACTTAAAGCTATAAAATCAAAATTGATATCATTTGTGTCTATAAACTTTATTGAAATATAGATCCATTGGCTGGCTGTAAATGGACGTACCGAGATGCTCCATGACCTCCTACAACACGTGAGTAACGTGGACGTGGAGGACTCCCAGGGACAGACAGCCCTCCATGTCGCCTGTCAGAATGGACACAAATCGGTAAAACAACATATATATATATATATATATATATATATATATATATATATATATATATATATATATATATATATATATAACCCTAAGAAATTGGTGTATAGTTCAGTTACAGTTTGACATTGCTTCACATATACGTGTACTTAAGAGGGAAAGTGGTGGTAGAATTTTGTGATAAGTGGAGCCACAGAGCACAACTAGTTTCCTGCAACCACCGACCTCAGTGTGCAGCTGCTTACTGGCAATCTGTTTGGTACAGAATCTGATACCAGCCTAAAGCGGGTCTTCCAGATTTGCATCGGCCGCCATCGGGTCTGATATTTTTCATGTCTGATGGTTCAAGATGAAAGATTGTAGAGGTCTTCCACTCTGCCCGATTCATGCCCGATTTGTGGTCCATGGTACCCAGTGCCTCCCGATGCGAGCCGATGCAAAATCGGGGCCGGAATTGGCTTTAGTGGAAGACCCGCTTAAATCTCGCGAATGAGAGGCATAATGGCAGCACCCAATAAAACAATTTGATCTAGTATTGCTACGGCCTTAAGCTTTACAGAGTAAAGTATAAAGACAAGAAAAATAACAAACTCAGTTAACAAATAGATTTGTGGGGTTTGGATATGTAGATTCCGATCTATCGAAGCCTGTATTTAAACTAGATTACTGTAATACCCAATATGTATATGACATGGCTTATATGCGAGGATAAGCCCCAAGTGCAGATGTTTGGGGTGCGGATAAGGCGAGGATATTCTACCGTAGCCTCCAGTGTATAAGGCACATCCCAGCTATAAGGCCCCCACCCCGAGATGAAAGAAGTACTGGGGCTTGGTTTTTAAAGTTTTAGTATTGTTCTATAGTAAAAGTACCCCACCTTTAAGACACATCCAGATTAGGGCTGATTCTGTAAGGGACAGAAGGCCTTAGATTTGCGTCGAGGATTATGGTACATTAAATTAGTGTTATAGTGGACAAAATCAAGCCCCAAGCGCGCTCTATAGACTTTCATCAATTTGGGATGGGCGTTATAGTTTATAGGCGTGTCATTACGTTATGTCAATGTGATTACCCAGTGACATTGAACATCTGTGACATTTGTGTAGACAATTTGTCACTAACCACGTCTCCTTGATATATTGCAGACTGTGTTGTGTTTATTGGATAACGGCGCCGGTCTAAATCGTGTTAACAACATGCGTTCTACTCCTCTACACTTCGCCTGCAGGTAAAGTTGCACATTTTAAATACATTGTGCTCTCTCTCTCTCTCTCTCTCTCTCTCTGCCCCCCTCTCTCTCTCTCTCTCTCTCTCTCTCTCTCTCTCCCTCCCTCCCTCTCTCTCTCTCCCACCCTCCTACACTACTGAATTGGTGCATCATGCCGACCTATAAAGAGCGTATCAGCTCCGTGAGGTTTGCATGGTACATGAAACTAGCACAGGCAAACAAATACCCCAGAGGTGCAGTATTCATCATGACAACCAATTAGCAAAGCATAATGCCTTCCCTTGCTGAGTCCAATATACCACATAACACCCCCATGTATTGATAATGTATTTCATTGATGTCTTTCTGATCTCCCCATACAGTCATGGTCAGAGGGACACAGCACAGATTCTGCTGGACAGAGGCTGTAAGTTCCTACCCGACTCCAACAACAACACACCGCTAGACCTCTGTGTCAATGTAAGTATACCGTATTAGATCTACTAACTGCTCAGGGAGCGCATACCGTTAAAGCCCGCCTAGAAGTCAAGTTATTTTTGGATGTTTTCCTTTTGGCACTAAGTTTTCACTTTTGGGCTGAAATTTCAATTCACAATTGTTACAAACTTTATCAAATAACTTGAAATATAATGAGCTTCCGTGGCTATATCTCAGTATATTAACTGCCCTCTGATTTAACTGATCGTATTCCTAAATAACATCTTCCGCACAATGTTGCCAGAGCAAGTAGATGGTAGACAGGCCGAAAAGTATTCGGAAATAATTTGTTTAACTACTGTTCTAGGGCGGCTACAGTGAGACATGTGTAATCCTCATCGACCACATGCCCAAACTGTTTGACCAATTGGTGCGGATCGTACAAAAGGAACGCATCAAGGAACCCATGGTTGGTTGTCTCATTCTATCATTTACATATTAATTATCATGCATTATTGTTCGTGTCTATTAAAAGACCCTTTAAGGACTAGCCCATCTCCTAACCTTCCAATGTTTATCACGTTGGTGATTTTTTCAATATTTATGTTGTCGTAGAAAAATAGCCATCTGTTTTCTGATAATCCTAGCTGAGAGCTACCTAGAACGCATGTATACATGTTTCAAAACTGCTTCTCTTTTAATTTAAGACAAGATAAACAGTTGAATGATATGCCAGAGTCTATCCATGGTAGTCTACTCATGGTACGGTAAATAACAAGATGGCATGACACCATTGGCTGGTCCTGATTTTGGGACGATGAGCTTATTTCGTGTACCCCATTTTCAAATGCAACACAGTTTTTGGTGATGAGTGTAGTTTCAATTGAGTCCAATTCTAAGTCCCATATATCTTGCCTTACTGACAGGTATACCGAGTCTTATGCTACTTCTGTTTAAAAGAAGACTACGGGGAGAGGGTGTTACACGGACTCAGTGAACAGGCTTCACACATAGGTCACAAACTATTAAGGCAAGTCTGGGGTTTTAAATACATCAATGTGTATTCAATGCGTTTCTACCACAGGTCTTACATTGTGTAAAAGCTGCAGCAAAGAAACGCAGTTAGAGTAGTAGGAAGGTTTGCTATTTCTACACCAGATGGCAGAGTAGTTCCTGTTGCCCAACCGTGAACCCTTTCGGGGAGAAATGGTATGATCGGAAGTGTGTCCCTGGTTCCGGTGGTGAATATGCGAAAGTCTTTACAAGCGAAAATGGCGCCCCGTTAGCGCTTCTCCCCAAAAGACGTAACCTTGTCCAACGTATACAAAGCTGTTCACTTTGATTCTCACTAGTAGGTATGGCTTAGAAAATAACAACAAAATTAATATTCTAGTCGCATTAAAGGTAAAAAGTTATTCTCATCCCTTACCTTTCTTTAAATAAGTATTACTCAGTAATCTTAAGTTGATTAAAATGATATCACTTAGAACTCGAAATATACTATGCAGCATACACTAGTGGGGATTAATCGCCAGTTTAATCAATAAAATCAAATACTTTGCAGTGTGTCAAGTGACTTTGAAAACCAGGTGAAGACTTTGTTGCGGTGTGTGCGGTTCCTGTGCCGCCTCTTCAAACAGAGCACCCCAATGCCTGCATCTGGCTTTGACTCGTACACCATGAACGGCAGCACCCACGTCACCTCCAAAGCCACAGCCGTCTTTGAGGTAAGTCTATTGAAATTAACACAAGTATATATTTTAACAGGGAGAATACAGGATACTCTATATTCATGGTTTTAGTCATACATGTAGAAATTAGCATATCATCAGTACACTTTTTATTCAGTCGTATATATGTGGTTTCTCTTGATTTATATACGAAAAGAAATTCACTCCGAATCTTAGGATTTTTTTTTTATCTATACTTGATTAGATACCCCTATTGACAATGTTGGAGTTTCTGATGAAATTCCATAGAATAAGAATAGAATACCGTATAGATTCTGTCTATAGCCTTGTCTATTTGCAGGAGATGGTAATTGAGTTTAGTCTACCATAGGGACGAGCTCCCATAGGATTAAGAGTGAGACTTCATTCTGCACGAGCCGTGCAGTATCAATTCCAGTACTTTCTGGTTTCAAGAACGTAGTTCCTCCAGTGTCTAAAGTTCTTTGGTTGATTTTATTTCTTTGACATAATAGATTAGGGATCTCAACTTTTGTGTGTAAACTGAGAGGATTCTGTGCTGTGTGTGGTTTGCTCATCCTCCCTAGATCTGGTTCATTCGATTGCAGAGGCAGTGGTCATGTTGTTAACTGTAGATTTGAGATGGGATGAGGAGGGAAGGGGTAAAACAAGAATGCATCTGATTTTGAGGAGGAAATAGAGGGTTTCACCATATTGAACTATTTCATAGTCAGATGTCATAAAAAGTGGACAAGTTGGGGAGCCAGCTCCTGGATATCCAAAAGTACTGGTGTGGAGAGCAGCACAAGATATGACAGTCGGATTTGGATAATTTGATAGTGCTGATTCCTGATCTGGTGTGCGTATCTTCCTATCTAGGTCGGAACAAGGTCAAATTAAAGGTCTAAGGTCAGGATCTGGTATTTAATATAGAACAGAGAGAGACCTTTGTTCCATTAATTAACACTAGAGGTCGCTAGCGTATGGTAGATTTCCCATGTATGTGGATCCTTAGCTGATTAGGACCTATTGCAATAGCATTGTAACCTTTGACCTTTGTTTTGACCTATTTCTGACCTAGATAGGAAGATATGCACACCAGAACTGCAATCAGCACTATCAAAATACCCAAATCCATGTGTCTTAACTGGTGCGTCTCTAAACACCAGTAGATTTTTAAATATCGATATTTCAGCTGGCTGGCTCCCCAGCTAGACTGCGGAGACCGAATCTAAACATCGTGAGGGCTGTCATATCTACAACCAAACCATAAATGGCACCATCCCTCCTTTGTACAAGTAACAGGAACCACATAATAGCAGGTGTGGTTTGTAAACAAATGTGAACATCTCTAGCAAAATGCATAAATATTCCTGCTAACACCCCTCCCTTTAGAAAGGAGAGGTATATCCAGGAAGGACTCCATATTTGTTGCTTTCCTTTGATATATTATAAAAATCCTGCTGTCAGTAGGAGACAACCACAGTGACATATTAATTTCTACTGGGAGCAATATAACTGTCCACTGATGCACACCAGTGCCCATGACAACTAGATATTCTTTTATCATCAGGAGAAAATCAAAGGTGATGAAAACTGGCAGCCCTTTTACATTTATTGGGTAAAAATGAGAGGCTTAAGCTCTCTGACATAGTTCAGGACAGTTTTCCCCTTTCAAGAAAAAAGCAAAAAGAAAAAAAAAATCCTCAAAACCTAGCCCCCCCCCCATGCTACGTTGCCCACACTCATACAGAATCCATCCTGTTCTGCACATTTTTTAGACACTTCCTTATCTTATACATCTATGTTGGCAGCCAATGGAATTGCTGTGGAAGTCACTGGAGGAGTGGCTTAACTTGTTACGCACAGAGATAGACTGTCAGAATGACAAATCGGACAGTCCAGTCGGTGCCCGCTCCGTGCTCCCGGCCCTTCTAGCCACTGTGTCCAGTCCCCACACCTCACCCACCTCCAGCTCTTTGTCGGTGGAGATGGCCAATGGTGAGACAGCAGAGTCAAAGCCTGTGCCCCCTCAAAAAGACCATCCATCCAGGAACTGTCTGACACTAGCCCATACTGCACCTAGGAAGGAGCAAGAAACAACGTCTGCTGATGACTCTGATCAAAAGGTAAGGTTTGTGAAACCTGTATTGATTTCCCAGCCCCCCACTTTCTTTTAAAAAACCTTATTGACAAAAAAGTTAAGTCATCAACGAGACGCTGCTAAGATTTTTGGAGGGGCCGCTACGATTTGCTAAAAGGACATAGAAGATAAAAACCTGTTAATCCATATTTAGTGTAATATAATCAAATACTTAGAACAGTTTCAATTCTCCTACACCAGGTCCCAGAGTCAATCCAAGAGACAGTACCACCCATAGACAGCAGTGCAATGCGCCCATGTAGTCTACCCACTGACTCCGAGACAGTGGTGTATGACCCGAGTCCGCAGAGTCCAGGCGAGTCGGTGAGACGAGTGGCTAGCGAGCGCCTCAGCTGGGGCTGTGGGAGTAGTAGTGATAATGATGATGTTATCAGTGCCATAGCACCCAGGATCTGTGCTGTTATCCAAGCCTTCTACATGTGTTGTGCCTGTCAGACACAACAAAAGTGAGTACACCCACACAGATTCACATAAAGATGTAAGAGAGAATCGGTAAAAACTTTACTTCTGCATGTGATTACCATTCATTGTAAAAGTAACTGGATATTTATGATGACACGAAATAGACTACTGGGTACTTATAAAGAATCCCTTCCTTCTTGTAAGAATGAAAAAAAGAGACCAAACCACTTTAAATACCCATAACACAATTACATAAGCTGAGTTGAATGAAGTATTTGCTTCTAATAATTGTGACACTGCTAATACCTTATTCCTCATTGACATCTTTTCCCAGGATGACATCGCCAAAGTTTATCGAGTTTGTAGTCCGACATGATGCAGTATTGAAATTCCTCGTTGCCCAGTAAGTATAATTCATTTATTTTTGCAAGTAAGAAAAGATTTACAGCAATAATATTTGAGTCTTCCCCCTGTGGAGTGGGGACCTTCATGTGAGGGCATGGAGGAGCAGAATAACTTCATTGGGAGTCCACGAAGGAGGAATTTTCCTCCTTCCATTCTACCAGTGGGCATACCAGATTCGTAAAAGGCGACAAATTTGGGGTTTCTTGTGTCTTGGGGTGAGCATGTGAGCAGCTGGTGTCCATATGCGCAGGCCCGGGTGTACATGCTTGCCTTTTGCCATGCGATTCCCCCTCAGTGAACAACGTCTGAGTGATCAAAGGCCGTGGTTTGTCTGGCCCTGTCTATGGGACCAGGCAAATAAAAGAACACTTGCTATCCTTCGAAAAGAGTAGGGGAATGAAGCCCCGGTAGCGGTTTTCCCCCTCACCCCTCCTCATAGATGCGGTCATTCATCTCATAGATTTGATCATTCATAGATTCGGTCACTGCTGTGTCGGGCAAGCAGCATATAAATACCTGTCTAGCTGTTTGGACAAGCAGCTTTTAAAAACCTTTCCAAAAAGAAAAGAAAGGACTTGTTGTCCGCGAACCACAGAAATGTCTGCTAACTTTTAAGTACTATTAGTGGACGTAAAATCAACCAAACCAAACCAAACCAAAACTATTTGAGTCTTTACAACAACAGCCTAGCATTCGAGAAAAGAAATAGATCCAGATTCTTGATATAAGTTATAAATTTTGATGACAATCACAATTCACTGTAAATTTGTCTCTGAGAAAACGTTCAAAATAGTTGTATTTATTCATCCATTAGAAATCCTCGTGTCATCTTCCACCACTTCCACTTCCTCCTGGAGTGCCCAGAGCTCATGTCACGGTTTATGCACATTATCCGCGCACAACCTTTTGACGAGCGCAAACAGTGGTTCTATGAGAATCTCCTTGAACTGTCTGAGCGGGGTGACCAGTCGACAGAGATGTTACATGTACCCACTAATGAGGAGGATATCCTGTTTATACACAGAGGTAGGTAGCTGTTAATCTGGTTTGTAACTGTATACTTAGGTTTGATTAAGAAAATGTGCTTATCAAATCGATAAGATGAACAAGTAGCAATAGGTATGATTTCAATATCCATTCTCAGTGAATATAACGAAACTAATGATTCAAAATTTCTGTTAATTGCTGGAGAGTCTGTAAGTTCATTGAGGGCTAAACCATGCAGATAAAGGATTGGTACCTAAAATCGTTCATCGAACACCTCATTTTTCAATAACCTTGCTATCCTCTTTTCCTCAGAAAACCTTTTCGACAGCAGTTGCCAAGAGGTACTTAAGACAGAGCCGGAGAAACTGAAAAAGGGTATAGCAGTGAAGTTCCAGGGAGAGGAAGGAATGGTAAACCCAATTGCTGCAACATCCACACTTATATCATTGCAAAATTGTGGCCATATGTATGGAAGGGTTTGGGGAACATTCTGATTTGCCATAGATATATGAATACAGACTACCACAATCTTACAATACAGTTTTATGTCCATGTATACTTAAGCTGTTCAGGGACATAGGAATGACGAATTGTTGTAATGAATCCCCAAAGTGATTATCAAGTAAAATTATTGGGCCCTTTTGGGTTGTTTTTTTTGTAGTTTCTTTTTAAAAATTAATTAGATTGGATGTCTCCAGGTTAAACCCTTAAGGTATCAAGTTCTGTAATGTGTGTAATTACAACCTGTTGTTATCTTGATACAGGGTCAAGGTGTAGTCAGGGAGTGGTTTGATGTTCTATCCCGTGAGATCCTGAACCCAGACTACGCCCTATTTACACAGTCTCCAGACGGTGAGTCAGCACTCAGCTATATATATCACTTTCGCCTTAATGTCTAAAAGGGAAGTCATTCAATATAATTCCTCAATTTCAGAAATACTAAACATTGCCCACAAAAAAAAATCCAAGCACTGCATTGTTAATTCAGGGATGTAAGTCTTCAGGTTTTATCTGGATTTCTTAATTTCTGAAAATTTTGAATGACTGGTATTTTCCTTATATGAGTTGTAAGGAGGGCTGTTTGGAAAAATATAAAAGGCTTTTATATCATGTAAATATATGACTTACATCCATGTTAATTCAATTTGTATGTTTTACAGGGACAACCTTCCAACCCAACAGCAACTCATCTGTGAATCCTGACCACTTACACTATTTCCGGTTTGCCGGTCAGGCGATGGGACTAGCGCTGTACCACCAACAGCTTCTGAGCGTCTACTTTACCCGGTCCTTCTACAAGCACATACTGGGTATGTATTATGTGTCTTCATAGCACAGTCCTAATAATGATGACTATACTATGTGTGTAGTTTGTTCACTTAACCTGCCCCTCTCTAAGCACATAAAAAGTGTCTACCTCACACAGGCCTTCTATAAGCACATGTACTGTGCATGTGTTATGTGTCCCAGATTATGACATATAGAATTCTGGACTACTGGTAGGGAGCTCGATCTCCACACACGCTCATTCGAATAAATCCTCGATCCCTCAACACTAAATGATTGTTACATTACACACCAGGTGGCGATCCATTCCCAGCCAGTCAGTCATTGCTATCTAACACGAGTGAGGGCCACACATGCTTCCTTTTGTGCGCCTAATGAGTTGCTGCGGATCCCTACTATACGTACACTTGAAAACTCTTTGCCTCTCTATTATGTTATAAAGATAAGTTGCTGTACATGAAATTAGCTACTACTGCTTCTTGTTTTGCACAGTATTTATAATTGTGTGGTTTCAATTCAGGGATTCCTGTGAACTACAAAGATGTGGCCTCCATCGATCCTGAGTATGCAAAGAATTTACAGGTACATTCTATTATTGCACCCATATGATCAAAATCGCGGATTGAGAAGGGGATGCCTATTAAACATCCCTGCCCTCCCGCAGCTAGAGACAACAAAAGAGAAAAAAAAAAAACAATTCTAGATAAAACTTATAATTACCATGTATTGCACCGCTTAAAACTGTTTTATCAATAACGTAATCTCCCGCGTATAAGGCGCAGCCCGCGTATACCTTAGGCACACCTAGAGTTTGAAAATATTGCCAAAAAAAATTAAAATTTGTATCTTTTGTTCTACTGAATGGATTTTGAAAATTCAAAAAGCTACATGCACCTACGGTCCCCCAGACCGCTCTGGCTCACATTATGTCCTATTAGGACTTAGGGGAAGTGTAACATATCAAAAGAAAGGTCTTGGTGTCCCCCTTGCGGATTTGGGGATAACTGAAACCCCTCGTATAAGACGCGCCTTATACGCGGGAGATTACAGTAGTTGAAATATTGTTTTTACATAGTGTATAAATCATAATCTAGTTTCTTCTTTATCACAAAAGTGGATTTTGGATCACAATATAAGTGAGCTTGGCCTTGACCTGACCTTCTCAGTGGAGACAGATGTTTTTGGAGTCATGCAAGAGGTGACCCTGAAACCTGATGGCGACAAAATCCTAGTCACGGAACAAAATAAGGTAATCATATAAAAAAAAATATGGTATACTTTAAGTTTAACTAGGGAACAATATACCAATACCACATTTGATAGCATGTGCATTGAATTGAATTTAGCGAAAGGGAAAAGACCTAGGGTTTATGATAATCTTCAAAGGAATGAAAGGCTAACGGTAAATGTGTGTTTCAAGTTGCATGTTCGAAAATCTTGACTTGTTAGAGGATTATCTGAACACTTACCTTATTTCACAAATGGCTAAAAAGGGGATATATATTCAGTCATTATCAATTCTTTAAGTCATACTTCAGGATATTGCTCCATGCTAATTATCTTAAAGACACAAGGATGCAGATGGATATTAACGCGCTATTTCATCTGAAGTATAGATTTCTGAAATATATTGATGTTTGTTAGAATCACTAAATTGATTCATGATTTATTACCTTAATTACAGCAAGAATACGTACAGCTGGTTACTGAGCTACGTATGACGCGAGCCATCCAACCCCAGATAGAGAGCTTCCTCTCCGGCTTCCACGACTTCATACCCCAATCCCTAGTGCAGATGTTTGACGAGTATGAGCTGGTGAGTATAGACTTTAGACCCCAGTCCTTAGTGCAGATGTTGCATGAGTATAAGCTGGTGAGTATAGACTTTAGACCCCAGTCCTTAGTGCAGATGTTTCATGAGTATGAGCTGGTGAGTATAGACTTTAGACCCCAGTCCTTAGTGCAGATGTTTCATGAGTATGAGCTGGTGAGTATAGACTTTAGACCCCAGTCCTTAGTGCAGATGTTTCATGAGTATGAGCTGGTGAGTATAGACTTTACACCCCAGTCCTTAGTGCTGATGTTTCATGAGTATGAGCTGGTGAGTATAGACTTTAGACCCCAGTCCTTAGTGCAGATGTTTCATGAGTATGAGCTGGTGAGTATAGACTTTAGACCCCAGTCCTTAGTGCAGATGTTTCATGAGTATGAGCTGGTGAGTATAGACTTTACACCCCAGTCCTTAGTGCAGATGTTTCATGAGTATGAGCTGGTGAGTATAGACTTTACACCCCAGTCCTTAGTGCTGATGTTTCATGAGTATAAGCTGGTCAGTATAGACTTCAGACCCCAGTCCTCGGTACATATATTTGACGAGTATGAGCTTGTGACTCTCGACTTTAGACCCCAATTCCTAGTGCAGATGTTTGACACGTATTAGCTGGTGACTATAGACTTTAGATCACAACCCTTAGTGCAGATGTTTGATGAAAAATAGCTGGTGAGTATACACTCATTTCACTAAGCTAGTACACTTCCCACCCACTAGGGGTGCAGTGTCTACAGGGGCAATCCTGGACTCCACCCCCAGGCGCCCATAGGCTTACTATAGGAGAAAAGATACCTCTCACAATCATGCCATTTTGTCAGAGAAGATATGCTCTGATCTCTGAGAAAAACTAGATACACAGAGAGAAAAATGTTGGCAAACCTGTCATAATGATATCCTGGGGAAATTTTCATGTCAAGAAGGGTTATTTAAACTTTTACATGACTTTACATGAGTTGAAAAATGACTAGATTCACATGGGTGGAGGGGGCAGAATGGGGGTGTCAGGTGAGAGCATCTGGCTCATTAAAACCTACTTAGGCTACCAGATGGCCAGCCACTAATTAGATTAACAGACCTCTATTTTACTCATAACCATCTACATGGGTGGAGTTTAACCATACTGTTGACATCAGTCTAATTTAAATGCACTTTTGTCAGGGTATGGTAGGCTGTTAATCATCAAAGGACCTGCCCCTTTCTGGTACAGATTTTCACTGCCACCATTGACCAAAGTCTACCCCTGTAGACCAGGAGAATTTTGAAGACTGACACTAGCGCCCTCTGTAGTATAGGCTTGATGAACTGAGTGTATAGACCTAAGACCCCAATCCTCAGTGAAAATTTTTATGTGCTAGTGAGTATAGAAAGGAATGCTAGTTGATAAGATGTGGAACAAAGCACCAATCAGTAGCTGATCCATTTAAGTTTCTGTCTGAGACGTATTACTTGATGTCTATGAATATTTCCTTTTAGGAACTGATGCTGTCTGGTCTGCCTGAGTTGGACCTTGCTGACTGGAAAGAAAACACTGAATACAGTGGCTACAGCCTCTCAGACCCACCTGTTCAGGTAATTACAAGCAAAATTATCAATTTGACTTTTTTACAATTTGAGGGTGGAGGGGGGGTGTTATGTGATACAGAGGAATGACTTATAACTGTCCATATTTACCATTTTACCTCGGGAATACCTCGGGTATTTCCGTAACCGATGAGATACGACCGAAGCTGGTCACGTGACGACAGTTTGGATCGAGCGTCCGTGTTTGGCAGACGGTTTGAAACTTCCAGGTGAGTTTTTTGTTGTTTTCACCCTTTTTACTGCCCTTTTTTGGGCAGTTTTTGCCCTATTTCAAGGGTTTTTGTTCTTGTTTGTGTCTAGCCAGGGTTACGCCGTTGGGGTACCCTTTTTAGCGCTAGAAAATAAAGTTTTCTCTCAAAGACGGTCGTCGTGTCGGCGGGCCGTAGAGAGATTTTACATTTTTACAACTTCCTGGAGGAATTCCGCTGGAATTCTCTCGTTACAGGAATCTTACAGGGGCTCTTGAGTATTCCCTGATGTTATGGCACCTTTTTTGCCTTCAGTTTGCACTTTTTCGGGCAGTTTTTGTCGATATCGATCGAAAAATTGTCCGTTGGGGCTCGCCGAGCACCAGCGCTGTTGTACCTGCGTACTTAGAGTAGGACAACGCGAGAGCTACCTAAAGTATACCTCTAAGTACATACCGCTCGGCGAGTGTCGCCGTTGTGTTACCGCTAAACGGGTCTGCTCCAGGTACATGTTTGTAGTCCTGCTCTAAGTACATAGCGCTCGGCGAGTTTCGCCGTTACCGCTACGCGGGTCTACTTTAGGTACATGTGTTCTAGTCCTGCTCTAAGTACATAGCGCTCGGCGAGTTTCGCCGTTACCGCTAAGCGGGTCTGCTCCAGGTACACGTTTCTAGTCCTCCTCTAAGTACATAGCGCTCGGCGAGTTTCGCCGTTACCGCTACGCGGGTCTACTTTAGGTACATGTGTTCTAGTCCTGCTCTAAGTACATAGCGCTCGGCGAGTTTCGCCGTTACCGCTAAGCGGGTCTGCTCCAGGTACATGCTTCTAGTCCTGCTCTAAGTACACCGCGAATGTCACTAGCCTATAATCTTTTATTTCTGGTCTGTTTCCAGGATGGCAAGTACATCACAGTCCAGTCCATCTGCTGTGGAGAAGGGAAAGAAATCACATAAGAACTCCAGTTCAAGTTCCAGCTCTGCTAGATCTTCATCTAGGCATTCTAAGGATAAGGGTGCTGAGAAAGACACTGTGAGTTCAGTAGACTCTGAGAAGGAGCCTGAAGTTCAAGCTACTGAGACTCCCAGTGCTCCTGTGCTGTTGGTCCAGCAGCCACCTCAAAGATGGGCTCCTCCTATGCACTACTACCAACAGAGTTATGATTACTATCAGGACCCTTATCAGCCGATGGATTATGCCTATGGTATGGATCACATGGCCTACCAGTGTGAACCAGTAGAGGAGGAAGGTCAGGGTTATGTGGTTCTAGGTCCACATGGACAGGCACATGCTGTGTCAGTGGTGGATGATGAGGAGGAAGTGGCTTCTGTGCAAGGTGATTCTGAGGCACAGTCGTCAAAGGCTAAGCCACCTCCAGTTGACCATCTCAAGGGGCTAACTGGAAGCCTAGCTGAGAGTATCCAGTCCTACAGACGGGAAAAAGCGGAACTAACCAAGGAAGGCCCCACCGTACATGAAGCCCTCTCCGATGCCATAAATTCCTATTTTGAAGAGACTTATATTGCCTAGGACTTAGAGAAAGCGGCTAAAGAATTTCCTAGGCCTTCAAATGTGCAGAGACTGGTAGCACCTAAGTTAGAGGAAGCAATTTTCAACTCTGAGGCACTTTCCAAGAATGCGGCAGTGCGTATGCTGGATGTATCTCTTCAGACCCTGCAAAAAGGGGTGGTTTCGGCCATTGCAGCTATGGCACCGTTAGGCTCGATGATGTTGGAGAAAGGACCCGAGGACCAACAACTGGATGCCTTTGGAAGGGATTTCAATAAGGCAACCAGATTGCTGGTCAATGTGTGCAATGGGCTATCGGTAAAGAGGAGGGACCTGCTAAAACCTTTCCTTGCTAAGCCCTATGCTAAGGTGCTCACCAAGACCAACATTGATGGGGACCCACAATGGCTTTTTGGGGGCAACCTGGAGGCTCGTATTAAACAAGCTGAGGAGGACAAGAAGATCTCGGACAAGGTCCTAGCGTCCAAACGCCCAGGGCCTCAGGATCCTCATTCCCAGTCTAAGAGGCAGAAGGTCATGGGCACAGCACCTGCTCAAGCCTGGGGACCTAGGCACCCTTACGGACAGAACCACTACTATGTCCAGGGCCCGAGGGGCCGCTACCCTGCTCCGCGCCATCCGAGATTTCAAGTGGCTCATGGCTACAGGCAGACTTACTCTCAGAATTACCAGACACAAGGCCAGGGTTACCGCTTCAAAGCACCTCGTCCGCAGGGCCAAGGTCAGCAGCAGCAAGCCCAACAGGGTTTTTCCAAGAAGGGGCCCAAGTAGGGCAGGTGAGTCCCTTCCCACTACATAACACTGTCCAATCCTTTCAAGGGGGTAACATTCTGAAGTGTGCGGATGCTTGGTTTAAAATCGCCAAGGACCCTTGGATCTTAGCCATGTCTCAGGGTGTCACCATTGACTTTAATGCCTTACCATCCCAGGACTGGGTGCCTCCTCCATATAAACTTGATCCGGTAGAGGTGGCCTTTATGGATAAGGAAGTAGATAAAATGGTAGCTAAGGGTATTATTGAGTTTACAGTACATGAACAGGGCGAATTCATCTCCTATGATTTCCTGCGTCCCAAGCCCAATGGGGATTACAGGCTTATATTGGATTTGACAGATATGAACAAGCAGGTCATGTATGAGCATTTTAAGATGGCCTCTCTACAAACTGCTGTGGACCTTGTCACCCCTAATTGTTTTATGGGGAGTGTAGATTTAAAGGATGCCTATTACTCTATTCCTGTACGAGAAGATTATCGTAAATTTCTGAAGTTCAGGTGGAATGGGGTCCTCTACCAGTTTGTAGGGATGCCAAACGGTCTTTCATGTGCACCAAGAGTATTCACTAAGTTGCTCACTCCCCCCTTCGCAAAGCTAAGGGAGGAGGGACACATCTGTTTCCCCTACATTGACGATTCTTTTATTATGCATGAGTCAAAAGAAGGTTGTGAGCAATCTATCAGAAGAGTGTGTGAAACCCTGGATGGGTTAGGCTTTGTAATTCACCCAGATAAGTCAGCCTTTGTAGCCTCGCAAAGGGTGATCTTCTTGGGTTTTTAGATTGACTCTGTGGATATGTCTATATATCCAACTCAGGAGAAGGTAGACAAATTCATGTCAGATTCCTACCTGCTGCTGGGGAAAGTCAAGCCAAAAGTCAGGGAGGTTGCATCTCTCATAGGTCTTATGGTAGCTTACTCGGCAGGAGTTCAATATGGGCCTGCACATATTAAAGGACTTGAGAAATGCAAGAATGAGTGGTTAGCCTACCGAAAAGGGAATTTTGATGCAAAAATGGTACTTTCCAAGGATGCTATACAGGACATACTATGGTGGCAAGCCAGCATACCAACTGCTAAGAAGGCACTGGATGTAGGTCCACCAGAGTTTGAATTGTATACGGATGCATCGGATGACGGCTGGGGTGCGCACAGGGGGAACGTCAGAACTAATGGCAGATGGCTTCCCTCTGAGGTGGACTTCCACACCAACATCCATGAGACCATGGCAATAGAATATGGGCTAAAATCGTTGTGTAAAGTGAGAGGGGCTCATATTAGGGTCATGACGGATAATACCACGGCACTTGCATATGTGAGACATATGGGAGGGCTACAGTCTCCAATGTGTAATCTGGTATCAAGAAACATCTGGAACTGGTGTGAGTCTAGAGGGATCTGGTTGACAGCGGCTCATGTGCCGGGAGTGGATAATGTCATCGCTGATCATGAGTCACGCCATTTCCAAGATGAGACTGAGTGGGAGATAAATGACTCAAATTTTGAAATCATTTGTGAAAGATTTGGGAGACCTCAGGTGGATATGTTCGCCTCTAGAACAAATTGTAAAGTTCAATGTTTTGTGTCACGTAGGCCAGAACCAGAAGCATGGAAAGTTGACTCTTTCTCATTCACATGGCCTAACAAGCTCTTATATTGTTTTCCTCCGTTCAGCATTGCAGGCCGAGTGCTTCAACGCATATTGAGGGCAGGGGCAAGGGCAATCCTCGTGATGCCGGATTGGGAGAGTCAACCCTGGAAGGCAAAAGCCCACAAGTATGCGGTGGACTACGTACGGTTCCGCAAGAAAAAGAACAACCTACTACCTCATGGGGCCCCTACAAGCCTACAGTTCATAGGAAGTCTACCAGTTATAGCTCTCCTTTTCTGAGGCGACGCCTCCAAAAGGAAGGGTATGACAAGGCTTCCATTGACCTTATGATAAAAGCTTGGAGACCATCTACAAGGAAACTTTATACGACTTACATAAACAAATGGATAGTTTTCTGTGTTGAACGGGGTTATAACTAGATGAAGGGCACTATGCCACAGGTGTGTAAATTTATGAGAACTTTGTATGACTCGGGAGTAGGTCACGGAGTTATGAATGTGGCACGATGTGCTTTGGGAACCCTGTTACCACAGGTAGATGGGGCGCCTATTGGGCAACATCCAAACATTTGCCATATGGTGAAGGGTACATACGAAGATAGACCTAGTGGACCAAGGTATGACACGTTTTGGGACGTTACAAAGGTATTCAAGTTGTTCAAAAGTTGGGGGGATAACAGTTCTTTGTCACTTAAGAAGTTATCATTGAAACTAGCTGTCTTAATTTTGCTTGTCACATCTCAAAGAGGGCAGACAATCTTAGCGTTAAGGACAGATGAACTGTCTTGGGAAGACAGGAATGCTGTCTTCAGACTCAGTACTCTGTTAAAGTCTAACAGAGTGGGTGACCCTTTAAACACTGTGGTCTTGAGACCCTACATACTAAATGAAAAGCTCTGTGTGGTCAGCACCCTCAAGGCATATCTCACTAGGAGGCAAAAGGTCCGTGAAAAGTCTGAATGACTTAGGAGGAAGCTGAACCTTCCACCTCTTAAAAATCCACTGCAGCTCCTTATGAGTTACATTTCGCCTCATGACGGAATCAGTAGGGATACCCTGGCCAGGTGGACCATTGCCACTCTAGACATGGCTGAGATTGACACTTCACGTTGGAAGGCCCACTCTACTCGGGGGGCCTCAGCTTCAGCTTCCACCAAGGTAGGATCCTGCTTAAATGCCGTAATGCGCCTGGCAGGGTGGAAGTCAGCTGACTCATATCGGAAATTCTACAACAAGCCCATCGAGATTGATACAGAGCATGTAGCTACAAACTTGCTGAGACTAGCAGATTATATTTGTTGAACGTTCAAATGTATGGGTTATCTGGTGTAGTTATTGCATTGGTTGGTTTTTTGACTACTCCAGATTACTAGTGTACTGTGCTTTAACCAAGTTGGTGATGATAAAGGTCAGAAAATTAAAGGTGTTGAATTGATTCTGTATTGGTCTTGGTCAATTATTAAATTAATAATAATTGAGAATTATTGATAATAGCCAAAAATCTTTATGACTAGAAAAACACATTCGCTTTCAACATCTCATCGGTTACGGAAATACCCGAGGTATTCCCGAGGTAAAATTTTGGAATTTTGGGAAACTTACCGTAGGGTACCGGAGGGAAGTTGAAGTAAAACTTCTTATTTTACCGAGGGAATACGGGGTATTGGAGGAACAGATGCCCTTCCCACCCTACCCGTATTCTTTCGAGGTCATTATTATTATATGAAAAATTGAAATGTCTAATCTGGTTGTTTCCAGAAAATTGTGTGTGTTTTTCTACTCATAGATTTTAGGTTTTCAAGTCTGTCTTCACGTGACCAGCTTCGGTCGTATCTCATCTGTTCCTCCAATACCCCGTATTCCCTCGGTAAAATAAGAAGTTTTACTTCAACTTCCCTCCGGTACCCTACGGTAAGTTTCCCAAAATTCCAAAATTATATCCCATGGATATTCGGTCTTGATACATAAACTGTGCAAAATTACGTGTTTTTTTTTGTTTTAACCCTGTATAACATTGTGTTTTATCTTCCTACTAACAATTATGTAATTATCTTAAATGACATTGTTGTGTGTTTTGTGTTTTACAGTGGCTGTGGTCCATGGTGGTCGAGATGAGTCAGCAGGAACGTGTCACATTGTTACAGTTTGTCACAGGAAGGTACTCTCTCACTTTATCAACATCCATAATAGGAGTATGATATATTAGTCCCAAAGCCCTATAACGGGGTACTTTCATATACAAAATCGATATTTAGATGGGTTCTTATTGAGCATTTCAGGGATTTTTAGCCTCGGCAACTTTCATCCCTGGTCTTTTGGTCCCCCAAACTCTTTACATATAGGATGATCTCTCGAGGTGTATTTTCATTTCCCAGTACAAGCCACCTCACCAGCTAAAGGCGTAGGGTCACCCTAGACCAAGAAATGAATTTTAATATATATGTGAGAAATGTTATAAAGAACGTTCGGTTCAAATCATTAATCTTGTATGAAACCAGGAAATATCTATCTACCACAGCAAGAATAAGAATGTATAAAATGCATATTATACCAATTATCGATTACTGTGATATATTATATAACGGAGCTAATGCTGAATTGTTACAAGTACTTCAGAGATTGCAAAATAAGTGTTTAAAAACCTGTTTAGATGTCCATATATTGACTCCTACCAATCTTGTACATAGAGATACAGACAGCCCCAAACTAGAGGCTAGAAGATTACATCATATTAAAATGCTTGCTCATAAAAGATCAACAATGGAGGAATATATCAAACCGTCTGTAAGAATTACAAGATTTTCGAGTGCCCCTGTATTAAATTATAGAAAAATCAATTGTACAGCATATACAAACTCTCCTGAATGTCTATGTGCCCAGATATGGAATAATCTTGAAGCTGATACCAGAAATATTAGAGATAAAGAGAAGTTCAAGACTATATCTAAAAAATGTATGAAAGAATCCATTTATGTATAAAATATTTAGTAAAATAATTATACAAACTGTAATTCGAAATGACATCTTGAAACCTATTCCATAAAGTGCAATGTTAAACGATTACTTAAGACTTACTTAGGATTTTCTATATATCGACGTTATTGATGTACACACTTATTTAGTATCTAACTGTATCAATGCATGTTGTAAAAATCTATTGTATGACTAGAGGGTGGGTAATTACTATTTTGTACTTAAAGTAGATTAAGAGTGCCCCAAATTGTTCAAAATATTGTTATTATACTTTAGAATCCTATGAATACCGGTAACAATTTAAATGGTCAGATCATAACAACATTTTCTAAATGACGATCTGGTCATTAACTGTTTGGTCATGTTATTATTACGATTAATTACCTTATAACAAGGGTAATCATGTAATATATTATTGTATGTACTTAGGTTACTATACAGAGATGATATCACATCCAACGGATAACGATAAGTATATGACATGCCTATGTTTACACATGTATGTACCTCAAGACAAAATAAAGTTTAAATCTGTTCAAAAAAAAAATATATATATGGGTTGGGAGGGAGCGGAGGGTCCAATTCCTACGTGTCTATTTAATAGCTCCGATTTGTGGTGCAAGACTATTTTTTTCCAATGCTCAACTATGTTGGTCATATATGAGAAGTAAGCTTTGGAATTTCCTGTGCATTTTATTACGATGTCTGGAAAAAATTTTGGGGGTCCACCAGACATATTCAGGCCCCCTCCTTAGTGATATACCCCCCCCCCATTTTTTTATGCCCCAACCAGCGCTACCTACATATATCATGACATCCAATGGCGATATGCCATAGTAAAAATTACTGAAATAAAAAATCTTCTCTCTTTCCTTGCAGCTCACGTGTGCCCCATGGGGGATTTGCTAAACTGAATGGTGGTGGTGGTCCTCAGCGTTTCACCATATCGCGTGTGGTGTATAAGCCAAATATGTTACCCACTGCTAGTACATGGTAAGTTAAGTTGTGTTAAGTCACATCGTCGCCTCAGCGCAACAAGGTTGTAACTACATCTGCAACAACAAGGTAAAAGGTACCTCTGTTAGGCCCCTCGCGGAGATACCTTTTACCTTGATGACCCAGATGCGGTTACAACCTGGTTGCTCTGACATGTTCTCTGTCATTGGTCTTTTCCATCTAAATTAAGTTTCTTTGACGTATACATGTATATGTGCACGTTTTCTCCAGGTATCGACCGACTTTTCCGTGGTACACAATAAGAAAATAAAATGATCAGCAATATATGATTATTGAGACAATTTGCTAAAATGTATTTTCAATATTTTTCTCATTTTGCAGCATTAATCTATTGAAGTTGCCTGAATATACGAGTAAAGAGGAGCTCTGTGAGAGAGTGAATGTCGCCCTTCAGTGTGGAAGTCAAGGATATGGGATGGCATAGAGGTCTATGCCAATTGAACAATTTGTACACTTAAATGCAACTTGATCAGACGTTATTAATCTGTCTCATTTATTGAGTTAACTATTTAATGACAGCATGATGCCTCAGTGAATCATAATCATTTATGGATCAACACGGTAAAAGGTATGCCCACGCAGCCCCTCGCGGGCGTACCTTTTACCATGTTGATCCACATTTATAGTACCAATGTACGCCTGGGCAGTGCCGATATGGCGTTAGATGAAATAAGTCCCACTGTAGAGGTCAGACCCTCAGAGGTTCATCTTTTTTCAGAGGTTCAGAGGCCCCTCAAATTTAGACTTAAGTGTAGTTTTATGATGAGAACTCATTCCACTTGCGAAGTGTTCAAGGGCGTTCAGATTTCAGAGGTTGGGCTAAAACCCAACTGACACTCTGAAATGGGCAGTGTTAGGGTAATTCCAACATCAGCATCGCGTTATATACATTATACACATATACATATATATGGAAGTCCTTGTGATCGATGAATGTTTTATCAAAAACCTTATCTAATGCTTCATCGGCATCGTCTTTTTTTATGGGTATCCACGGGGTGCAAGATTTTTCACCAAAGATTGTATGACATACATGTACATCTTTTTCATTAGCTGATTATACCTCTGATAATGACATACAGCATTTGTCACAAGGGAACTACTTATTTTATTATTTTATTCACCGTACTGTATGGATGCATTTCTCATATATACATATGTAGATATAAAGCTCTGCATTTACTTGGTACCTTCCCAGTGCTGAAACTATACATGGGGTGATTCCAATCTAAATGTGATAGTTAAGATAACCTTTATTTGGATGAGATCCGAGAAAGACACGTTGATCGTGTTATGATTTCTATTTAGTCATTGATAAGAATGTATATCAAACCAAGTATATCAACATTACAAGGTGCTGAAACCAAAGTCAGACTTCATTTATTTTCTTTAACCCTTTAAGAGTCGCATAATTCTAAAATGAAGGTTTATACATACTTATCATTTTGGAGTGAATCTCAATCAATACTACCATAATCTCCTGTGTATAAGGCGCGTCTTATACGCGGGGTTTTAGTTTTCTATGGATCCACAAGGTAGACACCAAGACCTTTCTCTTTTGATGTGTTACACTCCCCTAAGTCATAATGTCTCTTGTCGATTTTAATAAGTGGCCTTGTCCCCTTGTCGATTTTACCCGTCTGGGGCCCTATTAATGCAATCCTGCCAAGTTAACTTTGCAGGGCTTCATGCAATCCTGCCAAGTAAGCTTTGCAGGGCTGCATTCATGCTGCATGATAACCGCTGGTCATGGTTCATAAAACCACTAAGTAGTCCTAAGAGGGTTAATATTCAAACAGCATATCTCCATTAGTAAACAGCTACTTGTTTCTGTGATAGGTTTAAGTAACTTTTAATCTTCAGTCATGTTCCTGTATGATATCAATAAGAAATAGCTTCCAAATTATATTATTGGTGCTCTACCAACAAGCGTATTGTGGAGTGAGGTTTATTCTACAAAAAGCATCTTATATGTATACATTATTCTTGCCTCATCAAAATGAATCCATTGTAGGATATTATGTGATTTGTGATATGTCTTCATTTACACATAATTACCGGGTTATGATTATTATTTTTGTCACGATATGCACAATTGAATTGTTATTGACGTGAACAGATTAGTGTAGCCATCATTTAAAACTGTCCTCTTTTTGTCTTACTTTTTCTTAACCAAATTGGTAGAAGTATCGTTACAAAAAGAGAACTCTCGAATGCCACTTAATTTCCCAGAAATTGTTTATTCTTTATAGAATTCAACAATTCATTTTTCAATACCCATTAGGTCTAAATGGTTCAAGTTATATTACACCCATTCACGATAATAAAATCAAGGGTAGATTGGCTTGTCTTCCCTGTGTCATTCTCTGACTCCTCCCCAAAACCTCACATTCTATTCCCCTTTCAATCGGGGTCAGCATTTAAAAAAAGGATGTCTATTGATGGCCTATATAGGTAGTACACTTTCTGGGGCGTAGGAAAAAGGGGGCCAGGGGGCCTGCCCCCCCCTCCATAAAGAAGGTGGGGCCTGAGTATGTCTGCCCCCCCCCCACCCAATATTTGCCAAGAACTCGTAACAAAATGGAAAAGAAGCTAAAACTTTGCATCTCAAATCAGATTAATTTGGTGATAGGATAGGGAAAATTGGGAGCTGAGCATAAAATCAGATCCAAATTTCGCCAAAAATTACTTCTTAAGATAAATTCTAGATTCGATTCCATTCGAATTCTAGATTCGATTTCTCCCCTTTTTTTTTGTGAGGAGAGGTTATGGTACAATCTCGTCTAATGTATTTTAGAGGTATCTAATCTGGAATAATGCTGTTATAGATTTAATACGCACAGTATACAAAACTCAAAGTATGCAGACACCAAGTAAGACGGGACATAAAGGGTCTTCATATGTATGTCATTGGCCGAAGAGAAATTGTAAATGAGAAAAATAAGAAGGAATTGGATTCTAATTTTAGAAAAGTAGTCATGACTTCGCTCTAGTTTCGGGGTTGGGAGTCGGTGATATCTCAAGCTAGTACTTATAAATATTAATGGGGAAAGCCTGCGCCCAAGTCCATAGTAAGACCGACAGTAGGCCTAATATATTAATTCTATACTATATGTGACAAACAATTAATGAATTAACAATATTTGTCCTTGTTCAGGTGCTTTAAAAACATTATAAAACCAGGTCTTCATCGGTATCTAGCGTGGCTGCATGGAGTGCAACCTTCTCCGACTATGCTGATTCTGATATAAACATTAACTATTGAATTTCTATGTATACCGGGGCAGTTAGGACGATTTGAATTGATGTTTATTGTTATCAATATGGCGATAATCTGGGTCCTCATTTTCGTCTCGCTTTCAAGTTACCAACAGTATGCTAACTACATAAGGTGGGATCCATAAAGCATAAGACGGGAAACATAGGCGGATTTTGATCTTACGAGGCCTCTGAAAAGTGGAAGTGTCCCTGTAGGCTACAAGTGTGAAAATTGTAAAAAGTATGAGGTCCTCAGGTATACAGTTGGCTGCCGCTGTCCATAAATCATACACATGTTCATTAATTTAGGCGAACTACTAATCGTGTATAGTGGCCTGATAAGTGTCGGATCCAGCACTTTGAAAGGGAAAGTGGGTACTTTATACCGAAAAAAAAAAATCCAGATTGGAAAATTGATCCCTCTGACTTTTATGCCAAAATTTGCTTTCAACCAATACGCGTCCCTCTCGATTCATCACAGTGTACTGATATCTAGTTAACTTTATCCTTGTAGATCTATAGTTCGATGTTTAACCTCTACAAATAAAGAGTATAGGGCAATGGGATAGATATATTCCCATTTAGGCATAGTTACCTGATTGATTTATCATGCAATCATTAGAGTGTGAAAATGCACCTTTAACCTCCCGAGAGACTAATGTAACAGTGTAAAATTTCCCCACACCCATGACCGAAGGATTATAATGGACATAATAATTATTATGGACATGGTGTACATTAGTCTTGGAGGTGAAGATAATATATTTCTTAGACACTCAGGATGAGCCACTACCGTGAATAGTTCCAGGAACGACGAATGGGGGTAATCTATTGTTGATAAGTTACATCTGTGTGAGTTTACATAGAGAACTATTATTCCATCTGATGTATATTATACATGTATCAGTCCCGAAGAAGCAAGTGCAAGCATACAGACCGATATCTAACTGAACTAATAGATATGGCTGGGCAACAAAGGCCGAGCAATAGTAAAGGATGTGTAAGGAACTGGTTATTGGATATAATAGTAGGGAAATCCCCAGGGACTTCGATATGAACATAACTAATAGTGCATCAAGCTGCTAATAAGGCATATATGTAAATAACTTGTAAGTATAGTATATATTGTAAGACATGCGTCTAGAAAACCCTTAGTGTTGGTGAACAGGGTGGACTCAGAGTCTTTTCCTAATCGGGTAAGTCACCAATTTTTTACATTCACCTCCACCTCCTCGAATTTGGGACGTGGGGGACAAGCCGACCCCAAATCCGCCACCTGCCTTTTAACTGTGGTCCCCTGGAGACGTTCATAACTTTTGGTTTATAGATTCCATATTTCGCGGGGCATAAAATAAAAACCGTTTTAACCTAAAAAGAAATCGTGTTTATTGGATTCCTAAGCCAAACGTTTTTCAAACGTCAAACTATGTACACAAAAGTTTTTTTTTTAACATTGTATAAAACGGTTTTATTCTAGTTAAAACATACAGGTTTTATTTAACGTAAAAGAAACAACTAACAAACGTTTTTATTTGGCTGAAAAAAAAATGAAAAAAAAATTATTTGGTGGGAAAAAACGTTTAAACACAATATAACGTTTGCAAATGGATTGATTTGAACTCCAATCATCAGACTATGTCACCTAGTTTTCAAAACTTAGGGTTGTACATTTAAATGACTGTGCATAGTGTGTTGGGATGTAACATCTAGAAGGTGTACAGAGCACCTTGAGGAAAAATGGCCAGATGCAGCTTAAAGCTTAGATAGGTTTGGTGGCATATGAACCATTTCTACCTTATGAACCATTTGGAGCATATCAGTAGGCTTAAGAACCATTTGTAGCTAACAAACCATTTGAAACTTATGAACCATTTGTGCTTTAACGCCATTTTTGTCATGTAAGGGACCCAGGGGTGGCGTAGGCTACAAAAGGGTACCCTTTGAAGCCTAACGCCACTTTTGTAGCATAAATGCCCCACAAAGGGACCAGACCGGAATATGAAACCCATTAGGAATTTGTAGACTGAGAAATCATAGGGGGCGTGGCGTATAGTCTATCGTGTATTAAATTGTTGACATGCACTGCGAAAGGGGGCCTTATTGCATTCTATCTACATTAAGACCCCTTTTCGCAGGTTATGTTATCAGATAAACAGTAATGAATCAAATTATGCTTGAATAAAGGAATGGGTGGGTTGAAAGGTCGCACAATAATTAGCATCATACCATAGATTAAAGGGACAGACAACCTTAACTCTAACTTGTATGCTTTTGTGTGGATATTGAATCATTAGGCTATATTATTTTGGAGGTGACACGTCTTTTTTTGTTTCTTTCTTTTTTTAATGAAAATAGCTTGGCTTTGAGGGACACTTTCAGTGTATGATTCAAAAGCCCATTAATCTGGGGAGTTCACATTTCATCTGAGGATGAACTCTTTTTATCATATCCTGTTCTCTAGATTGTCAGTTCTTTTTGTAATGTTTTTGGTTTGGGTGTGTAGGTTTGGTGTGTAATGCAAAGTTGTCTACTACGCACTAATGTCATTCTTGAACAACTTCCCTGTCGTAACAGACTCACACGGGGGTGGGTCACACAGCACGGGACAGGTGTGTACAGGTAAGTTGTCTCATAAGTCCTAATCATTAGGCCACAGAAGGATTTAAGTTGACTGTATTAACAGAAGCTTATCTATTCGCCATAGTGATCTCTTCAGCAGGAGACGGTATATGGTACTTACTGATATTATATACATGGGGTGGGTACACCAGTGGTCAGGTTTTTGTCATTTTAGTACTGTTCTATAGTGTAGATCCTTGCATATAAGACGCACTCTGGGTTGGGCTAAATTATATAGGATACACATAATGTAATTCTAGTGTACAAACCACGTCTTATATGCGAAGATTTACGGTTATATTCCCAGGGTTCACTAAACATGACCCATCCCTCACATGCATGACATCATATAAAATTATTTACCACACCCATGGAATATAGGGCAAGTGAGACTAGAGTGGGCCAGGATGTGGGGTATGTTTTGGGACTGATGTAGGCCATTCATAACGGAACTAAGATAGCAGGCTAGGATAGGTCTATGTAAATAGTCTGCTAAGGAGTTGTCCGTAAATTACAAACGCATTTTAGACAAAATTGACCAACCCACCCTCCCCCTCCCTTATCCCTTGCTGCAATTATCACTTTACAACGGCCGAAAAAGAACAACCAAACATACCAATTATACCTAATTTGAGGCTGCTGAATCTGAAAGTGAGGTTAAAAAATGCCTATTGGCTCTCAATTTTGAGATATCCATAGGGTGCCATATATGCTGAAAATCACCTCCGAGGGCAATGATTTCACCATGTTCACCTATATAGTGTAGTCCAAACATGTACAAGAACTTTCTTATGTCATTCCTGGCAAATGTCTGGGTATCATCAATAGCTTTGACACTTATGCAAATCATCTTTCACCCAAAAGTGGCTCCTAGGCCTCTATCATTCTGAACGTCGGAACCAGTTTTATGGAATATTATGTGTTCGGTGTTAGCACACTCCATATGCATGATTGTAGCTGTTTTGGTAGTTCAGAAGCAATTGAGTCAATCTTGGATAATAATAAAAGGGGTCAAAATGTATATATATCCACAATAAATGGGTTCGATTTCATGTACATTGCATTATAACCACTTGTTTTGGGAATATTACTTCATTTTGGTACAAGGACAGTCATCTTAAAAAAGACTGCCAAATTTCCATGTTTACTTTCTTGAAACATTGACTTCTGGATCCTTTAGATCATCCAACCATGATTTATGGTGAGTAGAGCTGCATCTAAACATCAGGAATATCCATAATCATGAGATTAAAGTGAGGGTAATTTGATATTATAACCAAAAATAGGCTACATAGTGAATGGAAGTCATTGCTTGCCCTCAGTTAAGTCATAACAGGATTTCTGGGCAACAAGAGGGGTGAGGACTTGTAGAGTGTGTGGATACACTGCTGCCACATATCAGAAACTCAAATTCAAGATGTCCTTGAAGATAAACTTTCTACATCTGACCCCCCCCCCTCCTTTAAAATATACCTGTGGTTCTGTAAGTGACATATATGGGGAGAGATTCTAACGGGACCTCTGAGAGATGGAAAAATGCTACCAAAGATAGTGGTTACCTTTTCTTCTAGCAGGCTAGTAATGGGATCTGATGTGGGATGAGCCAGAACATTGTGTACAAGAGACAGGCAAGGCAGTCCCGAACAAATGTCTTCTAGCTAACGTTTCGAGCATATTTACTACTTTAACTGCATATTACTGAGTCAAAGGATGAATAATTCATTAGATATCGATTTGTAGATGGTAATCAAAAATAAATAAACCAGATTTGATGTGAAATCTGGTGTTTGTACAGTTTGCACTAATATCAACTTGGCTACCGAGGATGAAAATGGGCAATTATAGGTATTATGGGTATCTCAAAATTGAGAGCCACCAGCAAAAAAATGGATGTTATTTTTGAATTCCCCAGGTCAAAATACATAGAAAGTAGTGGGTTTCATCTCCGTTTTTTTGGGAAAGTGAAATTTTGTTGTACAGTGTTATATATCCCACTTGGTAAAAAAACGTTTTTTCAACATTTGCAAATGTTTTAAAAACGTTTTTATTACATTGACAAAACATTTTTCCAACCAAATAAAAGGTTTTTAATTATTTTTCTTTTACATTAAAAACGTTTTTTTTTTTATCTGAAATAAACGTTTTTTGAGTACATGTTTTGATGGTTTTCTTTTTACGTTTAAAAAAATGTTTGGCAAACTAAGGAACCAAATAACGTTTTTTGACTTTGAAAAAAAAACAACATTGATACGAAAATGGGGATTCAATTAACAAGGATAGTCGGGGGAGGGTATCACCGGGGGATTCATCTATTTGGAAAAAATTGAAGGAGATATTTTCATTTAAATAAAACTGTTATCATTACCCTTGTTAAGAAAATGTCCCTACAGAGTTCCACGAAGTCTGTGGTGAAAGGGTTAAAATACCAACCCCCAATGCACTATTTAAACTTGTAGGGTCATCAACATAAATGAATGAACGATGGATAGTCCCTCTACAGTATTGCTTTGAAGGATTTGGATGACAAGGGTGTAATATCAAGCTTTTAAGGTGGAAGGTCACAGAACATCAAAAAGTTTGTTTGACCTACACTCCTATACAGGTCTACAGCTGCGTTTCTAATTCATGGACAATCGCTTACATGTATATATTTGCAACCATATTTTAGGTGTTCTGATATGTAACGGAATGTCATCAAAAGATTTTTGAGTTTTGAGACTTTTTCAATGTATTTTTCACATTCACAATGGACCCATCAAGGAAGCCATGTCGTCAGTGGTTTTCTTTTTCTTTTTAGTCATTTTCTTTCTGGTAAATGGGGGACAATAAGGGGATCGGTTGAGAAACCACATCGACCTTTTTATTTGTAGTGGCTTTGCATCCTGGTATATAGGCCCACCTATTGGCTATAAAATATCGTCAGTTATTCTAACCAGCTTCTCAGCTAAGACATCATGATTAAACCACCATAGTCAGGTTGGGTGGATGGAACACTGACTCAGCTCTCATTATAGTTGACGTTATCTGGTTGTAATCGAAATAGTTCTTTTACAGATCAGAACGGTACAATGGGCACCTCCGTCTCAATCTGGTGGGGTGTTGTACCAGTATGCCTCCTCATTTTTACCAGCAGTGGTGAGTATTATTAATGTTAGAAAATATAAATTATGATAGCATTATAACTCATGTTATCTACTACTGTGCACTTTTATGTGGAAAAAGGGAGAATATGTACAAATCAGAGCATGGAGATCCAGATACAGGGCAGATATCACAGTTTTGGCTTAACTCTGGATTTTCCTGTTTTTGTTTTGTGTGTGTTTTTTATTCTTCTCTGTTTCAGGAGTGTGAACTACATATCAGACGTTTAAATGGATTATGCCATATTGAGGCCAAATAATGCTGATGCTGTATATAGTCCATTGTGGAAATGTGTATAATATATCAAAGAGGGCACTATTACCATAATAGGGTCGATTAACGTAAAGACGATCACATACCTCCACTTGTCATCCACCTGCCAGCTTATTTTCCTCACTTTTGCATGTATTCTGTGGACCTGGAACCCTGATATTATCGAAATAGAGGTGTTATAATACCAAATGGAATGATCTTCTGCAATATATTAATTAATTGTCATTGCATAATAATACACTGAAGTAGCCATGTTGGACCTGTTTCTTCTCTGGGCAATTGGCCTTTTTCATCAGAAACCTCCAACTTTGTTTGTATATTTAGGACATTACAATTGATCACCTGTACTGTATACCCACTTGGCAAAAAAAACACGTTTTTAAACGTTTTTTTTTTAACCAACTTTCAACCAAATAAACAATAGGGAAACCAATAAAAACGTGGGGTTTTTTTAACGTAAAAAAAACGTTTTTATGTCAAGTGGGTATTGACTCAAGGCATAGATAAATATCATTGCTAATGGGTAGCATAAGCAAACTTGGAGAAATGTCGAATGCTTTCAATCTCCCGCGTATAAGGCGCAGCTCGCGTATAAGGCGCACCCCCAACTAAGAGAATGCAATTCCATGTATAAGGCGCACCTCTAAGGGCAGATTTTTGTTAATTTAGTACTGTTCTATAGTAAAATTACCCCCTTATAAGGTGCACCCCAAACTCAAGGCAATTACCCTCCCGCGTATAAGACCCAGTCACGATCTGATTCGCGTATAAGACGCGCCTTATACGCGGGAGATTACGGTATTTAAATTATTTCCTGGGACATACCAATTTTATCATGAGACGTCCACCATTTCACCTTGAGCCGTCCACCCCCCATTGAAGTATTCATGCAATTAATCACATAGAAACTATTGATTTTATGGGATTGCATCATAAGATTCATGCCCAGAATATTTTTGGACACAAAATCTCACTAGATAATTCTCTTGTACACACATCTCAGCCTTTACTGTAATCATAGTATCATTAATGTGTATAGAAATTATGTGATACCGAGAGCATGATGACAGAATCTAAGGCAGGGTTATCATAGAGTATATCAAATTGCAGCTGAAACAAAGCCTCTTTAATGCAGATTTAGAATTAATTAACACCTATATTGTGATGGGATTTATATTGTCTGAATTCAGCATTCTAATTAAGCCACTATAAAACATACATTTTCGTAATTATCCAGTAGTTTTAATGATAGCATTCTATTGTATGTTCATGTAAGGCACTAGTTCACTTTTAAAAAGATGGCTCGGTCTAAATAGCTCCATTAAAAGAGTGTGGACCAAGTGGATGGCTCAAGGTCCAAACTGGACGTCTCAAGGTGAAATTGCACTAACTGGAATGGCCTTAGGAATAGTGGAGAACGACGAAGAAAATATACACATGGATTTAAGAAAAATAAGAGGTACAAATGTCCAAATAATTATCTTTCATTGGGTAGGTTGAGAAACTATTAGTCTCTGAGATATTATATACTACAAATCCCTTAATGAAAACCTGTGCAGGAACGGACGTCTTTAGGTTAATCTATCCTACCTCCTTTCAGCCTCTGACCCCCAGGCGGTATTGGAATATACCGCCTGGGCCAGCCCTGTACTTTTGATCAGCATGCCCCCACTGCTCCCAACCTGCTAACTACCTGTGCATTGCAGTAAAGGGTCTGGTCACAGCTGAGTGCACAATACTCCAAGAGCCAAATGAAAGGGGCTGCACTGTGCTCCACCAAAGGCAATTTATTATGTCACTCTGATACCTAGGGCCTATATAAGACTTTGCTAAGACACCTGCATGGAGAAGTAGCATATATTGCCCTTGGCTCCTATATATATTTCCTTCTGACCCCATGGAATATATCTCATGTATAACCTTGTAGGTGACACATACACAAGGCCAATGCATAGATCAGACTTTTAGTAGGCTATAGCTTCATTTAGTAGTATATAGACTAAAATCTTAGGGAACATTCAACAAATATGTCACTGTTTTTTTGGCAGTTTTTAGGACCCCCCACCCAAATCCCACTGTTTTTAACATTTTAAAATGTTTTGCAATGATAAGAAGCCATAGGTAAACGTTCTGAAACGTTTTGCAACGTTTTTTGTTGACTGGGAGGTCCCTGTTTGTCACTGGTACCAAAAGAGCCCTCCCACCCCCTTAGAGGGGTGTTTCATAAGGGAAGTTTAAGTATCTTAAAGTGAGTGTGTTTCATAAAGACCTGTGGTAAATAAGTTATCATAATACTTGTGGTAAGGCAACTTGTCTTAAGTAGCATCCATTGTCTTAAAACAGTGGAAAGGCTGTGTGTTTCATAAAAAGGGTTTACCATAAGTTTTTACCACAAGTCTAGGGGTTATCATAAGGACTTATGACTGCTTTTTTTTGTGTTTCATTAGCAAAATTTATCTGCACCCTGAACCCTAGGTATGAATTTTAAATTTTCTAGATTTTTGCCTTTTCTTATTTCTTTAGAATCTGTTCTTCAGATATCATAATTTTTTAAGATATCTTAAATATTTTATGATAACTTACATTTTCACTTCTCAAGGCATACAAAATGATGTCATTATAGGAATCCCCTAGGAGTTTTCCCGGGGAGAGAGGAATTCAAACCCAATGAGATGGTCCCAGCTGAAAATGTGGTGCATTTAAGAAATGTTGACCGCATTTAAGACATCTTAAGTTTTTACAACATCTGGCCTGAAGTGTACTTCATAAGAGGTTATCAGAAGAATTTCTTTTACCACAAGTCAACAGGATATTTACAACAACGACTTATGAAACACACTCACTTAAGACATGTTGAGCAGTTGTAAATATGTTGTCTTAAACCTTATCACTTGTCTTAAATATGACTTTTCTTGTGAAACACCCATTAGCAGTAATGTAATTGTTGAACATTCCCTTGTATTATATGATTTTGTTTCTCATTTTGGCTAAATAACTTCCCTCTATTAAGCACTGTACATGGGAGCTGTATATTGCTGAGGGGGTGCCCAAAAACCCAAGAACCCTCACTTGGCCCTTGGCCTCCCTCTGCTGAAAATGGGCGTCCAAGGCTGCCCATTTTATAGCATCAAAAGTCACAAGTAAAGACCGGTCCAGGCCCTAAGTATGGGCCTGGATTATCGAGGCTGACCTCCTTTCGGCCATCCACTATATAGCCTATACACCAAGCTTTCCAATCTCATTACCCTTGGCAGAATAGAAGTCTTGGAATTTCCCAGTGTCACAAGGTTTCATACCCTGGATATTTGATACCTAGGAAAGGGATTACAGATTTACTTCCTAGCTTCTTGACAATTCCTTTTATTTGCTATTCCCTTGGCTTAATAAAAACACAACTCTCAGAGCCTATAACTTTGTATTAAAGCTCATTTTCTTATCAATGGATATCACTTTATATACCTACGGGAGTGTTGGAACAACTAAGTAAGCTGTGTATATATGCTTCTGCCTTGGTACACTGACCCATAACACACTATAAAAGAAGTAAATGGTCGTGCTCCAAATGTATGGGAAAGGGTGGGAGGGATATGGTATATGTATAGGTACCTCGCTGTGCCTGGTATAGTGTGACGTCTGGTAATACCTATAGTCCACTGGGCCTCTGCGGTCAATTTTGGCCATACATTTCCTACACAAAAGTCGGCCGAAGAGGCCCTGTGGACTATAGGTATAAGGGAAAAAATAAAAGAAAGAAGTGGAAGGTGGCCAGGTAATGAACAGGTGGAAAACCTGATCGGCCAGAAGTGTGCCTCGTACAGTGAGTCTGATGGTATGATTATGTATAGATGCTAATGATTCTAAAAAAGAGTACCATTAATTTCACCTTACCAACCCCCCAGACCAATACTTTGAAATGTCAGTAATTGTACATTTGTTTGTTTTTTTTGTTTTTTTTTTTAGTATATCAGGAGCTCATTCTTGGGACTGTCCATAAAGTAACAAATTCCATGATCGAATTTAAAAGACTATGGACCAAAAAAAGTTTTAAAATGTATGAATATGAGGCTATGCATCATGCATTCATGCATCATGCATTCATGCATCATGCATGAATGCAGCCCTTACGCATAACTCGCCAGGGCTGCATTCATGCATCATACCGACCCTATTCAGTGTTGAGGCATTCTCGAATGACTTATGATAACTAGGAAACCCGGCAAACAAAAACAAGCTCTGTTGCCCTGGAAATCCTTTCTTTTCCTAACCCTTTCTTCACTGTAAAATGTGGACTCTGAATTACCCAAAGATATATGTAGGTAGACCTTCTAGAAACCTTTGATAACATTTTGAAAACAACCCTTTGTATTCAAACGTTGTAAAAACATGAAGAACTGAAGACTTTCAAATTAGGGGAATATGTTTCAATACGTTGTACAACGTATAAATTTGTGAGCCGGAACGTAGATCTATGACGTCCCATTCGGTGCTACAGTAAGTCTAGAGATTACTATTTCATAGCTAAGACTCATAGTCCACTTGGCTTTTCGGCGGCGAATGAGCCATACATTTCCTATGAAAATTGTTACAATAGAGGCCAAGTGGACTCTTGATGCAACATCAATAGTCCAATAGGTCTCCATCACAGAAATTTATATGGGAAATGTATGGCTCAATCTAGCGACAGAGGTCAAGTGGACTTTGGGTTTAACATTGATAGTCCACTAGGCCTCCGTCACAGAAATTGATATAGGAAATGTATGACTCAATCGCGCGAAAGAGGCCAAGTGGACTATGGACTTCACCAAAGTGTCAGTAGCTTTGGTAAATGAATTGGTATCTTGAACTAAACATTTTTAACAATATTCTTATCTAAAAATTTAGTCAGCTGTGAGGATGTGCATGTTGGAGGACACCCTGTTTACAGGCCCATGGCTGACTTCTATGACAGGGGGGATTTCACAACAACTATCCCCAACCCTATGGACACCATCCAAGTGGAAGGTCTTCTTACTGGATTTCGGGCCTTTGTGTTGTGAGTGATTATTTCTTCCATATTGTCAAATTCCCCCTGTTTGGCTTTTTGGTTGCAACTAATTTGCAACCAATGATTAAAATGCATCTAGAGGGTAAACTTAATTTGGGTAAGGCACATTTTTATAGGCGAAAACATACATGGTATTTTAAATTATTTCCCTTTAGGAAACAGGCAAAATGGTTATTCATGTTCTCATTTACTTGTTCATTTTTGTTCTTTTGCAAGACCCTCCAGCAATTCGACTGGTTGTATCACAGTACATGTGTGGCGACGAACAACGCAGACATTGTCTTCACCAGGCTATTACCCCTTCACGACTACACCAGGTTACCACACATATACCTCATCCGCTACACAACCTTCATCTCCATACTGGACATTTATCGGGAAAACACCAGAGGTAGGGTGATAAAAGGGGATAAGGTGTCTCTTATATGGCTGGTATAAGATGCCATGCCCTTATTTCATGTATGTATGTATGTATGTATGTATGTATGTATGTATGTATGTATGTATGTATGTATGTATGTATGCTAGTAGGGCAATGTTGGCTCAATGTTGTATGGGGTTCGCATGACATTGTATTCCTGACGTTGGCTAAAGTGTTTTTAGTCCGGCAAAATAACAGTTCAGTCAACGTCAGCAGGGAAGTTGGAACAACATATAGCTGACATGCCAGATTTTGACATTAGGCCAATGTCTAGCCAACCCAATTTTTAGACAAAATCTGACATTGGGTTTTGGTGTTGGTACAACGTTAATACAACATAATCTTAGCTAAATATGATTGGATCTATTGATGAAATGGCTGTCAAGAAGCACCATTTTAGATACAGCCATCTCTGTATTTTCACCCTAATCTCAGCTTCATTTACCAAGAAGTGATAGAAAGTTATCTGACCTTTTATACCTTGTATGTCCATCATTCCCAACAAAATGGTGTCCTAATGAAAATCTTAGCAATATTTTGCTGTTTCAAGAAATATTGGACATTCCTATTGCTGCCACAAGGGGAAACAAGGGTGGTCCAATTTAGGAGCCGGTCCAAATTAGGCAACTTTCCCCTATCAATTGTACACAACAGATCTAATTCAATAACCATTATGATATGATACAAAGGATGTACTGAACAAAACCTCTTCATGTAACCCACAATGCTCTCTGGTGGAGGTTGGAGAAATATTGTTTTGCCAATGTTCGGCCAAGGTTTGTAACATCCTCACTGCTGGGAAACCTGCCAACGTTGGTACAATGCTGAACTGCCAACATTGGTACAACAGGTATTATCTGATGTTGTGCAACATTGTCAAATTACTGAGATTACTGCTAATCGTTTCTCAAAAATTAATTTGGCAGTAACATAACGCTGCCCAGGGCTAAATAGGATATGCTTCATCACACCCTCTGAAAGGCTATGTCTGACAGCTACCACAGGGCGGCTATGGTAGTGTGTAATACTAGTGACCTGCATGTTACACAAAGAAATGCAACCTGAGTGTGCAAACTTCACATTGAGCAGAGTGAATCTGTGGTAGCAGAACTTTAGCTAGCCTTTTCCACAGCGCCCTCCCCCTGTGGAGTGGGGACCTTCATGTGAGGGCATGGAGGAGCAGAATAACTTCATTGGGAGTCCACAAGGAGAAATTCTCCTTCCATTCTACCAGTGGGCATACCAGATTTGTAAAAGGTGACAAACTTGGGGTTTCTTGTGGCTTGGGGTGAGCATGTAGGCAGCTGGTGTCCATATGTGCGGGCCCGGGCCAGCATGTTTGTCTTTTGCCATGGGATTCCCCCTCAGTTATCCAAGTCTGAGTGATCAAAAGCCGTGGTTTGTCTGGCCCTGCTTATGGGACCAGGCAAATAAAAGAACACTTGCTATCCTTCGAGAAGAGTAGGGGAATGAAGCCCCGGTAGCGGTTTTCCCCCTCAACCCTCCTCATAGATCCGGTCATTCATCTCATAGATTCGGTCATTCATAGATTCGGTCACTGCTGTGTCGGGCAAGCAGCATATAAATACGTGTCTAGCTGTCTGGACAAGCAGCTTTTAAATATCTGTCCAAATGAGAAATTTAGGACTTGATGTCCAATCAAACCACAGAAATGTCTGCGAACTTTTAAGTACTATTAGTGGACGTAAAATCAACCAAACCAAACCACAGCACCCTAACATTGCAGACCAATTTTGGAAGTACATTCCATTCGCCATCAGAGCACACTGTGACAGGAACACTCCCAATCAGCAAATGGGGCATCAGGCCCAATATAAGCCGATATTGGCCTAATATAAGCCGACATTGTCCCAACTGGGACTTCTATATGTTGCTGATTATGATTGAGTTTTCAACGTCAATCTGTATTGAAATAACCTCCTAATCCACCACTGTCTTTAACTATAGGGACGGTCCCATCTATCACCTATATATCTATTTGGTGTAACTTACACTACGCCAATCTGCCCAAAATTCCAATCCGTATACAAGTTCTTTCACATAGCTTCTATGCCTTGTGCAATTTTCAAATCGCGCAGTGCAATTTGCAGCTTTTTGCACACTGGCAATTAGTGCCCAACTGGCAAGTAGTGCCCAAAATTGATACCCAAAGGAAAAACCTTTTGGAACGTTTCGAAAAGGTTTGGTGTAACAAATATTTGTAAGAAATGTTTTTCTTACTTTCAGAAAAAAAACGTTTACAAAAATATTTGTCAATATTTCTTTTGTTTTATTTACGTATTCAATGTTACGTTTTTTAACGTAAAAATAAATGTTTTATAAAAAGTAAAAAATGGTACATGTGTTGACGTATTTTTAACGTTTAAAACAAACGTTTTGAAAATATATATCGATAAAGGGAACGTTCAACAATTATGTCATTGTTTTTTGGGCAGAGTTTAGGAAACCCCCCCCCACCCCCATGTCACTGTTTGTCACTGGTTGCCAAAGACCCCGCACCTAATAATTTCGTCACTGGCTCCCAAAGACTGACCCCCCCCTTTTGTCATTACGGGAGGGCGACCCTCAATGGGTGTACAAATTAAACATTCTGCCTACTCGGACAATAGGTGAGGCTCCACTACGCGATTTTCTGGTACATTCTCACCTAATTCTATCCCTATAGTGCCTAAGGTATAGGGTGTTGACATTCCTATATTGTAAACATGAGATTCAAAATTGTAAACATGAGATTTCAGGGGTTATTTTATGGGTGATCTATCTCCTTGTGCATCATATTTACCAACTAACCTGCACCTGCACAGACTCTGTGATTGGGTGGGAGTTCAATATGTAAACATCAACACAGCAAAATATAAATAACAACACAGCAGTCACACAGATCGCAGGGTCTTGTACTGTAAAAATCAAACCTGTCTGATATTGAGTTGCAGAGAGTCATCAGTGTGAAAGTCTGCAATATTTACATTAGGTCAACTTGATTTAGTAAACAAAAACATCTTTTGACAACAAAAATGTGCCTGAGATTGTACACAAAGCCTTTCCCACATAAACAAAAAGCTCTCTCAATCTTCTATTTACACCTTGAAATAATAACAAATACCACTTGATAATCTGTGTTTGTGTCTGCTTTTGTGAGAATAGCTCCGATTTTCAACAAATCGTGTAGTGGAGCCTCACCTTATGGGTCCTGTCCGCACCCTCCCCATGTGGAGTGTTGGGCTCGAAAAACATTGATTGGGAGGATCAAAGTTAAGCTTTATAATCCCTTCAACTACCACACTATGTTATCTTTTGGAATGGGGGGATGTTTTGAAGAAAAAAAAGAATACAGTAAACTTGCATGTTTAAGCTATGGCTTATGTGCGAACCAAAACCAGAGTGCAGATTATTTCCTCCTACTGATTGAAATGACTTTCCTAGTGTAAGATGCCTCCTAGGCCCACACTATTTTTGCTTCCTCTTGTGGTTTTTTCCTGTCTTGACAGACATATGGTAGACACTGGTAGAGTCCAGAGGCAAAAGTCCTCTGCTGAGTGGATGCTGCACACCAGGCATGCAAAGATATAATGGATGCCGTGAGGCAAAAACTATGCTGACTTAGAGAGGACATGCCATTGTCCCAAATACAGGTGCAAACCATCCTCTTACTATACTAACTTCCACACAGGATATTTTTTTTCCGGGGTATGATCCTGGGGTATATGATGCAACAATTACGTACTGTAAAAGACCCGGTCATGAGCCAATCTTTATTTTTTTCTTTGCTAGTTTAGGTCAAAATCGGCTTCTAACTTTTTACCAAAGTCTTCCTCCGGTCTATGACCATGGTTTTAACACTGTAAATCACAGAGAACACTGATAAAATTATGCCTCAAAATCGGCTTATGACCCCCAGCTTATGACAGGGGTCAGCATATCACCGAGGTTTCATGGTAATTGATTGATTGACTGATTTGTTAAATGCCTACAAAACACTTGACCATATTTCTCACAATACCTCACCAGCATATCTCAATGGCGGATCCAGAAATTTTGGGTCCAACATATGCAACTATACTTTTAACCACTGGCAACATTAAGGGGATGCATGCCCTGTTCCCCTACCCCCCCTCCTACATCTAAATCTTGCAGGGTTTGTCATGGAACAATATTACTTTGCAAGTTCTTTGCAGAGGGGAGGCATTTTCTTCTCGATTTAGTTAAATGCACTTATCCCTAGTGCCTTAGTTGTCAAAAAAAGTGCATCTAAGTCACTGTTTATAAACTGATCAATTGCAAAATTATCAAACCTCGTGGAGACCACCCTTAACTACTGAGTGAGGATGAGGCCAATGTGTTGATCTTTGATCAGCTGCCTTTGAGCTCTAGCCTATATATTCAAGTATAGAATGCAATATGAGCAGAACAGTTCCAAGATCTTTCTTTCATTGAAGATTGGCATACATAATTGATTAATGCATTATAATGCAAGTGGTGACCCCCTGAAACCCCACCCCCCTACCCCCATGTCACTGTTTGTCACTGGCACCAGAAGACCCGCCCCCTTCCACCCCCTTAGCAGTGACATAATTGTTGAACGTTCCCATACATCTATTAAACTTCTCTAGTTCGGCTATTTTGTACAATCCTGTAACTGCTCGTTGGTATTTGCACACTTTCACATCCTGCTTCTTTATTCAGTGTGTAAAAACAGATGGGGGCAACAGGACAATCACATATAAGCTTCCGACTGAAAACCTTATACGGGTGCAAAAAGGTGACGTCATTGGCTACAGTGCAAATGGCAGTGATCCAGTTGCCTATTCCGTAAACAGTACCTGTTCCATGGGCCAGAGGTCCCTGGCCCCAACAGGGACTAGGACGTTACGATATTTGAGACAAGGCTCATCCTACAGCTTCAGTGAGCTGAACAAGTGCCGAACCTACTCGCTGCAAGTCACAATCACAAAAAAGGGTGAGGGGTTATCTAGGCTTTATATCTACATATTGGGAGTGAAGGCTCTGCTATAAAAGATCATTGTCACAAAGATCAGTTTTTCATTACATATGCATATACGTCCAAATATTTAGAATATACTGGTCCTGTAATAGAAAAAAAAGCTAGAACCGACTTTACTTCCTGTCTCAGTAGCTCGATGCTTATAGTAGAGTGTCTGTAAGTTATCATTACCTTCATGCATAGAGTGGTGAAAATATTTCTTTTCATTTCACAGAATGTGTGCACCTCACTGCCACAAAGGTAGCCAAGAATATAACCTTCAGCTCGCCGGGCCTGTAAGTTGCTGTTATTAGGCCTAATTAAATCATGTCAGGGAGTGGTCATTTTCCAAAAAGAAGGAGGAGGGTTGGTGGATTTCTGCGCACAAGCGACGAAAACTTCCCCGTTCCGGGGGGTGGGAGGGGGGTCTGAATGTCTCCCCCCCCTTTTTCCTCCATGATAGGGCACAGGTATTTTTGTTAAAAGAAAAAAAAGTGAATCTCTTTTCATCCCCCTCTAAGAGGACTGAACACCCCCCCCCCTTCCCCTTTGTTAAAAATGACCATTCCCTCAATTACTTCTAATTTGTTTATACTTCATACTTAGTACATTGCATGCCTATTTCCTGTTGATGCAATTATTAAAAAAACACTTCTGTTCCGTCCATAGCCCAGACTTTGAACATAACTTAAACCATGGTCATATATAGGGTCTATACCTCTATGCTTAAATTGACACAGGGCACTTATTGACGAATGTTGGATTGTCGAAACCCAGAACAAAAATATCTCTATTATAAAACTGCACATATGGAACCTCCAACTTCGTGGCTATGGTTGTTCACTCGGATATCTCAAAATTAATAGAGGTAAGCAGATTTGAATATATATGTTGAATTACATAAATTCTATCTATCTGAGGGTAGAATATCCGATGTCTGAATAGCATTTCATAAAGGTAGCCAACTCGTTAGTGAATTTTCAAATCGTCAGCTTTATTGAAATAATTATTAAGCCCAGGGGAATAAGCCCCCCGGTCTTATTTCAATACATGTAGCTGATGACGCCAGAGACTTACCAACAATTTGCACATCTTAGGCAGAAGGGTATGCTGATATCAAGGATCCTGTCACATATATAGATTGGTCCTTCTGTAACCATTTACACGGAGTTTGGTAGGTCACAGAACTACAGGCACTATTGTCCACTAATACTATATGAGCTGCATTATAGTGACATTGGGGTCGAGTCATTTATTGCCAGGTGGGGGAAGCGGGGCTTGTTAGATATAGGGGGGGGGGGTGTCATTTTGAAAAAAAAAAAAAAAAAAAAAAAAAAAAGCTTTTTGATATGGGGGCCAAAACCCATTTTGCAAAATCAGTTCTCAATTATTATATTGATGGGGATAAATGACTCGCTCATTACTGACGATATGAGGCCCATGATGTCGTCAGTGGGGTCTTATGGATAGGGTCTCTGCTAACGGTTATTCATGTCAAGGGGCAGTGAAATTTTACTGCTATAATATTTTGTGTTAGAAACTAAGAGCATGTATACATTATCGATAGCACAAGGCCTCCTATAATCTAGGGCCTGGTAGGACTCTTGCAACAGTGTGAGTATTGGTACTCATTAATGCAGGCTTGCAGTGGCTTCTTCTAATGAGTCATGTTATAAGATTCCATTATGGTTTGAAGGTCTGCCATATAGATTTGTTTTGAAATACCCTCCAGGTGAAATCGCGCCCTCCGGCAGTGGATCTTTAAGGCGTCACTGTTATAGTGTATCATCATATGAGCGTGATTTGCCCCCGATCTCCGGATCAGCCTATATCCGCCTGTGGCGTAAAGGGGGTAGGCCTACAACACAGCCAGTTTTATTCACCATGGAATATGCTGCGGGTGAGTTCATGATTTTATTCCACCACTAATATTAGTTCACTCCATTTTCCTCAGATTGTTATACCTAATATATACTTTGTATTCGCAGAGTTTGAAATAGTATAAGTCAATGAATTATCAATTCAAACAATTCAGTCAAAAGTTACATTCACGTTGAAAATGTTTATTTTCAAGTTACATCAGAGTACTAGAAGGTCTTCTGTGTAGCTATACTAATCCTATCTCAAATTGAATACAATGGCCACTGAAGCAGAAATATATACACTTATTGTTGCAGTGATAGAATCCCCTTGTCGGAACTTCACAGTTACTGAGACACCGATAATGATAACATCTCCCGGTTATCCTACTGCACAATATGAACCGTGAGTCTTACCCTTGATACGTTATGTCAATAGCGAAGTGCTCAATAAGTTTAATTACTAGGCACTGCATACAGGGCTACTACTGTGTCCAGTTGGCAACTGAAAAGAAAATTGATAGACCTTCTCATTTCGGAGATAGCTACGCTGGGATCCTCTGCAGCTACCAAGAGGTGGAATAGCCTGATCTTGTAGACACAAGGAATAACCTGATCTTGTAGACACAAGGAAAATGGGTATATTTTAATTTGAAATAAGAAGTTTTTTTCAGGACTGCAGGGCAACCTAACATTGTATATCTTGTGGGTGTCCAACACAACTAGTCTTTGCTGAAACATGATTTGATTATATCTAAAAATATGGATATTTGCTCTTGTAGGAACACAAAGTTGTGTTGGGGCCTGAAGGTGGAGGCTAATTCCACCAATAGGATACGTGTAAGGATGGAGGGTGCATTTGGCATACAGAATGCAACATGTCGCTACAGCTACTCTAATACCTGTTCCCTCAGCTCTCGTACCCGCTGTCATGATTACATTGAAGTGAGAGATGGTAAGATTCCCAGGTTTTTCATTTTAGAGCCAAAGGTGTTCCATCTTCTTAGTTTCAAATACTGAAATGTCTCATCTACTTACCAATTTCAGTATCAAGAAGAAAATGAACATTGATTTTAGAACAAGAAAACGTATAATTTGATACAGTAATAATGAAATAAACCCACGCAGTAAACAAATAAGTAATGACTATACAGGGTACTAGAGCATACTAGAGTATCTATTTTGTTTGTGTTTTGTTTTCTTTTACTTGATTCCCATTACAGGTCAAAGTGCTTTCTCCTCAATGTTGATAAAATGGTGTAATACATCCCGACAACCTGAACTCTTAGAGACAAGCTCTGGTCAGGTAATGACTATCTTCTTTGTGACTGATTCATCTATACAAGCAAAGGGATTCCAGCTCAAAGCCTTCACCGTCAGTCCAGGTGAGCTAGGATATACATAGCCAAACCACAATTGGTTCAGGTTGGCATAGCACCCCAGAACCCATGTATGATTGTTTGCCACGATGTATCAATGCAAAAGTTGTGTAATTTCCTGAGAGAGAGAGAGAGAGAGAGAGAGAGAGAGAGAGAGAGTATATTAGTATAAAAAGCAAACTATACACAATGTATAGAGAAGATGATTATTTTTCAGATACTCTCCAGTGCTCTCATTATGTTGCCCTAGATGACGCCGAAGTACTGGAGTCTCCACACTATCCGTTCAAATACCCAAAGTATGTATATTTGCTAATTATATTATGTTGCACATCTGCACCAAACCAACTAATTTTGCTTATAATTACTGTTTGACTATTGAAAGCATTTAAGAGATTCCCTATATGTACAATCAATATAATGTATGTATGTTTAAATATGTTTGCAATTATCAAATATTGACTACAGCAACCGCGATGACTGTTGGTTAGTGAATGCCAACTCAAAAAACAATCGGATATTGGTCACTGTTGTTGACTCAATGCTAGAGGATACCGTTGATTGCGATAAGGACTGGATTGAAGTCTTGGATGGTAGCTATGTCTTATATTATTTTATTATTTCCTTTCATACAAAACTATTCACTGGAGATAAGTGCCATTTATCAACTGACTAACACAATGGGAAATACACCTAGACCGATGTAAAGGGACATGGATTCTTATTGGAATTGTGCTGTCGCTCTTCATAGATCATAAGACATCATAAAAAAAAAAACAGTATTTTCCTAAATAGATTATAAGTCATCATAAAAAACAGCATTTTCCTAAATGATATTTACAGTACTGTAGTTCCATCTTTTCCCTCTACAGGCCCTACACTATCAGCACCAGCACTCCGCAGATGGTGCGGCAATACTCTACCCTCGCCTCTTTTGTCCTCTGGCCCCTCCCTTTACTTCCGCTTTGTATCCAGTAGTATTGGCCAATACTCTGGGTTCCGCCTATCATATAAGCAGATTACCACAGGTAAGCAGATTACCACTATAGAAACAGGGCCCTGGTGAGTTGAAATTATAAACTGGTTATACCATAACCCATTGGAATATAAGTGAATATGCATAATGGATACATACAACCTTTGGCTCAGATCATTTATTTCCTATAAGAAATAGTCTACAAAGTGAGCAGCATAAAATAACCAATCTTCTGTGTCTATTTCGAAAACTTCGTGGTCTTTACTTAGGGGTCATCAAGGTAGGGCCATCTGATAGACTATCCAAAGTTGTCAAAAGCTTACAGTTGACAGGTTCCAAGTCAAATCATTTCATGTTGCTAACATAGAATACCCTAGCGACCCTACAGATTTAAATGGACGTTATGTAAGCAAAGACCAACAAACCAACAAGAATGTGATTTCTAATTGACTGTTGTTTTTATTGCTCATTATATTTTAGATGACTGCACAACATACTTTGCATACTCCCACAAACAGTACTTGAATGGCGAAGTACACAACATTACTGCCAAAGGGTAAGGTAAAATGCTACAGTTAGCTTTGAAGTATCAAGTGCTGAATTGTTACAATGAAAATCCTCCAAAGAGAAAATTCTTGCTCCTTAAAGATGGGTTAGGTGTTAGTTTGACTCGACCTTATCAAGAAAAGTATACTATTCTTGACCTGATAACCACCATAGATCAATTATAATCATTCAAGGATGTGATTCCTATTTACTGAGAAATATTTTTCAGTCATTTAGCCTTCCCAATTTAATATAAAATTTCATTTGATGAAATTGGAGTTGGTTCTGATAATTGCCACTGTCTTGCCACCCCTATGGGACTGAAGGATTGTGTAACACCATCTGGGATGGACAGGCTTGAGAGGGTAATTCTGGCTGGTCCCCACAATTAATCTTACCATACTTTTCTCTGGTTTTCACAAATTTATAATAATCAGAAATATTTGAGAATTGGTACACTCATTCATAGGCTCATGACGGACTTGAATATGAGGAAAACTCAAAATTGACCCAGATTAGCTCCTAACCCATCTTTCATACTGGGCCATTAAAAGTCAGACGAGGACTTTTGTTTTCACATCATTAGTATGGGATTTGATCTGAGGAATCAGATGTCGTTGGAGATAAATTTACATCCTTTTGTACTGCCCACTTTATGTATGTAGAGAAACCCTCTAACTGTAAGCTTTTGCATGTGCACAGTATACAAGGACAGATTCATTTCTAATTAAAATACGAATAACATATGAACACTTGTAGATGTTAAAACCATTTTTTTTCTTAGTGTCACATGCTGGATACTCCAAGCTGAAGACGGACGCCTGCGTGTTCAATGGGAAAGTGTGGAGCAGGCTGTGACACAAGGAAACTGTGATAACAACTACATTGAACTTTACGATGGCAAGTCTGAACTCTGTATGATATTTCAGGCAACCCCACAAGAAAAAAAAACTTATAGTAGCTCAGGCAATAATATATATATAAATGTGTCTCGGACCAAGTGTTCTAAGAAAATTACAATTATAACTTGTGTGCATGAGAAGTAACATGTCAGATACCACACATTCTTTTGACATCTCTAGTTAGATACTAATACATTATGTATACGGTTTGGTATGAAGAATGAATACTAGCTATCAATGATCACTACCTAATGCCTCAACCTCAATCATTAAGATGTGATATCAAGTATGTATACTATGTATATAATTTATGTTTTTATCTACATCCTCTATAACATTAATACAATTATTATGTAAAAGGGCTTGCCGCTACGCTAGATATCATTAGTTGGTCTGTGTTATGAAATGAAGAGAAGATCGACTCATGTTTAGCTTATCTTTGATTCACAGGGGATTCACATAACTCCAAAATGATTGGCAAATATTGTGAGAGCAAGCCAATCCCAAAACACGGGGTGCATGTTGAAGGCAGCATAATTTATGTCAAGTGGATTGTCAACTCTGCACCTGCCAAATTCCGGCTGGCATATATGTCCCTTTCTGCTAGTAAGTACACATTCATCAGCACTCTGGTACTAAATTCTCATCTGGGTGGCATTTCTCAGTTCACTACGAAACCCGGCTATGAAATCATACAATCTCTATACGACTGCTAAAATCTGTTCTTTTACCCATAGGATTTATGGCTCAATCGCGCAACAGAGGCCAAGTGGACTATGGTCTTTAGGTCCATACCCAAAGCCCACTGCTTCTGTCGGCCGACTGTGTCTTCCAAGTCCTATATAGACAGAGGAACTGCGACCTAGTGGATATATAGGTATAAGCTTATATGGGTATAAGCTACTTTCCGTAATCCACTAGGTGTATTGTGGGTTTTATCAAGCTTCGTTGTAACCATTGGTTTGCAGTCGCAGCATCTTGAAAATTGAGCTTCTGGTGCAGCTTATAGCTGGTTGTTGTACAGTAAAATGTATCATTTTACTATACTAGCGCACTGGGTTTAAAGAGAAATTTTGGTTAAATATCAACGTTCCTACCCCGATGAATGAACTCTTTAGCACTTCAGTTGTGGTAAGCCAGGGGAAAATATTTATACTACTCGATTCATTTCCATGCTGGCATTCTACAGCCAAATGTATTTTTCTCAGTTCAATAGAATTAGATAAATAATCTCAATGGGCAGACAACAAAATCATTTAAAACTAGTCACTGTGTCTGCCACACTAGATTGCTCAAGATAAAGACGAAATTACTTTTGGTTCTGCTGCATGTAACAGTTTGATAAATTTCTGTGAATATATGTGACAAAACTTGGGAATTCATAACATTAGGGGGAAATCCCTTTTTTTTCAAATTACTGATTGTCTTCAGCTACATTTTGGTACTTTGCATGATAAAATACTCCAAATAGCTACAGAAATATTAGATCGCAAACATAGAATGTCAGCAACATGGAGAAATTCGGGATAGCCCTTAACTGAATTGCATATTGAAATAGTGTGGCATAATGCATAGAAATGCCATTATTGGAAAAAATAACCATGATTAAACATAATCATCCATGATTTTGGATATAGAAGGGATACTTCAACTCTGTTTTCAGTTATGAAAACCTTATGGGCAACGTAATAAGATAGAGTAATGTTTTATTCAAAAATAACAAAATTATGGTTTCCATGGCAACAGAATGTCAAGAAATGTGCTAAATTTAGGGAAAAACATTCTTTTTGTATTCTAAATAAGGTCATTTTAGAAGGAAAATAGAGTCTTGGTTATAGCATAATCAGATTCTTCAGAGAAAGTTACCCCAGACTTGTTTTCACTTAATTTTTTTACTCTTTTAGTCATATCTCCTTAGATATCGTATTTATAGCATTTATGGGTATTTCCCTTAATGTTATGGTTTTCCCTGTTTCGTCATATATAGGACACTGTCAAATGGAATTCATCAAGGATGGGCCGGTATACCTATCAAGCCTTGAGGTTAATGAGCCGGACAACAGTACCGGTAGTGTTTCTAAAAGCCCTCCTCATTACTACTATTACACAACACCCCGGCCAGACCGCCCTGCCGCTGTTGGGCCATGTCCTAAATGCCAGTACAAACCGTGAGTATATTGTGGCATTGCTGATGACCTCTTTATATTACATACATCTTTTATCAATGCTGTGTGATGCTCAATTATATCATAATCATCCTTTGGACGAGGTTATGGGCATGGGGTGATCTATCACCGATAACACACACCCCACTTGACTAAAAACGTTTATAATGTCAAAAACGTTCTTTTTAGGTTCCTAAGTTATCCAAAAGTTTGCTTTGAACGTAAAAATGTCAAAACATGTACTCAAAAAACGTTTTAATTGTAATATGAAACGTTTTTATTTAGGTTAAAATGTAATTTTAGTGTAAAAATGTAACTTAAGGCAAAATTACAAAAAACGTTGAAAACGAATGTAAAAAAGATTTTCTGTTGCTTTTTTTGTGTTCAAAACGTTTTTTTTTTCTGTACAAACCTGTTTTATCCAACCCTTTTCAAAACGTACTTAAACGTTAAAAAGAATGTTAACGTTATTTTTTGCCAAATGGGAAACCTTTCATCCTTATTCGTAATAATTTACCTAGACTTTATCTGCAAACCATGTACAGCTAGCTCATACATCAATATAGGGCTAACACGTGGTACTCTGGAGCTTAATTCAAAAGATCCTAGGATCACGACCCCAGCGATCTTAGGAATAAATCTGCCTTATCCTATTAAGCGATCTTAAGAGTTGACTGGGTTCACATATCCTAGCCAGCACTAAGATCGCATCGATCTTAGCCTCAGCCCTCCTACACTATTCCAAGGAGTACCGACTAGGCACAGGGGTAAGAGTCCCAAAATAAAGGAATAGCTGTAGGGTCACTCTTCTTCACAAGAGTGCTTAAACCATCGTTCCCCGTCCCCATATGGGCTAACAAAAGAGCACAGGGTGCAGTTGACCCCCATACAGTATTCAAGAGTTGTTCCCATGAATGTATGATTTATGCTTGCCTATTAGAAGCATTGTGCCCTCCCCCCAGGACAAAGAGAGAGAAGGGAAGAATTTCCTTACAGTGCACTTAACGCATGAGTAGCCCTGAGAGCCCTCAAGGACACTCAGCAAACGTCCTCCCTCCCCTCTTTATGTATGCAGCAGGCTATTCACTCTTTCAATCAGGAGTGTTCCCTGTAAGTGCTCTTGTACCCTGGTGAAACCACTATGCATTTCTTTCACTAAGATCGCAGTGATCTTAGTGGTGGAAATGGAATAGTGAAGTGATCCCAGGACTAGCTATTCTGGACAGCCTGCAACCACTGCATTACATAGGGTAGACCAGCCAGGTCTTATGATATGTGCCTACACTAAGATCACTGGGGTTGGGATCCCAGGATCTTTTCAATTAAGCTCCAGGTTTTGTATTAGATTTTTACTTCTATATTCTATGTGTACCTTTTTCAAAGTCCTCACTCTGTCTTACAGAAATCAACAGACTTGTTGGGTATTAGAGTCCGACCAGCCAAATGGACGGTTGCTGGTACAACTGAGTTTCCTTGAACTGCAGGATAAAGATAGCAGAGGCCAGTGCAAGGACTCATTGGAAATACACGATGGTATGTACTTTTAGTGCACTATTAGATACTGGAGGCCTGGAAATGACTTAGATAGAGCAATAAACCAACATAAAGAGTGCTATAACATCAATGCTGATAGTAGTTCAATAGCAGTCATTTGAATTAATGTCCCAGTGAAGCAGTAGTAAGGGTAAAATTATAGTAAGACTAGAATGGTTAAAAAGCATTGTACGCTTAATACACTCTACTGTGTGATCTCTGTATAACTACCACTTTTCATCACTTATAGGTCGGGCTTTGACTGACACATTGATCCGTGTTCTTTGTGGCGATGTACCTCCCCTTAATCTAACAAGTACAGGAAATGCAATGCTCATCACATTCCAATCTGATGCCACAATACAGAAAAGGGGATTCAAGATGACTGTAACTAACGCCAATCAGAGTAGGTCTTTTACAGCACATGAAATTGTATTGTAACAGCAGTCATTAATATCTACCTTATCGTTTAGTGAAACCATTGTTTGTCTGGTAGATCCCACGTCAGCATGACATGCATCTAGTATGGGCCAACATCGCTTGATACGGCGTGGTAGCCACTGATAATTAAAAGCTATCCCGGTGGGATTCGGTTGCTCCTAAGAATTCGGTAGTTATCAGTTAGTGTGTTAGGGAAGACTAAGATTTCCTATCATATTAATGTAAGTTATATCCCGGGGGGGGGGGGACAGTCAGATTTCTTCTGACGGGGGTGTGCGGCTGGGCCTCTGACAACCCTTACCCTTGGTGAGAGGGGTTTTGGGCAAAAGGTGACCCTTGGTGAGAGGGATTTTGGTAAAAAATGTGCACAGTTAAGTTTTTTATTTTGAAATTTACCCTTGATGTGCGGAACTGACCATATTTGGCAGAAATTTTGATGAAAATCCTGAAAACTGGCACTTATTTTGATGTGCAGGGTCAAAATATGAGAAAAGTGACCCTTGGTGAGAGGGATTTTGGCTAAAAGTGACCCTTGGCGAGAGGGATTTTGACCAAAACCAGACCCTTAGTGAGAGGGATTTTGGCCAAAAGGTGACCTTGCCAGCCGCACACTCCTGTCTGTGGCATATAGTGAGTGTCCCCCCGGGAGTTATATTATACAGTATGTAGGGAATACTTAACTTCTGCCCTCTGAATGGATATACAGTGTTCCCAATATAGGCCCACATAGCATAGGTTAACGACCATGACCTTTACTTCATTTTACCTTTATTTAAGGTACGGGATGTATGAAACTGGACGCAAACAAATACAATAGTTCTCTGATAAATCCTCGTTCAAACCCAGCGTAAGATATTTTGTATAATATGAAAAGCTATCAGTAGTTGTGCTAAGAATTCTCACCAAAATCTTTTATTTTATGATGAAAAGCATAATGGAATAAATTGATGAGGGCACATTTGGTATCAAATCAAAGTTTATGGTTTCACCAATACAGTCAGCTAAAATTCAAAACTTATATTTTCAAAACACCCCCAGATCAGTAGGAGCTGGATGCCTAAATGGAGTATTTCATGTTCATGTGGGTATAGGGAGCCCCTAGCCCAGCAACGGTGCCTGGGCCTTAGTTGTATTAAATGAAGTGCTTGGTCTTTCAAATTCTTCTAATTTTACTTTCTATTGCAGTTCTGGGGAAAGATGCTGGACAATTAGCTCACCATCTGTTAACCGACCCGTCAGAGTGTATGCCCAGTCAATACACCTACAACCAGAGGAAACCATCAACTTCTATGATGGTAGTTACTTTTTTTTCACAGTTATTGCAAAGAGAAAATAAGATAGTGCAAAGTACCTCAGAGATTATAGTTTACTTTAAGCAGCAGGTACAAGCAACAGATAAATGATTGCCCTTTAAATCGAGATTTGAATATAACTTAGGGGCGTAGGAGAAAGGGAGGAGCCAGGGGGGGCCTGGGCCCCCCCCCCCAATAATGAAGAGGTTCCCTATATAAGCCTATATAAAAATATAGCGGGCCCCCCAACCGAGACCCCTGGGACCCCCCAATAAAAATTTTCTTCCTACGCCCCTGTAACTATAAAGCAACCGCTTGAAATAGCGTTGATTGTATCAAGTTGATTGAAATTCCATTATTTGCATACTTCTTATTTACTGCAGCAATAATTCTGATATAAACACAAATGGGGTACCCCAGGGTTCAGTACTAGGACCCACGCTGTTCATAATATCCAGAAATAAAATAGATCAGGGTCTTTTACATTGTAAAGTGAAACTCTATGTTGATGATTTGATTCTGTATTGTTCTCATAAATCCCCGCAAGTGGTCAGAGACAGGCTTCAAATAGATTGTACAAGGTTGTTTAGGAACTATAAAGAAGTCGGTTTAACTGTAAATATAAGCAAGGTGAAATCTATGTGTTTCTGCTCACAACAGAAATATAAGATATGTCCTGATCTAGATGTGGTACTGGATGGTGTACATGTGGAACAAGTTAAATCATATTTGTACTTAGGCACAGTTTTGGATCTGTTCCTGAACCTTGAGAAACAAGCTGAGAAAGTTCAAAGTAAGATGAACCAGCTGGGTTTCAAACTAGGAAAAATACGGCATTTAGTTACAGCTATGGTAGCCATACTTATTTTTAAGCAAACGATCCTCTTAAGATTTGACTATTGTTCTTTCCTACTAAAGATACCATGTAAAGAGTCCCAGAGAAGGCTGCAGGCAGCCCAAAACAGGATGCTAAGGTGTTGTTTAAAAGTAGGGGTAATGGAGGAGTCAACAGATACAGTTCACACTTGATGTGAAACCTCTAAGCAAAATATATTGAGGGAGGAACTACTGCTGTCTTCCATGTACTCAAAAGCTAAGAGGGCAAACTTAGTAAAAGAAGCACCCAGAACAAGAGGGGATTCTAAGGCTAACTTCCCACTTCTTCTGCTTAGGCTTCAGGAGTACAAAAAGAGCCCTCTCTATAGGGGGGTGATGAGTTAGAACTCTCTAGACAGAGACACACAGTTCTTACCTGATAAAGTAGAGTTCAAAAATAGAATAAAAAAGAAATTAGGATGTGCCTTGAAAGGTGACCGAGCCAGATTCCTGAAGTCAAGGAGAGGAAAAAGAAGGGGGGAGGAAGCCCAAAGTGCAACCCAACTTGTTCCTGGATATTTTTCCAGTTAAAGTTAAACCAAGAGTATGAAAACATATATCTACACTATCACTGTCTCTGATTTTCACATGATGTCTGTTTCTGCCTTGGAAATGAATTTGTTAATTAATCTATTAAATAATTCAGAAATGTTTGGTAAATTGAGATGGCTATAGCATGTATGCATACTGGCAATGTTAAATGTACAAAATGAACGTTAAATTGATCTGTTAAATGGATAAACTTACTAGGTTAGATGCCAAAGTTGTTAATTAGGTTACTCGAGCAGCACGTACATGATGAGTAAATGGACTTGGAAAGTACTGTCATGTATATATGAAAATGAGTGGAACTGACTGTCCCATAAGGGTCTATCATGAAAGCTAAACCAGTTTATTCGCCTCGTATGTGCTAGCATGGAGCCCTTTGTGTGATTTACAACCCTTTTCCCTGCTTAATGCTCCCTGATAAGCTAAAAAACACAAGAGTTTTCTGAGGTAACTACCCAGCAAATTGTCGTCATCTGTCACCATGATTGGTCATCAATGGTGACTCTTTTTTGAGTGATAACTCAATCCGTGATCTTTCACCACTGTGTGTTAGACTCATGTGGCATAGCAATTGCTATTCCTGGTGATCTTGCGCTATAACGACGTTGTGTTCCATCTAGCGACATATGTGAGCCACTTTACACAGGTTGACGAGGACTCACAACAATTTGCTGGGTACTTTATTTTCTGTTGGTACCACTGCATCCATCATCTGTACATATCCGCCTGTTTCTTGTACATAGTTCATAATTACCAGTCTGCACTACTAGGCAGCAAAATTGCAGGTGTAAACAAAGAAGGCTTAAATAGTATGTTAAATCGGTTGGAAGTTCATTGATGACATTATACCAGTCTTTTGGAAGGACCCTGTTGAAATATTGAACGGGTAGACCATGGCATGATTGCATTCTGTACATGTTATGAGTGTCTCAATAAAAAGAAAATGGTGGCCATCAATTTGGTTCCAATCAAAGTTTCTAATAACTAAGTCACTGACACCCTGATAAATGATTATTTTACTATAATGCCTAGCATTTGACACCCTGATAAATAATCATTTTACTATAATGCCTAGCATTTATTGTTATTTCAGGGCCATCTAATGAGGCTTTGTTAATTAGGAAATTTGATGGTGGCACAAAGCCCGGCGCTATGGTGATCAGTTCTGGCAGAACAATGACCGTTGTCCTGAAGACAGGGAAAAAGAAACCTGAAACAGGAGAGTTCAGGCTTCACTACTCCTGGCTGCTTGACGGTAGGTGAAAGGTTGACTTGTATATTCTCACAGCACATGATTCATTACTCCTGTGCTCTTTAGGACTTAGAGCACTTTTTAACATTTGGACAACAGCCTCCTGGCCACTTTGATGACTTGGGTGATCTAACTCATGCAACAGATCAATTGGTTTTTAATCAAAATAATGAAGTACAGACGTGTGTACATCTTTATTTTGGTCAACATATAAAAAAAAGCATTTTGGTATTTGCAGTCCAATGTGCATACAAGTCCATTTCCAAGAAGGCAACATCTCTGAAAAGCGATGGCTATGGGTCTACGCCATATCAAAAGTAAGTTTTTAAATTGTTTGATTCTTCCACTGCAGTACCTTCACTGTGATTCTTTACCTATTTTCTTGCCTGATTAGAGCAGCTCCGTCTTGATGAATAAATTGATTACAAACTTAGGAAATTAAAGTGTAATAAAGACCAAGAACATAGCAAAATGCTTCTTGTATAGGACTTACAGAAACTTGTATTGACTATAGGCGGATATGTAGGATAAAGAGAATAACGTGATAACTTATAAATGACGATATTCCTTACAAAATTCTCGGTATCTTTCTTCTAGTCTAGCCTACGCATGTTGGGTTTTAACCACTGAAAGCCTACAGGATGTAATAGAGATAAATGCTAAGAAATTCAATCTAGAGAATGGAGACAAATGTGCTGCAGACTACGTGGAGATTTATGATGGTGAGTTATGTACTAGAGAATTATTTGAGATTTTCTTTTCTAAAATCTGAATCTGATTACATGTAGTGGGAAAAGTGTGTGTGATTATGTTTTTTTTAAAGATTTGTGGTAAACGCTTTGTTGAAATTTGACTGCTGCATTTTATAACTCATCACAAAACTATCGGAACTATTTTAGCTTGTAGATTTGGAAGAGGCTGGTAATGTAAATTGTAATTCGTCTAGCTGTACATATATGGTACTGAATATAAACCTTGTGACTCTACACCGACAGGTCCAAACAAGGCAGATGACACACTACTTCAAAGGTGGTGTGGGTCGCGGGATGACGTGAAGCTAGCACAGTCGTCTGGACGGAGTCTCTATGTGCTTTTCAACACGGACAGCAAGAACCAATTCGAAGGGTTTAACCTGGAAGTAGTGGCTATTAAAAACCCAAAATTCAACAATCCACCTGTTATTCAACGTGAGTGGGGCTTTGATTCCTTATATGATTCATAAGCTTAATGATTTTGTGTTGTTCTCCTTTACCTTTTGAACTGGAGGTTAATTCAAAAGGCTCTGCCATCGCTACCTATGCGATGTTAGTGATTTCCCTCCCGTATTCTTTACTGTGATGGTAAGGCCAGCCTGCCTTCCTTTCTGATAGCCAGCTACTCTTTAGTGAGCACTGTTAACTTCATCCCTGCTTTCACTATCCCAAGCAGAAAATAACTGTGCACAGTGGCAACAGGTACACAGAGAAAAAATAGCAGTGGAAGACAAAAAATAGCATTGGAAAAACTCGTTCTCTCAAGAGTGGCTACACTGGGGTTCTGCTAATTATATATACCCTGTCGGGTGCACTTGACCCTGAAATGTCTTCAAGTATGTCACCAACTAAAAAGAGAGGAGGGAAGCATGACGTTACTATGCCCTTAATGCATGAGTAGACTCAAGAGCCCTCAATGACCTCAGTAGGTGCATTCACTTTTGTGACGAGGAATGTCCCCCCACACAAGTGCTCTTGCACTCAGGGGAAACCACTATCGCTTTTTTTTTTTCAGAATAAAATAAGAGGTGGTGTTAGTACTGGAAGTGGAATAGTGAAGGACTGCATAGTACTTACTATTCCTGACTGGCCTAACAACACCAGCTAATTTAGTGTAGTAACACTAGGTCTTATGAGATAGTAAGAGATGTGCCTATGCTAACATCGCATAGGTAGCGATGGCAGAGCCTTTTGAATATACCTCCAGGTCCCATTAAGTTCTACTAAAAGGCTGAGTAGAGAGACAGCAGGCATAGGGGTAACTCGCCCCTGACTCGACCACTAGGCATGTTGGTACCCCAAGTCGACCACCCTGCATGGGATAACTTCTTTCAGATAGCATATGACTCCCAGTTGACTATGTACTATTAACAAAAATATGAATATCCTGCACCTGACACCAACAATCCTAATTTATTGTGAAGGCAACTCGAAATAATGCTGGATGGGCGATTTAAGGTAGCAACATGCCTAGTGGTCGAGTCAGGGGCGAGTTACCCTATATGAGGAAAACTCTGTGCGTAAACCTAATGCTTGGCTTTCACAATTACACAGTCTCTAAAGCGAGCCAGAACCTACCTAAATTAGAACATCATTTTTTACGACTATATTATTTTGCCTTTATACAGCTGGGGCAGCACACACTGAGAAAACGTCAAAGCCCATAATAAGTGAGTCCAACATTGTCGTCATCGTCGTTGTCATCTGTGCCGTCATCGTTGTTATTGTCGTTGTGGTGGCTTTCGCCAGAAAACGATCTTCTCGGGCTGGAGGATCTGATGACAATCGTGTGGTGTATCGAAGTCATCCTGCAGATGGCACTGAGGTTATAGGAGCTATAGGGACAGAGGATTCACAGACTGAGACACCCCCTTTATCAAGGGCAAGCAGCACAGCTGGGGACACCACGAAACTTGTGTAAAACAGGAGTAAAACAGGGGGCTCGAGTGAAAAGAAGGTTGCACATTATACCCAGTGGGGACAGAAACCAAATTTTATTCGACATTGAGTCAATTAAGTAGCCCACATTAGACTTTTATGGGACGATAGGAATAATGGAGTTGATATTGATACTTAAATTCTGAATTAGATGGACCAGAAATTTAGTCATTCATATTGTAAACCATGCACTGATGGCTCTGTAGGATCCTACAACAATTGCTAGACCGTGTACTTTTTAACAGTGCATGTAGAGAGTTACTGAGAAACCATAAACACAGCGTCATGCCAACGACGTTGGGCCAACGTTGATTGCTATAGTTGGGATATCATACTGATTATTATCGTTTAATTATACTGGTCTTCTGATTTGTTTTCTTAAATGATTTATGACGGGTTTAGAGATCAAGACTTAATTGTTCTCAGCAATATTAGATGTAAGTTAGGTCAATGGTAATTCCTTAACCAGCAGGAATCTGGTTTACCTTTATTTAGATAGGGGAGGGGTATATAAAACTTTTATCTAGATTATCATTTAACTGCGTATTATCCAGAAGAGGCGCAAGTCGCCGTATACGTGATTTGAATTCCTAACATGTAGTAGTATTCAGAAATGCATACCTGCATCAGTAGGTTATTTCCTAAGAAGCTAAGACTGTACCCCTTCAAGTCCAACCAAATCCCCATAATTATAGTCAAACGACAGGTCGCAGGACCTGTGCATGTGTGTACAGTCGTAGCACCTTCGGGAATAACCTCCTGGAATACAATATAATCAAGAATATGAGTAGTCCCTCATCCCTCAATTTTATTCCTTGTACATACTTGCCGATGTATTAGATTACTAGCCTTTGTATCTCTTGTGCCCGTTTTACACAATTGTGTAAAATCATGTGTAAAAAGTATGTTCATATCTTAACCTCACTATTAGTGAGGTTAAGATATGAACGTGTACTGCAACGCGTACGGGTAACGTCATAGGTCACGTGGGGGTATCCCAAGCTAGCAGTACAGAACCTGTAGGTTTGACGTTCTGGACTTGTAGACCCCCCTCCACACGTAATGCTCACAATGTGTAGGGGGAATGCATTTAAATAGAAAATCCAGGTAAATATGGATGATCTGAGAGGGTCTATTTAATAGAAAGGTTCTAAGGTGCATGTACTATATGTATATTGTCTGTGGGATAAATATAACCATATGCAATTAAGTCATTATTGATTGCCTACTCCCTCACTCAACTTTTTTTAGTAAGGAATTTTATTGATCAAAAAGATACACACATACTAGTGCTATTTTCATGATGATCAATGTGAAATGAATTGTCTTTCTAATAACAATATATGAAAAATTACCATGATTATTATTCAATGGACATTCTTAGTGAAAAATACACTTATTCACACCATAAAATAAACAAAAAAATATATAACAGTACATTTCTGGATCCAATCATATACAACAGTTCATGCCAAATAGTAAGACTTATGGCCTCTTGGTGCTTCTGCCTTTTACCGGTTGAGCGGATGAAATCACCACACTCATTTAAATAATTTCAAATAATAATATAACATATGGTCTAGTGGTTGGTTGATGAATCACCAGCCTTTCACCTAGACCAGTTAATACAGATAAATTACATGAGAAACCCAGGACTAATTCCATAGGGTCCAATATTTCAACGCTTCACATTTAATACCATTTAATACCATCTCTGAATTTACTTATGTCACGAGCCTTCTGTTGCTGGGCTGTCAAGGTCTGCCAGAGAAGGTTGCCCCTATACAGTGGACTGCTCTTGAACAGTGCATAGTGGGGCATATCCACCCTAAGACGGACCCCATCATTACCCCTCAGTACCCTCGGTGGTTGAGCAACGTTTTCATCATTGCAGGAAAGGCGGTACATAGCACACAGGAGATGCACATTACGCCTGTGAAGCAGTTTTTGACAATTACATACTTCGTGAAGCCTGTTCCTGCTAATATCTCTAGGGTCTTTGATTTTCAGGCATGTACGCAGGCAGTGATTTTGGATTGTTTGCAATGCCTTTACATTATCAACAAGTGATCCATCTACAACCAGGTCACTGTAGTCTAGTATGGGCAGGATCATTTGTTTGTACAGCCGTAGAGCCAGGTCTTTATTCATATATTTTCGAAGGTTTCTGAGATGCTTCAACCTGCCTCGTGCATTGGTGGCAACCTTCCTGCAGTGATCAGAGAAAACAAGAAACCTATCCACCAAGACCCCTGAATGTGTGTACCCGTTCTAGGACCTCCCCACCAAGCCTGACATCACAGCCAGCAAGGTCAGGTATAATTCTATCTGAGTGCACCCATAAGACCTTTGTTTTCTCAGCATTGACAGTTAATTTGAAGGTATTACACCATCTTGCAATTCTATTCAAGTCATCTTGTTGTTTATTACTAATTTCAATGGGATCCACCCCAGAAGTAACAATTGCTAGGTCATCCGCATACATATAGTACTCCGAGTTTTTGATTACCAGGGATATACTATTGATATAGGCAAGAAAAAGGAGCGGGCCGAGACCATTCAGATTAGCCATAATAGACTAACAATGTAGGGCACATCTTAACTACTTTACCTGTATGTGTACGGGGACGTGTATGTGTAGGCCTTGACGTTGCCGTACAGGTATACGTTCCTGAATCTTAACCTCTCTATTAGAGTACCGGGTATATGTTTGCCAGCTAGCAAAAATCATCTTTACGTGAAAACTCCTAGTATATTTACGTAGAAAGACACAGTAAAGATGAGTTGTACAAGCAGGATTACCTCTCATCAATTGCCTTATTATATAGAATATCAATCATGTTACCTCGCGTATATGGAAAGGGGGGCAACAAGTTCTATGAACATATTCTATATGCAGCGTACCTCATACGAGGGGCACATTGGTACAGTGTAGAGTTTCCATTGTAGTCGAACTGACTATAGCGGCCTTTGGGGTTAGATCATGGGTGCAGACATAGCCCTACCCCCGAGGTTTCTTCAGCAATAGCTCCCTTTGCTTGACCTTTTAGTTTTGACCTTTTGAGGAGTTGGCCAAAAGTGGGGGGGGGGACATGTCCCCCCCCCTGCTTTCCACGCCCATGCAACACACCAGGCGGCTGCAGGTCAATTAGGATAAAGACTGCTTCTGTCCATACTGCATGTCGTTGGCACTTCCCATTAAGTAAAATCATATTTGTAGGCTGCTCCTATGTATAAGCTGCACCCTGCCTTCAGCAAAATGCTATAGCCCACACATGAGGTCTGTAAATGTTGTCATGCCTTACTATAGTCTAGATATGTAAAGCAACAAATGTAGGTGCCCAGCCCAGGGGGGGGCCACTCTCAAATTTATGGAAACCATGTGCGTACATCACCCTGTACTTGGTACCCCTTTTAGCGTGGCAGAATCTCACAAACTCCCTTTCTGGCGGGTTACCCTCCAAAAATGGCAAGACTCTATACCCTTATGGCAGGACAAACCCTTAACTTAAAGAAACTGCCCCTTTCGGCGTGTTTCCCCTTATTTAGGTGAGGATAAAAAAATCAAAATATGCCCCCTTTTAAATGAATTTCCTATAAAAAATGTTTAATTTTTGGGGCCCAAAAACCAACCCCTTTCAGCCAAAAATGGCCAGAAATGCACCCCTTACAGTGGATCCGGGGGGACCCGCCCCTATGACCAAAAATGTACCCTTTTCCCTCTAGTTTTGTACACACATGGTTACTATAGATCATATAGGGAGTGCCCCCCCCCCCCCAGGGTGCTCAGTGAGGTATGGGACATGAACAATTAGTGTCTGATCCATGACATCACAGACATCTGAAACGAGACCAAACCCCCGACCGTGAGCGGCGCCAGGATCGACGGCAACCCTCGCAATAGGTAACCCATTGAAGTCCTACTTACATATTTGGAAACCATGTGCGTACACAAACGAGCGGGAAAGGGGTACTTTTTGGGTCCTGAGAGCGGACACGCCCGGACCCGGTAAAAGGGGCCTTTTTGGGTCCAATTTGGGTTGAAAGGGGTACATTTTTGAAGGGCTATCCAACGGTGAAAGAATTTATAAAATATTCCAACTAGAACCAGTTAGGTTTGATATCATGGGATCATTACTTTTTTCTCAAATTTCAAACTTTTTCAAGAAAATTATCAAAACTTTTACTGGGAAAGGGGTACCTCTTTACCCTCTAGTTTTGTACTTTTTTCAAAGCCATCCCACTAATAGGGTGTTCAAATTGAGAATTTGTCTTTATAGATACAAAGGCCAGGAAAAGAGGTACCTTTTCATGCTAATTCCCGCTAAAAGGGGCATATTTGTAAGGGTCCAAAATTTGGGGTGGTGTATGCACATGGTTACTGGCACATTCCCTGTTAAGTAGGGAACTGCTGTCCAGGGAAGTTTCTGTGCCATAGTACATTTGAAAATCAGTTTTTACCAACTTTTTGGACTTTTTGAGGATTTCTAGAACAAATTAAAGAAAAATTTCCACAACATAGATTATTTTCGGACTTTTTGCATGTGGGGGGCCTCATAATGAAAAAGGCTGCTTACTGAAAACACTATTATCCTGAAGCATGATTACAATTATTGATCCATTACAATTGGCAAAGAAAATGTATGGTATCAAATGTGATGTTTTAGAGTTTTTTAAGTGTTAAAATTCAAAAAAATAAAATTTACCCCTAAAGTCAGCTTTAATAATATCCTCAGTTGGTCAACTCATTTTTGACACACCTTGAAATCCAAAAGTCAGCTATTCCTTGGGTATAAGGTCATGACACATTTGACCTTGGCCAATACTAAAATGGCCACATCTTTGAGTCCTTTTTCATGGTTCCAACAATGTTGACCTTAAACAAGGTCAAGGTCATCCTTTTCAAGGTCAAAAATCATTGAAATCAGCTGGAAAATTAAATTTATGACCATAAAATTGGTTTGAATTAACTTTATGCCATGCTTTGAAATACTAAAGTGGTCTACTTGTTGAGTGCCTTTTTAAGGTCATAACATGGTTGAACTTGGCCAAGGTCAAGGCCATACTTTTCAATGTCAAACACCCTCAATTCAGCTGAAATTAGCAAAAGAATCATGTTTATGGCCATAAATTTGGCTCAAATTAAGTTTTTAAAAAATAATTAGTACTAAAAGTACATTACTGAAGTCATGAAATTTAGAATCATGTATATGGCAGCCATTTTAAGCTTTTATCCTGCATATTGTTAAAGATATATTAAAGAATTACCATTTCTGCTTCGAACAAATATAAAGGCACAAATCACAGATTAAAAATTCAGAGGTGTTACCAAAGGTGTTTGCAAAGGATGATCTTGACATAGGCTAAGGTCAACAATGTTAGAACTTTGAAAAAGTATCAATTGAACAAAAAGAAGACCATTTTGACCCATCCTTAGAAACTAAGGGATAGGTCACAGAGAAAAGAGTATTTAAAAAAAAAGGACATCAAGAGCTTTCATTTCATATAAAACACATTAATAAGAGCATGGGAAGTATTGTTTTGTCATCAATAACCAATAATTATAATGAACGGGTATAACAGGGTACACTTATGTGGGTATTTGTTATATGCTGTATTATGTGTGTATTTATTGTATGCTATACGAGAGAGTGCTATAGGAGTCCTGTGTAGGGTTTATGGTAGCTAGAGTTTATGGTAGCTGTGGAATGCTGCAGAAGGAGATGGAGTCGACGAGATCTGGTCAGGTAGATTCTGTAAGGAGAAAGAATACGGCTGAGCCAAAGTACATGGCGTCTGAGAGGTGTAGTGGATTGGTGAGAGATAGGTGAGGAGTCAGTATTGTGGGAGCAGTTGAGGAAGCAACACATACTCCTGGAGTAGACGAGAATGAAGCTGTTTAGTATCTAGTATTACACTTAGCCAATGTAAGAACGGATTAAGCAGGATCTCTATGGCACCTATACCTCTCTAGAAGCACTGGATTGTTAGAACATGAACTGCTTGTGTGAATAGACTGATGTCGCTGAAGTTATACAAACCTGAGTGGAATTACCAAACAACTGTAACTGTGAATAACGAGTGAACAATAAATGGTGACTTGTATCAGCGTCTTGGTGTTGGTTAAAAGAATGGGCTAGGCCAACATCATACCACTAGAGTTAGTCTTCCCAGTACGTGAGATTAGTGGAGCGAGCTGATAATATCTACACAAGTGCGACCACATTAATATACACATAAACACAACCCACACAGCCCAGATGGTGGAGAATTAGTGGTTGGGCTTATTATCGTACTGATGAGCGGCTCGCCGTACCCGATACCTGACAGCTCAGACGCTGGATGTGACTCAGCGGCATCGCCACACACTGACAGTAGTGAGGGTGTGGAGGTCTATACTATCATACCTGCAGCGTGCACATTGCCTGGGGAAGTGGCAGTAGCACATAGTGGTGTAGCAGAGGGACAGGGCGGAAGATCCGGAGTGAGTGAAACGGGAACTGATCAATCACGAGTCACTCTTAGATCGGATCGCACACATGTGCATGTGCAATTAGGACCCAGGTCGCAAGTGGTGCTATTACCTGGAGAGGAGGTGTCTAGAGAGATTGGATTTCCCGTGGCTCGGTCAGGGTAGGAGCAGGCATCGTCTCAAAGGGATCCCAAGTCTGGGGGGACGTCTAGCCTACAATTGTCTACGGCGGCTGATTCTGAACCAGCAGGGTCGGTGGTAGTGGACAATTCCTCTGAACCATTCTCAGTATTGGGAGTGGAGAACGGGCATCAGTCATCTGCAGCAGAGTCGGAGAACAGGGCTGATATTTCTAGTGATGGGCAACAGGCGGCTGTTCAGGAGCACACAGTGAGTGCCGGTGAAGGGGGACGGCCTGGTAATCTCTGCAAGGGGTGGACGACAGGAGACAGATTGGTGAATTATAAGTATTTTTCGACGCCCATTTCTAGGAGCTCCAGTATTAATTTTAGCAAGGCTACTCCTAGGTGTCTTGAGTTTGAGGGTCCAGCAGACCAGGGACGAGTCAGACGCGCATCTGAAGGGGATGTGGTGGATATTGGTGATGTGGATTTGAATTTTGAAGCAATAGCAACGTCGTTGGGGTTGATTGAGCCAGTAAATGAGGACGAACGGGTGGATGAGAGTGGAACAAAGGATAGTCATGGGAATGAAGGGGACGCGCCTCGGGAGAATGATCCAGTAGATGGGGCATCCGCGGGAGTGGTAGCGTCAGGACGAGACGTGGACATCAGGCGGGGGGCACTGGGACGAGGATTGGAAAATAGTGGACAGCACTTAGGTGATTTGCAAGGGGGAATTACACCATTATTACCCTCCGGTTTCGTGGTGATTGTTGAAGACGGAAGGAAGTTGAGTGACAAGGACTTGGTGGGTCGGGGTGATGATGTGCGAGATGATCAGGATCGGCCAGTCTGTAATACACCAATCAGTACAAATGATGAGAGTGGCAGTCGTCTAGGGGAGTCTGTGAGTAAGACAAGGGTGGATGACGTTATAACAGGTCTACAGAACACTAATATTAGGGTGCGACAAAGCATAGAAAAGGGGAAGGCCATATTGGAACGGGAACAGATATATCGGCAGGCCATTGATAGGGAGGAACTGCTCGCAAGGCAGGAGGTAGACCGGGAGCGCGTGGCACGAAGGGAGAGGTTTTTGAGCGATACAGTAAATTGGAGAGAGGTAACTGCGAGAATCCGCTCAGGCAATAGTACAGGTCGTACTAGAGGTGAGGGACATTTAGAGAATGTTCTAAATAGTCATCTTCAGACTGATGTTTCGGGTGACTGGGAGGATTGGTATGTGCGGAGAGCGGACGAAGAAAGAAGACGACTGATAGAAAGGGAGGCCCGGGAGGAAGCCGCCGAGGGCTCCGTTGCTGGAGGTGTTAAGCCTGATATACAGGGGAATGATAGTGAAGAGGGCTCATTGGTAGACCTGGGTGAGGAGGGACAAGTAGAAGGGGATATTGTACCTATTGTTGGTTTTGAGGACGACGACATGGCGCCTAGTCCGAATGTTAAGCTACCATCCTTCACGGGGGAACCGGGGGAGGATTATCGGAGATATTTTAAAGAATTGAATGGAATGCAAAAGCTATTTGGATGGTCTCCAGATCAGCATCTTGAATATGCAAAGTTGGGACTGAAAAAGGGGGCATCGAAATGGATGGATGGTATTCCAGAAGGGGAAAAGGATACTTTGGACAAAGTGGTGGCTATAGTGAAGAGGGTTTTTGAGGACAAAAGACCACTGTGGCAGAAACATAGGGATTTGCACTGTCTGAAGCAAGAGAAGGGACAGTCGGTTTGGGACTTCGCGTTGAAAATAAAGGAATATGATGAGTTGGACATTCCGGATGTCATCAAGCTGTCAGTCTTTGTGGGGGGTTTGCTTCCACCCATTGATAAGGATTTGATGAAACACAACGCTGATTCTTTTGAGGAGGCTCTCAGACTGGCGTCTTATTGGGAGAATGTGGAAAAAGGGAGGACCTCCAAAGGAGTGGTGCAGCTACATATGCTGGAGTCTGAGGGGGCTCGGGATGGAGCATGTGGAGAAGATCAGTTTGATCCTAAGGAATATGCTAGGGAACAAACTAAAGCTGTGGTGGAGATGTGCACTATGGAATATAAGAGGGGACTCAGAGAGATGGAATATGGACGGGAGAATCAGCAGGGACAGTATGCTGGAAGGGGTGATAATTCACAGGGACAGTATAAGACGCAGGCGGGCAGAGGGACTGGCATGGGAGCATATGGTCAGAATAGGCAGTTTGGTACAGGCGGTGGAGGCCGAGGATGGAATTATCAAGGGGGACGCGGTGGAAATCAGTATAACGCGTCTCAATATTTCAATAACAGGTTTCAGGGGCAGAGATACACAGGAGGAAGCAGACAAGGCCAACAAGGGGATGATAAGGGTCAGAGAAGAGCACAGGAATATGCTAGGATGATGGGAGATGCAGGAGGGAGTCAGAAAGGAGGAGGAGCGACTTATTGCTTGATTCATGATTCTACCACACATTCTACAGAGGAGTGCACGTTTTTGAAGAAGTACAGGGATCAGTTGTCATCCTCTCAGCAGAATAGGGACCAACGAGATCAGGGAAATGATGCTCGCAGGCCGGGAAACGGGCACAACGGCTCATTCCTACCCCAGAATTAAATTTAATATCAGGGGATGGGTCGGGAAATGGGGGCTCAAGAGACAAAGCGCCATGGTTGGTTCAGTGTACCATCGATGAGAATACATATAAATGTTTAGTGGACACGGGCGCGTCTGATTGTTTTATAGCGTGGACAGTTGTAAGTAGTATAAGTGAGAGAGCAATTTGGGACAGGCAACCATCTCAACTGGGGGAAGTGCGTCTGGGGGACAAGACATTATTACAAGTTTATGAGACAGTGCGACTACAGTGTTTTATGGACGGTGCTTGTATATATTATGATTTTAATGTGGTGGACTCTCTGGCCTATGATATTGTGCTGGGACATAATTTTCTCACTGACGCGAGGGCACAGATTGTAGCTGTAGACGGGAAGGTGCGTCTCTTTACTGAGGATCCGGTCTCAATTGAAGTAGCAGCGATTTTGGACCCATGGGATGAAAGATTGGTGACGGTGAAAGGATGGGATGTTGCAGCTGAGAGGACCAGAAGAACGGTCTTGCTGAGGCCATCTAATTTGGCAGTAATAGCTGCGGATGGTGCGGTGAACTATGTGGGGAAGAAATGGTATATGAGAATTGCTAATCTCTCTGACAGGCAGGTGTACGTGGATACAACCGAGGTTATAGCATATGCAGAAGAAATAGATGAACCAGAACTTAATTTGCTGGAGGTAATTGATACAGCTAACGTTGGCAGGGATAGGAAGGATGAGGCTCGTGAGATTTTGGCACGATGTGATGAAGAACGGCGAGGGAACGGTCAAGATGCTCGAGGGGGGTCGATACAACGGCAGGATCTTCAGGATAGTGGTAGTGGGAGCGGTATTTCTACATTGAGTGAGCAGGAAAGACTGGATAAAATTGAGAAGATCAGGGGCCTTGATTTGGGTGACACTATGATGACGCTAGAGGAGCAAATGGTATTTAGGGAGATGCTGGTGGTCAACATGGACACTATAGCATTTTCTATGAAGGAGTTGGGTCATTGTTCATTAGCTCCAATGAAAATAAGGGTCGATGAATCCAAAGGTCCGTGTATGGCGCGACCATACAGGTATTCTCCTCAGAAAATGGACTTTATTGATGAACAGGTGAGGGAATTATTGAAGTTGGGAATTATTGAGCCCAGTGAGAGTGTCTGGAGAAGTCCGTTGGTGGTAGTGCAGAAGAAGGATGGAAAGGCTAGGTTATGCACAGACTATCGCATGCTGAATCTTATTACGGCGGACGACACATATCCTATGCCCACAGCCAGAAGCATGTTTTTATATATGGCGTACAGGAAACCTATAATCTTTACGGCCATGGATTTGCTCAGTGGGTATCATCAGTGCGACTTGCATCATGACAGCAGGCAATATTCAGCATTTGAATCACCCTCGGGGGTTTGGCAATGGACGAGGATGCCGTTTGGTATGAAGCAGAGCCCATGGCAGTTTACCAAGATTATGTCATTAGCGCTAGGTGGCTTAATACCACGTACTTGTCTGGCCTACCTAGACGATATCATTATTTTTGACCCGCGAACAGCCACATTATTAATGTCGGCAGGGTATTGGCAGCTTTGGGCAAAGCAGGTTTAACAGTCAAGCCGGAAAAGTGTGAGTGGGGTAAAGCGGAAATCAAGTTTTTGGGGCACATTATTAATGCTGAAGGAGTTCAGACACAGTCTAAAGTGATCAGAAAGGTGCAGGAGTTTGGCAGACCTTATAATGAACATACAACTAGATCCTTCCTAGGGCTTTGTAATTATTACAGGAGTTTTATTCCCAACTATGCTGTTTTGTCGATGCCTCTGAATAATTTGTTGAAGATCAAGGTGCCATTTAAGTGGACGGATGAGTGTGAGGCGTCATTTAAGAAAATACAAACAGCATTAGCAAGCACACCATTATTGGTACATCCAGAGATCGGGGGTCATTTTTATATTCTAACGGATGCTTCAGATGGCACGTGTGGAGCGGCCATCTGTGTGAAGAGGGACGGATTGCTGAGACCGGTGACATATTATGGATATACATTTACCAAGGCTGAGAGAAACTACACTATAACAGAGAAAGAAGGGCTAGCTGTTATACGAGTATTGAAGAAATTTGAGGATATGCTGACGGGAGCCAAGATCACAATAATTACGGATCACCAACCATTGATACCTTTGCTTCAGCAAGCCAGTAAGGCTCCGTCCAAGAGACTGACTGGATGGGGTTTAGCTATGACTGACTTTGACTATGAGATCAAGTATGAGCCTGGAGCTACTCACTACTTGCCGGATTTTATATCCAGAGTGCCATTGGCAGTGGGACAGGATACACCTGGCAAGGAGTCGGGGGAGTTTGAGCCTGAGGTGGGCTGTGAGTTGCTCATTATGGAACCTGAGGGGGAGGAATTGGATAGGGAAACCTTCATTCAGGAACAGTGGAAGGATGGATTCTGCAGGGGGATGATGAGATATTTGGCGGGAGATGAATTGCCGGTGGATGAGGAAAAGGCGCGAGGGATTTTACATAATGCTGATTTCATGGGTATGAAGGATGGATTATCATGCAAGTATATAAAACCAGCTAGGAAAAGGGGTGGACCTATAGCAGGCTTAAATCCAAGAATAGTGGTACCTAAGGCTATGGTGAACAAAGTGCTCTATCTTATGCATGATGATATCATGTGCGGGGGACATGTGGGAACAGTGGCGCTGAATACAAAAGTACAGGCTCGGTTTTATTGGAAAAATATGATGGTGGACATAGCTAGGTACGTGAGGCTATGTGAGAGGTGCGCCTTGAGAAAAAGAGCACCTCACTTTAGAGCTAAGGCAAGATCATGGGATACGCCGGATTACCCGTGGCAGGTGGTACAGACAGATTTTGTTGGGCCGTTGCGGAGGTCCAAGGAAGGATATAAATATATCATGACCTTCATAGATCTTCTGACAGGATGGCCAGAGGCATTTTGTACTAAGGACACGACTGCGCACACGGCAGCTGGGATGTTTCTACGGGAGATTGTGTGTAGGTACGGCAAGGTGGAAGTGCTGTGCCGCGACAGAGGGTCCACATATATGGGTCAGGTTTTTCGTGAGGTAACAGCTAGGCTATCCACCAAACAAAGGTTTACGTCTTCTAGAAATCCAACCGGAAATGCCAGGGTTGAAAGATTACATAAATCATTAGAGGACACGATAGGATGCTATGTGACCGAGGACCACGAACACTGGCCAGAGCTGTTACCTATTGCATTATGGACGGTGCGCTCCAACATTAGTATGAGGACGGGGTTTTCACCATACACATTGCAGTTCGGGAGGGATCCGGTGGCCATGTCTTTTGCTGAAGAAAGGTCAATGCCTAAGGTGCCATCTGAGAGGGACTGGTTTATAAGGACCAATCATAGCATACAGTTATTACAGGAGGCGGCCAATGCTCATACTGCTAGGTATGAGGAGCAGCTCAGACGCAGACTGGATGGACGGGCGCGACCTGTATCTTTTATAGAAGGGGAATGGGTATATTACTATGATCCGAAATGCGCGGTGAATAATACATCGAAGTTTGCTGGCAGGTACACAGGGCCACATAGGATAATAGAAGTAGTGGGGGATAACAGGGTGAGGTTGAGAGCAGTGAAGACGGGCAAAGAGATACCTCACTTAGTAAATGTGAATAAGCTGAAGAGAGCATACAAAGGGGAGGATGGAAATGGCAAAGGGGTAGCCAAAGATGAGAGGACGGTGGAAGTGGATAAACCGGAAGTGCAGTCAGAGGTGGAAAAAGAGGACGTAGAACATGAGGACCCTAAAGGGGTGACTGAGGCAGAACATCCTTCATCTGGTCTGGAGGATAAAGCGCTAGTGGGCGCTGATAGAGAAGTTGAATTAAAAACGTCAGAGGACGACAAAAGTGCACGAGAAATAGAGAGAGGGGTGGCCGGAGCTGGACCGCGCGCACCTATACAGGAAACTGACAATGAAATGAATGGTATAATGCGGCAAGCTCGCCGAAGGAAGCACAGACAGGAAGCTGTGGTCGATAATTGGTGTAAGAAGAAAGGGTTACAGGATAGTGATATTGATAGGGTCGAAATTGACCGGAAACAGGATAATGAAGAGAAAAGGAAGGGTAGAGTGAGAAATGTTGAGGTGAAGAGACAGTTGGATGAGGAGAGAGAGAAAGAAGAAATGGAGAGAAGACGGAGAAGAAAAGAAAGAGAGGATCGAGCTGAGAGAAGGAGGAGACAGAGAGATAGGAAGGAACAATTGGCTGCGGGGGCCATTTTGAGTGAGGAATCTAGTAGTGAACACATCATTCCAAAGGGACCGATTTCTAGGCATCACAGGAGGGGCAGAGAGGAGCTCAGCTTGTCCAGTGATGGAGAGTAGGGTGAGCGTAGACGGGATGCTACAGGATGGGCGATAATCCTGTAGTATGGACGTGTGTTGCTATAGGGGGGGGAAGGGGGGGTGTTGCAGGTGCCGAAGGGGGAGGGGCCGCCCGGAGGAGTAGGTCAAGCTGACTCATGAAGGTAGACGGAAAGGAGGACGATACACAAAGAAAGGGGAAAAGTAGGGCAAGGTAGGAAAAGAGGGGAGGGGGGGGTCAATGCAACAGGTATATGCAGGAGGAGATGCATCAGGACGTGGCAGTGCGCGCACAACGAGGGACGAGATAAGACCTCACAATCAACAGCAAGTGTTGATGGACGGATGGCAGATAGTTGGTACGATAGTGTTGGAGAACAGCAATATCAACAATACTATAATACGTGGATGTTTCAAGACAACTATTGCCATAGCACTTACAATGAAGGGAGCACAGTTTCTGCAGCAAGTTCAACAACAACAGAAACAAAAGAAAAAGGATTTGGTGCGACTTCAACGTCAGGCCAACCAAGCTCAACGCAAGAACCAATACAGGTGGTGGAAGCAGCTCAAGCCGAGGTCCTGGTAAATAGACAGGGGAATATATGGGACGACATACGTGACATCACTGTGGGACCAAATGAATGGGGCTGGCTGTTAGACGCCACTTTACAAAGCACCGGTGGCAGAATTAAGAGAGAAGTCCAGACCAACGAAACGGCAACACAGACTGAACCAACTATATTTTATAGTAAAGACGACGAATTTGTGCTGGATACGTCAGTAAGGTTGGACGATGTATTGATAGAGGAGTATTACAGTAGACGGCAGATAACATCAAGGCTTTGTCACATCTGCGGTAGAACGACAGCAACAGCGGCAGGAGCGGCCAAACACCTGGAACAGGTGCATGGGATAAAACATCTCATATAATGTCCACAAGTGAGGATACAGGGAAGAGACCACCATCTATAGTAAAGGCAGGAAGATATAGAGGACAACAGGTAGAAGACGCGCTGGATGCTATATATGGATTTGGATATTCATTGCCAAAGGTATTTAGATACAATGGGGCGACGCTACAGGGCATAGTGATGCAGAAAATATCAAAATTGAAATTGGACATCGCGAGATTGCCAAGGTATTTGAGGGAACAAGTAAACAAACATCACTTTAAATATGGAGTAGGGAGTGTGACTAATGCATTCTTTTTCTCAAGAAAGTGTAGGAGGCATCGCAAGGCTAGTAGAGGGATACGATGCAGGCAGTGTAGACAAAGAGATGAAACTTGGGAAATGTTTAAACTAAAGCAAAAGGGAAAGCATATTACTCAGGGAGTATTAACATCCAGGGCTAGAGACAAGGAAACGACCCTGGAGGAGGAAGATGCAACTGAAAACTTTGATAAATATAATTAGTAAGGATACGAGTTGATAGGAAAGAGAAGATGGGCTGTACGAATGCAGAATACAATACCTGTTAGGGGAACGTTGTGGGAGGTCAAAGAAATGTACAAAATGGCAGGTATTAATATAACGCCACCTACATTTAGAGGAGCACCAGGAGAAAAGATAGAGGAATATTTCTACGATATGGATCTAATTAAGAAAATATATGATCTAGGGGAAATGGAATATGTGGCATTGTTATTGTGGGGCATGAAAGGTGAAGTCAAAACTTGGGTCAGCAAACTACCTGAGGAAAGTAAAAATACTGCATGGAAAATACAACAAATAACCATGGCAGTATTTGCAACCCCAGATATGTGGAAAGAATGGGGTATAGGAAGAAAGAGACAGAAAAGATCGTGCGGGAATGATGACGCAGAAACAGAGCCAGCGGGAGAATGAACACGTGCGAAAGAGGGGGGGGGCGTTGAATACTGAAACATCTATATATATAAGTAGCCTGGTTATAGGTGAAAAAAAAAAAAAAAAAGGGGGGGGAGAGAGAGCAGATATGCGCAGGTAAAGAAAGAGATAAGATGCAATGGCAAGCAAGAATGTTGGCAGTGTAGGAGTGGAACCCCAGCTATACAGACATCGGCGAGCGATAGACACAGACTGCACTCAAAAGTTTAACAAGACAGAACAACTAGCATGCTACGCAGACATAAAAACAGCAGTATAACATGGTCAACAGTTTAGATCAGCTATAAACATGAGTTCTAGTGGAAAAGCCTGGATCATAGACAACGGAAGGTTCATAGCGGTTGAGATGAATTAATGGAGATCAGTTATAATGTACTGAAGGAAAGGAGTCATCGCCCACTGTAGAGAGGGTAGAGATATTAAGTCTCAGATACACCCTACTCTATGGATAAGACTTAACCATCTAACACAGTTTGTAGAAAATTGTAATGGGTCGGATCCATTTAGGATGCATTCAATATAGAATATATTAGAAATACATACCTGAAGTGAAGACCTTAAGGACTAGTAGGAGTAGAGGCATCATCATCATCAGCAGACGAAGTGGGAGAAGAACTGAAGATAGTAAATGAAACAGGTATATGAAAAAAGAGAGAGAAGTGCATCACAATACAGGAGGCAACCACTATGGGGCACCTTATAAGCTGTCTAAGGGTGAATGAAAACATTAGTCGGAACCAGCAGGACCACAGTCGCGCCACACATAGAATGACTCCAGTAACAAGGTCCATAATTAAGAGACCTAAGTTTAAAGGATATATTTGTCCAGAAGTAAGGCATTCTGTTCAAGAACCAGAGCCTATAATTGTTTAATTATTGAAGAAACCCAGACTCTGAGAAATGAAATACAGTGTTTATAACTGTATATATATTCAAAAACTGTGAGTGAAATTCTTTTCTAAGAAGGTATTTGGACACATAAAATTCAGCCATATGGGTGTATTAATGAGATCAGTTATATACCTGGGACTGTGAATGTGATCGCCGCTACTCACAAATCAGAGGAGTTCAGCGACTTAATAGAGTCAGCTTATACATATATTTTAAAAGAAAATATGTGTATAGTATCTTGTTACAAGAACGAAGTGAGCGTCTCTAGGAATCAAGGTATGAATCACTAGGGAAATATACTGCGTGAGGGTAGAAGCTGGAGAATTCAAGGTAGGGAGGACAGGACCGCCAGGATTAGAAGACTGAGAGGTTTGTGGTCTGGTAGGAAGCTGGTATGGATGATGTCGCGCACTGGTAGCTGATGAAGACATTAGGAGGGATATGATTGTCGATGAGCTGTGAGATAGCCGTGAGGAAGAGGCCATGGTGCTGGAGTGACAGGTTAAAGGTGAAAAGGGTGGACGTTCAGGTGAGAAAGCCAGAGTACTCCAGAAAGAGGGCGACATCACTGGAAGTAGTGGAAGTGAAGCTGCTGAGACTGAGGTGGAGGAAGACGAGATAAGCTGACCGGAAGTGGAGGAGGTCAGAGCCAACGCGGGTGTATGCAGGCTGGAAGGTGAAAATCTAGGGGCCGAGGTGACGCGGGCTTCTGCAGCTGGAGTGGTCCGGATGGGAAGTTGAGGCATCAATAGTGAAGAAGTAGTCAGAAGTGAACCGGAAGTAGTGGTGATGGTGGAGAAGTGGTGTGAAGACGCGGTGGAATAAATGGGATTGGAAGACAGAGTTGATCTAGACGTCAGTGGTGTAGTAGTGGCTAGCAAAAGTGAGTGGTGGAAGGACGAAGCAGCAGGTGTGTGAGAAAGCACGCTGTAATCCACATATGAAGAGTGATGTTGAGGTGGTAGTGGACGAGGAGTTGAAGGAACAGCGAAGGAAGCAGGAAGTGGATACTGGAAGAAGGTATCCACAACTAGAGGAAGGGCTGTAGAGGAAGTCGTTACTACATCAGAGGTAAAGGTGAGCGCCGCACTTGAGGTAGAGGTAGCAGGCACTATGGCGCTATAGATGGGACGCGCACCCAGGGGAGACATCTGTGTAGGATTCCAGGGTGGCACGAAAGAGGTGGTCAAGTTGACAGTTGGAGGTGTGATATTGACATAAGCAGGCCGATAGGCAGGCGCAGGAATAGGCGGAGCAGCGGCAGTTGACTGCAGGCGGTAATTGGGGTCGGGCATCCCATCCAGGTGAATGACGCGCAGTGTCATGTCCGTCATGTGACAAGCCAAGCGTAGATGATCTCTGATGAGAGTATGTGAAGGTAATGTAGCACCTCGCGGTCCAGTACATATCAACATACACGGAACGACATTAGTGTCCACAGATGACAAGTCTCTACAGCCTACCACGTAGGTAAAACCGGGCTGGAGGCGGTCCACCGGGAGATAGACCAAAGCACCATTGATGGAAACGCTGGTGTAACTAGCCATTTTGCAGTGTGAACGAGAGGGAAGTCAAGCATCGACTGAGAATTTAATTCTAGGTATCTAACCAATGGGATGGGAAATTGAAATAAGAAGAAAACAAAATATAGTGAAAACTATAGTAAAAAAAAATTGAGGGCACATTAGGAGGAGTCGCTGAAACAAAGACTCCAATCCAATAAATTGGTGTTATCAGATGGAAACGACGTACAGATAGACAGGAAGGGAAGGCGCACGTGTTCAGGTTGACGGGAAAATATATACAAGGAGGGGTAAAAAGGTCATGAACTGGTGAACTATCTGACACGATAGGGCTTATTAAGTGTTCAAGACCAATAAAAACTTCCAGGAGCGATCAGTTAGGAGCCGTAGTAACCCAACTCGAACTGTAACCAGAAGCCGTAATAAGAAGAAAATGGCGTGGCTAACTATACTATGTGTCTTATGTTCCTTATGGGGTGTGGTAGATGCTGGAAGGCACACTTTCGAGACGTTAGAGAGAGCCGAATTGGGTGTCATTTTGCAACCTGGCAGACGCATTTCTACGGCTGAACACAATCATGTGTCACAAGTGTTTGTGTTAGGGATACCAGATAGATTACCAGAACCGGAAATGGAAAGTATTTATGAACAATGTGTGAAAAATATGCAGGTTATGTGTGATATTCAACATCACAACAGAACATTATTATTTGAAGATACCTGTGACAATATCAAACAGAAAGAGGAATGGTTGAATCAAATTATTAGAAAATTAATACAAGCCCGAGAAGAGGAAGTGGAAAAGCTGATGGAAAATATACCTGAACAACAGAAAGTCAAGAGAACTAAGAGAGCCGGTATACCAGGTCTGAATATTATAGGAGAATTATCGTACTATATTTTTGGCACTGGGAGAGCTGACGATGTAGCCAGAAATGAAAAAGATATTCAATTACTGAAGACATCATATTATAAGATGCGTGATGTTATTAAAACATTAGCCACAAGTGTTAGCAATGGCTTGGAGGAAGTCATGGCGGAAGTGGGAGAGTTGGCGGATAGACAGTTACAGTTGTATGAAATGGCCAAGATATCATTAAAGAGGCGGAAGTTGCTGGAAAGAACTCAAACTATGCACAGTGTGGCATTATATGAACTATCCATTGTATACAACCATGAAAGCCTGCTGACAAGAGTCAAATGGGGGTATATTATACACTTATTGAATGAACTCATTGAGATAAAGGATATGGCAGCTGAGGTAAGATTGGCATCACGAAGAAAACTATCATCAAAATTGGTCACTAGAGAAGATTTGAAGGAAGCTATAGTCAACACTGAAGTATATTTGAAGGCTACATACCCACGATTTAGGGTCGCTTTTACTGATCCTGAATATTACTATGACAATGGTGTGGTACGAGTATATCAGCACCAAGGTCGTGTGAAGATGCAGATACGGATTCCTGTGGTGTCAGAGGAGCACATATTCTGTGTGTACTCTGTGAAGGTGTTTCCGGTGCCAGTACGGCTGGCCAATAAAGAAGCTGACGGGACAAGAATAGAGGGATTGCCATCAGAAGTAGCCATATCTAAGAATGGGCGATATTATATATCGGAGCCAGTGGTAAATTGGGCGCGTTGGCAACTCAATAGCAGTATGCCCAGATATTCCACACATGAGGAAAATAGCTGAACGAGGGTGCATGACGGCACTGATACGAAATGACAAAACGGCCATAGCAGAAACATGTGAGATCAGCTACATAGTTCAACCAAGTTTTCCTTCATTTGCGATAGCATTGGGAAAGGGTCGTACTTTGGTATCGGGACCCTACATACAAGGTCAATTGATGTGCCAATCAAGCCCACCGGTGAAGGTAAACATGCATCATTACGCCATACTGAACATTGGGTGTGACTGCGCATTTATGACTGCCGGGGCATGGATGCCTTACAGCTTGGCAGGATGTGGTCATGTGAACATGGAAACTAATGTGACTTTTGTAAATAATGACTTATTACAAATGAATAGTGTTAAGAAATTGACATGGATAAAGGCTGTACTCAATGGTGAAACTGTAGAGGTACTGCAGGATGAAGTATTGCCAAAGTTAGTGAAGACCAAAATGAAACACAGAGCTAGAATACAACAGTCACCAGCAGCTGTCAATCTTAAGAATTTGGTGAGTGCAATGGAAGACGGATCAGCATTGCCCGATCTGGATGGCATGAGTGGTGGAGGCCATTTTGCCACTGAATCATTATGGGATTATTCACCAGTAGTGATTGCAGGGGTGGTTATTGTGACTTTGATGGTGGTGCAATACTTTTGTTTAAAGAGACTATTAATGGCATATATATTAGCAAGAATGCCTACGGGAATAAGGAGCCTAGAAACTTGGGACTATGAGAAATACGGTGAAGATGTCGGAGGTGATTATGTGGAGGAAGATCCGGAACACAAAACAACGATAGCTATATTATCATTGATATTGATAGTACTGGTAATTGTAGTAGTGTTGCTGGTGAGGAAGGTGCGACAACTAAAGAGGCTTCAACCAGTGGATGGACTGTATCTACAAGTGGCAACTAAAGAAATCACAGAAATAATACCATTGGGGGAGAGTCTAATGCCTTTAGACCAGGTATTTCAAAGACCAGCAGAACAAGCTCTTATTAGAGACGTAGCAATAAGCTACTCGTGCCCGAAGTATATAGCTACAGTTCAGTGGGGTCGAGTGTTATATTCCACTGAGATGGCAACGGCGGAAAACGCAGTGCCATTGCCATTGCCGGCCACTGTGAAGGTGTCGAAGAAATTAGCAGGGATACTGAATGGTGATTATGGATTTACGGTGATGACAAGATTGATTAGGTATAGTGGGGGACTGGCGACAGGTGTACCACTAGAGATACCTATGATATCAGCGGCGGGCTGGACACCAATAAGGAACAGGGAGATTAATACACATCAGCTATCTGACACGGGACATGCCAGAGCAATGGCTCAGTTAAGAAGATCAAGACAGTTACCAGAAGTACCTGGAGAATCATATGGGGCTACGACTGTCTCATATTCAGTAAACAAGGGTCATAAAGAATCGGTGAACGTAGCGCTGCGAGGTCCAGAATCCAGAACGGGACCATCATCGGTGTACGTGGACCTGAATGAATAAGACTGAAAGTGATGAATGAAACGCCATCATGGTAGAGACTTGACATAGAGTGTGTCAGGACAAGAAGGGGGGGGGAGAAGGATATCGTGCAGCTGGCGTGAGACGAAAGGATGGAATAGACGATACAGAGACGATGTACAGATAGATTGCTGTAATGTCTGGGAAATAGTGCCAGTGTGTATTATTAGTGAGATAATATAGTCAAGAGAAAATTGTAATTTGAATATACGCCGACTAATGAGACACTAACTACGACGTAATGTGGCAAGTACAAAGATTTCTGATGTATATATTCGTTGACAAGCTGTGCACGCGTTAGTTAAGTAAGAGGTTGCTAGGTGTAACCCGAGACGCGTTGGAGTGTGTTTTAGAGTGATGCTTGGGGCAAAGGGTAGATAGAGGGGAACGTTTTGGAACAAGGGGTTGACAGATGTAAGGAGATTTAGTGGCCCGATTGGGTGTAACTGGTGTCGACGCCCGGGTAAGGATAGTAAAAAGAATATATAAACATAGAATGGGACAAAGTGCTTAGTAAAGGCGAGTGAATGAGTAAAATAAATAACAAAGGAAAGAAAAACAAATTGAGAATTAAGGAATGAGAGAATTGTAATAATAAAGTATATGTTAAAGGACAAGTTTGCGCTAAGAATAAGTCACCAATGCAGTGTGGAAAATACATATAGTAATAATGCATGGTATTATATAAAGTGTGGTGTATATGTATGTACATAAATAAATATTAAAAAGCATAATATGATAATGATGATTACCTCAGGTATTAGTGACAAAACAATACATAAAATGTATTCAAGCATAATTTATGCTTGACAATTGGTGTGACTCGCGTCACAAGAGGGGAGCGCCCGCACCTGTTTTGTCATCAATAACCAATAATTATAATGAACGGGTATAACAGGGTACACTTATGTGGGTATTTGTTATATGCTGTATTATGTGTGTATTTATTGTATGCTATACGAGAGAGTGCTATAGGAGTCCTGTGTAGGGTTTATGGTAGCTAGAGTTTATGGTAGCTGTGGAATGCTGCAGACGGAGATGGAGTCGACGAGATCTGGTCAGGTAGATTCTGTAAGGAGAAAGAATACGGCTGAGCCAAAGTACATGGCGTCTGAGAGGTGTAGTGGATTGGTGAGAGATAGGTGAGGAGTCAGTATTGTGGGAGCAGTTGAGGAAGCAACACATACTCCTGGAGTAGACGAGAATGAAGCTGTTTAGTATCTAGTATTACACTTAGCCAATGTAAGAACGGATTAAGCAGGATCTCTATGGCACCTATACCTCTCTAGAAGCACTGGATTGTTAGAACATGAACTGCTTGTGTGAATAGACTGATGTCGCTGAAGTTATACAAACCTGAGTGGAATTACCAAACAACTGTAACTGTGAATAACGAGTGAACAATAAATGGTGACTTGTATCAGCGTCTTGGTGTTGGTTAAAAGAATGGGCTAGGCCAACATCATACCACTAGAGTTAGTCTTCCCAGTACGTGAGATTAGTGGAGCGAGCTGATAATATCTACACAAGTGCGACCACATTAATATACACATAAACACAACCCACACAGCCCAGTATATTGAAACCATTGTTGAAAGATATCATGCCAAATACCTTAAACTGAGAAAATGCCTCATAAAGGCTCTGGTCCCATATTCACAAAACTAATCAATTTCAGGAAAATAAATTAGTTACTATATACTGTGATCACACTGATATACTTTGTGTTATCTCTGAACATACGGTCACAAATCATAGAAAGTGTGCATATGGGGCCTTACATGTCATTCGCCCAGACATGTGCCCAGAAAAAGAATTCCTTTAAGTATGCTTCTTTCACAATAGCAAGGACACATCTGACATAAATGATAATGTGATTTTCTTATTCTACAGGTCAAAATAGTCTGGACCTGAGATTTTCTTGGAGGTATGAAGATGTTTTCTGTAGGAAATTAAGCCCTCAACATGGCTTGTAACTCAAATGTCATTCTCCCAGACACAATTTCGCCCAGACAATGTTGGTCATTTTGGGTACATTTTACCCCCCGGAGCCCAAAATATGCATATGGTACCATCAAAACCCATATGTAACATGAAGATCTCATCCAGCCTGACACTTTAATCCAAAGAATTATAGAGGGGGAAACTAAAATTTGAAGAGTAGGGGCTGGAATACCTCCAAATTCGTCATATGCAAATCTTCTATGACTTTTGACCATACTGTTTTGATAGTTCACATGACACTTCTGAAAGCTGTTGGAGTGGCATTTTTAATACGAGTCTAAGGAAAATTCCAAATTTGGTTACCATGGCAACCTGAAAAAATCTATTTGTTGTCATTAGTCAATATCCCCCACTTATATCAGCATATTAGTCCCATCCAGCAGATATATGATGACCTTACACTTTTCAGAGTGAGAATCTACCTAAAAATGTTTGATTCAGTTAAATTGACATCCATTCTAACAAAATCACCACAACTCATTTTTGGACAAAACAGCATTTTTACCTTTAAATGGCCAATTCCCCCAATTTTTTAAGGATGAGCTGCTAATAACCAGCCAATTTGAGGTGTTTAACCTTGAAAAGGATGGCCTTGACATTTGGAAAGGTCAACTGTGTTATGACCTTGAAAAGGCACTCAACAAGTAGACCAAGTATTTCAAAGCATGGGATAAAGTGAATTCAAACCAATGTTATGGTCATAAATTTAATTTCTCAGCTGATTTCAACAATGTTTGACCTTGAAAAGGATGAACTTTACTTTGTCTAAGGTCAACATTGTTGAAACTATGAAAAAGGACTCAAAGATGTGGCCATTTTAGTATTTTACAGCATGCCAAAAAGTTAATCAAAGCCAAGTTTATAGCTATAAACATGATTTCCTTGCTAATTTCTACCACATTTAAGTGTTTGACCTTGAAAAGGGTGACCTTGACCTTGGCCAAGGTTAAATGTGTCATGATCTTCTGCTCAAGGAATAGCTAATTTTTGGATTTCAAGGTGTGTCAAAAATGAGTTGACCAACTTGGAATTTTAAAGCTAGACATTTGGCTTGACTCGTAACCGAGGTCACCAGTAACGGAGGTCACTTTTTTACAGTACTTCCTCTCTAGAAAATTAGATATCTTTGGACTGGTATTGGCTATTTTTGTTTTCACCTTGATTATACATGATTAATCATGGTAACAGTGGTCACTCACCTTAAAAAACTACTTCAGATTTTGGCAGTGAAATGCACCTAGCTCGGAGGGTGTGAAGAGATGTCAAATCCTAATCTGGCACATAACTGTGTTCCTAATTGATCTTCATTTTAGTCTGACATTGACCAGAATATTCTTTTTATTTTCTGCCCAGGGCCACTAAAGGCTGATGGTAAGGGAGGTCACCCTAAAACACTGGAAACTGGTATAAAGAGGTAAAAAGAGGTCTGTGAGCTTTTCCTTGCTAATTTCTGCCAAATTTAGGCATTTGACCTTGAAAAGGGTGACCTTGACCTAGGCCAAGGTTAAATGTGTCATGACCTTGTACTCAAGGAGTAGCAAATTTTTGGATTTCAAGGTGTGTTAAAAAATGAGTTGACCAACTTAGATGTGTCCATTTTTAGTAAAAAAGTAACTTAAAGAGTGGACTACCTTTTTTTGGTTTGAATTTACTTTATTGACTCAATACTTATTGAGCATAGATAATACAGTACAGAGATCAGGATAGCTATCGAAAATGTTTGGAACATCCTGTTTTAACATAGAGATACAATGTTATCTTACAAAGTATATATAATTTTCATGTATTACGATCGATAGCATAAGTCAACAGAAGGTAGAGGACCTCATCCCCACTGTAGCAGTGTTAGGTTGATAATTCTGGTCCTACCCATCTTCCCAAAATATATACGAAACCTTTGGCACATAATTTAATTTAATAAATAAAAAAAGAAAAATGTAAATATACAGCTAAGGAGTCATAGAGATGATTCAGTAATCCATGTCACACATTGGAAAACTTGTAGGAAATAGACAAAGGAAAGAAATCAACATCAATATTAATATTCTTATTATATAATTTCAGGACATACTATGCATTTACATACGGGATAAGAGACTTCAGTTGTTTTTTAGACTCATTTTTGAACTGTTTTAAATTTGTAGCAAGTCTTCTATCCGTAGGTAGAGCATTCCAGTTTAGGGCTCCAAAGTATTCTACGCTCCTAGCATATGCCATACCATTTGGGGTTATAATCTTCAATGTGGGTGCATCATGTTGTCGAGTAACAATTGCCCTATTGTCTATATATGTATCATTTTGTGCTCTTATATACATGTAATTTAATATATGAATATGTCTTCTATCACCAAGTTTGTTAATTTTTGTTACATTATGTATGTAATTAGTATTTGTCAAATGAGGTACACCCAGACATATTTTTATACAACGGTTTTGTGCATATTGAAGTGGATCCAGATATTTATCAAAGGTGGTGGCATAACAGATATCAGCATATTCCATATACGGTAGGATTGTAGATTTGTATATTCTTATGGCTAGTTTTACATCAAGATATCTTCTTAGTTGACATAGCTTATAAATTTTGTAAGCAATTATCTTTACTTGCTTTGCTAGATGCAGATTATAATACAGTAATGGATCTAAGATAACACCAAGATATTTATAGCTAGGTACTACTTGTAGTAATTGATCACCTAGGTGGATGTCAGCTGTTAGTGTATTGAGTTTTTTGGTACTTGAAGAAAAAATCATGACCTTAGTTTTTGCTACATTAATAGATAATTTGTTTTGAATACACCAAGTTTCATACATCTCAAGATCATGTTGTAAATCAATTTTTGCTGTTATATACGAGTGATGTGCTGAGTATATAACGGTATCATCCGCATACAATTTAATTTTACACTTTTTTACACAGTTTATTACATCGTTCACATATATCAAAAACAATAAAGGCCCCAAGATGGAGCCCTGAGGAACACCACAGAGTACTTGTTTTTTTCCAGACATTATACCATTCGCTATTGTTATCTGGTGTCTGTTTGTAAGATAATTTTCAAACCAATGGTAATTGTCAGACCTTATACCGTAGTGATTTAATTTTATTAATAGTACAGAATGGTCAACCGTATCAAAAGCTTTCATTAGATCCATAAAAGCAGCTATAGAAGAGATACCCACATTTAGATTTCTTTTAATGTCATCTGTAAATTTTGCCAGTGTATCTACAGTACTAAATCCTGATCTGAATCCTCCCTGGTGGGGTGTTAGTATTTTTTCTTTAACCAAAAAACCATACACTCTATTGTGCACAAATTTTTCAATTAATTTACATGGGAGGGGTAACAGTGATATTGGGCAGTAGTTATTAACCAATTTATCATTACCAGCTTTAGGTATTGGAGTTACCTTCGAGAGTTTCCAGTCATCCGGTATGGTATTTGAAGAAAAGGATAGATTGAATAATTTTACAAGTTTGACGGGGGCATGTGTAAAGATTTTTTTCAGTACGCTGGTGGATATGTCTGTAATTGCCGAGGATTTGTTAACATTTATATCATGTACTAGTTTTTTAACCTTTTGTATATTAGTAATAATAGGATCCATTTTATTCATAACATAATCATCATATGGTTTCCAAGGTATGTATAAATCTTGGGCAAGTATAGGTCCAATATTGGCAAAGTATTGATTTATAAAATCTGGAACTTTTTCATTATCTATAGTTGTATTACCGTTATCATGGTCAACTAATACTCTATCTTTTGCACGATGGGGATGACCAGGTATCATATTGTTAATGACTCGCCAGAATTTTCTATGGTCATGCTTATAATTATCAATTTGTTCTTTAAAGAAATTTTTCCTTGCTTTATCTATTATCTTATTTGCATTATTTCTATATTCTCTTGAACTTTCCCAATCTTCGTCTCTATTAGAACGTCTAGCTTTCCATAGCTTTCTGTTTTTTTCCCTTATGGTTTCATATACATTCTGGGTCATCCATGGGTCTCTATATCTAAGCACAAGAAATTTATGTACCGGGCAATGCTTATCTAGAATACCACGTATAGCTGATTCGAGGTATGACCAAGCATAATTGACATCAGTTGTAATATAAAAGTTGTCCCAATTTACTTTGTCAAATTCTGAATATAGTGTTTCATCTGATAACTTTGAATAGGAACGACCTGTTATAAAGACCTTTTCATGTACAGTTTTCAATTTTTTTCTTATTAAGAATATTTGGAGATGATCTGATATGTAATTGTTACATATACCTGTTGTAATAAGATTTGTTCTAAGGTATGTAAATATTAGATCGAGTGTTGCTTTTTTTCTTGTAGCATCTTTAATTTCTTGATTCAGACCAAAATGTTTCATTCTATTTAATAAATTATTAACTACATCTGTATCTTCATTTATGTTGAAATTGAAATCCCCCAAGAATATAATTTCAAAGGTATTTCGATTTTCTAAATTTGAGAGGATATCTGCAAGTACCTCGACAAATACAATTTTATCACCATCAGGTGGTCTGTAAACATTGAATAATACAATTGGCTTCATATGTTCCTTGAAAATATATACACATTGAATTTCAACCACACCATCAGACCTGTTTAAATACTCGTATTTTTGAATATCATGTTTAATACCATGTTTTACATAAATACATACACCTCCCCCCGTTTTAATTTTACCCTTATTGTCTAAGACTTGTCTGTCCATTCTATATCTGGTATATCCATAGAATTGAAAACTAGATTCATCATCTTCACATTTGAACCATGTCTCAGAGAACGTAAAAATTTCAAGGTTGGATGGATAAATTTCAGCACATATAGATGCATAATTGGCTTTGATACTTCTTGCGTTTAGATGTAGAATACGCAGACCTTTGGAGTCCACATGTAATACAGTGGGTTGGTTTCAACAATCTTTCCATTTTCCTTCTACTAACTAAGTAGCTAGATTACATGAATCGACCCAAAATAGGCTCCTAGTTTATTTAATAACCAATATAGGAACTTCTGCCTTTGTGCAGTCCCGTATACCGGTATAAGTTATTAAACTTAGTAGGCTTTTATACAGATGTTTGTCCTTTACCCAGGATTTCTTAGATAGCTGGTAGTAAAGTTTACAGAGTATTTAGGGGTTATGTTGATGTTGATTTGCTGCATCTTGAAGACGAATTTCTTCAGCAGTTGGGAGGGGTTGTTCACCTTTATGTCTATATCTTATTTTCATAAGAAATTCTCCCAACTTGTTGGCACATTCTGCTTGATTATGGGCAACATTTCTAATATTGATGTCCTTTTTCTGACCAAGATGGAATCCAGCCCAATATGTACGATGGCGTGTAGCTTCATATAGGTACTTGCCCTTGGTTTGGGATAGTTGGTGTAGTAGGAGGGGGTCACTGAATTTGATCTCCAGCAGCTTCTGCATCACAGTCTCGTCTATATTGAACCAGTCGTTGGTTTTCTTGCACGCACGTCCAGCAAACATGCTGTCAAGCGGGGTGGTTGCAGAATTTACCTTCCTTAGGATGTTTACTTGGTTGGACACTACACACATTTTAGCTTGGTATGCTCTTTCAACGGAGTCATATGTGTGACCCTCAAATTTAATTTCAGATTTGTACAGGTTGGAGAATACTGAATGCTCACTTTGAAAGGCAATACCGTCTGGGGTTTGAACAGTTTTAGCATTTTTCAGAGATAGGTCATGAGGTAAATTCCCCAGCTCCTTGTATGGGTAAGCTTGGCCTTCAATGATGATTTGAGTTCCTCTAATAGAGCAGTCCACTCCCTTACCACGTGCCAATGCATGAATTGATCTCAGGTCATTTTGGATTTGCTTTTCTTCCTTAGTAATGTCATCTGCTAGGTGAAGACCACGCCATGCAGCATTTCCTTGTAGTTTCTTTACATTTGAGAACATTTGAATTTTATAGTGAGCTGAGGCATAGATAACTATTATGGGACGATTTCTTTTTTTGAAGTTTGTGTTTTGCTTCTGTTGTGCAGTGGGTACATACTTCTTACCTCGTCGGTATATAGCCTCAGCTACTGAGTTGTTGAAGTCAAGCCCTAGGTCGTTGATGATTTGGTCAAGGGTATCTCGAAGGCTACCTGGTTTGTCTTCATCAATACCTTCTAAAACAAGTATTCTTCTTTTCCTCTCAAGACCAAGCCTTTCAAAAAGGTTCTCATGTTTGTCAAAATCTGCTAGGGTTTTTGTCGTTGCTGTGGTATTTGATTCGATTTTATCACTGTGCATCGAAAGTGTGGAGCTATGTTCGTCCAGTCGTGTTTCAATTTCAGGTATAGTGACAGATTTTCCACTTGGGAAACCATTTGGTCCGAACAGTCTTGTCTCCATACCACCTAGCAGTCTGATCGTCCTCTTGGCGATAGATTCCTGTACCTGTAGACGAGTATCTATTTCATTTATTTTATCAATAATGTCCTTTGTCGAAGATTTGTGGGTTAAAGGTGGCAATAAGACTTCATTTTCTTCTTCAGAATCCGATATTTCGGGTTGCAAAGTATTGTTATTGTTCTTAGTGGAAGTGGCAGCCATTGTTTTTGGTTTGCCGGAAGTTAGCTCCGAGTGGGGGGACTGTTTCGTATTTCTAGTCGTCGGCATTTGCTTTCGTATGCTTGGAGATGTAGAATGTTACTAAAGTCTTTATAATCTATTTGTTAAATTCTCCTATGTTTTAGAACCTCTTTGGTATAAGACTTTAGTTCCCTAAGGCTCTAGAGCAGTCAATCGAACCATGTTTACAAACCGCTGGAGTGGACGATAATGGGCGCCGCCATATTGGATTACCTTATTATCTTAAAGCATGTCAAATAGTGAATTTAAACCAAATTTATGCTCAAAAATTTAATTCTCATGTTAATTTCAATCAGATTTAGAGGTTTGACCTTAAGAAGGATGACCTTGACCTAAGCTAAGGTCAATGATGTTGGAACCTTGAAAAAGGACTCAAAGACTTGACCATTTTAGCATTTTAAAAACATGTCAAAGAGTGAATTTAATCCAATTTTATGGCCATAAATATGATGTCCTTTCTAATTTCTGTCGAATTTTAGTGTTTGACCTTGAAAAGGGTGACCTTGACCTTGGTGAAGGTCAACATGTCATAACCTTGAAATGGTACTCAAGGAGTAGAGCTTTTTTTTAAATTTCAAAGTGTGTTAAAAATGAATTTGAACCAATTTTATGGCTCATTATGTGATATCCTCGATTTCTCATTTTGCTTGAGCTGGTTGTCATGGCAAACAGGTTGCCATGGCAACCAACCTTTCCAGAAAAAAAGTATGCCCATTTATAAGTCGGGTCCCATTTTGCATAAATAGTCAAGAAACAACTTAAGGGCCATTGACAGATGCAATTTCTTATTCTAAAAAGGGATTTTTTGATAAAAAGGGAGTAAATAATTGTAGAGGAAAAATGTCCAATCTCCACACCAGTTGCCTGGGGATGCTGAAATTGGGTTGCGCAACCTGTATTCGAGGGCTTATATTTTGATAACAAGGAAACATTTATGTTCACTTCTTTTTTTTGGAAGTATCAGGATGACTTCAATTTTTTGTTGGTACCTCATGCTTACCTCTGTGAATATATCCAATTTTAGACATTTTCTCATCCTATTTGCAAGACTTAACTTGGAATGTGCTTACTATAGAAAAGATATAGATTGCCCCCCCCCCCCGGGGATGGAAAACATAATGTACATACACTATTGCACTTCTACTTGTATTTCAGATAGTCCAAAAATCATAGCGACAAAACAATCCTAACCGAATAGACCCATAGTGTTTGAAAAGCTAACTAATTACAGAAGCCTTAGATTAGTCACGGCCATTGAGAAACAAACCAGTTGTACAGTTTTTATGTAAAAAAAAAGAAGGAAAATATAATCTGGTAAAAAAAAATACACCAATGACGTGTGATTGTGCATTCTCATTACTTAATTTTAGGCAAAAGAAATTTTTTTTTTTTGATTTTGTATAGTAATGTATAGGCAGACATGTTGGATTCTATGATTTTACAGACCTATTCAAATCCCAAATAAGGTCTACCTTGTATATTTCATGAGATATATCAGATGATATTGTATAATTAGGCATAATTCTGCAAATTAGGGAAATTGTCATATTCTTCACATTCTTTTTCTCATAAAATTTGATCTGATTTTCACCATCATTTCAACACCGATCCTTGTGGGTGTGGCTACAATTAGGCTTTTTTGATTCCTCAATTTTGAGTGAAAATAATGTTTCCATGGCAACCAATATCAACAAAAGCACTGATTTTTGCCCCCAAATGCCCAAAAACGTTCTATTTACATTCCAAATTTGGAAGGTTTTCCTTAAAAATGGGAATTTCCCTTTATGACAATTGTTATCTACATAAAAAAAGTAGTATATAACTATTTTTGGTATATTTCCCCCCTTTTAGACCATAGTGGTGTCCCCTTGGTGGCCAGAATTGGTACTAATCCCCCTCGGATGGTCCTTTTAACTTGCCAAAAAATGTCAAAAATTCACAAAATAAAAAAAAGTAATTTCAGGCTCAGCCCTGTTTTGCTTTTTAGGCCTTATCAAAATAGAGATTTTTTTAATCGCTCACAACAACAGATACAGAATATGCTGTGGTCTACCATGTAGGTACTTCCAGCCCCTGGGTGTACCCAACTCATTCTGACGGTGCATCCTTCATAAGTGTACGTAGTATATCATTGAGTAGAACAGTATAGTATCTATTATTGCTTGGAATTCCCCTAATTGGTCAGAGAAAAAGCTAAAGGGCATCCGATGGATGGTCAGAGGAAATGAAATAATGATCTCCATTAGGTCTCCATTACATGAGTAGTACATGCATAAATATAAGGAGGAAATGCGATATGGGTGGGAAGAGATGATGCTTAATGGGAATGACATTAATGCGCACTGGCCATTTGCTAAAGCTAGGGGGAAGGGGGATCCTTTTTACGCCCCTTCCCCACAAGAGGTTGGTACAGGTTTTTTTTTTTCATACCACTGCCCCTTTAGTAATAAATGGCCACTCCCCATTTAACATGTATCAGGTTCCCTAAGCTTGTGCTGTGTTATGTGCATGCCAACATTATGGCTAACAGTGCAGCAGGTACCCATAGTACAATGTATAGTCAACCAGAACGAACCAACCAGGGCCCAGCGTCATTTGCTGTAAAGAGGTCACATCGTGGAAGTAGGTCAAGGTAGGTGATTCGCATGCTGCCCAGGTAAGAGGAAACCCACAACACGACAGCAGACCCGGCTGCAGCTACAAAGTGATGACCTGCAGCATCGGACACCCCTCCAGGATGTAAAGGTGAGGTTAATGGTAATATCTAGTCTATTGGGTATTAGCATAATGGGTATGTGAAAATGGAGTAACATGGAAGCAGTACACCTGGACGTGTAACACAACCAATACACACCAGTGCTAAAGCCCGGGGGCCACTCATGGAATTGTGGCTACCATGTGCGTACACAATCTAGAGGGAAAGGGGGTCCTTTTTGGCACAATGAACGGATCCTCTATAAGGAGTCCATTTTCATGTATTTTTGGGCAAAAGGGGTATGAAATCTATGAAAATTGCAGTAAAAAGGGGTTGGTGTTGTGGAATAAATTCCCACTGAAAGGGTCCCAATTTTAGGATGGGGTGAAAACTAGGGTATGCTTTTTCGCCTTTTTTTTTCTTAAAGGTTCCCCAGTAAAGGTGTGTAGTTTTAAGAGCCAGAAAAAAGGTGCATTTTAAAGGGGTATCCCACCAAAAGGGGTATATATTTTAGGAAAATTGCCCCGCTATAAGGGGTACCAAGTCAATAGTGATGTACGCACATGGTTACTATAGAACATAAAGGGAGTGGCCCCCCCTGGGTGCTACAGTCACAGTGTCCCCCTGTACTCAGAGTCGGACTAGGACTGTGTACATGCCACAGTCAGTGGATGATTAGAGTGCTGCCAGCTGAGAGAAAGCAAGAGATAGCCTATCATATTACCCAGCGTATCAGACGCGGCTTATATGCGAGGATTTTAGTTTTCCCTGATCCAGATGGAGGACTTTGATCAAGACATTTCATTTGAATTATTACACTCCCCACCCTCCAATCTGCCCCCCCCCCTCCTAGCCTCCGGCTCCGCCTAAAACCTTTGGATTTTGAAAATAAAAGAAAACATTGAGTAGAGCAGAAGTTTTGTCAATGCAAATTTAGTGCAGATCCATCAAGGTGTGCCTTATATGCGAGGTACTACGATATCATCATTTGTGCACAACTTCTGTGAATATGTTGATACTATTTGTATCTTGAGCTGAGGGTATGAACCTTTCACCATTAGGGACCATCCATAAATGACGTCATGCAAAATTTGACAATTTTTGACCCCCCCCCCTTGTCATGACTTTTTTTGCCAATTTTGCAATGCTGAAGGTATATGGAAAATCAATTCTGTCATGCCCAGCTTGACCCCCCCCCCCCCTCCAGCATGACGTCATTTGTGGATGGCCCCTTTAATACTGTCTAATAAATAATTATATATATATATATATATATATATATATATATATATATATATATATATATATATATATATATATATACATGTATATCTAACATCAGTATGCCCTACCCATGTGATTGTAAACAAAGGCCTTTCTTTCAATTAGAAGGTTTGGTATTATGTTCCCTAATGTAAGTGTGATAAACTAGAGTCTAGATGCCTATATCATTAATAGCCAAATATAGATTCAGTAGGTGTAGATTTGTGGTACAGAAAGGCTCTGATACACTTCTGCCCTCTACAAGCAACAAGATGTATAATGTATTGCATACTATATCAAGATCGATATATGCGTCCTGGTACGTGGAATTGACCACATCTATGAATAGTAGTTTCATTTGTATCATTTCTGTTCTCATTTCAGTTGTATGGATATCTATCATTTTTGTATATCATACACATTTGCAAAGATTGTTGAATATTCTGGAGAGCATTTTTTTTTTGGTTAAAGTTGAAATACATGTGATAAGCTACCATGACATATCCATTTAAGGGACTGCAATTTTTTTTTCTTTTGATAAAAGGGGAGTAGCTATTTACTTTTTTTTTTTTTTTTTTTTGCAGAAGCTCGCTGAATTGTTTCTGCCCCCTTCCCGAGGGATCTGAAATTCCTCCTCTTTTTATCCTAGAGTAACCCCAGCAAATCCTAGTGAACATGAGTCATGCTGGGTGAGGAATGTGTGAGTACATTGAGTGATAACGAATAATGTCATTTTGTGTGATACAAGGTCAACTCTCACTCAGCTTGACAAACCTTCACTTACTTCAGTAAGACCTGAGAGAGCATGCATCAACATGTGTCAATACTTGTCAACTCTCACACAGCTTCACATGTCTTCACTCATTTCCATAAAGATGTGAGGGGAACTGGGTGAGTAAATGTCAACATGTGTCAATACTTGTCAACTCTCACCCAACCTCACATGTCTTCACTCATTTCCATAAGGATGTGATGGGAACTGGGTGAGCATTCGTCAATACTTGTCAACTCTTAGGCAGGTTCACATGTCTTCACTTACTTCAATAAAGATGTGAGGGGACCAGGGTGAGCACATGTCAACATGTGTCAATACTTGTCAACTCTCACCTAGCATGACATTTCTTCACCAAGCCTTCAACAATAAGAGACTATGGAAACTGTATGGATTCTCATGGCTTCTACTTTGCAGAGTGGGCCTATTGAGTAAATGTCAATATGAGAATTCATGTTTCACAGAGCAAGTTCCTTTCTTACATGGCATGAAATACATATGAATCAGGAACATAATGATAGCCAAGTATATGTGATTTAGTGCATACATTAGACATAATAGCTCATTTGTTTTGTCTATGGGACATAGCACTGAATTGAAATTGCATATGTTTTACATGATATCTAAGTATCTGTTTGTCCTGGTTTGATGGGATATGAAGGTTTAATGTCTACTGATCAGCTAGGTCACAGCTGATTAGAGCAAATATACAGGAACTCTTCATAGGCTGGTTAAAAAACTCTGTATTGAGTGATAATAGGGGCAGATACTTTGTCGAACATTAGCATGACAGACTGTGTGAAGAGATGTGAGCATGCATCAAGATTCGCCAACTCTCACCCACCATGACAGAACTTCACGCACAATGACACATTATGTACTATTCTGTGTTTTGATTGGTCCATTTCAAATTTCCCTTCCATTCCTTTGTTCTCCTGCTTTCAAAACAGTCAGGCAGAGGCAGCCATGGAGAACAGATCTTGTGGTAGGTGGTCACACAGTTCTAGATTGATTTGACTTGAAATCCTATGTGATAAGCATTTATACAGTAACACATTGATATTATCTACAATCCCTGAACATCTATCTTGTTGCTGAATTCAGCTATTTGTCTCAACACCCCAAATTAATGTAGAACTTTCTATGTGAGCAAGGCTCAGGGAAATTCTGGGGGATTCAGGCTGATATATTGGAGTGGTCATTGTTTATCAACTTGGATGTGAGTGGGTGGTCAAAATTAGATTGCTGCTGTTTGTTTATGACCATTTCTTATCATTTCAACAGGCATTCTCAAGACTGATACAAGGAAAATTCAACTCACACAGCTGACAGAATATCTGTCCATTTTCAAGCAAAGTGGGCAACACATGACATGCAGAGGAGAGATATCTTCAATGGGAACCAGCATGAACAGCTGAATTGATGTTAATAAAGTTATGAAATATCAGAAATCCACAACCACCTGCAACCTCCCCCCCCCTGCCTATCCCCCACCCACAAATTAGTCTGTGCGTCAATATATGTGATACTGTGTCATGACCCATGTGTCAGTGTGTGTGATAATGTGTGATGACACATGATGTCATCATGTGTCATTGTTGGTGAAGGTTCACGCATGTTGACTCAACTTCACAAATTGGGTTGGGATGTTCACGCATGCGTCACATCTTGTCATGGTCCGTGATCACCCACGCGTCAAGTCCTAAGAGCACATGGGGTGAGGCAGGCGCAGCATGACAAAAGTTGACACAGATTTGCTGGGACGTACATGCTTATCAATTTCGCTTAAAAATATAGTAATAAAAGAAAGAAAACGGCGGTGAATGTATTTCTGTCCCACCTAAGAAGGGCCTGAAAATTGTTCGTCCCAATCCCATCCTTAAATTCGCCATATACACATGATGTCACTTTCCAATTGAAATTTCAGACCAGCATTAGAAATGTGCATGACCAGTGACGGGTTAAGATGACGTAGGTGGAGTACGTCTTGACTGCAGCATACGTCACCATGATGGTGTCGTACATGAAGGCCTTCATACCCTTTGTGGTAGTACTAAACATAATAACTTTCCTCTTTGTGTGGCAAATATATGACAACGTCATGCTCATTGAGGAGAAACTACAAAAACTCCTCATAGAAAAAGAAATATCTCGAGTCTCAATAGAGACTGACTTTGATAAGAAACAAAGTGACTTGCTCAAGGACTTAAGTCGGAAACAAAATACCAAACAAGGCAGGTTAAAACTTGACACTGGAGGAGAGCCACAGAGGGTACCAGTAGCCAAACTCCAGGATGTGAACTCCTGGATGAACCCAAAAAGCAATCATGATATTAATAGACAGAAAAGATCCACACTGCAGGAAGATGACACCAATCAAAAATCCATTGATGTGGGAGAGACTCAAGAGAATGCATTTAAAGTTGTTAAAGTGGCAGGCAGTAACAACTTCAAAGTGGTCAAGGTGGCAGAGGACTATCGACCACAAGGTGGTAACCATAGCAACGCGGTACCAGCCGCCAGTGTGAATAAGTTAGATGATGCGGACACGTATCTACCTCGCCTGGATGGAGAGAATGTGGTCTCCATGTCGCTATGGGGCAGAAACAGACGCTACACAGTGGGAGCCATTAGGAACGCCGAGTTGGTGAAACGCTACTTCCCTGGATGGAAAATCCGCATCTACACAGAGACAGTACATGATCACCAAATGTTTGAATCCATTCCAGATGACGTCATGAGCACACTGCGCCAACTCGGTGTGCAGTTTGAGTTCATGGACCCCTCCGAATCAAAGGTGAATTTTTACATGCGTGATACATAAACTATTCATTGTTTAATATTCAAGAATGAGTTTTCTTTTCCTTTCCCCCTTTGATCATACCTCTTGGGGAAAGGGTATGCCTATTAATCTGTCAATTTCATAACGACGCACTTTCCTTCTTGACTGTCTTTATTGAAATGTTGCTATTATTGATACTGCTACCGGGGTAGTATATATAGGGCTTTGTATGGAGGCCAAGTGGAACGGCCATTGCTTGATCCGGCACCAGGCATTACATAATGTACACAAAAATTCTGCAGCGAATACAGAGAATTATCTGATTGGATAATAATGCATCCTGGGACTAGCACATTGGTATTACTAAGGAAATCAGCTAGGTGGTTTATGTAGTCGGGGGTTAGATCATCATTTGGCCTCTTTGTGTAGTCTAGTTTGACAACCTGCCAATTAATTACTATCCATGGGATTTTTCTATTAATTATATGTATGGATTCTCCATATCAACAGCTTTAAGTAGATGATCTAGAAAAAGAATAAATATTGGAAATAAAAGAGAAATAGATCATTGGAATTTCTGCTGAATACCACAGGTGAGCCAATCAAGCCATTGTCTTACTATCAGGGTTATCAGCTTACTTCACACCTGAAACAATGGAGGGGTACTGTGGGTTATTAAGATAAGGGGCATGATGCAGCTTATTAGTCATATCACTGACCATTGTTCTGGAGACTGATAAGAAATTTACCCAGAATGCCCTGCTCTGGAGTAAGCGGCCTGACCAAGATGGTGGCCTCCATAGCCTTATATGCTAATGCCCTTATATAGAGAACTTAAGAGGTAACGCAGCTATAAAGGCTCAGTATTGAGGTCCAGTGGGTCTGCCATTGCTTGATCTGGGACCAGGCGAGATAAGCACTGATAACAACCCGCATGATGGGTACCAGGTGTTACATAATGTACCCAAAAAATTCTGCAGTGAATGGAGGGAATTGTCTCATTGGTTGATAATGTATCCCGGGTCAGCCCTATACCTCGTAGACAGGTGATACACTGGATAGCAGTGTAATCTATACATTAGGCCATAAGTATTCGATGACACACTACAACGTAGACCGTGTATCATCCCAAACCATGGAAAAAGAGTAACTTTCTATTTCAACAGTGTTCAGCCTTCATGCTTTAGCAACAGGGATATCAGCGGGGATATCAGTCAATGGTAAAATTCTACATGAAATTAAAAGAAAGTCCATATTAAATATTAAATTTAATTTTAGTCTATGTAGTAGCTAGGAAAGGCATATTTGTGACAATATATGTGACTCCCCTATTCAGGTGTTGTGCCGGTTCCTGGAGGGAATTGACATGTCTATTCTGTGGACAGGTCAATAGTAAAGTGCATGTAAATATAACATGTGTCGACCTATGCAGCCCCCTTTCAACACGTATATGGTGGTATCAACTGACTTATTGACACATCTTATGTAAATAGTAATACGCTCCTCCGAAGATATCATGTTCTTTTGGGAACCTCCCTAGGGTACATTTTGGGTCAAAAATGCCGCAAACATGGATAATTTTTCATGAAAATGCTTAAAATTTTCAATTTTTCCCCCAAGATCTCCCTAAGTAAGGGTTAGGGTTACAAAACCTCCAGCCGCACACCTATGTAAAAAAGAAATGAGTGCCCCCCGATCCGCGGGCAGGTCCCATGTATAACATGTGCCTCATTGATTACAGGTACCCCCCATGATGTGGCGGTTCCTAGTGGCTGATGACATGTCCGTGGACAGGTTCATTGTCAGGGACACAGACAGCAGACTTAATGCTAGGGACGCTGCAGCCGTCTGGGCCTGGGAGCAGTCAGGAAAGGTAAAGAGAAAAATATTTCTTTTATATTCAAGAAGATATATGAAAACTTGTTCCTCCCGAAGAGTTACCATTTAATTCTAGTTTGTCCGAGGCCTATCTCCAAGAAGCTATATGAAAACAGATTGCTGCCATATACCATTAGATCTTACTTGACCTATTGCCTCACAATGTGATTCAGACTAAATTTTATTGAGAGTTGAAGTGTACCTTTTGTTAAATTTAGGAATTACCAAGGAATGATTGTCTCCTCCTAAAAATTCATAAATCATTGTCAGTTCGATTCATTTCAGGCATTTAATTGTATACGGGATCACCCAAGTCACGCCAACTATGCTGTATCAGGGGGTATGTGGGGCGGCAAGCCATCTGCTCTAAGGAATATTCTCAGGAAGTCCTGGAGAGACATTATGTTTGGCTACAGGTAAGTTTGAGCACTGGCATAAATGTACGTGTATATTGCTGCAATAGGACAGTGTCTGCGAAAAGGTACCTTATTTTCCCAGTATAGGATCATATATTACATCACCTAACTGCACACAGTCAGAATGCATTTTCTATGGGAGTGTACCTTCCAAATAACTGGTAGTGGCTCTCAGAACTAGAATTTTTCATCTTTTTTTTTTTTTTTTTTTTTACAATTACTCTTACTCACTACCATATACCTTGCTACATTTGCAGGAGCGACTACCTGACAGACATGAACTTTCTACAGGAGGTGATATGGCCAAGGGTGAAGGCCTATACCTACTGTTCAGACAGTGTATCCTGTGACAAGTGGCCTTCTTCCCACCCTTACCCCATCAGGAGGGTCAGCTATGAACATGTGGGACAGGTGTATGCTCCTAATGAACTTAGCAGACCTGAGGATATAGCCATCCTCAGAAGGAACAGAGACAATGATAAGTGCGTCCCTCCCTGACTGTGGCCGATGGACATTAATGGTTTACTTTTAAGTAGCACTCTGTGATCGGGTTTGATTTCTTACTTCATTAAAAGGGCTGGTTCCACTGCGTAAAGCGGGTATTCCACTGCCGTCGGTCAGCCGGAATTATGCTAATCCGATCATTTTTAATAATACAAAAAATTACTTTTGTATTTTTAAAAGTGATTGGATTAGCATAATTTCGGCCGCCCGACTGCAGTGGAATACCCGCTTTAAGCGCTGGTTCCACAGGCATAAATTGGTCGGATAAGCACTAAACCGACCGATTTTTTTCTATACTTTTGATATATTATAAATCGTCGGATTGGAGCTATTCCGACCGATTGTATGGCTGTGGAACCAACGTTTAAATCAGGTCCAATTTGTGCATACATTTGCTATATAAAAATCGCTCGGATTAGTAGAAAATGGACCCAACCAACGCAGTGGAACCAACCCTTTATCAGATTAAACTATTCTTGGCATATGTTCTGTGATGGAGTGTGGTGAATTTGATCCCCATAGGCACCGTGTGGATAGGCCTATGGATGTGGGCATGGGGAGACTTGAGCTTTGCATTGTTGGGACATTAACATGGTTAAGCCTGTGTTACTTTTGTACTCTATCGCACGATAATACTGCTTCTGAATGTACGTATGGACGTTGGTTGCAAGTGTGTCTTATGGATGTTGTAGTTTTTATTATGAGCGAGTTGTTTCCAGGATTGAGTGATAGGTCTAACTTAAATTCACCAGTGGGCTTTATTCTAGGGTCGAATGTCATATAAACCCAGCCATAGTACTTCATTATATCGTTTGTTCTGATAAACACTAATCATAATCATGAAATGATACTATTCATGACCAATGTCCAGTGAACACCGATCCCAGAAAGAGAATTCAAATGTCAAAAATAGAGATTTGGTTATGCATTACCTATGTGTGATATGACGTGTCACTTTAGATACAGGGGGCGTTCATGTTTTTGCAGAATAATAGCACGTGCAATATAGTGTGTAATATTATATCCCCAATCACCGCTAATTATATTTTCCATTCAGAATAACTGTCTTATTCATAGAGATGAACATTTATACGGCACGCTATAATTATACAAATGTACCGGTAGTACATGGAGTCAGAAAACAAACGGGAGCAGTGGTATGCTATCATCTGTGATTTGTATATAAATAAAATAAAGTTAACTATAACCATCGATAGAGTTGTTGAATTATAAATAGTTCTGTAGTTTAGTTTCCCACATGCCTAATCACATTTCGATCACACAAATTAAAGCCTAAATAGTAGTCTCTTAGATTCCAGAAAACACTTTCAGACATCGAAGAATTATTTTCCTTTTAGATCTATATAAAAAAAATCACACGAACCATAATCTTATGTGAAAGAAGAAGAAAAGAGGCTATTTAAACAACTGTGAGCCAGCAAGCAGAAAGGACAGTTACTGCGGGATTTAGTACCAGATTTAGCCACCAGGGGGCACCACTATGGACTAGAATAGGAAAATTATGACTAAAACTGTTATAGGGTACTTTTTTATGGAGAATTCAATGGTTTTTGATAAAACGTTCTATTTTGGGTGGAAAGGTTCTAAATTTGGCATGTAAAAAGAATGTTTTTGGGCCAAAATAGGCATTTTTGTTGATTTCTGTTGCCATGGAAACATGATTTTCATTCTAAATAGGAAAATCAATGATCCCATTTGAAGGAACATCCCACAAGGTTTACTATGGTAAAAACAGAATGAAAATACCATTTCTAGATCAAAAGTTATGGGCAAAAGAATAAAAATTTATACGAATTTAGCTAATTAGCATAAATTATGCTAATTAGCTATATATCTCATGACCAATTAGACATAGAGCTTATTAACATATTTAAAATGGTCACACCTACCCATATCTAGCAAGCCATTCCTCCAAAACTTACAGGAGTATCTTCTCATGCTATGTATCACTGTAAAGCTAGTGATTTGAATTTTAAAGTTGACTTTTAGCACGGAGCACCCTTTCTCCTTGCCTCTACACAACTATTGACACAGATATATATAGCTCTCGTTGCTACGCCCGTCTTTAAGCGAGCACATTAAGGTTGTATGAAAATGCTTCACGTGCTACACGTAGCATGCAGGAGCAGTAAGAGACGAGTCAAACTTTCCTGTCAAACCTAATAAACATGGTGCCTCTGCCATCCACCTCTTTATCTATAGGCACTGGCCCATCTTAAAAGGTTTAGATCTCATTTTTCCTATCCTCTCTGTGTGTCTGGTGCACATGGATCACATGCATGGCCACCCTACATTAATCCATTGATTGATTTAGATTGTAGTCTTTTCTCACCATGAATATGACCTTGTAGTTGTAAAAATTGTGTTAACATCCATTTCACTCACTAACTCTATTGGCAATAGCCTATATCAATGGTAGGATACACATGGGAGTCTGAAAGGTTTAGCCGGAGTGTCAGGCCGTCCTACAAACACGCTGAATGACGTTTTGCCACCACCTGGCGGTAGGAAAGTTGAGCTCTGCAACGCCACCTAGTATCGAAATAACTATTAGCTCAAACTCCCTGGTTAGACGCCAGGTGGGGTTCAGGAGCTGCCTGAAGGAGCAAAATAACTTCCATAGTAATAGTGGTCATACTGCAATCTTATATGCTTGTCTTTTGTCATGAGATTCGAATTCTCCATCAGTGAGAAAGCGGTTGTGTCTGCACCCTTCTGTACGCTACCACAAAGTGTCAGATTTGACTTTAAGCATCCACTGTATAAACCATGGCAACCAATCAGCTGACCAATGAGGGGACAGCTTATTGCTCATGTCACCATTATCAAATCCCAGAATGAGGCTGTACCAAAATGTGGTGGGAGAGTGACCAACTTTTAGTAAAGTTTTCCAAACAGATGTTAGGGACTTAAGGGATTTTCTGGTGGTGGATCTCACAGATTTGTGGGTCCTTTAATGGGTGTGTGTGTGTGTGGTTTCAAACTGAGTGTCTCATCGGGCGTGATCATATAAAGGCATTATATTTTTAGTGAATTAGACAATGCTTTTAGAATAGTTATTTTGAATCTTTAGCAGATTGAATTTTTAGACTAAATCTAAAAATTAGATAATTAGTTAAATCTTCAGCTAAAGAATTCTGTGTATCTGTGAGTAATAATGTAGAGTGTGTGTCATGATTGTAGCTGTGTTCCTGTTAGGTGTTATTGAAAGCATGACCAAATTCATTACTTATACATTCATTGGGTAAAGAAAACAGGTTGTTCAGTTTATCTGGGGTAGGAGAACTCCTGGGGTTATATCCCAGGGTTTCGGCCCCTTCTAAATGAAAGGGCACCATGCTTTCCACAGTAGTGGTCTTAGTGTGGTAGGACAATGTCCGAATAACAAAAGTGTTATTTAATTCCGCTGTCAGAGTGTGATTCTAGTTTGCGTGTAGCATTGTTTTATGAGCGTTTTTTTGTGACTAGAATGGCTTTCTGAACTTTTAGTCAAGTAGGTTTAAACCCAAGGGAGTAATGGTGCAAAGACGATGCATCCATCTTCTCTCTTCTTGATCCCTTTCTAGCTTTCCCTCTCTCGAAGTGGATCGCCATGAATATGACCTTAGCTGTCGAAATGGCGTTAAACATCTATTACTCACTCACTCCACTCGAAGTGGAAGGGTTTTTGATAAAGCTTAGAATTGATATTATAGGGCTGTCCTTCCAGCATTCTTCCGAAGTACTCGAGTTGTCTGGGCAGGAGCGAATGTGACTGGCTACTTCTTTACCAATGTTCTTTATGTCAAACATATGGCCTTTGAATCTCTCCAGAAGCTTGTTGTCTGTTTGGCCCACATACTGGTAGCCACAAAATTTGCAAGTAATGGCATATATTAGGTTCGATGTTTGGCAATTGACATTGTATAGGGTTCTATATCTTTTGCCATCACACAGAGAATAAATGTACCCACTCTTATCAAGTTTAGGGCAGTAGTTGCAAGTGTTAGGGTGTTTGCAGGGGTGACGTTTGTAGTGGGTTAGTTGGGTTTGAGCTGGTGGAGGCTCGGACCAGCTCATTCCCAAGTGATTTATTTCGTCTTTTTCCAAATACCAGGTTTGCAAAATGGAGCACTCTTGTTGCCTTTGATTTAAGCATTAAATCCCAATTGGATCTGATAATTTTTTTCCAATGGGGGATTGGATAGGTTATGAGTAACGATGCAGTAAAATGATTTCTCTTGTTCAGAGATTTTCTCTTTGACCTGAAGGAGGTCTGAGCGTTTTTGTTCTTCAGCTCTATTGATTGATTCAAGAAAAGTCTCTTGGGGTACCCCCGTTCCATACGATGACACAGTGAAAGTTCAAGAGGTGTACCCATGTGAAATCTTCTAGAAATCTGCTATCGTTTATTTTACAATCATGTTTGCAATGGGTAATTGGCCACTGCTATGTTTTGGATTCTTCATATTACTGTTTCATTTTAGCAGCTGAGTGGGGTGCAAAGGACCTGCGTTGTACATTCCTCAGACCCCTGTTATTTCTTGCATTATGTGGAATGAAAAGATCAGGTGGGAGAGAAGGGAACCGGCAGTGTAATATGCACGTCCAGGGTGCACGTATTGGAATGCTTGCCTGAAACCAGACGACATTTGGACCAGCGCGTCATCAGGGGCTCTTATCGTAAATATATTCGTATTCCAAACGTAATATCTGCCCTCTTAGATCCACATCAGTCTAACATGAAAACACATCCGTTCTAGCCAGTGATTATGTCACTGAGATGGGACATGCTAGCGGGAATGCATCCATCAGAAATCAATTAGTAAAACGCGACATTCACGTTTTCATCTACATTCGAGCCTTGGTGAACGATTTACATTAATTATGGCCTATTTCACACATTGATGGAGGGATATACGCTTTAAACATTTGGAATTTGCTCTAGGTGTATACACCTAGGGACAGGACAAAATTTCACATGTCAAACTTTGAAAATGTTGTGGTTTGTGTCCCAGAGATCGACTGAAGCTAAACATCAGAGGCTGACGTGAGTGGTGAAGGCGAGGCCTACCGGTGTAACAAGCAGCCATAATGTCCATTAAAGTGCAATTACTACATTACAGTGACACAGACTGTAGTGGCCCACTGTTTTATATTTCAGTCAGACAGGAGGGCAGTGTGATAAGTGCAAATATCGTCTGATGTTCCCTGCCGATATGACGTGATCGCCCCCAAATTAGGGAGTGGTCATTATTTATCAACGGGGGAGGGGTGGTGGGTTTTTGCGCGGACACACAGAAATTTTTTACGCCCCCCCCCCTCGATGGCAGTCAAAAGTTTTTTGCACCCCCCACTGGAGGCGCAGAGAGTTTTCGCGCCCCTCTTTGATCTATAGTAGTGTGCAGGCTTTTTTGCTAAAAAGAGGGTGAATTTTTTTAGCCCCCCCCCAAGAGGGGTCAACATTATTTTAGCCCCTCCCCCTCGGGAGGGGTCTGAAAATTTTACGCCCCCCCCCAAACCCACCACCCCCCCTGTTGATAAATAATGACCACTCCCTTACATCCCAGGAGCAGCCCAGCATTATGGAAGGGATGACCTTTTGTCTGGGGGCTATTCTTCATCCTCACAGAACATGTGATGAAATATAGGCTAGTATGATCTAAATATCTCTGTGCAGTTCCCATAGCCGATGATAAAAGGCCCCCTCTGTTCTACCCCTCATTGTTTCTCTTTCACCTGATTTTTTTTTTCGGGGACAATAACACACACACACATATATATATATATATATATATATATATATATATATATATATATATATATATATATATATATATATATATATTCATCGTACAGATGATATAGGTTTCTCACCATGAATGTGACTAAGCTATCGAAATGGAATTTAAGAACTATCAATCACTCACTAATTGTCTTTTTACAATTATATTGAGTCAAATAACATTCTGTCTGGAGACTGGTTAATCCTGGTCATAGAATAAGTCACACAACGATAGCTTTATCATATTTGCGATCTATAAAACCCATGGGTGATAGTGTCTTGATATGAAAAGCCTAACGCCCCTAAACATCAGACATGCTCCCTATCATTTGGGGTTTTAATTTAGCCCCAGAGGCTATGATCTACTTTAATGTTAAAGACACAAGATAAGGGACAACCAATGAAATAACCCTTTTAATTGCAATGTTAACAATAATGTTACAATTACGTATAAGAATTTTTACGATGTCTGCAGTCATTAGCTGACGTAGTGGACTTTTCTTGCTATACTTGCCAATTCTGCTCTGTGAAATAGCAACACACATTGTGGGAAAATATAACTCGCCGATAAGTTACACTCCCAGGCCGAATTGTAAATGGGCAATACATACCGCTGTAGCACATACACTAGAACCCAAATAAGGTCATTGGGGTTGTACAAACATCAACTACCCGTGTAGTCCTGACAAATAATCAATCCGCTGTAAAATGGTGCGCTGGGCTGACAGTGTAGAAGAGTGAGTAGGAAGCCATATGTTTTGGTCTATATTCATTAATCAGCATATAATTGATTCATAGAATAACTTTTATAGTTTTGGTCTTCCTAATTCAGTCCATCCGAAAATCAGGCAAATTAAGCCCACAGTGTACAGATCTATAGGCTGTAGAAAATAAAACATGATGTTCCCGTTTCAATCCATATCGAGATCAATTATTCTCGCAGATTAGCCCTCAAATCGCAGACTCGCAGGAAATCTGTTACCCCTCATGGTGAATAAAGAGGTTCTGTATGGTTTATTCTGAATATATGCATATATAAATTTGTTCCACAAAGAGGGGGGAAAAGGGAGAATAATTATTTGTTCATACTCAGAAGAAACAAAGAAAATGTCCCAAGTACATATAGGCACTTTAGTCTCCTGACCTCTTGGGAATAGATAAATCCATATATAGTAGGACCTCCCTCTGGTGTAAGAGCAGCGAAGGCTACCTGTGGGTCTGGAATCTGGGACTGATTCCACAAAGGGTGGGTCAAGGAGCTGCCCCATCCCCACCCTGTACGAGCAGCTCACGATGAGCAGCTTCCACAATTAGAACATTCTCACGGTCCCCATGGGCTGAACACAGTCAGAAACAATTGGTCTGGGGACGAACTGAAGAGGCCTAAGAACCGGTGATTCCGTCCCTCTGAGGACACAACAGGATCCCTCTCAAATGATACCCACCTGTCACTCCCCCTAATGGGAGTCACACGTAACTCTCCCTAGGGTAGAAAACCGTCAATCGGCATTTGGAGGAGGGAACTATTTGTCGCGGAAGGGAAACCGTACCCCGGTGGTTACCAGGGGATTAATGCACCTATAGATGTTTGGTGGTGGAGTGGGTTGTGACCACAATTGTGATTAGCAACCGACATTTATCTCGCTCATCAAATTGGCATGCTCATCTTATGAGTGGGGCCTGCACCAGTAGGGATGGGTTGCAGCTTGGTGGGTGGATGCAGTGGAGGGTGGGATGTGATTCATTTAACTTCAATATTCACTAAAAAAATCTGTTTATGGTTAACTTTGAGCATTGTGATTTCATGCTACGTACAGTACGTCATAGACGACAAACCGGATGCGCCTGCTCTGCTTTCCGCGTCCCCCCCCCCCACCCCTTGCCTTACTAATTTTATCCTTGTTTACTCAAATATTTCCTCCTGTACATTATCAAAATAGGCTCTACACACCCAACTGGTTTTTGAATATATGGAAATAACTTTGTGACAAACCATTGGTATATAAATATATTTGTTTAAGTGTTCAATTGTAGGCGGCCCTGGTGTATAATTTCTGTAACGAAGCAGGGACCTTTGTGCCCTCTGCACTACTGGTAGATGTTCCTGTTCGCAGATGGTGTCTCGTATTGTTATCCAAAACAGAATACCAGTATCCATGTCAAGCTTGGTCTAATCAGTCACGACCCTCTTCTCGAATTTTGACGACGGTCATCAGAAAGCCCTTGTACTGTTTTAGGCATGCTGTTTCCAGCCGAAGTAATTGCAAGGGGATATCTGATTTCGCATCTAGAAATGCGTCATACCATTAATTCTAAAAATTGGTAGTTTTTTTGTGTATTAACAATAAAGACACCATAAAATCAGGTTCACCATATTTTACTGTCTCCAAAATACATTCAGATGAAACATGCATGCGTATTTATCATGTTGTTGTGTATGGACAACCGCTGGAATTCCCCCACCTAGAAGCAATTTACAAATTCGCAACCAGGTTATGTCATTGTTGATAATTGTCATAAATAGTTTGTTATTGCAGTTCGTATTTTGTTTCGATCATAAGCGATATTTTTTAGCTCAATGAGGCCCATCGTTGAAAAATAAAGTTTCCCTTGCCTTTATTATCACTACAATTCAAGAGGTTTGAAAAATGTATGTATGTATGTATGTATGTATGTATGTATATATATATATATATATATATATATATATATATATATATATATATATATGGTTGCTCTAGCACATGACATAGCAACCATTCACTACCTATGTTCATACTGTGTGATGGCACAGGGGAGCTATATGCAATTTAAAATCAGTGAACTACACTGCAAAAATGGTGTTTAGATCCTAAACACAGTTCTAAGCATATTCTTGCAACGTTTTTGTAATCACATTAATTTCCTAAACATGTTTAGCCAAACAATGTGCTTAGATCAAGTGTTTAGAAATGTAGCTGTTTAGGTTAAAACTTTTGTGTTTAGATATATGAATTTTTGTGTTTAGGTGTTTAAATGATTTGATGGAGAGTTAAGGTTTGCAGACATGTATGTATTAAAAAGCAGAGATATATTTTGTTTGTTTTTCTCATTTACTTGGGGGGGGGCATCACCAGGTATTTACTTGTCAAAGTCTCCAAAGATGTCAGCCACACCTATATATGTGTACATATATATAACACTGCATCAGAATGAGAGACTTGAGAAAGTACAACATCTTGGCAGGAAGGACATTGCCTTATCTATTCCAGAATAACATCAAATAGGTGTCAGTCATGGAGTTTATTGATTATTTTATGGTAATGATGGTGGCATGAGGTGAATCTAGTCAATTTTCTATTGCCCTTTCTATTCACATGACATTCTATGAAATGAAACCATAATAAACATGGGATTTGAGGATATTTGTCACAACAATTGATTATAACTGTGTGCAGATAGTCCAGTCAAAGGTAGTGCTGCTACCTGGTGTGGATTTAACATCCAAGTATCTAAACATATTGATGTTTAAGTCTAAACACCTATTATTCAACTGTCTCAACTCTAAACATCTAAACATGTTTAGCATAAATGTTTATGTAGTTAGAATAAAAGTGTTCATTTCCTAAATGTGTAGTCGATGAGACACCTAACTGACCTATATGTTTAGGTTTTAAACATGTTTAGACCTAAACATGTTTAAAATCTAAACACCATTTTTGCAATGTATGTCCTTGAGGGGAGACTATGCACAAGTATGTACCTACAGTTATGAATCTAGGCTTTGTTGCTATGCAAAACCACTATTGCTAGGCCACCACACAACCTAACAATTATCACCTATATTCCTCATCTATGATGGAAGTCACAGAAGAGTTATATGCAAGTTTACATCAGGGGAGTATGTTACTGAAAGGAAACCATGCAGATATCATATTTGAGCACATTTTCAGGCTTGGTTGCTATGCAAAGCTACTGTTGCTAGAAAACCACACCACCTAGCAACAAAGCAAAAGCACCACTGTATTCTACTAAGCTCATTTATAGGGGGTAGGACCCACCAGATACTTTCTAGACTGCACATATATGTAATTCAAAGTGACATTTGATTCTATTGTCGGCCATTTTGAATTTCAGCCATATACAGCCTCGCCATTAAATCTTATGAAGTAGAAACATGTATGTTCTTAATCAGCACCCTTTTTAACATAAGATTCAGGAAAATGGATAAAGATTTAGCATGGAAAAACATCCATTTAGATTATTGAAATGGAACAGCATTGTATTGACTCATAGTATTTTCTTTGCTTCTAAGGCAATAATGTGGGTCATAGTCAACAAGGAATGCTGCAAAATGTCTCATATTACTCAGAAAGTTTTGGCCTACATAAATCATATTAGATATTGTGGTTAGATGGGGATAAGAGCAAGATTTATACATGTATCTGGAGTGTATTTACATTTTTCAGTTAAAAAGGGAACGTTGTGATTTCAGTCTTCCATCTTCCCAACCGTCTGATAGACTCAAATCTGAACTTAAAAACATGTATTAGGGCTTAATGAAAAGCTTATTATGTCTTCTTTCTAAAGAGACCAATAGTGTCAGGATCTAGACAAGGTAAGATAGTCTTAGAGCTTAGGGATTGAGCATACCCTTTGAATAACATGGTAGCAAAATTGACCCAAAAGTGGTCTGAACCCGCACATGGATAATGAGCAAAAACCGGTAGTGCATCCCAAGATAATCAATTTTAACATCTTGAATCTTGTTCAGGGGACCCTAAGGATCGAAAAAAATACCTGTCACGTTGGGATGTGGGGGGGGGGTGCATGGTGGTCCCTATCAGCCCCCGGCCTAGAATACTGAGTTTGTTATTGCCAGACCCAGGCCCCCTGACCAGTCTAGTAAATGTTGGAATGCGCCATATATGTATGTATGTATTTATAATATTTATAATATTACAATAATGTGGATAAATAAGAAGACAATGGGTTTGGTGAGAATTGACTTTGTCAATATCAATCCTATACATGCCTTTATTAAATAAGACAATAATTCACAATATACAATATAAATAACAATCCAATTGTAAATATACATATAATCACAAAATAAGACAATAACAATTAAAGTTAAAAATTTCCAGCACCACCCAGCGTGGTGTGTGCTGTTTGAGCATATGAAGCCAATTGACCGTTAGTTCAACGGTTGGGGCTTATATACTGGAGGAAATGTTATGTGTGACGTCATAGAAATCCATGCGCCCTGGTGAAAAGTAGTACCTTTGTATCACTCATTAATTATATATATATACCTGGGAGTATATAGTTCCATATATATATAAATAAATATATATATATATATATATATATATATATATATATATATATATATATATAATGGGCAATTTTTATTCTAGGTGTCTCAACTTTCAAGCAAGTTAGATACATTAAAGGAGAGTAATTGAGACAGGACTCTGATATTTGGTATGGACAATATACTATTAGGAAACCAATTATTGGTGAGTTTTCAAGCAATTTGCATTAATATCGTGGAAGTAATGACCATGTTGCCGGATCTTACATTCCCATGTAGCAAGCCCGCTCGGGGCCAAATTGGTTTTACCCGGGATAAGGTGGTTCAAAGCGGGCAGTATTCAGTACATGGGTTTTAGGTTCGGCAGATGCTGGGTTTCCAGTCAGGGCCACACAGGGCAGCCCAAATCGGGCAAACCCACTTGAGCCCGTTGGGCTCCCAATGGGTTTTGTCCTCAGCATACGGTCTGGGCCACATTGGGCCGCCCGATTTGGGCACTGGTCAGCTTTAAAATGGGCAACCACATTGGGCCCAGGATGGTTTCAAAATGGGCATCCCAAGATGGGTACTTAGCTGCATAAAGTCTTCCCAGTCTGGGGTGAGAGTGGGTTTGGACAGGGCAGCCTCATCTTCTGAACTGTTCTAAACTCTGTGATGAGTGTTCCCCCTCCCTCTCTCTTTTTTGTTCGTCCCTCCCCTATCCATCCCCTACCCCTTCCATCTCCTCCTCATTCCACTCAACCTGCCCTGCCCTTTCCCCCTCTCACCCCGCTCTGCCCTGCCCTTCTGTCACCCTGCCCTCCCTGGGCCTCCCTAGCCCACTTAAAAGGGTCTATTTCTCCTCTTTCCTATCCCCTCAGGATGTGTGTGGTGCACATATGCGCAGGCACTGACACATTCCTCTGTGAATTTGTGTAATGAGGATCTCACCATGAATATGACCTTAGCTGTCGAAATAGTGTTAAACATCTATTACTCACTCACTCTCACTCCCAGCCCTCACCCTGCCTTGCCCTGCCCTGCTCTCACCCTGCCCTGCCCTGCCCTGCTCTCGCCCTGCCCTGCCCTGCTCTCGCCCTGCCCTGCCCTACTCTCATCCTGCCCTGCCCTCCTCTCACCCTGCCCTGCCCTGCTCTCACCCTGCCCTGCTCTCACCCTGCCCTGCCCTCTAACCCTGCCCTGTCCTACTCTCACCATGCACTGCCCTGGCATCTCCTTTGCTCACATGCCCTGCCCTGCTCTCACCCTGCCCTGCCCTCATCTCACCCTGCCTTGCCCTCTTCTCACCCTGCCCTGCCCTCCTCTCACCCTGCCCTGCCCTCCCCCCTCCTTTCCCTCCACCACTGCTGTAGGACACTTTCCCTATACCATTAATACACAGGTAGGTTCATAGTAGGGATCCATATATTTCATGTAAAAGGCAACACTGACTAGTCCTGGAAAGAACAGCTTCATGTCTTTCTTTGTACTAGTAGGCTTGCAAGGTGTATTTGTGGTGTGGGGGCAAACAGCCCCCACACTTGGCCAGGTATAAGAGGACTATATATAGAGGCAATTGACAAACCAAAAATATCCCCTGCCCCTGTAGGCCAGTCCATGGCAGACTCACTACAAAGTGGTTTCACAGCACTCCAGGCAGAATTCTACTACCCATACCAAACTTATTTCTTTTAGACATAGGACAACTGGAATAGACTACTAAATCAGATATGAAGTAATAATGTGCAGACTTTCTCATAGTCTGGAAATACTTAGATGTTTCTAGTCAAAAGTGCAAATCAAGGTCATCTGAGTAGTAGTGAAATGGCAACACCATTTCTATTGCACTGAACTTGGAACAAGAGCAGATATGCAGAGGTACAGTCATTATGAACTTGAAGGCTCTCTTCTCTACTCCTACATAGGCAATTAGTAGGGGAAGATTGAGGCCAGAATGTCACTTTAATGAATCAAAGTGCCTTGTGTTGGCTGAATGAGTTTGATTCAAATGAATGGTACTGCTCTGCCTTTCCACTTGGGTAGATATTGCATTTACTGCTTTGGTGATGGGGGGGGGGGTTAGATTAGCTCAAGGATTTGTTGCTTATTGACCTTTAAAAAAAAAGAAAAGATTTTGGATAAATTTCTCAAAAGGAATTTTTAACATGTCACCACTAATTTTTCATCAAATCGGGCAGCCCACTTTAGGCCACACCAAAAACCCATGTTAAACTCACTTTGAGCCCAAATCGGTGAGCCCAATTTCAAACAGATCTGTGCCCGAATCGGTTAGCCCAGTGTGGCCCAGACCCTTTGCTGAGGACAAAACCCATCGGGCGCCCACTGTGTTAACCCAGTGTGGCCCACATCAGGAGCCCGCTCTGGCCCAGACTCGGGCCACACCATTTTTGCTACCTGGGTTGCCATAAATTCACCTATATGCAAAATCATGGTTAAAATACTAAGAAAATTCCTTCAAATGTTTCTAATATATTTTGACTCTCTCATTTCTCAGCCTTATGTGATTGATTGAAATGGATATTGCCCTCTTAATTTGAGTCTGCATCAAATTATACTCTACAATATATAAAAAAGGCATTTGTGACATTTGAAAAAACGCTTAGATTTTCATGATATTAGGGGTAAAAACCACTAAGAATAGTCAAAATCCAATAATTAAAAGACACAGACCAATGATTTAGTGTATGGTGGCTACTGCACTGGACAACCCCTTTCCCCCTAGCCTGTACCGTCTACCAACACAGGGTAATCCCTCCCACCAGACTCCACCCATCCTCCACCGTGCATCCTCCTCCCTTCTCCAGTCGTCACTCCTCCAGTGGTGTCGGACATCCTGCTGGCGGATCCGGCACATCCTGGATGGGATCGATCCGGATCCATGGGGTAGGATCCACACCTGCTTTGATCGTCGCTACCGCGGCCACCACCCAGGAAGTATGCATCCTAGGGCCTAGATTAGAGGAGTTTGTTTCTTAACGATTTATACCCAATTATCAGCCTACTTCACAATCGTCGATACTATCACGAAGCCTACCCTGTGATCGGAACAATGGTTGTGGGGTTGAGATTTTGCAGTTCAGCGGTTTTGCCTGCCATAATTTGCTGATGCTGTTTTGCGGTCTGTAACTTATTTGGCTTTGTTTGTGAAACCAATTAGGAATTTCCAAGAACCTTAGCATTTCTATCGAAAGTTCAAAACCTTCTTTGTTGTGTTTCTCGTCCGGAAGTTCATTCTATTGAACAGATAGTGTCCGCCGGACGTGTCATGGGGTTAAGAATTTCTTATGTTCATACTTGTTTTTTTAGTGAGATTTCACAGTCAATAATGTCCGCTTTGACCCCTACATGTCCCCATACCTCGCCGGCACAGAGGTGCAGGGCGTTAACTTCATAGGGGGCCTCCATATCCTTTTTATATTTGTATAGAAGTCTTTGATCCCTCTCAGCTCGAATTTGGGGCTCAAGATATCTCTAGATCTACATGCTACATTTATCAATATTCCAATACCATATATATGTGACAGGATAACGTTTTGCGGTCTGGTGTTTTTCATGTCTCCTTTTTTAAATCCTTTCACTTTTTGTTTTATTTTATTATACTTTTTTTTTATTGGGGGGTATATCTTTGTCGCCCTACCCTTACCTTCTTGCTCAAAGCAGGGTATTGCATGTATATGTCATGTACCAATTAGATCCCTACATAGCACTAAGCATAAGTTCGAGAATGTGATAGATATGACAAAATTTGACTTGTGGGCGAAAATCTGGGTTGTGCACCAATTGCAAAATAGTTGATTCGATGTCATACATTGATTGCCATGTGAACCAGACATAATTTACCTTAAGGAGAACTTATGATATTTTTTGTAAACATCAATACAGGTCTATACAAGGATGTATATTTTGTCAAGGTCATTGACATTTAATTAATATTCGGGATTCATTCGAATATTGAAATTAAGCAAAATGACCATGTCTTTTCATAGAAAATGAACGAAAAAAAATCAGTGAAAACCCAATATGTGAAATGTACTGGGAATAGGGACCTTAATGCACCCTGCACTAAGGGCCCTTTTCTCAGATCGTGTCACATATGCATTGAAACACTGGTAATATCATTCCTCTTGGAAGCTAATGTCATTAAGTCATTCTAGAATGAACGACAAACATGTTAACATAGGCTATCAGATATAAATAAAATCGGAAAATAAATATTATTTTCATGATAAAGGGTATAATGGTATCTGAATACTTAAATATCTAAACCAGAATGAAGAGCAATTATTGCTCAGTTTGACCTGTAAATTTCATTCTGCTATCTCTAACAGCTTTTATAAAGTACTGTCCCATCCAACTGCATTTAGGGATATTTAAAATCATATCACGTATTATTGCCCTCCTATCTCTTAACATAGGGGTTATTTTTTCTTCAATGTAATATTTCCCAAATTATTATTGGAACATTGTCCCATTTCAGAATAGAATAGTTCATCATATAAATGAATATCCTGTGGGGCAAAAGGTATAATTTTTCGACTTCTATTTTTGAGCACCTTTCACCCCAATTGGTACGGATTTCAGATTGTCACCCTTATGTTCGTTGAAATAGGTTAAGAAGACACAAACATGTCTCCATATAGGTGTGTGTGACACCAAAGCTAAAGCAGGGCGGAACCTTGCCAGACCCAGGAGCAGCAATGATGGGTATGGTGGCTGCCAATGTAATAAATCTGTTCAATCAGCAGAAACGAGGAGATCACCCACGCATCCCATATGACATCATGTGTAGGCGTACTTACCCCAGGCTACCCCATGGAGGATGGACAAAAGGGGATATCGATGACGTAGTGTATTGTTTGTTACAGGTCCTCTCGTAGGTTAACTGGAGGCGGCCCGTGTGTGATACCCATGAATAACTTAGGGTATCATTCTTCATTATCTTTTATCAACCACACAAGGAATCGTTACATGTAAACATCCCTGTACCTCAGCCAGCGTTGGCAAGTGTGGGAAAATGATAATAGACGCATGCAACCAATGTTGTAAAGGGTGTTTGTGAATTCACTATTTCCAAAGAAAAGAGGAGAGACCCCATGGCACACAGAAAAAAAAATCCAAGTTAGTAAATATAATTTAACTTAGATAAACTTTAAATAGGCAAAACACCCAAAACATGACTAACATATTAGTAGTATTGACTGACCTATTAAGGCAAGCTGACTTGACTTAGCCGAGAGAGAAAATCTGTTACTGTGTCTTGTGGTAGTAGTTTTGTCTAAGGAATAATAGTTTTCTTCACACCAGGTGGCAGTGCAGATATGTGTATATCATGAAGAAGGCCATAATCAAAATAATAGTGATTTCAATTACTTTTGACATGATAAGGCTTCTACAATGTAACCTGACATGATAATTAACAAAATACATTTGATATGTTTATCAATTATTGAATAAGCAAGGAAGGAGAATAGAAACATCTGTCCCATGGATATTCAAATACACTCATATGTGTGTATAGACAAGCAAAAAGGGTCCCCCAGGGGAAAAGTCAATTTTTAAATTCAGGCCACAAACTTTCCAATGATATATTGCATGAGAAAATATGTCTCCTAATTTTAGAGTTACAGCTCTATTATCTTAGATGGTTACCAACCTATTCAAATCCCAAATAAGGTCTACCTTGTATATTTCATGAGATATATCAGATGATGTTGTATAATTAGGAATAATTCTGCAAATTAGGAATATTGTCATATTCTTCACAATCTTTTTCTCATAAAATTTGATTTGATTATCAGATTTTTACCATCTTTTCAACACACCGATCCTTATGGGTGTGGCTACAAATAGGCTTTTTTGATTCCTCAATTTTGAGTGAAAATAATGTTTCCATGGCAACCAATATCAACAAAAGCACTGATTTCTGCCCCCAAATGCCCAAAAACGTTCTATATACATTCCAAATTTGGAAGGTTTTCCTTAAAATGGGAATTTCCCTTTAGGACGATTGTAATCTACATAAAAAAAAGTAGTATATAACTATTATTGGTATATTTTCCCCCTTTAAGCCCTAGTGGTGTCCCCCTGGTGGCCAGAATTGGTACTAATCCCCCTCGGACGGTCCTCCTCACATGTCTATAATGTTGAGTCTGTGACCATGTAATAAACCCAGGGCAACTTAGCTAAGGGTTAGAAATGATGTGAGGCATTAGACATGCTTCTTAAATGATGAGGCTCTGCTGTGGGTGTCTAAACCCTATGTAGGCCTAGAGTTTACACTGACTTTTTCAATTGTCAGTAGAAAAGGAATTGCCATGAAACCCCACACATATGTGACACTCTAAGCTAAAAGTTACACCTTTGGTTTAAAGAATGCTGGTTAGTACTATTCTTTTGTGTTAAAACCCCATCTTTAAGTTTCACTTTGAGTTTAGGAATCATCTATAAAAGACAACAGGCCTAGGAGAATGGCCTATAAAACCTAGGCAAAATCAGGCAAGTTAGAACTTTTCCTAATAATTAGCTCTAAACTCCTACAAAAAGGTCGGTGGTTTGGGCATGTGCAAGCTCTCAACTTAATCTTGCCGACCCCTGCTTGGAGAGTGTGGAGGAAAGGGTCTTGCACGGATGGTCACATGATCTAGTATGGCGTACAAATAGATAATGTGACAGCCCCAAATGGCTGTATTGTTTATGTATTGGATACCTATATTTGGTAGGCTGTGGGACAATTGGACAGGATGATTCAGATTCAGATGCAATGCGAACCATGATAATATCCAGCTCTTCTTATAGAATTTGAAAAACTACAACCCTAGTGATACTGTCCTTATGCCATAGAATTATGGAATGGCAAAAATCCGATTTTTAATGTTAGGGAGTGGTAATTTTTTAACAACAGGAGGGGGGGTTGGTTAGGGGACAAAAAAAAATTAGACCTCTGTAAGGGGGGGAACAAAAAAAATTTCGCCCCTTTCATGCAAAAAAGCCTGTGTGCGACTATAGAATAATAGGGGGGGGCAAAAAAGAATTCAGACCCCTCGGAGGGGAGGGACGGAAAAATGTTCGCCACGCGCATGGAATTTCACCAACCTCCCTGTTGTTAAAAACAGGTTAATTACATGTATCATTTCCCCAGGGGTAGACACTAAGACTGGCCCGGTGGCCAATGGCGAGTAGTTTTGAGTTTTGGCCAGTGATTTTTTTTTTTTTTTTTCAAAAACAACCTTTTGTGTGGAAAGGGGCCGTTCAACATTTTCCATGACTTTCCATGACTCAATGAATTTTCAGAAATTCCATGACAACTTTTAATTCCATGATGTATAGGAATATCTTCATTCAATGGTGCCCCTTAAACCTGAAGTACCATATACGGTACATAGGAAATGATTGACTCAAACACACATTTATTTTTTCCTTTACAAGTAAAAAAAGTAAAGCTTCATGCAGGGCTTCCAACTTGAAAAATGCTGGGCTTCATGTCCCTCCATACGCTATCAACATGACGAATGCTGGGCTTCATGTCTCTGTATGCAATTTGCTCAGGATGTTTCCAATAATGTTTCTAATCAGGTCTACAAGCATATCGAAATCTAAACAATTAATAAATAATAACATTCTTCACATATTTATCCTCATCGGTAGACAAAGCTGGCACAATCCCGTGATCAAGGAGAACTACAATAGAAAAATAAATAATGAGGCTTTGTTCACAAAACTGTACAGGCATGATGCATACCAGGGCACCGTACCGTACATAGGTCATATGGTAGTTGGTACATGTGAATTCAGACTTTTCTATCTTTAAATGGGTGCTCATCAGCGAATAATCCACCGATCTTCAAATGGGTTTTACCAACATGAAGATAAAATATTCAGGTATTTAATGTGACATGAGCGCCATTGAGCCTACACTAGAAAATTTTCTGTGGGTCATACTATACAGAAAAATGAATTCAATTTTGGGCTAAAGTTTGCTGCAAACCGTACAACCCACGCATGAGTTTGTCCTGATTTTGGCCAAACCATACCATGCAACATCTGAAAAATACATGACACATCAGGTACACCTTTATCTCAATGTTTACCTAATAAAATGAAGCGGGGAGGGGGGTATTTTGGAAATACAGACACAGATACTGGAAAGTCTGCTCGCCACCTTCACGGTCCCTTGCCATCGCCATTTTGTCCAGTCACGTGACCGTCCATGCAAGACCTTCCTCCACACTTTCCAAGCAGGGGTCGGCAAGATTAGCTCTTAACTTGGCTTAAAAGTTAGGCATTTCAGCTAACGTTTGCCTAAGATAGTTAGGTTCAATTTTTTTCTGTGTAATAAACCAGGTGAATAAGAGGGCAATACTAATAATATGATACATGGTCTTTGATGGAGTCCCTATTTATGTCGGAAGTTCAAGTACACCTGGGCTTTTTCCACTGCTTTTCTTTTGTATCTTAAACTGGTTTGTCTCATGACACAGAACTAGGGACAATGTAGCCCAAGAGGGAAGTATTGGTTTAGAGCAATTCTCATGATTCTCTCATTCTATTTCCTGTGAAGAGAGTCCATAGTCTACCAACATCTTCGACTTTCAAAGGGACTTTGTTTCTCCTTATGACATTATATAGAAAGCAAATAGCGAAAAGACCTAAGATGAGACCGACGATTTCGTCTACGTTGGTCACTAAATTTTGATTTTTCAATTTCAGAGGTTTTTTATTACAGTCAATAATGCACAAATGTTCAGCACGACATTCGGCTGAAATACCCTCGTAACAAATTATGAAAGGCTATAATTATAACAGGCCGGATGATTCACATGGTTTTTAGTGAGGAAATTGATGGTGTGGATTCTTTTGTGAATTTGTGTGTAATTATTTTCTAAGCGTCCGTTGACAGACTTGCTTTTTTCCACAATGGTATTACATTGCAGATCACGTTTTTGCTGATACATCTGTGAAGTACGGCTCGCCCTATGCTGTACTATGAAGGCTATCGGCGCCCTGAATTTTTAAAGCCATATCGACAGATAGGGTCATTGTCATGGCGAGAAAACTATATTAGATATAGGTTTCACAGATTAATATACAACTTTCCACGTATATGGGCACACTTCAGAGGGGGCAGAAATGAAAAGAGTAAATAGATGAACACAATGTATGTGCCTGCGGACATGGACACCAAACACACCCAGAAAAAAAGATTATAAATACATGTACATGAAAGGAAGGCTTAGGGTGAGCTACCCTGAGTGTCTGTGCTCGGCCTAAGCGTTCTACACTGTAGGGTAGGGACGGAACATTGACAGCTAGTCAGTCTAAGGGTGAGCTGACAGGTAAGCAACGGTTCAGAACTACTCTGTGTCAGCCAGTCTATGTCTGACCTGCTACGGGTGTGGTCCTTATCATTTAAGGCCCGCATGATGGCCCCAGTGTCATGTTAAATTCTTTTGTTGCTCTGACGAGTCTGGTGCCTAGCATGGCATTGGAGCATCATGCGTACCCTGCAGAAGTATAATTATCACTGAAGGATTGGCGAGTTGCTGTATTTATGGGTCATAATAATCAAAGGCAGAGGTCTACTGCATTATTCTAGGCTTATGTCATGCTGCACATGAATGGGTGACCTTGGAATAACCTTCTAACGTACCTACATCTTATGTGGATCTCCACACCTAGCAATTTACCCACATGACAAAGACACAATTTCAGAATATAAGTCGGCCTCTCACCGAGAAAAAGGGGATAGGGAAGGGGGTGGTTGACCCACCCCTTAAGAATGAGGAGCTCCCTATATAAGGCCGTATCAAAGTATCAGACAACTAACAAGTGCCCCTCTATACAAGACCCCTGGGCCCTGAATGAGAATTTGGTTCCAACGCCCCTGTTTGATAAATGCGTATGTATGCTATAGTCACGAATGAGTAGTATGTGGAAAAGGTGGCTTTTGTCACAGGCGACTCTATGTTTCTACTCACCAGTGAGTAGTACATCAAAATGTGGCTTTGTCACAGGCGACTCCATGTTTCTACTCACCAGTGAGTAGTACATCAAAATGTGGCTTTGTCACAGGCGATTGTTCTACTCACCAGTGAGTAGTACATCAAAATGTGGCTTTGGCACGGGCAACTTCCTTCTTGTCATGCGTGAGTACATTAAAATGTGGCTTAAGTTAATCACAGCTCGGTTTATGTTAGTCATGGGGGACGAGCTGGTCCTAAGTAAGTACATATAGTACCATGATATCCAACAATGATCGGCAAGATAAGTATTTCATATGACATTGTCACACTCTCTCTTAACTCATATGTTACTCCCCCACCTTAACTGCTACGGCAGTATAGGAGTCCTGGGGGGGGGGCGTCCGGGGTATACATACATAGAGCTTTTTAGATTTCACCAAATCCAGAAATTCTAGAACGCCTTCAAGGTAGGATGCGTCTCATACGCAAAGTATATTACAGTACATCGAAATATGGTTTTGGCTCACGTAGCTTCATGTCTACCCACAAAATAATAGTAGTTAATAAAAATGTGGCTTTGACAAAAGGTTATTCCGTAGTAAAGTATTCAACTTTAGACTAGCCATGAGAGAGTAGTACTTAGAAATGTGTCTATGTCAATGGAAAGTTTACTTTCTGGTCGCGAGTAAGAAGCACATATATGAGTGACCTTATAACAGGTTACTATGCTTAGTCAACGCTTAGAGGTGTAGACGTAATATCATCTATCCCAGGTTACCTGATGTGTTGTAACTGTGAGAAGTAAATGGAATCACTGCCCTCGAGGTAAACTTCAATAGGGAGAAGTATATAGAAATCTGGCATTTTCACTAGCAAGTTCGCATCTGGTTGATGTCATATATGAAGATTATTGCCTTAGCATGTGAAGTATGTGAAAATGAGTCATACTCCCCGCAATTAAACTGATATAGAGTCCTCACTAAGTACTGCAATGCCATGTATGAAATATGACCCTCATAGCATGATTGCCAGACCATACATCTATGCATTAGCTTAGTGCTACATATTTCAAAACGGTTCAGGGGCCATAATTAGTATGGTAATTAAGATTAATGATAATGGAACTGAAGAGTTTCCACTGCGGTCTGCAAAACTGTGTACACGAAAGGCAAAACTGGTATAATCCAAAAATGTATGGATGATGGGTTATCAGATCATAAGGAATATCATGGAAAAGCACATGTAGGATTAGTATTGTATTTATTTTAGAGGGTACTCTAATCATAGCAAAATGAAAAGCAACAATGCCAACCTACATCTTTGTATAGGGATAAACACATTACCCTATAGTTTAATGAGCCTCCATATCTCATGAAAGGTCTAAGAGGTACATAGCTTTGGTGCACTACCGACATAATATGAATAAATGCACAGACACTTGACTGGTGCCAATTGACCTATACTGCAACATGGTATAATAAAATACGACAAGGGTGGATTCTGACTCATTATATACAATATCCACTGCGAGGTTGATCTCAGAGGCGCTGCCCCCTCATGGTCAGATCTCCGGAAGCAGAGGTGAGATCACCTCTGCACCCCCACCCTGCCCTCTCCCACCATAATTGTTGGTCAAATAATTGTGGTCCATATGAGAATGGTAATATCGTGCAAGGCCACAGGGTGAGTTGGGTAGGAGGCGGTATGCATAGAGTAGTCATTGACACTTGTGGTATTGCAGCCGAGGTCAGTGGGATTAATAATGCAAGGACCAGCTACCCTTCACTCTCCATCCTACTGAAATACCCTATCCTCCGCCTCACTTCACCCATCAGGGGTGGTATACTAACTAGCTCAGCTTCCTACCCTGTCCCTCATACACATAGACCATACAGTGCAATCTAGTCACCGATCGCCTCCTGTTATGGCCCATACTATCATCAGCACCTATGTAGGCTGTTTTTCTTCCTAGATAACGTGTGTATTATCAATAATGGCAGCAGTATATGAATCAATATGAAGGTAAATGTCACATACCTGTACGTCAATATTAATGTTGCTCATTAACAAGGTGGCAGTAAATACGGTTATAACGATAAGCCCCTAGCTGTAGCTACCCTTCCCCAACCCTCCAGGTTCACTGGGTCCTGACTCACTTGTCCAACAAGTAGTTCATCATGATTCAATTGAAGCGTTGAATCAATGTAGAAATAACGTTGACCAACATTAATTAACGTTATTTCAATGTTGATTTAACGTTCTGTGCCTACTGGGCTATGTTTAAAATATACACAATGGCAAAAGTTAGAAAATGTGGTACCAATGCTCTCTTGGAGTTACTGGGCAGACAGTCAAAATGTAGATTACTTGATCAAATTCGCTCTCCTGGCAACTACTGGAGAGGGATGGGCGGTGGGGATAGGGTAGGGATCGGGCATGTGCAGGTTAGGTTTAGGGAATGGGGACTTTCCCTAGATCTACACCAGGTTCACTCCGTTCTCTCTTTCACTGCCACCAAGTGCAGATTTTCCGCATGAAAAAACTCGAATAATGCAACAAGCTATTGGGATCCCTCCGGGATCCCTCCCATTTTCCGTTGTTTGTATGAACCTGGAAAACAAATACCAAACCACCGGTGGACCTCCATGCGCCTGGACCAGGGGAAACAGACCTGTAAAGTTTTCATAAGGTGGACCATAGTGGATCCTTGCCTGGTGGCGAATTGATTTTTTTTCGCTAATGAGGCTTTAAACGTTGCAACGCAGCGGGGTGGGTGTCGTCTGCTGGAGCGCAGTGACGCCCTCCCACGGCTGGTTGGCCAATCAGCGGACGCTTGGTGGACTGCTAGATAAAATACGGACATCGGGTTTGTGTCAAACAACGCGCTAAACTGTCCGCTGGGAAAGCCGTTTACTCCCCTTCCGACCAGGCATCCCGGACCAACCACTCCCTTGAACCAGCACGCCGCCGCCGCCATCCGTCGCACCACTTGCCGCCACTTCTCATCGGAACCTGCCCCAGACCATCACTAGCCAAGTCTTATCAAACTCGTCTAAAAGTCAACATAACGCACCAGCAGTCAACATTTACTCCTTTGAAGTTAACCCATAAGTTAAACCATCTCAACTTACTGTACATAATAAGCATTTTGAAATACTGTTAGCCTGTACCAGAGGAACAGAGATACATTGGAATCCTTTCAGAAGTTTTAAACGCCCACATGAGGCCTATACGTCATTAAGGTAACACGTCATGATTTCAGACATTGGCGCCCAGTGAGAGGAACGCTGCATCCGACTTCTATTTGTCGTATGCCCAACCAGCACCTTCCCGCCACTTTTTGTGAAGAACGCCGTTTGGCACCAACTTCTTCGCCCGCAGACGACTTTTTGCATCTTGCTCGCCCTATGGTCCTCAACGCCACGATCTGATGACAGCCGACAGGGAGGGTTATTGAATACGTAATGCATGCTCCCTTCGCCACCTAGGTGGGGGTTATCATTCCACGTTGCCAATTCACTCGCGTAGGAGGCCCCCCTGACGTTGGCCACACATTTCAAAGTCGTCTGCGCGGTGTTCATAATATATAATACATACTCCAGCAATTCAACCACTGGCAGAGGGCGTCTAAATAGTTCTTTATCGACACAGAACAATATCTTTACATTGCTGCATACGTTGCAAGTTTAGCTCACTCTCAACTCAAGACGTGGATGTACATACATGCATGAGTCCCCAGACAGAACACGTTTATTAGCATTTGAATGTTGATCTGCAAATAGTCTGGTGGTTCTTTTCATGAGACAATTCAAAACGACATAGATTTACACCATCGGAACATCTTCACCAGCCCTATGCTACTTTAACAGGAGTTGCTCCTCTTCAAGTGGTTCTGCGTGAGCTACTCTTAAAGATACCCAACCGCGGCCCGACTGCTCGTGTGAGTTCACCTGAGTAGATCGCCGACCTGATATTTTCCTGCCAGAAGGTACCATGGAGTCGAGGCTAAAGCTTCTCAGTGTCTTCATAGCTTTCTATTTACCTGGTGAGTACAATCAAAATATATTATATATCTAGACAATATAATCAATAACATCTATCTAGTGGTGGAATTAGACGGGGGAGCGCACTCCTTCCTTCTCCCTTTAGAGTTTTCTTTCCCTCTTCTGGGCCTCAAATTCTGGCAAAATTAAGTGATCCCAAGGAAGGGGTGCACCCCCTAATTTTCCAAATCGTAATTTAGGAGAATGCATCGCTAGTAGATGTAGATTAGGGTACTGGTTAGATAAAATGGTCTTTGAGCCTGTACTTGTCAGGTTGAGATAGGCACACATTAGGATATGTAGATTCAGGTATTGACTTTGATTAGCATGTTGCATCTATAAAAAGTTCCAATCATTTTCAATATAACTTTTGTACATTTTTAAAATATTCCCATCATCAAACCTCCTTTTTAGGTACTTTTGGTCAAATTTTGAGAATCAAGATCACAAATTTTGGATTCAGCAGGATTTTCTGGTATAGGTGGCCCCTTGTTTCCATTTGATATCACTCTGATAAAGATTCCTGACATCTCTATAACCCCCTTATCCTACATAGGACTTAATACTGAACACAAAAGGGAGCCTACTTTGAATGGGGGGGGGGGCTGTAACACTGTGTCCATAGGTAAAGCTCTGAGTTTCACCTCCTATCTATTGAAGCTTCTTGCCTAAAGGGCCAAAGGTGCGTCGTGGACGTGCGACATGCATTGAGCAGGAGGGTATTGCCACGTATGACTTACCTTGTTTTCACAATAACCACACATAATTTTACAGCAGAATTTATGAAACAAACACACGTTGAGATGTACAACATGTGCGCATTCTACCTATGCGAATTAATGAGAATTTATTGAGAAATGCAAAAACGTGCACGTTTTATTTTTTGGTTCATTTTTGGCAAGACCCTCCTGAGCATGCTGAGGGCGATACAACTGATCCCTACCACTGACAAGCATACGCCCTGGTGCGTGAGTCGCGTCGGGCGCCGCGCATATTTTCAACATTAGGACTAAATTTAAGGGCAACTGCTAGAAGTTTCCATACACCGTAACATCGTCACCAAGGCTTTCTACAGCAGCAAGTAATTATGTCCAACATCACTTTACCAGGAATGCCCTTAGAATTAACAAACTTCTGACTTGGCCTATACTTTATATCCAAGTGGATTTGAGCAACTGAAGTCATCTAGAATGGCGAGTTCGTAACCATAGTCAACCAGGAGGGTCTTGCCAAAACGTAAACGAGCTCAGAATAGAGAAACGTGCAGATAATTGTTTTGATAAAAGGTATTCTTGTCTTCCCATTTAATAAAACGTGCACATTATCACCAACAGACGTGTGCAATTCTCCATAGATACACATTGCACATCCTTTGGAAAGACATACAAACGTGCATGCCATCATGCACGTTTGTATGTACACGTTTTATGCTATAAAAGAGGCAATCTCGTTTTGTTTTTGGAAAGACCCTCCTGGAGCTACAGGGGCGTAGGAAAAGGGGGGGGGGGCATGGGGACCTGGACACCCCCAATCATAAAGGAGGGGGGGGGCTAAGTATGTCTGCCCCCCACCCAATACAAATCTCAATTTATAATAAGGTGGTAATGGCCTGAGCCTCAAATCAGATCATCGGGGTAATGCTCCCACAATAGAAATAGATGCATGTTAAATTCATAGACAGCATTTTATTTCTTGTTTCCTCTGAATACCAGTGTATACATTGTGGATCTACTCATAAAAATCAGGGCAGCGTATTGATTCAATGTATAATGCCATATGTTCAACTACTGCTCATTTACACAAGCCTAGTGACAAGGCAATGCTAATGGTCTAGACATGGACATTAAAGCTGAGCTTTTATTGGTTTTCTTTCATGGCGCCCTTTTCATATACAGCATATACATAGTGTATTGTGTCGGGGAGTTGACCCACACCCCCACATCATGTATACATCCCTCCCCCTCACGCTACCTCTGTCAAGATCACTTTAATGCATTATGGCAATTGTTGGCCATGGTGTATGAATGCAGCAATGGCCAGTCTACTTGAAAGAGCTGCATTTACACCTCATGTCAATCATATGGATTTGGCACACTCCTGAAGGGTAGGCACGATGCACCAATGCATTGCTGGTGGGTGGACTCCCCGTGCTCAGTACTGCATTGGTGCATCATGACAACCAGGGAGCATGAACCTGGAGGAGTAAGGCCTGCACACCAGGTTCCAGTGTCTCACACAGCATTCATGGCTTTGCCCTTTACAGAGCTGGTGGGAGAGGGACGTCTACCTATCAAAAGGCACCTTGTTTTTGTTAAGCCCAGACTAACATTCCACCAATCACTGTATCCAAACACTCCAGTCTCAGTACTTTAGTGCCTTCGTCCTTGGGGATAGAGTGCTGTATGGTTTATAAAAGGGGAGAGTGCTACAGTCACCCTCAATTATAGGGGCGTAGCTATGGGTGCCGCATTTGGTTTGTAATTCACCTCTACGAATGTAGTCCAGAAATGATTGCCTTGCAGCAACACGGAAAAATCTTCTTTGTCTTCCTCTCCTTCGTTATATGAAGCTATGAAAAAAATCTTAATAATAATTCTGCATTCTGAGGCTGCTTTTATCATTTAACAAATCGTTCAAATCATATTTAAATGGAAGCACCATTGTTTTTCGTCTAGGAATAGAGCCATATCAATTATATAGACAATCAGGCGATTTAAAGATATATAGGCAAATCGGTTACTATGGAAGCTGTAACAACCAGATCTAAGAAGAATCCCAGTTTTGTAGTAAATCTGTTGATGTCAAAACCCAAATTTGCAGTGAATTTCGGCAAACTAATCTCCTTTCTCGTTTTTTCCTATCACTACGGAATCTAACATGTGGGTCGACATGACTAAATTTATTTTCTACTCTGACCCCCTGTTCATAAAATTGGCGAAGTGCAGCTTGGGAAGGGAACTTTTTTTTCTAAATTCCAGGGACATTGAAAGGAAAGGACAAATACCACTTTCGGTCTTTTTGAAAGGCAAGTTGCTGGCATCTTGCCTGTACACGTAACAGCAAATGATTCCCTAAAAGTGCTTATGGTATTATCTATTTAAAAAAAAGAAGAAAAGGTGCTTAATGGCAAAAACGGGTGCCGTGATTCCCCTTTATTCTAGGGTTTACTGTTGGTCTCAAATTCACCATATATGGGGATTCTTTGTAGTTTTTCAACGGGAATAAACTGATTTTTTTTCTTATGATGCTTACCTCTCATATATCCTTGTATTACTCAACAGTATAAATCTGACCAATGATTTGAGAGAGATGTTCAAATTTTGAAACTTCTTGAAATTAACATTCAGATTTAGCTGTAGAGAAAACACAGGCACATTTCTGCTCATATTCAGTCCCTCATACATCAGAGTCTCCAGAACTAGACACTGTCCACCATCAGGGGACTGTAGACCTACTGCCTATATCTTTGGTGTGCTGATTACAGACTATGCTGTTTATAGATTATTCCCAAGTCTATACAGGCTACATTTCTATGAAAAGGCCACATGTATCATTAATGCAGATTGATCCTACCCATTTTCAATAAAAAAAAAAAAGGATTCATGTTATCAGAGAATTAGGTGAAACACTGTCACTTTAGGGGATATCATTCGTAAACCACTGCTTTTGGTATTCACAAATCCAACTGGTGTTAGCAGAAACCAGCAAGTGGCCTAGGAGCATAGTCTAACGTCATATTCCTCTTTAGCTTAGTTGTTTGCTTTTGTGGGCAGTGTAAAGTGATGCCAGGCACTGATCAGTACTGGGTGGTATAGTGGGTAATGGGATTGTACAAAGACCGAGATCTATGGGTGTCAATATTGGCCTCACTGAGGGACCAGCCCTGGAGTAGACAGGCACTACACGCACTACAGACGCTACCTGACGTTGAACCATGCCCATTCACCCCACGACATAACCTTACACCCTGTCACGTCACCCACACGTCATTGACGTACGTCACGCACTGAACCACCACAAGAGGCATCCTTGACACAAGTGAAGACAGTTACCCACCCACGGTTTTCTTTTATGTTTTTCTTCTACCTCTCTGTCATCCTAATAATCCAACCAGATCCCTGTTTATCCCCATGTTATTGTCGATGCCCTCCCACTGTAGATCTACTAGTTGCCATCTGTTACTAATATATTTCTCTCTTCTCCACTAGTTTGAAGCTTGCTGGGCTATCTAAGATCCTCATATTGAGCACTTTTGGCTACACCATCTGCTCGTGCAGAACCCTGATATGTCATTTTAATTAGTCCATCAAGACTTCTCACAATGACCCCTACAAATACTCGTGCATTATTGACCATGTACCATTCCAAACCTAATTGGGGCCTCTGTTGTGTGCAGTCCAGGCTTTATCTTGACATGAGCTGGCTTTCTGTCCAAGATCAGCAGTTTTTTTAGCTGAGCAACGCTCCTTTTCATCGCATATATAACTCATGGACAATTGATACAGCTGAATGCTGAGAAGCATAGCATCCATATACATCTATGAGACTATGGTATCTTACTATTTATATGGCCCAAATGCCAAGCGTTGATAATTGCCCCCATAGACCTCTGCGACTTACATAAGAAATGTGTGTTTGGTGACTAAAGCAAGAAATTCACCCTGGGATTTTTTCTGATTGTTTTTGTTATTACCCATAGTGAGTCCTGGTAGTGAGACTATAGGTTTTTTTGACACCTGTAATTGGACTTACAAACAAGGCGTCTGTATCTGACCTAGCCCTCTGGCCAATGAAAAATGAAGACATACTCTGACCTTTGCTACGCATCCGCCCAATACAATTCATGGTTATTTATCTTTTCACTGCCAGTGAGATAGAGTGAGATGGCCACAACAGAAAGATATGAGTTCACTGTCTTTCTGGGGTCAAGACAGAAAAAGATATGGCAGCCATTGGGATCAGGGTGCATGTCGTGCATGCCGTACATTTTGTGTACAGTGCCATAAAACGGCAATGAACATACCCTCACTTAATAAATTATTCTTCTGGATACCCAGTAAACACAAATACGTAGTACATAAATTTACGTAATTTTCTCATCCAAGATACGTAATTCTGTCATGTAGATTTAACGTCAAAAGGTTAGAGTTCCTTTTCGTCTCACAGACATTGAAGTCAATTTACGCAATTTTATGTCATCCAGACCTGTTGGCAATCCTACATAAATTGAGGTAGATTTATGTAAAATTATGTTTTATATATGTAAATTTACATATATATTACACCCCAAATATACATATTATGATGTAATTCTACATTCATCCAACTTCTCCCATACCCTACCCTGCTTTAGCCTGCCATACCCTGCTCATATAGCACACCCCTACTTTATCCTGGTTTACCATGCCCAGCTGAATTTCATCTCAGTGGAGTAACTTTATTTCATCAATTTCAGTTATGCTTTGTATTCATCTTCCTCATACTTCCCTTTAACAGCTGTTTTGTCCTGCATTCAGAATTCCTGGTTCCTGGTCTTCTGTGGTTTATCCCTGTAAGATATGTAGAAAAGGAACACATCAAGCATGCTTGATAAATTAACAGATCAAGTATGAACAAGTTCTGAAATCATGTTTATAAAGACCAGGAAAAGCATGGCTATATAAAAGGAATCACTCTCACCTAAAAGCTGTGTTGTTCTTCAGGCTTGTTATGTTGGCAGTGACATGGAGGTAAAACTGTGCTCCTCTCCCTCTCTCCCAAATTTTGGTTTCCTACTGGGAATGTGTATCTGAGGGAGTGAGGGGGGAGGGTGATGGAAGGATATCTATTGGCTGAAGTATGGGGTTGCCAGGGATAACAGAGACACAGGAAGACAGAGATGATCCCATGAGAGTAAGGGTTCATGGTTACCATGGTAATAATGAGCTGACATATCTGACACTACCACAGTACCACAGCCCTGTATCAAATTACACCATATGCACCTCCATGTATAAGGTAGATATTTGGTATATTAAAGACCTAACCTTATAGCTACCAAAATTTCCGTCATATCAACCTCCAGCAAATGTACATGGTGAACTTGCATTTTAGAAAACTTCAGGAACATAACATTATGTAAATATACCTCATTTTGTGATGTCAATTTAAGGCTAAATAGCTGCCTAATTCTACATACATAGATTTACGTCACATGGAGGTTTGGTTGGAACCAGACGAAAATCTACCAATGACCAACGTTGGAATTACGTAGTGTGTTTACTGGGTATACACATAACTAGAAGTAATTTTCTTTCATGTATTCATCACTCAAGTAGTAGAAACGATCTGTTATGCTAGATTTCAGCTGACAATTCACTTAATGGACATCATGTATTTGGAGGCAGTTTGTCAGTTTAGTACTCTTGCATGAAAAGGACAGAAATAGTGTTCAGCTCAGGCGGAAGAGACTCCTCTGTTCGCAAAAGTTATTTCATCAAGGATATTCTTGGCTATGCCAGCACGGCTTTGCTGTGAAAAGGCCCCTAGGCTGTGGTTCTTCTGTCCTATGTGTTGGAGGGAATTTGCTGAGGTGTATCTAGGCGAGCAGCCAGCATTCAGGTAGTAATGCCACAGGAATCTGTTTCATCGCATCTCCATGTAATTACTTGAAGTTATGATGAGAATGCAGACCTTAGCAGTATTTATGCATATCATTCTTTATCATAAAGTAATGGGAGATTTCAAACTAGAATAATAGGGGTAATGCTATCAAGAATCAGTTACACAGAATTGTAAGCTGATATCTTCATAAACAGGGATGTCCTGAGGGCATAACCGCTCTGGTATCTTTCACAGGGGGTGGGATATCTTCATAACAATAGGCACAAATAAAGATAAGCTGAAGGTTCATGGATATCTTTAAAATTATATTTCTATATGGGTTGTCTTCACTAGTCATGGGTCAAGACCCAGAAGATAACCCACCTGTCATCAATCTTGGAAAATGTCATCTTCAAATAAGCATATCTTCAGGCTATCATTTACCCTTTCCTTTATTCTGTGTCATACCAAGCACATCTATGTAGTTTGCCCCAAAAGTCTACGTAGATATACCTGTGTGCAACATCCATCTACAAATATGTGTTTGCTGAGCCTCACACACCGCCAACCAGAATCCAGTGCACACAGACACTATGATTTGAAACCCTCAAATTTTGAGTGAGTGATCGTAGGTAATGCACTATACCTGGTCTCTACGATCAGCACTTGATGCAGTAATAATTGGTTTTGGTCGGACAGTTGCACAAATGTTATCATTACTGACCACTAGATGCAAGGCTGTAATGGCTGTAGAGTGAGGTATCCAACTACAATTTTAATGGAGTCTAGCCATAACATCTTGAGAAATACCTTCCAGGGAGCTACGTAGCAGTTTGGTAGTATGTTTACTGCCTGGGTTTTACTTGGATCATCCCTGAGATCCACCACCACCATCCCCTCTTATCACAACTGTTGGCACTCTCTTGCTTTATTTAATCGATGAGTTTGCTGTAAAGATTTTGCGTAGCATCCTGTATTATGATTAAAATCACTTTTCAGAATATGAGCATAAGAGACAAATACCCTTAGACGTGGCTGATGATTTAAATCAATGATTCTAATTTTCACCACCATGCACCAGACTGCCTGGATCTGCATATGGGTGTGCGATCATAACATGATAATAATCCTAGCTACTGGAGATGTAACCCAACACAGGACCACTCCCATCACTATGAGCGTGAGGACAATGGTAGTGGGCTTTATTGGCAATGTCAACTGGTCAGCTCCATCAGCAAAATGTTATATGGAACTATAATAATATAGCAGTGATGGAGGTGGCAGTGTTAAATATAGAGCAAGAGTACATTATCAGCAAGCAGACAGGTGTTGGTGGGAGTTGGATATCAAAACAATTCTACCTATTACTTACAATTTACTTTTAATCATCTTAACTACATTTAAGCAGGCAAGAAGAAAGGGACATCCATGCTTGGAAGATTGTTTCTGTTTGCCTGCCCACACACCGTGGACAAAACCATCCAACGATTGTCTTAGATCAATCAAAAACGCAAAGAAAAGAGATTAAGGATGCTTAAATCAGTTACATGTACCAGAACAGACTTGTAATTTAAAATCAGGCAGATAACTATTACACGATGGTTAGAGTGGGGTATTTGATAACATGATAGCACAGCAAATAGTAGATAATTCTATTATGTCAGCCTGTTAGAGGACCATAGCCCCAATGACAACAGATCAATACACGCACCATTAATGTCCAATTTATAATGCAGCACATGGGAACACTCTGCCATAACATATATACCTTAGTGGATATGGGGTGAAACCCTCAGGGGTTTACATGCATGCATTTTGACACAATCTGTGCCTATTCTTAGCTACCATTACAGTACCATTACACCAAGGGGTTAAGGGGAGTCACAACGGTTCCTGCATTTGCTGACCAAAGTAAACAGCAATAAGTGCATCCAAGCATTATGTAGCTACGCCACCCTGGTCTATCAGCATATAATGGTACCTTTAGGTCACACAATGGTACGTGTAGGTCACACAATGGGACCTATAGGTCACATAAAGCTGTGGTGGTGATAAAACATCTATGTAAGGCACATTGATCTGAACCTGCAAAACAGGATAAGCTTTCCAACCAAATGCTATTTACAACAATGTGTTGCTATAGAATATAAATAGTTACTTGACATCAAAGTGATGAGTCTGCAAAATCCCTTATAGCAAGAGATCCTATTAGCATCAAATATAGACAAAATGCTAATTGGGATTACGGAAGAGCAGTAATTTTATCAAAGAGATGTGAGATCAATTTAGACATGAGTCCATATAAATGAATATGGTCACAACAATCCACATGTCTGTTTATTTCCGTGGAGCTCTCATGTCCTTTGGGGGCTTCCATAAAGTATGTACACATTTTTTCCTGGATAATTGACCCCCCCCCACCACCCATGTTGCATTGTGTATGCATCTGGCAGACCCCCCATCCCTTAAGTACTCAATCACCAAGCGGACCCCCCTTCCCCTCTTTAATTGCACATACCCTTCTCCTCCTATATAACAGTAAAACTACTAGAACTGTAAATGAGCATTCATTATTCTGAAACAAGTAAACTAAATAGGGGGCTTCATGGAAGCAAAGATCTTTTATGACCCCCCCCCCCTCCCACACTCACTTACCTATATTCAAGGTAAAGTATTTGTGAACCCTAGTGTTGTAGAAATGACACCAGCACACCAGCTTAGAATCTTAATACCTGGCCAGCATAATCAATGTTCATGCAACCTGCATGAGAGGGAAATGACCTGAGTGAGAAGCCGAGATGCAGGCCACTTTGAGGACAAGTTTCAAATTGCCTTATGAACTAGGGCAAATCAAAAACTGTCCACAGGGATTGGCCACATCATCCATGCTTTTGGCCATAGTGTCATGGCCATATATAGTCTTTTGGCCACATCGTCTGGGAATCATTCGGACCCTACCAATCCTCTTATTTCAAATACTACCTCCCTTATAATTCATTTCCATCAAGCAACCTCCCACCATTTAGTTCATCTGGGGTATTCTACAGAGGGGATGTTTCATTGTTGGGGGTGGGGCAAATGGTTTTTTATGTATAATTGCCAAATGAACATCTCACTACCCCTTACCTTAGATGTTCAGACATACCTAGCACAACTAGAAAACATGAAAAAAATCAAAGCTCTACCAACCCCAGGTATGGTTGAAAAGCTATATTTGTTTGGGGGAAGTGGACAGGCAATGACTTTAATAATCCCAAAACCCCAACTTTAGCATTGCTATGGTTTAACCCTTGGCCTAAAGTGGGTGGAAGTCAGGCCTAGGAAGCAAATTTTTATTGGCGGACAGGGGCTTATGAGTCTTGGTTTGGGGCTATATACTTTTGTATAAACTTACATAGGGGGCCTTCCCATGCATTATCAGGGGCCTCATCTCTCCCTCTTTCATTAATACTCAATGCACTCCCACCTTTTGAAATTGTGTCTCCCCCATCCACAACCGTTATACAAATATGGAAATTTTGGGTGTTAAATCAGCCTGTTTTCTGTCTCAGAAAATTAAGAATACGTACATAAAGAGTATGCCAAAATGCCTGTACACCCCCATCCCCAACCTGGATTTCATGTACGCATTTGTATGCATTTGGCAAGACCCCCCCCCACCCCCTGGGTGCGTACATACTTTATGGAAGCCCCCTTTTCAGAAAGTCGAAGTCAGAAGAGAGGAGTTCATGATTCACAGTGATATTGGTGTGGCAAGATGAAAATACAAAGGGATTATTTTGTTAATGAACAGCAGAAACAGAGGGCTTTACAAATCTAGCCTTTCATATGTGAGGTCTGAGGAAAAGAAGGAGAAAAATGTGAGATACTGACTTTGTCAGAATCACAATGGATGTAGGTTCACTCTTCCACAGATGTGCAGAATTAGCCATCCCATTCCTATCTTGTCTCTCCAAGTTTAAACCTATTGAGAGTTTGAATTCTTTTTTGATGGAGATAATATCATTTCTACAATTGTATCTGTGTGATCTATGTAGGATTATTGCTCAAATGATTGTCCCGAAAGTTATATGTGGGTCTTAAGTAGTAGTAACACTTCTCAAAAATAGTTTAACCATGATCACTGGTGATGATCAGCAAATTAAGAAAAAAGGTATCAAAATCTGACCAATTATTAGTCGGCATTCGTCCACACCACAAAGGACTAGGGTGTGATACCAGCCCATTATATCTTTGACCTAACACAACTGAGACATCACCATAGCTTCGGCATAAGCCACTTTTGCCCTTTACGTATGTGACACCCACAAAACCATTCTTCAAACAGCATTTACGAACGCTTTGTGTCGCTCTCACTGAGCCGCCATGTTGTGTGTCCCCCTAGCGGTGAGAGGCGACATGGCATTTTTACATTAAGGCAACACTGGACACAACTGATTACCACCCCACATGGCACTGCCGACCACAGTGTGTGTACATGGGTGCCTTTAGTGAAAATCAATGCTTTCATGTATTTGTCATGATGTTGTCTTTATGAGGGAAATAATCTCACAATAATATGCATGTAACGGCCTTATTGTCCTCTCGTGTACAGATCAGCTGGTGATAGGTTTAACCTCGATGGGCATGGGTACAGCGCCTGGTTTGAAGGGGCGGGGACGGGGGGGGGGGGTTAAATGGCATTGCTTTGTCCCTTTTTCTCATTTCTTTTTGTAATCACCTCCCATGTAAAAGAGTGATTGATAAGGTTATGTAGGTTTGGCGTTCACAGCATTTGTCTGTTATCATTCTATCCTAGATGAAGATCTGTCAACCGAGAAATTCCCCAGCATAAGATAGTTAATAATGTAGTCCATTGTGTGACTCTTATAGATATAATGTGTTTTAGAGAGACATAAACATAGTACACTGCATCAAAATTTAAACGATAACTTAGCGTGGAGTGACAATGGATCTATATAAATTAGGAGAGATAAGGATCTGTGAAAGTGGAAATATATAAAAGGGATGTGTACATGAATATCGACAAATCCAACACCATTATAAATTATCATACGTATGCATGCATATTTTTTCTACACAGTCTCCTGAAACAGTCACACGACACTACTAAATGTTAGGTTTTGCCTTATGATCCCATCAGCAGTACTGTTAAGGAGAAGGACTATAAATATTTAGAAAAGAGAAATGGCTTGTTAGTCACACCCATCCATTTCTTTCTGATTTCAATGGATTTTGTGATTTAGTCGTATTAAACTTTAAAGAGAGAAATTTATAGAAAGTGTGGGGGGGGAGGAGGAACATTTCAATAAGCTATACTATTGAGCAGTAGTAATACAGGCTGGAATCCCTCTCTGCCCATCAATGTATACGTACTGACAACACACCAGCTCCGACCACTGATTAGGGCACCTCTACCGGCGTCGGCTTTTGCTATTGACTTGCACCGAGCCCCATGTATTATCATATATTAATGCTCGTAGAAGTCATGAAAAATTCACTGTTCTGCTCCCCAAAAATATTGCCATCAGAATTATCCTCCTCCCTTCTAATGATCATGCAAATTAGTGAGGCACAACATTAAAGGCATTTACTCGACAGCTGGGGCTGTGGGAATGCATGTAGATCTGTGAACATTACATCTGAGGATATGTGTTCTGATTCTAGACAGAGTAATATGCCTCACGCTCGCCATTTTGGCTAGTTGGATTCAAACGTATGTTGATAAAACTGCGCTTGATTCTGGGGGAACACTCGGCCATAGGTCAGTTCAAATATTTCTTATTTGGCAAAACAATCATACATGAAGTTTTTCATGAAGAGCCAACGAAGGAGACAGATCCAACAAACAAATTATGACAGAGAGAAATGGAAGAAAACCAAACCGTGGTTATGGCGTATTACCCAAGCACATCGTAATCAAGCAGACACACTTTTTCTAAGATTGATATATTTTTGAGAGGCAATTATAGATTTTCATACTCAGTGGGAATATTATTTTCAACATTCAGTGGTAATAATAATGTTCAGCAACATCCTAGTTCATGTTGTTGCTAGTCTCATACGACCTTAAATGAAATCATTTTAGGTCATCACACCCTGCTTTCATCCTACATTTATACCATTCAGTGGACAATTAATATCAGACTATATCACTCACTGTCAATTCTTAGTAGGAATTTCTCTTTAGTGTCCATTCTTTGAATGTCGGGTGCTAACACATCCCAGTGTTTCTGACCTCTGTATAATGCGTTCCTCTCGTATTTCTTGCATGTTGCACGTTATACTTTGAGGAGTATTTTAGCATTACTGCGTAGTACTCATAAGTAAAGTGATGTCGCTGTCAGTTTCTATAGTTAAGGGATATTTTCATGAAAGGCAGAAAATACCGACCACCTACACGTACTGTGCTTTAACGGGTGAGCAAAAGTTCAGAATGTGTCTTATTTGCGAGGATTTTATTTTATAACAGAATACTAAAATGTCTTAAATATGACTACAAATGCTATATATATATATATATATATATATATATATATATATATATATATATATATATATATATATATATATATATATATATATATATAATGTCTCCCATAAATTCAGGGTGTACCTTATAGGCCTTGGCATGGACGCCCATTAATATTGGCTTCACCGCTGCTGATCTGTTACCTGGAGATATGACCGATAATAACAGTCAGCGTGTTGGGAACCAGTTGTTATGAAATGTACCAGAAAAGAGAAATTCGGCAGTGAATAGAGGGGATTGTTCTGATTGGTCGATAATGCATTCCACTTGCTGCCTATACATGGGATGGGCTTTATACGTGAGGCATTACAGTAATGGCCTAATAGAGTCAGACAAAATCAACAATACAATCGCACATGCATTACCCATATCTATTCTCAAAATATAATGAGGTTGCCTTTCCCCTCATTTTGTGTAAAAGAAAGCTTAAATCTATGGATGCCAGTAGAAGAATTCAGTTTCATATCAACGGTTCAGAGAATTGATCAACCATGTTTTCATCAATAATGACATATTGCCTAACTAAAGATCTTTAAAAAAATCAATTTTATCCACATTTGATATACATATAATCTTACTCTATTGGCTGTGGATAAGAGTGACATTTCTTTCTACTGCTCTATTTCAGCTCTAACGGTGCAGTCTGGACTCGCAGACAACTGGGCTTCGATACAAAGGTAATTATTTATCATCCAATATATTCTATAGATTCAATGTTAGGAAACGCATAGGGAACGTGTACACAGTCCTAATAACATTCATTGCCTTGTACATTGTGTAAGGAGGATATACAGTATTATACCACGATTTCTGGCTTACACAGTGCTTTTTGGTGGATATTCCCATCCACATATCTGTTGATATTGCACACCCTACAGGCTGTAACATCAATTTTGTAAGGCGTGCTGTTATCCATGTAAGGCGTGCTGTTATCCAGGATAACAGCACGCCTTCCATGTCACATGTGACATCCCTTCCATGTCACATGTGACATGTTAAAACCCACGAAATTTCCACGCCAGGGCAGGGCTCGAACCTGCAGCCTAAGATCCCTAGTCCAACCCGTACACACACGATCGGTACATGGCATCGAGTCCCGGGGAGGGGGAATAATTTTTGTTTTCAACTTGAATTTATTGGTATAATATTGATTATTTAATGGTTTTGTGGTATAAAATAAGTAGTCAATGGATAACTCATGACTTGTGTGTGTTAGCAAAGGCTAATAACACTCGGCCTACGGCCTCGTGTCATTATCCTTCACTAACACACACGCGTCATGAGTTATCCATTGATTACTTGTTCACTATACACGCCATTTGGATACATCTTGGTTTCATATAGGCAGTCTTACCATATTCATATTTGCCCTTGGGGCACTCTGGTGCGGCCAATAAGGATGCATCCATGAATATAGATTAGTTCATGTAGAATACCTAGTTAAAACTATTAGGGGTAAGGGACTCTATTTCATTAGCTGTAGCTGGGAATGCGCAGTTATTTGAATACCTGAATTATTAACAGCACAGAGCATGCAGCGAATGCTAAACTGCTGTGACACTGACAGGTTAGCCCTGAAACGTACAGGACTAGACTTAGTACACGACTGAGCCATTGAACTACCGGTAGGGATGCTTAGAGAGCAGTTAGTTGACAGGTTCAGGGTTGTTCAGGCCGAGGACCCCTATTTTCCCATGCTCCAGTAGTAGACATAAGTCTTATTGATAAATACCATCATGATAAGTCTTATACCCGTAGTTCAGGTGGCAGACAAAAAAGGGGCACCCTGGTATAAATCCGTTCTCTTTCCAACTTTATGATTTTGCATTTTTGCTGCTAACAGTTTAGAGTTTATGTCGGACCACCCATTCATATTGAGAAGAGTCTATAGATCCGAACCACAGATACAATTTATTTTACATATTGAGGAGGTCTCTTGATGGTCTTCAAGGAAACCATTATATTCAAATCAAAGCAGATTTACTTTGTTCTATCATAATGACTATCAGTCACAGAACAGCCTGCCTTTACTAGGTGCATGTAACGTACTTGAATAAAGTTGTGTTCCTTTCGCTAAGATCTGTATGAGCTCTAAGATGGCCACAGAATGGCAGCCTTCACGGTAAGCTCTAATTGAGACAGTACAATCACTTTTAGAAGAACTATTGTTAATTAGGCTACAGAGAACATGTTGAATTAATCTTAGCAGATTCGATAACAAGCCATAATGTTAACCACCGGAGTCAGCCAGGCTTTTACATACAAAACATAACTAGCCCTTTAATCTTGAAAATCGTAGTCTTTAGAACGTGTATGCTGACAGTACAGGTGTATCTATTTCAAGCCTCCACCAAGTATATTAGGTTTGAACGATTCCCACATGTCAAGGCACGTTTTTAGGCCACTTCCCCATATAAATGTTAATAGCCGCACTGCTTTCTGCACAGATGCAGGCGTTTGGTGCCTCCCCTGCTCCTTCCACAGTGGTCCCGGCCCTAGAATCTCGGTGGTAGTCGCCCCTTTACCCCTTTATTGTGTCCTCCATTAACTAAGTGGATGCTGCCTGGGTGTCATGTGACCAAGGACAGAGGTCAGGTGGGAAGCACGTGTTGGTCAGGTAGCTTGCTGTGAGTAGGTTATTTGGGCAGATCCACTGAGCGATGTTTGGGCCCATTTTGGGGCTTTTTTTTTAGCTTTGGGGAGCTACAGTATAACATTCAGATCACCATTCTTCTTTGTTCTAGTCACATTTGATAGAAAACATCTTGAGCTTCAAGCAGAGCGCAGTTTTATGTACATCTACCTATAATTACATGAGTTACGGAGGCTCAAAGTTGGACAACACAGCAAAAAATACCATTTTTGACCTATCATTCCCACTAATATTTTATCAAGGTAGGCAGCTTTAGAGTGTCATAAACTTGTTTTAACAGTGGTAGGGGGTCATAGTTATCTATTAAAAATGCTTTGGTCATTATCACTACCCCAACCTTCTGTCCCACATGTCTTATAATATTGAACTGCAAGAAACCTCACATACACAACGATTTTCTTATACCCCTAACTTCCATAATAATAATGTATCTTCACTGTTCTTATTAATTGTGTTTAACAGGTACCCTAGGGGGGTTATGATGGTAAATAAATAAACTGCTGGTTTGTCGCACATCCGAGCTAATTCTCATAAACCAAAATTCAACTCCCGAAAATATTGTGTATGTCAGGTACACTTGTACATGTCTGTAGGCTATATAAATGAAAAATTCTTTTTTTCTAGTGTATTCTAGTTTAGTATGTATAGAAACTAAATGGTTAACATAAAAAACAAGGCCAAAGTCCAAGTAGTACCGCCATAGTGGGGGTCTTTCGGTCTCGGTGCAGCAAACCTCACATACGCAATGTTTCTGGGTGTGTCATAGTAGAATGAAGCTGATGGTCCTGAGTAATGTTTTATGTTGATTATCTGTATTGCAATGAGTAATAGAGTTATGTGCCTTGGATAAAAAGAGTATTTGAGGTGCCCTAGTCTGTATGTAAGTGGCACATGACATGTTGTAAAAGTGTGAGGTTTTTTTTCAAAGAAATGGTAATGACCCATAATACACTTTAACTGTCTAGATATGGCTTTGAAATATTGACTCAACTTATTCCACACAAGATATAGTGATGCAGATGATCTGTGATCTTTTATATTACTCTTACTCGAAAACCTCACATATGCAACGTTTTCGGGGGTGTCATAGTAGAATAAACACAAACCTGAGTGATGTTCTATGTTGATTGTCTGTTTTGCAATGAGTAATAGAGTTATGTGCCTAGTAAAAAAAGAGTATTTAAGGTTCCCTAGTCTGTATATAAGTAGTACATGACATGCGCTTGGAGTCAGAAGTGTTGTAAGGTGGGGGAGTTGTCTTCCCAGTAAACACAAACTTTATCCAACCTAGCAAATTGGTAGATATCAAACGTTTAAACAAGGTAACATATTATGTCTTGGTTACATTGGGTGAACATCAAGATGGAATTTACGTGGTTTAGCAAAAATTTGTATCTATACCTCTCTTTAGATTTGTTTCATATGTGGATTTGTTAAGACAACAATGCTAACAAAAGAGGTCACACTGACTTGCCAAACAAGTGCCTCCTATCACCATCGCCACCTAGGTTGGCTTCATGGCCCCATCGGTTTGATTCCCACCTTCATATTCAATGGAAACCATAGTGTGGGTTGAAATCCTGGTGTCAGGAGTTTTAAAATGGCTATTCTATTTTTCTCATTAGAGAAGATAGATTCAAACCTAATGTTAGTTTATGTTTTATAACGTAACTGGCAAGATGTATCAAGAGGCTTCTTTGATAATTCCTTGCATGTGAAATCACACGAAATTGTTCTAAACATCCCTGAACATATTCAGGACATAACATTTTCAGATGATTCTACATAAGACATATGTAGTTGATACCTAGAGACTATGTTCATTTAGGTTCATACACATGTCTGTGTTTACTGGGTTTATCCATGTCTTACACTAGCTTGCAATGTCTTTCTCAGACACAAATAATGGGTATATAAATGATTCAGTTGAACCCCATGCTCACAATTCTTTTTCAATTAGGGCCTCTTGAAGATTGAGAGCCTTGCTTGCAAACTTCTAAATGATTACTTCTTTGATTACCGCAATGACCGATACTGTAAACAACTACATTTTTGTTCTGACAGTATATAAAGGCCTTTCCACCTATGGCCAAAGGTAATTATTAAGCACCTGAACCAGCATTAAAGAACTAGAGGAATGCGCTATAGTCGGAAGAGGAGGGGTGGCTTGTGGGTCTGACATCAGCACTGTCCACCACAAAAGGGCGGGAAAAAAGGTTTCCAAATGTAATGTATATACTTTAACATTGTAGCAAAGAAGGGTAGCCTTTCAGTGGTAGCAGGTATGCCTGCTTTTCTCACTGATAACAGCTTATCTAAAAGAGATGATACAACAATATATGTACCATCTTAATCTATATATCATAAGCTCCACAGAGAACCCAAACATTACATGAATCCTCACTGCTAAGCCTTATTGGCCAAACAATTTCAACTTTCATGACATTTTTGCACTCCCTAAAAAGTCTTAATTCATGGTGGCTCATAATACTCTTCCGAGTTAATTACCAAGGTGCATTATAACTTTGCTATGGTTGGCCTGAAAGTGTTGCTACGTCTATTGGGTGTGGGTGACGCACGTCCAATTTACTGAAGGTCCCTATTAGGCAAAATTAGCATTCATTACATAACCAATATAACGTTGACATGCAGCATACCCATAGTATTGGAAAGTTTACGTTAATTAAATGACCGCTAAACCTCCCTATTTCCACTTTGCAAATTATAATAACCATTGCTCACCTGTCCATTTATATCCAAGGAACTATTTAGATAACAACCTCAGATCAGCATGTGGCACTCTTAGTGCCATGCTCGAGTACAGGATATTTCTCATTTGCCTTCTGGTTACTTGGGTTTGAATCCACCGTGGATTTTACATTTCTGTCACTCAGTTAGTCCTAACAGACTGATGCATCACACTTGAGCCATTGATGACTGTTATAATTGCATGGGTCCTGATAGCTTAGACAGCATGATGTTTGGCTAAAGGTCCTGAGATACTAATGGGTACGAATCCTGCTTGACACACAGGGGAACTTAGAGAAAGAGAAAGAACGAATACTGTCCTATATAACCAGGTCCTATAGGGGTCTATCTCCATCTATACGAGAGGTGGGGTGGGTGGGGGTGACTAATTGATTTTACTACAATAACAAGACTACATGTGCTCTGCTTTACCTCAATCGCCAGTGTGATACTTTATAAATAGCCGTTTGGTCCATAATCACTCCTGTAGTGCTATGTGGTGGGTGGGAGCCTAGGTATGGCATATTTATAATTATGATTTAGGTGTTGTTCTCTTAGAGTAGCCATGTGGATTGGGTGGGATGGGTAAACATGGGGGAGACCGGGGACTTTGCTGACTGTCACACCCTGTCTATACTACTAGAGGGGACTACACTGAGAATGTGGGTGAGACTAGTTTTCCGCCCGTGCCTACTGGTGAGTAACTGACCAGGACAAAGACAACATTCACCCACGACGAGGAAATGTATATTAATTAAGGCTTGATACAAGTGCTAGGATTTAGCCATATGAATAGATACCGGTACTATGAACTACATAAGCAAAGGACAACATTGTCATCATCTTTCTGGCGGAGTGCAAGGAAAATGTCACAGTCGTAGCACTGAGTGCTAGGTACCTGTCCTCGATGACAATTTGCTCAACATTATATCAAATAATATGAAACATTACAAAGAATGCATGATGCCAACTTTAATTTTAAAGGTTTATGGCTACAGTAATGCACTTTTACTATAGACATGATACAGAAGGGTGCTAGCTGTGTATGTGTTGGTCATCATGCTGCATGAATGCAGCCATGGGGAGTTTTTTTTCACCAAAGAAGTGTTGGCAAGCAGCAACTGCATTCATGCATCATGACAATCAAGGGGCATGATAAATTAGCGACCCTTAGAGGGTCAAGGAGTTGACGAGATTGGACAGTGCATTGGTCTTTTGACACTTATAGCACTCTACTGATGTAAATAGCATCAAAAGGTTGACATGAATGCAGTCATGGAGAGAGTGCAGTGTGAGGGCTCTCTCAACTATAGATATGAATAGGAACAATCAGTTGGCGACATTAGACCTTCTTCTGTGCTATAGTTATGTGGAGGGTGGGGGCTCCATCATAGCAAAGGATTAACCTTCAATTAGTGGCCAATGAGCCATGACAAGAGTGTTTTGAACAATGGTCAGGGTATGGCATGAACCTTGTAAAAGGTGAGGAGCTAAAATCACACCTATGACAAACAATGCCAATTATGGATGCATTGGTCAGAAGGGCATTGTGTGTAGGCCATACACAGGTAACAACAAAGGGCCTACATATCCAGTCACTGTACCTGTATCAGGCCAAGGTCATTGCGATTTTTGAACACTGCAAAATCCATGTCTACATAAAAGTACATTGTCCACTGGAGTGGACAGGTACAATAAACCCATACTGAAAATGACAAAGACCCTTGCTTCCAATCATGAGGCGATTCTGTTATGTCTGAGGATAGATATCGACCTACACATCTATATTTGACCATTTATAGAGCTTGTAATGCAGACAACAAAGTAATATAGCGACCCACATCAATTCTACAATGAGATCAGGAATAAAATTAGTCAGTGACTTGTTGATCACAAGCGATCCTTGGCTTGGTCTAATTACCTACTCTAGATTCAACACTAAGTTATGGTTCGGCAACGTAGACCCTATGTACCATTCATAAGAAAAAGATGGGTATGCTCCCTTAAATAATTCACTCATATTGAGATACTGTTGCCATGGTTCTGGGGTGTTAAGCTGGTTTCAGCCTCTTTAATTAGATAAAAGCAGTGAAGATGGAAAGTGGTACCACCGGTGTGACTATCCTCTACACCCCCGGTCTGCACTGGCAAGTGCTAGGACCAATTATGCTGCTCTATTACCAAGAAAACCAGCATTTTCATGCTAGTCCCTGCCCTGGTGAGGGGTACTAATGGGTGTTCTCCACTTGTCCTATAATGATGTCCAAATGAGATAATGTCATGAAACGCCCCGTATGGAATTAGCTCTTTGAATTTGAAACTGAAATTCTCTGAAAAAAAGGAGATGGCAGTTGGATCTAGCAGCTCCTTTTTTCGGACTGAAACTTTGTGGATATGTGTCATGCAAGTATCATGGTCGGCCTCAGCGTTATCAATATCACTAAGGTACATACCCTGTCCATGTACAACATTGTATTATGGAGTGTGCAGGCATGCACACCATAGATCATACGAGGAGATCTGTACGCTCTTTTAACTTATCCATAAAAGAACCTCTCAAAGCAAACTTTCCCCATTCTTCCAATCAACCCATCCTAACTATGCTACCTCAGCATCATCCCAAGTCAACCACTAATAAATTATCTATGAAACGCCTAGTTGATTTGGATGATTTATTCACTTTAGGTGGGCTTTCCTCTCCACGACCCCATAAATGCAATGCTGAATGGTCACTACTCGGGGTAAACAATCAGCTTCTTAACTGGTTGTGGTTATCGCTGTGGCAACCCACCCTGGATCGATAGAAAATACCTCGTCAGCATTACTGTAGAATTACTGTGGATTCCTCTGTATTCCCTCAATTGTGTGGTCGTTTTGTGCCATTTCAAGTAGGCCTATTGTAGATAAAGCCTGAGCTATAAATCGTTGGAGCCTCAGGTCATTGCACACGGTTTATCTCTTATTGTCTAATAAGTTCACGTTAGACAGCGGCGATGGGATAAGGGGTAGGGAGGGGAACAGTGGATGGTGGTCGCACTAATCAGAGAAAAGGTGGCATAAATATGGCATAAAAGAAGACATTACTAGGTCTCTTTATCTGTAAGATGAGTAGACAAGAAACACTGCTTGTCTCATAGCAAGAGTATCGTACATCTTACTTGCACTTTTCTAAGTCTTTTCCAACTTATAACTAAATATTAGAATCTTAGGATTCAATTGGCTTGGTCAACAAATTGATGATTCTTTTTCACATGTTTACATTTTTCCTCTGTAGACGCGTTTCCCTCTTTATCTGAGAAAGTCAGCAACGATTTGGCGTTTTTGAAGAAGCAAAATAAGTGTCTTGGGAGCAGCCCAAGAGTGTGCCAAAATATCTGATCAATGGGGCACGAGGTAAGAAAACTTGAGATATGTTTGGGCCATGGATGGGGACACATGTATATATCTTCACATTTGGCGGTTCCCACACTGTGATCACGTGTGAACTCGATCAAATAAGATAGAAAGAAACAGTCGAGATGCTCACTGTCAGCAATTTTCTAAATGACAGCTGTTTGAGTTAGTCAGATCCATATTTTGAATATCATAATTGAAAAGATTACAAAATTAATTGACACGCCATCGATTATACAAGAAGTGTTGCTGTCTTGCCTTGGGGAGTCTGAGAAAATAGGCTTGGAACAAGAGTGAGTCAGGAATGGTTGTTCAATGTTATTTCTACCAGTAAGGCCCTATTCATTAACTGTTAATGGACGTTTTTGTGAATCCATGCATATGCATGTGCATCAGAAAGACAAAGGGGACAAAAAACACTAGTTTAAGACCACTTTTTGTGCCCAAATTTCGGTGTGAAATAGGCTGTAACTGCTCCAAACTATCTGTAGATAAGTATATATCAAAGCCTATAGATGCCTCACAATAACCCACGACATGCAAAAGAGGGGAAGGGGATTTCGCGCTTTACAGCATGGTAATGATGGACACAGCGCACGGTGAAAATGGCTTATTGGTTTCACTAGGATTTGAACCTGGGACGGCCTGATTCTAGAGTGGGTGCTCTACTAACTGAGCTATGAAATCGTGCCTATTGTTGTTGTTTTTTTTTCGCATACATAATGGATCCACACATGGTAAGGGAAGTGTGCACTGCTCAATAGCAACTATGGACGTTAGGTACGGGACAACAGGTACCAAGTAATGTGACATGCCGCCGAGCACGAGGGCAGATGGAACCTGCCCTGTACATCATCATATAGGCCTCCTCATCACTGCCCATAGCCATACATCTATCTACACAATTCAATCCAACAATGAGATTGTAATAACCAGACTCCATTTGAATCATTCCACAAAGAGGTATGCATCAGAGTACACTTACAGAGCGGAACAGGACAGGTATGATCTAAACATCACAATGAAGGCTAAGGGTTGTGTCCAGCAGACCCATCTGGACTTATTCTGCGCTTTCAGAACATGCAGTATTGTCTTACAATGAGGAACAAAGTCCTATTGAGTGAGACCTGGGATTGTGCTCCACCCTGGGTGCTGCACAAGGCACATCCTACTAAAACTGAGTAATGTTCAGAATTGTATAGTCTATAGCTGAACCTGACCACGTCAGGGCAGGCCTGACCCCTGATGACCACCCCTGGATATAGGTCCTACCCTGGGTATTGTATGCCTGCACTAAGCGACCTCCTCCAGGCGTTAATGGCATAGGGCAGGAGACACAGGAGGCCATGCACAGGTTCAAACTCATGTTAGCTGCTAGCCCATGGTAGACCACCCTTGCATGTCAGTCTAATCGAACAATCAAACGGGACACAGAAGAAGCTGTTAGTTCATATCCTGCAAACGTATTCACAGAACCACTAAGAAGGATTAAACAAGAGGCATCAGGTGTGGGAAGAAGCTTAAGTGTATGAAACCCCCCACCAATGTTTAGAGAAAGTCGGTTATTAACAGACACGACAGGGAGCTCTAGGGATGTAGGGGAGCTGCCCCCAAAACCATACACACTTTCTTTAATTTTAATTCTTCTTTTACCAAGGTGTTTTTGGCTTAAAATCGGCCTCTACTGTCAATATCCTTTACATGCTGTTTGAATTAGCTAAGTAATGAGTGTCCAAGGTAAGCATATGGACAAAATTCGATGGAATCCTGAAAGTCCATATCTATTCTGATAAGGCAGATATGATGGTGATAACATAGCATGCATATCCTGCAAAATAATGATTTTGTCAAACTTCAAAATTTGATTATGATATGTTAGGACTCCCTCTATCAATTTACATAAAATAAAAAGCACATGATAGATATTTTGGAATATTTTTAGAATTTTCAAGTTACATGGTCACATAGTACATGTTCTATATGGTTACCATGGCAACCAAAGTTAATCTATACAAAATCGCTACTTTCAGAGTATCTGTTGCCATGATAACCAATATTTTTGTCAAGAATCCAACAAATTATACTAAAAATGTTGGTACCATCTTCTTCTTCATGAAAAACAGCCAAAGTAGGACGTGGTCATGAAAAACAGCCAAAGTAGGTTTTCATAAAAAAATTGAAATTGTTTACATTTCTTATGATTTTTTTTCCATAAATACTCATTAGAATTGGCCCAAACCTTTCTTAATTCTCTACCATGTTTAGCAGCTCACCATATCTCAGCAAGTAGAGACTAGTGGTTAGAAATATGAAGCGACCACATAACATAGGGCAAGCTCAAAAGCAAAAGATTTCATTGAAAATTGAGGGAGAGAAAGGGTATCAGAATTTGGCCAAAAATCGGCGATTTACTCGCAGAATTGCGCGTTCGGTAAAAAAAGGGTAAGTGGTATAGATTTTATTGGAAATTGTCAGAATGTATGCTTCTCATCCCTCAACGTTGTAGATGCTGTGGTTATCGTATAGGGTGGCAAAGTGGGTCTACTTAGAGATCTATATATGCAAGTCTGTGTAGATTGAACATAATCACCAACGACAGCATCAGTTATGATCTATACATGATCTATTGATTTGACATCATATGCTAGTACCTTTCAACATCATTTACAATGAAAGAGGCTCTTACGGTTTTATCACAAATACCATCTACTATAACTCAGTTTATCTGCTCTATCTAGGCGTTCGTTTCAAGTGCATTGTAAACAATCTGTAAATTATCAATGGCGATTTATACATTATAAATGTGTCTATAGACCTGAACATGGAAGTAAAGATGTTGGTGTATATGATATATCTGTTTACATTAGATCAAAATATTAGCCATTTCCCATCTTTAAAATGGCGCCGACGTGCATAGTTGATGATGATGATTGATTTGGGCATTTTGGATCCAGCGGGGGCGACTGGACCCTTTGAATACCAAATGACAAGCCTTTTGTCAACTGGCTTAGGAATCCATGATATTATTATGATCCTATCCTGTTGTCCTTCGCTATGAGCTAAAGGTTGGTTGGATCAATAGTACTTATGGATCCCAAATCTGAGGTGTCATCAACTACAATAGCTACGGCTCATTTCACACCATTACCCATAGACAGAATAGGGGGCGTCAGAGAGACAAGGCTCTATAGATAGCATTCATTGATGATTCCTTTATCTCATATTGGCTCCAGTACATTCTGGCCTCATCATCTGTACCTTCTACATGGATTGTGCCAAGTCTAGGCCAAAAATGGTATACATGTTTCAGGTAACATAGTTTGAAAATCATTTAGACAGGTAGGATGTTGATTTATTTGCCCTTTTCCTTAAGCCTCGAAGGTTCCCTATGCCTAACACGTGACTTGGGCCGATGAGTTAGAACTCAAGGCATTAACATTTCAACCACCTAAAGTAACTCAAAATTACCTGCTCCAAAAGGACTTAGATTAAGGCTGTTTTAGAATTGCAGGGATGAAAGTGATTGACCACAAAAATCCCTGAAATCCTCTAGTAGGACCCCCAAAATATCGGTTTTGTATAGAATTGTACATAGGACTTTAAAACCTAAAAACCCCTGAAATCAAGGAAAACCTGAAGACTTCCATCTCTGGAATTGTCAATTTTTCTCAAGTCGGTTCCATTGGCTAGATAGGGTCGAAGGGCTCGAAAAACACTTTTTCCTTTGACCGCATTGGCCTAGCCAGCCCTTTATAATATTTACCCTCCAGAAGGTAGCATTAGTTTCACCAGTACCTCGGTTTAAGCACCATGCTAAAGTTTACTCCTTCCTTGGAAGAAGGGCATGATTGTGGACAATTCATCTGTTAAACTTTCTTGAAAGTCCTAACGCTTGGGTAATTAAATGATTTTGCTCATAATATTATATTTAAAACATGACTACCCTACAGAAAGCTTCATTTTACCCCTAGTGGAAGGGAGCCTATTATGTGTAATTGATATATAAGAATGCTCCTGTTTTGTACCCTGATAATGTATAACCAGGCTGTGTCCGCCCTGGAGACACAAGCACGACCTATGGGGTTAGGTTCTCCAGTATCTGCAGTCTGAGTATAGAATCTCCGTGTACATGGTAAACCATTAGGCTTCATTCCTGATAGATTCTTCCTTCGCTGCCCGGTGTTCTGTAAGCCTGTCCGGAATCTTAGACCTGTGAGAAATGCCTGTTCAGATCTACTTCCGATTTTAGGAGGGCAGAGATGTCAGAAGGCAGCACGTACTAGAGCTGAATTTTGACGAAAGAATATTCTGGTCTATCTGGACCACGTCCTTCATTTGTTCATGAACCACATTAATAACTAATTGAGATGTTACCTTCAACTTCCCCCTGGGAGACATGGAGTACTCCCGATAGCCCATAGTAAGACAGTGAGATAAATGAATTGGCTCCTTGCGTCATATTCTACGATGCCCTGATAGCTTCTACGTGAATATGTAATATACTTAAGGGACAAGGGTTTATGCGGGTTAAGCCTGTTGGCAGTCAATTACCTGGGGATTACAACGATATGGGGATGATCGATTTAAAGTCTATTACAAGGATTATTTTTTTGGATCATGTGTTGCAGCATTTGTATTTATCTGCAAAGCTGAAAGCGCCAAATTTGTTCACATCTTACATTGGTTATGAAAGCAATCTACGTGATAGTGGAAATTGGATAACTTCTTGCCATTCTTTCTAATCCCTAACATAATCATGTTCTTCCCACAGAGTATTTACTACGTCAATGCTGATCAATCTGTATGACAAGATATAGAATGTTAGCGATAAGAATTACCAGTTCGAGGATGTAAAGCAAGCTCTAGCCTTTGTCTTTGCATCCAAATGTGTTTGGAGTATTTTCCATTGGTTGCCTGGCACAAAACGCATCCGCTGACAACGGGATTTGAACCCGCACGGCTGAGCGTGGTGCAAAAAGCATCTGCTGACGATGGGATTCGATCCTGCATGACTGGAACATTTTGCAGCCCGGGATAGAGCCGGTAAACCTCACTCTTTATCACTCGTTGAGATTTAACTTCCTTAAATACAGGGATGAAAGTCACAGAGCACGAAAATCCCTGAAATGGTCCAATATTCGCCCCAAAAACCAGGGTTTCTATATGAATGTATAGGGCCCTGGAACTTCAAAATCCCTGAAATCAGGGAATTCCCTAACTATGTGAAGATCTTTGACAACACAGATTACTCTGGGGTAGCAGCCCGGTAGCAGCTGTTGGATTTATGACTAATGGAAAGAGATATGTGAGAAACATGGGACCCAATAGACCGGTCTATCTGACCCCTACAACTTGCTCCTCCAGCTGATGTAGCATTTGAGCTGCTACAGTGTCTCTAAATAGGAGATGTCAAAACTCTAGCCGTTTACATATCTTTTGAGTATTGTACCTCCTCCCGTTTAAAGTGTTTGGTATTCATAGGTCTGCTAATATTCACTTACAAATCGTTTTAGTTTTCATGGCTTCAGTAATATCTAAACACTCTTGATTGGCTACTTTTCCAAAGTATGCGCCCGACCCCGATTGTAGAAATTCGAAATTGTGTTAAATAGACTATCTGGAGCACTGTTTTGTCCCAAGGGAAATAAGATATAATTTGTGCAAATGATTTGGAGAACATTGTGAACAATCACCTTCAGGGATTATTAAAATGCAGGGCCATGGAGGGACCTATTGCCCTCAGGATGTCTTATCTCTTTTTTTGAACAGTATGGGTCTAGCCCTTTCAAAATGACAGGGCGAAATTTCTTTCTAATTTGAGTTGCCATGCTACCTAGGACCAAGTGAAAAAGACAGGTGCATGGACGTCGGTGTCATGTTAACGCGTTCCTTCTTGAAAATGACAGGAAACATAGGATGCCTCTGTCTAAATATCTGAGTGGGGCCCTTAGTCATCTCCATATGCGGTATTATTCCTGACTAGACATGACTGTATGTGTCTGGTCAGTAATCTCAGGGACCTTTGAATAATGTAGGCTAGACTACTCTGCTTGTTATTGGTTCTAACACGGAAACTATGGGGATGAATGTGTAGGCCTACTGCACGACAGATTTCTACTCTATATCTTAAAGCAGACAGAAACTATCTTTTAGGCCTTGAACCAGTTAGCCAATACAGGGTTTAGTAAATGGGCTTGATTGTACAAAGGTTTCTTATGGGATATATACTTATGTGTATTAATGCTGATTAGATTTCTTAGGACAAGTCAGGGGCGTGGGAAGCAGTTTCAGAGTGGGTGGGACCAGGGGGGTTTTCTGCAATTTTTTACCTCTCTTTTCTTGACCTTTTAGTTTTGACCTTTTGAGGAGTTGGCCAAAAGTGGGGGGGACATGTCCCCCCCTGCTTTCCACGCCCATGCAAGTATATATATATATATATATATATATATATATATATATATATATATATATATATATATATATATATATATGGCAATTTTGATTAAGATGTTATGATTAGGTTCAGGCTGACTGCATATAATAATATAGACATGTGTGTAGGTGCCTGGACAAAAATGCATTAGGCCTACCAATAATATGCTGTGCCGGGCAGGTAATATGCAACCTGCTACAGTACAAATGACTATGAGTTCTACCATGAGATAAAAAGGAGTAGGACATGACATCAACATATAGAGACATTTTCATTGTCCATCCTCAGTTCATTTTATCATAAAGCAGCGTCTTCCCCCAGGCCTCCCCAATTTGAGCTAACCAGCTGTTCAGAAAAAGTCACCCTCGGGAAATAGGGCCACATTCCGGACATTCATTCTTGGCCGTAGTCGTAGGTATCAATAATTCACGCTTACAAATAACACCAGGCATTTCCGGTTCCGTCAGAGGCTTATGAGCAGACGCAGAATGATCACGCGACGTCAGAATTTGTGTCAGTGCGTTGTGTGACGCCCCCACGAAACGCGCCGTCATCGTAGTTGGACTAGACTCTTGCATGTTGATCATGATAACCATGCATCACGGTATTCTAGTCCCATCCCTATGCCCTACCCCTCCATTGCCCCAGTACAACATTTAGGGTGCACCATCACTCAGAAATTAATGAAATATAGCTCGACTGAAACTAGGCTCATGTTTTTTCACTTCTTCCTCCCCCCCCCCCTTTCTTCCTTCTCTTTCTCGCTTTCTTTCTTTCTCTCTTGTTTTGCAAAGGGTCAAATAGGATGCTGTACAATAGATGGTTTATTGCATAGTATTGAGAGTAGGTATATTAGGCTCTGAGCATGAAGACAGCACGGCTCCCCATATAATAAGTGTTATTGTCTTACCAACAAAATTACCAACCAAATTCATCCCCTGTCACCTCTACTCTAACGTCTGTCTATTAGCTTAAAAATTGGTGGCCCTGGGCTATTAGGCCTCTCTCCACCCCCCCCCCCTCCGCACATCCTTTCTCCAATTCCTAGCCGTCCGTCACAATGACTCATAGCGAGGCTCTCCTGATGTAATACTATTGATACAAAGGAGTGGCCTAATTAATTGCTGCCATCTTTGTTAATCTGCCAGGGAGCCCATTCACTGTCCCCTTACTGCCCCCGACTCCCACACACAGGCACCGGTCTCCGACCCCACCCATCATTGAATCCCTCCATGCGTGCTACCGTTACCACATTGTTAGTGTTATAATGTAAACACTGGCTGAACCTTATTATTAGCGGTTTCTCTCCACTAAGACCTAACTACCGGAAATACCGGTACACCACGCAAAGTCAATTGAATTCAGCGATACGTGGTGTAGGAACCACAAATCAAGCAATGGGTAGGTCTAGTGTTCTAGCCCAGTGGGACGGGCTGAGAGTGTCCATGGGTATTTATTGCAGCATATACTAAAAATTAGTATACTCTGGCCCAGTGGCGGCCTAGCGGATCCAGGACTTTGTGAAGGAGGGGGGGGGGCCTTATCTAACACCCTTTATCGGCTAGGTTTTGGCGCTGAAAGAGGCAATTAAACTCTAAACTGCATGCTGGCATTTAAAATGGAGGGACGCGCGCCCCCGTCTAAATCCGCCACTGAAGCCAGAAATTGAAAGCTCAACGAGCTTACCCCTGGGTAAGCTCGTTGTTGAATTTCTGAAAAACGTGGCCGTTGAATAGGTCTCGATCCTCCATTGAGATAAGATAGATCCCGATCATTGAAGTCTGGGCAACCTAAGAATCATATAGGTATATGAAAAGAATGGTAGGCCCTAAATCGTGAAAGACTTAGACACCATACCGTTGTTATAGGCTAGGGTATGGTGGGTGGGGTCACATATTGATTATCTGACTTCAATCTTCTCCGACATTCAGAACAGACTCTGGTTCCATCTTCGTTCCCTGTTGATTCAACAGCTGAAAGCGGATTCTGCTCTGCCACAGACCCTTGGTGTCCTCCGTCGGCATGGAAACCGACACTCGTGGCGCCCCCTATCGTAGACATTGGCCAATCGAGTTACCCGGATGAGGAGGTGTCCTCTGCGTCTATATCGTAATCTGATCGCCACTCACAAACGGAGAGAGTCCATGAAAGGAAGGCATGCCAGGAAGACGTGTCGTCCAATGACGTACATGCGGATCTGAGACGCTGACTCTCTACGAAGTTCTATTTTTTTTCTCTGGTTCTTGTAACGCACGATCCATTCCGTGGGTTTATATATTGACAGGGTCAGTCAGTGTTTCCTACTCCATGCTCTCTCACAATTAGATTCCTGCCTGTACATCCAGAAGTTTAAAGTGCTATGACTACACGTACCGTATATCCTCGATTATAAGCCGGGGCCCATATATAAGTCTGCCCCGTTTATAAGCCTGGTCAAATGACCCACTGAGTCTAATATAAGCCAGGGCCCGAATATAAGCCTGGTCAGAACAGGCAAATCCATTAGAAGGTCCATACAAGGGCATAATTCCACTTCAATAGGACTATTTTCATTATTCTTTCAATTTTATGAAGCTCAAGCCCTATACTTTACACTAAATACACATCTAATTAGATAGAGTTAATATTTATTCTCATATTATGAAAATTATTTCTTAGATAAAGGTAGAAATGGTACATATATATTCAGATTTTTGACTGGGTTCCATAGTGACTTTTTAAGTCTATACATTATTAGCCTGTCCCGTTTATAAGCCTGGTTAATTTTCCATTTGAAATCAGTATAAGCCCGGGCTTATAATCGGGGATATACGGTAGATCGATATGTCATCTTAAACCTACAGATTGGCTATTTAAAAGAAGTTTAAGCAATTGGTGCAAAACGCCAGGCTGTAGGCCTTTGTCCACAAAATTTCAGCCACTCCAAATGTATGAGTAGTATATGATACCAGACAGCGGGTACCAGTCTTTTAAACCGATGAAGAGTATCTTGCTAGAGCTTTCAGGTAGCTGGGTGAGGAATATTTGGAATTGATGCAGACTTGAGAGTAGTATGTATGGAATTGATAAGTCCCTGGCTATAGAGATTTGTGAGGAGTATATGCAATTGGTATGGAGCCCCTGGCTATACAGATTTCTGAGTAGTATGTGGAATTGGTACTGGGCCCCTGGCTATAGAGACTTGTGAGTAGTATATAGAATTGGTACAGAGTACCTGGAATTAGTAAAGAGTGCCTGGCCTTGTAGATTTGTAACTAGCAGGCCTATATTGAGAAGGCAGAGTGTCTGGCTATATAGTAGGGAGGCAAAATCTCAAAAGAGGCTTAGAAATCACTTCATGAGGGACGGAATGTTAGGGGGTGGCATCCATGCCAGACTTGAAGTATGGTCCATACTGATCAACTTTGGGATGGATGCCACGCACACAAATTGTTTTTCTTTGAAATAGGGCCTGATAAAGGTAGCCATTACCAAATTCCTTGTTTTTGCCATAACTCTGCAGCCAATGATGCTAGGCATTCATTTGAAGTGTCTAATAGCATATTTTCAGGGTCGAGGGACTCATTGGAGACATCATGATTTTTGTCAGATACATGCTTAACCTAATTCAGGTCTATTTAATAGACTGACAAAGACACAATACATATTCTCCAGACAATAATATACCCTACTTTGGCACAAGTAAGACCAGCAAAATCAGGGGCTTAGGTTCCAGGGTAATTCAGCTGAATACATTGTAATGCATTATTTGTCACAGGTATGATAAAAGTACATGTGATATACACCAGTATGACTGTAGTTGGTGTCTCATTCAAATATGGAACAAAAACATTCGTTTCTTAGCTTCTTCTTTTTTTTTGAACAGCATTATGGGATGGATATTCCATGCAATGATGCTGTTCAAAGAAATAGAAGCTAAAAAAGAATGTTTTTGTTCTATTTTTATTCCATGCCTAGCAATGCCTTATAAAATGGAGCATATTTGAATGAGACATCAACTATGGTCATACTGGTGTATATCACATATAACTCCATCATATCTATCACAATTAATGCACTCAAAATGTGTTAAGCTGAATTACCCTGGAACCATTTAATATTTTAGATTACCAGACACAGGTAGTTTGATAGACAGCCACATACAAGTGCCATATTAAATAGTGGTCATAAACGAGCAAGCTTGTCTAAAAACTGGTCCATTGAGGAATAATCATCAAAGTATGCCCCTGTTGTGATTGAAATGATGTCCACCCATAAAATCAATAGATGGTTGCATTGAGGAAATACATGTAGATTGAGCAATGGTTGAAGATTAATGCATAGTTTCAATGCTACTGTGTTACTGTGGCCAGTGGGTACTGTGTGTATAAGAGGGGTTAAGTCACTTGCTGGAGTCAGGGGCTGACTACAGTGGTCAAAATCCTGCCTGAAAAAGGGGAGGCTATGATATTCATTGGATTGATTATTATAAGACATGTAGGAAACATGCATCAATAGACCCCAAAGATTTCAGCCTCCTCCCATCAACCCATCCCCTACCAAAGGTTATAACCAACCCAGTATATTTACAAATGAATATATACAAGCATATCTCCCTGGGCTTTGTGCTGGATGATATACCTATCAATCATTTCCAGAGGCAATTTCATTGATTTGCAATGAAACTGTCACACTGCTTTCAGTGTTTCAAACCATATACAACTGCCATGTTAGTAGGTTAGTTACTTAGTTAGTGTTTTACGGCACGTCAGCTACTGGTGATGGCTATTTGTGCATGTTAGTAGGTACTCGAACAAAGGCACATAATGGGAAACTTTAAATAAGATGGATGTACAAAGGACCAATCTAGGCAAAACATGGATACAATAATATGAGGGACTAGATTTATTGCTAAACCTTAAAAGTATGGATTTAGTTATCATTAATACATTTGTTTTCGGATGTACATCAAGACATGTACTAAGAATTGTAAATTTTGGTAATTGCTCTGATGGCTACCCTACCTCAGGTCCATGATAGGCCAATGAATAAGTAAAGGAAAGGAGGATAAGTGCCCCTATCATGTTCCTAGACCCTGAGAATGTGTATACAGCCACATGAAATGAGTGTCTACCAGCACTAGTAGCAAAGATATGATGAAAACTGTCAATTTCGGTAATGGCTTCCTTGTCCAGTCCTATGATAGGTCGATAGATATGGATAGGAGAGGGAGAACAATGCTCCTATTATACTCCTAGACCCTGATAATGTGGATATACCCACATAGAACAAATGTCTATGAGCCTTATTTGCAAAGGTATTGCATAATCAGTAAATTCTGGTAATGGCGACATTAAATGGGCCTAAATTAGGCTTAACATGCATCTGAGAAAAGTTAGGATGTCTCCAATGATTTCCTAGACCCTGAAAATGTGCTATTAGATACTTCAAATAAATGCCTAGCATCATTGGCTGCAAAGTTCTGGCAAAAACAAGGAACTTCGGTAATAGCTACTTTTATCAGGCCCTATTTCAAAGAAAAATTATTTGTGCGCATGGCATCCACCCAAAAGTTGATCAGTATGGACCATACTTCAAGTCTGGCATGGATGCCATCCCCTAACAATCCGTCTCTCATACCATAAAATTTCATGATTTTGCCTCCCTACTCATACAGATTTGTGAGTAATATATGGAATTAGTACAGAGCCCCTGGCTATACAGATTTGCGAGTAGTTTATGGAATTGCTACAGAGCACCTGTCTACTCAGGCTTGTGAGTAGTATATGGAATTGGTATGGAATCCCTGGCTGTAGAGACTTGTGAGTACTATTTTGGAATTGGTATGGAGCTGCTGGCTAAAGACTTGTGAGTAGTATATGGCATTGGTATGGAGCCTGTTGCTATAGAGACTTGTGAGTAGAATATGTAATAGGTATGGAGCCTCTGGCTAAAAAGACTTGTGAGTAGTATATAAAATTGGTATGGAGCCCCTGGCTATAGACATTTGTGAGTAGTATATATGGAGTTTGTATGGAGCCCCTGGCTATAGAGATTTCTGAGTAGTATATGGCATTGGTACTGAGCCCCTGGGTATACATATTTGTGAGTAGTATATGGAATTTTATGGAACCCCTGGCTATAGAGATTTCTGAGTAGTATATGGAATTCGTACTGAGCCACTGGCAATACAGGTATCTGAGTAGTATAAGGAATTGGTACAGAATACCTGGCTATAATGTATACAGATTTGTAAGAAGTGTTGATGTGAAATGTGGAATCAGTTCCAGTGGTGAATTTAGAGGGCGGATCAGGGCTGTGCACCCCCTCTTTATTGTTTATACTCAAGAGTTAATTCACTTATTTTGGAAACAATAGTTTGCTCAGGGGGTAGGGGCCCCCTTCACTTTTGGCTGCGACCCCACCATTCTAGATCCTGTATCCTCAAACTGTGGTTTTGAAAGAAGTATGTGAAATTGGTACAGAGCACCTGGCAAGAAGTGACTACCTTTTCAGGCCTCATTTTCCAAAGACGGGGGTGGCTTGTATGCAAGCGTGGTTTTTACAGTTTTTACTGTATGTGAAATTGGCACAACTTTGCAAGTAGCGTATGAAATTGGTACAACCTGTTCGTAGATTTCAGGGCTGAAAGTGCCTGGCCACAAAAATAATTGGTGCAATCCTCCCTCCTTCAGAATTTAGGATGGTAAGAAATAAATTTCTCTGTGATAAGGGAATAATTGAGATATACAGTTTTGTAACTAGATTATTAACGTGGATGTAGAATGCCTTGTATATGTGCTGTATGAAAATATAAAGTACCTCGACCCACATAATTATTTCAGCCACAATAATTATCAGTCTTAATGTCTCTGCTGTGTGTACAGAGCAATGAAGAGTGAGGCCATGTCAAGCTTGAGCAAACTAGAGTTAAGTAGCCTGGAATCAGGAGATATATGCCTTGACTCATCTGGTAGCACCTGGACTGTAATTACCTACAGGTTTAATGGGGTGTAGAGTGCAATGTCAACCTCTGTTGTACGTTGGTACAAGGCAGACCACACAACTATTAAATCTATGTACATGTAGCTCCAAGTCTGCTTACTCTAATGTCTGATTAGCTTGACTCTACCTCAGTGGATAAACGGGTCATAAGCACTATAGCTAGGGCCAGCACTTGGGCCTGTCTTTATGCCTATATTTTGAAATTGATATAGACGTACGGAGAGTGCCATTTATTAAGTTATGAAGGATTTATGCTGGATTTCGAATGGTAGGGGTATTGGATAAATATCTCTGTGCAGATCACTATGCATAGGTCTGGCTCTTATGTTAAGACAGTTACCCACTTGGCAAAGAAACCTTTTTACGTTAGAAAATGGGGTTTCTTACATTGAAAAAAAAAGGTTCTTTAGCGTTAACAGAAAATATTTCTTTGACAAGTTGCTTGTAATTCCAGAATCAAGTCTAATGTTAACCCACCTAATATCATATGCCCAAATTGCGCATGTGCAATTTTACAGGTGATAACTAGAAAGAAATCTCAACATCATCAACTGAAAAGCCACACCAGTGGAGTTTTAGCATTAGACTATTACCACAGCAGCACTTGCTCGTCCACCTATAAAATTATAGAAATTGGTCTAATCATCATATTTTGCCAATTACCACATGGGGGCCTGCTAGGTGATCTCTTTATCTTGAAACAACCTTGAAAATCTCTGATTAGAGTTCATTATTTCAGACGAAATACATAAATCTTTCCCTCACTGTCGCCACTACCCAGTGATAACAGGTGCTGTTTGATAATCGTCTGCTCTCGTCTCGCGAGATCTCGTTGTTCGCGGCGTTGAGAGAGCTTTGATGTAGTCCTATGAGAAGCATACCCTCTGATTAGCCTATTGAGGTTTCCTAAATCTACCCTCAGTACAAAATTCGACATAAACTCGCTATTTAGGGTTTGGTCTGTTAACTTAATCAGCCTCCCTGCCGTAGACGTGCGTCCCCTTTATGCATATTTAAGCGCACCATTTGCGTAATGGCCGCTAGTTTCTAACTCGACGCTGACTCTGTTAATTGTGGTAGTGTGCCACTGCCAGAGCAGTGGTAGGGGCTGATCGGACAAACGAAGACAGATCCGGATGTGTACTGACCCCAGCACCGACAAACCAGAAGACAGTCATCTATACTCATGCCAGGAATCCAGGGTCGGCCCTTATAATATAGTTGTAGGATGGAATCCAATCTCTGCTGCCATTCATACTCGCTAAAAAAGGATAATAAAAGAAAAGAAGAAAAATAAAAAATAAATCGATACCCCCATATACCCCAGGCTGTCAGATCTATCAGTTCCTCTTATATTAAGCTACCCATTACAAAGGGGTCGTGATCCGGGTCGTAATGCTTTCACTTTCCATATTCCGAGGTAGCAGGCTGTCCCATGGGCGCGGCCATTGCTGGAGCTTTGTACCAACGAGTCCTACTGATAAGGCCTATCAGATGGGTACCAGTTTTCCCCCGAAGGACCGCAGTGAATAGATTGGAGCTCTCTTATTAGTTAAAAATCAAACCTGCTAAGTCCGTATACAATAATAGATATATGAAAAGTATATTCAATACAGGATCTTTCTAATGATTACCGTGATAATGCTCTATAGGCGGCCTACACCTACCTGCCAGTCAAATATGTGTTCGTTATTGTCAAACTGTTACCTTTACTTTCCCTACATCCGCATTCCCTATAATGCTCCCCTTGGAGCTTTGTTACTTATCTCGAGGCAGATTCGGAGTATGCTAAAGAGGGCGATGCAGACCAAAAGAAGGGGCCGCACCCATTTTCGGGTAAAGATATGGGGTCCAAAACATAGAAATGACCTTCGGTCTGCAGGCTAAAGGGAGCGGGCGCCAGTAAATCCGTCACCGTTATACACATTTGGATGATATAACTAATGGCGAAATGAACACACATGGCATCCTTATACTAGTCTGGATGTTTGACTCTCCTTGATTCACTGTGTAAAATCTTGGTAACTCCACTTTATCACAGAGCACCAACCTTTAAATTTAGGTTGGTGCATCTCACAAATCCCCCATGGAGCCGCCGTCACTAACGACTGCGATATCATATATAAGGGAGTGATCATTTTTTAACAACAGGGGGGGAGGGGGCTGGTGGGTTTGTGTGCTGACGTGCGTAAAAAATTCTGCCCCCCCCCCCTCTCGACAGGTCAAAATTTTTTCAACCCCCCCTCGGGAGGCGAAAATTGGGTGCGAAAGCGCCTTTTTACCTATAGTAACACGCAGGCCTTTTCACTGAAAACAGGTGAAATTGTGGATCAACACAGTAAAAGGTATGCCTGTGAGGGGGTGCGTGGGCATACCTTTTACCATGTTGATCCACAATTATTTTGACCCCCCCCCCCCAGTCAAGGGGGCAAAAAAATTCCGACCCCCCTGGTCAAGGGGTTGAAAAAATTCTGACCCCCCTCAAACCCACAAGCCCCCCCCCCCCCTGTTGTTAAAAAATGATCACTCCCTAAGTACAATATAGTGTACGATTTGACCTGTATTTTGGATTACCTGCTCTAGATTTTTTATAATGTAGATTTGTTTATACTTGTCTACTATCATAGGCAACAGATTCAACTGATTTTCGGCATAAAAGGGGGGTGATCTAGTATACGTGATAGAGATAAACACTCTAGTGTGCTTCATGTAGTGTCATACACAGAATAATCTGAGACACCCAATGGGCACTGGACGTTGAAATAATGTTAACCAACACAAGGGGATGGACCATCCGTCTCCCTTCATCCGTTTTTGCTCCATAGAAATCAATGATAAATCAGATGGTCTATCCGTCGGCAGTGGATGCACCCCTATAGATCGACGTCATTTTAAAGTTGGTTTAACGTCCTGCGCCCACTTGGTTATACATACTCTTCGTTATTAGCTGGCGATGTGGGGTATTAAATAGTGAGCATGTGGAAGCTTTTCATGGGAATATATTTGTTTACATGTCAGTGGCGGATTTAGACGCCCCCCCCCTTTTTACCAGTAGTTTAATTTAATTTGGACCCCAAAATTTGCTCAAAAATAGGGGGTGCGCCAGCTCCATTTTGGCCGCGCCCACTCCTTTTCCAGATCCTGAATCCGTCACTGCATATATCACATTAGTGGAGCCACACAAGAGGTGGCTTTTTGTGCAGTTCATTATACTGATATCTTCTTCTGTAAACGTTACTCAAATTATATATCAATATTCTCTCCTTGATTTCAGGGTGGAGCCGTCGGTGGCCAAGTCGCTGAAAACTCGCTTTTGGAACGACGATCTCGAGCCTTGTATCATGAAATATTGTCTACGACACCAGATGGAAACGAGGCTGTACATGAAGTGCATCCGGCGCCACTGTCCTTCCGGTCTTGTCACCGTTCCGCGAGACATGGATGAAAACGAGATGCCGCAGCTCCTTCCGGTCTTGGAGCAGGGTAGGACGGGTTGGTTGGACGGGGGGATGGTGAGTGGTAAGGTGAATAAGGTGTGTGCCAAACTCTTCTGTGGTTACATGAGGGGGGGTCCTGTACGTGACGAGTGTGCCAAGACCACCTGTTCCACCACCGTTCTCACCACCTCTCCCGCCATGTCTGCCGGTGAAAACGCCATCGACGACGCTCCCAGCCCCACCTTCTGGAAGTTGTTAGCCGCGCGGGTCCGAGCGGAACCGGAAATCAGAAACGATGTTCAGGAACCCCAGAGCGGGAGCAGCGGGCACCGTCCATCCGGTGACGTCCCGGACCTGTGCGGCCTGGTTATGTGTGCTGGTAAACACGGCGCTGACCTTATTGCATGCATCGAGGAACGCTGCGCGTCTTCACGATCTCAGGGACTCTCGCGAGACCATGCAGCTGGAACGCTCCCCATTGGCGAGCGGGCAAACCGGTCGGCCAGCGACGACGGAGTGGAAGAAGAGGACAGCGACGACAACAGCCTTTCCGCCAGAAAAATGCAGCGGCGATCGGAAGCCGACAATTCAGAGAGAACTTTGAAACGCAAGCGCCGAATTAATGACGAAGTGTCGCAGTGCATTCAAAGTTATTGCGGAAGCCAGGGCTCGCGAACACAGCGACTTGCCTGCATTGTGCGCTCCTGTCACAGGGTCGGCTGAGGCGCACCTCGTGGCCATAGATAGAACCAACTACCACCAATACCATCAGCACTAACTCTGGAGGGTCTTGCCAAAGGATAACGTGGAAGGACCTCTTTTAAAATTTTCACAGATTACTGATGGAAACGTGCATGGCCTAACTCGTTTAGACAGAATTGCTCAGTAAAGGTCTGTTTAGAAAATAGAAAATGGACAAATTATACCTCTTCCCCATGCCATATGTCTCATAATAATGGTTAATCAACTTGATTGTTAATACAGATTATTTGGATCCCTCCAGCACACATTTAGTTTAAACCACCCACGCACGTTTTATAACTTCACTAGTGGCTTCGCCACTAGACTTTGGGGCAATACCATCAGTGATAGATATAGATCTACCTATTAACCATCCACGCACGTTTTATAACTTCATAAACTGATGGGAATAATTTCAGTAATACGAAAACGTGCACGTTTTACATTTTGGTTCACTTTTCTTTTTTGGCAAGACCCTCCCGGTCTGATAGACACAGAGTACTAGTGAATGAATCTTATTGCTACTGCCGTCAGACTTATAAAGGAACCCTCTCACATCCAAATTTATTTTTCTATGTGCCACGTGTGTATTTCCTGGTGAGCTCGCTGGTGAAAATGTATTTAAGGTACCGACATGATAATATTATATGTGTAGTGTTTGCTCGCGTACTTGAAGTCATGAACACGTTTTTATTTTGGTACTGTCGCCCAGCAACTAGCTTCATAGGGATATATATATATATATATATATATATATATATATATATATATATATATATATATATATATATATATATACACATAAACAAATACATCAGTTGGATGAAACTATATCGATAAGGCCCAACAATTACTCTAAGGCGTGGTTAAATGTAATGGAACATTGCTTGTGTACATTTTATATTTTCTAAAACAAATAAGACGGTTGTGTTAGAGATTATAGCCAATGTGTGTCGAGCAGAAAACTAATCTACAGTTGTTCCCATTTCAATAGTGAAGGATTGGTGACAGAGAGGATACTTTGGTGCTTGAGTAAAGGCTCTTTATAATCATGTACATCAATAGGCATAACATTCACCATGTGTATTTCTATCTTTGGACTTTGTATACATATTGCAGTCTCTAACGAAAATATTAAGTTTCTCATTCACCAATAGGAGGTTCGATCAATTGCCCCACAGGTGTACGACACAATGAAAATGATAAAGGTGTCGGTCATTTTTATGGGAAAGCGTTAACGATAATAGAAAGATTTAAACTATTCATTGTTCTATTGAGCTTTATTACGTATGATTTACAGCAAGTTGTATTACATTGTACCTACATATTTAGAAATAAAAAACTACAGGCTAATTTCTGGCGGACTAATGTATAGCTATGGTGAGGAGCATACTTTCGATGTGTCTATAGAAAGTAATGGTATAAACTGGGATTTCTTTGCTTTGCCAGAAATAACTTTACAGTGCACTGATAACAAATAGATCGCATTAAATTGACATACCATTGTATAGATAATTGTTGATAACCAAAGCATGATTGTGAAGGGGGAATGCCAGCTATTATACAGATAGGTGTCAGGTGTGTTTTTACACAGGCTTACGCTGTATAGGCCGACTTGGGACTGGGGCATCTGATGGGCATACTGCATGCATCCAGTGTTATCTGTGGCCACCCCTGGCAGTCACTCACCAGGATGACCAGTCCTTCTTATCTGCCTAATATCTATAGATATACTGCCATCTGGTGAGTTCCAGTCACTACAGGCTTAGACTTAGAAACTGGATCGACTTTCTATATGTTTCTATAAACTATATGGAGGTGACTTTCTCCCCTGTTGGTTCAACACTGTTTGCTAGGGCCTAAGGCCCCTATCTATATGACGATGATATAGGTAACGCTCTTTTTTCCATTGCCAAAACTGCAGGCATTATATAAAAAAAGAAAAGAGGCAGGTCTAGCAAAAGTACCAATTTGTTTCGTTTAATTTGTATGTATTTGTCATTAAACTGAAGTATAGATGTTGTAAGGTAGGTTAATAAGTGGACGCCAAGCATGCTTCAGTTGACTTCATATCAATGAAATGAAGAACATAATTTTCGGCGCTTGTAGAATTCCTGCGAATCCACTGTGTGTTACTAAGATACGTGATGCCCTGACACAACCCTGTCAACCCACCCTCTGTCCACAACACACATTGCCCTTTCTGCGACCCCAGCTTATGTGAGATTTGGTTCCACATTATGATGATATTATTCGACACGAGCGACAGTTTCAATAAACTGACAATTCATACAGCACCTTGTCGTTTTATTCTCCTTAGAACCTTCACCAATGATATCCATAACCAGAGTGATATATTATGATGAACTCGGTGTCAAATCTCAAGAGAGACAGCTATACAAAGGGAAAGCGGACCCAAGTATAGACACTCCTGAGCATTGAACTAGCTCAGATAGAATCTGTCAAAAATGTCTTATGAAGTGGTTTCTTTCTACAGCGTCTAAACAAAATCGTTTGGAAATGTCCCATTCACTGTGCAAGATCATGTTAACAAAATACCTACTGTAATGCTCTGTTCTACCCATTGCTTAATAAACGTTTTTTTAGACATTGTTAGTAAAAGTATATTGTTTTAGAATTCACAAGGAATGGTTACACCAAAACTGACTAGAATATGGTTGCAAAGTTCTTTTTTTTTAATCATTGTTCATTCTCACCAATTAGTGTTGACTGCATCAAACATTTCAACCAACCTTACCAAGAGGTTTCTTCGTTATCACAATTTCCAAAACAGAAAATACAGCACATCACCCACACTGGGGTAAGCCCCAACAGGTAGGCCTAATCTTGGTCTTACATCGATTGTCAGATTCTAAGTAATTCCTGGGCTATTACGAGATGATCCATGGGTGCAAATGTGCTATAATTATCCTATATCTACCATGAGGTAGATGATGCAGATCATTACATCACAAAGCCATCATTATATATCGATAATTGACCTCTATATAGATCTGTATCTCTTCGCCCACTATAAATCATTGCTTGATCAGATTAACTGACCTATATATATAAAATGAGCCAATTGGAAGGTTTTAATGCGATTCATAAACAGTTCCTACTATTACTTCGATCAGTTGGTTTATATCTTATTACATGTCTAACTACTTTTACCAAACGTATAATCATTTACTGATACATTTGTTTATACCAGGTGTTTCTATCAAGAGATTAAAATCAGTAACATCTCGGAACCGAGTGGAACACCAGCAAGATCATAGAATATTACAAAAAAGAGCTTGACCTCAATAATTCAGCTACACTAATTCTGTGACCAATGCTTGGTCAAAATAAAAGCTGAAGCTCAAAAGAAAAGACCACCCTATTTTCATGATGACTTCATTTGGTAGGTTTTATATTGAATAAAAATACTGTCAAACACATAGTACTATGTCTGCTATTATAAAGTCAGAAGGCAGGCCTATCTAATACATTGTATGACGTCACAATTGGTCAAATGCATCAGGATATTGACTGCATAGCACCACCCATCTAAACATTATTGCTACTCATGGGTGCATGTGATATTGCTTGCTTATTTCCTTTAATAATCAATATAATATAACCCTCAAGAGTTATTCTGTGGCATATAATGATGATGTGCATTTAAGTGTTATAATCAAGAACATGGATGCAAGAGCCCCCAAGCCTTATCAATACACCATTTGGTGTATTTTGACCAATTGTGACGTCATACAATGCATCAGATAGGCCAGCTTCCTGACTCTATGATAATAGATATGATACTAAGTATGGCACAATATTTTTATTCAATAGAAAGTCTATCAAATGAAGTCATCATGATAAAAAGGTGGTCTTTTCTTTTAACAATGGCGACAATTTCTATTTTCCTTCTCCTTCTCTCAAAGAAAGTATATAATTAAAACGTACATTTATTAGGTAAATATCCGATGCGGCATAGGTGGGCGAATAAGAAAGACAAAGTCACGGAGGGAGAGGGCTATTGTCTTATGCAACCTGCTGGTTATTTTTCTACTTTTTTTTTAAAATAAGCAATTGTGCATCGATCAGCAGAACAACACAGAAATGAAATAAAACAACTCGCATTTTCTAGTCATACAAGGGAAACAATGGTCAACAGGAATGTGAGTAAAAATCAATAGTTGAAATTAACATGAGTAAAAAGTGGGATAGTTTTGTTCTATCCTTCATGTATTCAAGGTTTTAAGTGCATGACAAATGTAAAGATAACATGACACACTTAAAGTTGGCATGTCCCCTATCACGGTATGAAATTTTGGGTTTCTCGTCAATTGCCATCTAGACAACATTCTAACCATGTGCTAAAATATCTAATGATTATATGAACTATTTCTGCTCCAAAAACAAAGAAACCCCATGTCCTGTATGTATTCCTATCCTAGTAATAAATCAGGTGTGCCTGATTTCTCATAGAGGGAACCTGTGTGCTGTGGATGAATAGCCAGTCCTAATTCAAAAGGCCTACTAAACACTACTCAAAGCCTGTCAGACTAGGTGGTACCATGGTAAGCAGGAATGTCAAGGGCCATCCAGTGAAGTATTGCATTGTGGTTAGACATATCATATTGAGGCACTTTGGGCAAGCAGTGATTGGAACATTATATGCATAGCACAAGAGATGATCATTTACAAACTATTTAGACAAGTTTCCACAAATTTTTAAATCTGTATTTTAGCTGATATGCCAACTTTAATTGATACAGGTTTGTTGTACTATGGCAAAAAGATATAGAACAGATCGACGTTTGCTTGAGCAAGGCCCACTGCAGGCCGCAAAACTACATCCGGTGCAAAGCAAAACCTAAAGATGACCTGTATTCTAGACAGGAAGCCATGTAATTGTATGGGTTGTTTCACAACAAAAAAAAAACATTACTTCTCCGGGACGGAGCATTGTTCGTGTCAATCCCACGCCTCCTACAAGCCTTTGGGGGAAAAGGGAATTTTAAAGTAGCCCTCTCCGCCAGAAGAAAGGAATTTTAAAGGAATTCTAATGGAATCCCGGGGCAAATGAAGAAATTGAAATACAATATTAATAATTTAAGTGATATGAGACTGTAATATTGATTGCAGGGTATTGTCACTATAACCTAGATTCAGCTTTGTAAATGGAATTAGAAGTTCATGAAAATACAAAAAAAAAAAACAAGTTTGCTTAATATAGGCCTGTGTCTCTGCCACTCTGTATCTCTCACGTTTGCATCTTAAAATGGCCCAAAAACACTCTTTTAGTCATAGAATTTTCTTTGTACTCTCGATTTCTACTTGTTTATCAACCCCCTGTTGATTTCCCCCAAAATCACAATCCTAAACATAATTCTAAACATAAACTTGTCCCGTTTTTCTTAATACAATACCCTCCTAAACACATGTAAAGTGTTTAGAAAAATGACATGTTTAGCTAACTAATATGTTTAAACCAACAAGTACATGTATTTAGGTATATACTGTTTTTTTCTTATTTGAAGAACTTCGCTTAGATGTTTGATCTGCACCTCTTTACAGAATATTGATATTGTATTTGGGAATTGGCTTATGAAAGCATTTAGGTGGAGGACCCAATATCATTCATGCCCACTTTCTGAAGGAGATCAGTATGTCTTAGTGTACAGAGACATTTTTAAAGGACCTTTCAACGGCAAAAGAATTTTTTAAATATTCCAATTAGAACCAAAGTTAGAGTTTGATATCAAAAGGATATATTTTTTCTTAAAATCATAAAAACTTTTTTTCAGGCAAATCCTCATAATATGGCTGGGAAAGGGGTGCTTTTTCCGGGAAATTCTGATATTTTTGGCTGTGAAAGGGGTATCTATTTCTGAAAAACCTCAAAATATGGCTGGAAAAGGGTAACCTTTTATGTGAAAAATCCATTGAAAGGGAGCTCATATTGCGACATTGTCTTCTTGCACTCTCACAGCAGCAAAAGGGGTGCTTTTCCAAGCTGATTCCCACCAAAAGGGGTATATTTTGGTTGAATTTCTCCCCGACTTAAACTTTTAAAGGGGTACCAAGTCAAGGGCCATATACGCACATGGTTACTATTGAACATATAGGGAGTGCCCCCCCCCAGGCAAGAAACCTCTGCAGCCAATCTAGGGCCATACAAAGAATCAATTTAGTCTTTGATTTTAACCCTCCTGAAAACACCTTTTTTATAAATATTTTGAAAAAAAAAATGAAAACAGAATAGGAAGGACATCTATGTCAAGCATTAGATGACAGATAGATTGGAGAGATAATTTACCTCTACATAGCTTTTTACTGAGTAGAAGCGATCTTCCATTTCACACCATTCTACCCACCCCAACACCAATAAGGCCACACCAAATTAAATAGTTGGCCATGGATTTCCAGCATCATATTTTCAGAAATACAATTTATTTTTTTTTTTTAATTATTTTGTCTATGGATTGCGCCCGCACCATTTTCTGCAAAAATCTGATTTTTTTTTTGCCATAATTTTTGAACAAACAATGGCAGATACTAGCTTTAAAAACTGGCCAACTCCTCTCAACTCCTTTCCTGGGAAATCTTTGGTTATCAACAAAAAAAAAAAAAATGCCCTCTCCACATCTATGATGTGCAGAATCGATTGACAAAAAAAGATTTCGCCCTCCCTCTCCATTTTTTCAAAATGAAAATCTATAGACCAACTTTTTAATTTGGTGTAGCCTACGGGTGTGACTTCTCTATACATATAGATATATCTATATATAGAACAGGCACACCCTGCTAAACATAGACGTCAGTATGTTCATCTATTTTTTGTCAAAAGCCAACCATTGTGACTGTTGGCATTTAGTCCACCAGATGGAGTTATTCAGAGTATTTCTGATCCAGTCCACTAGGTGGTGGATAAGGAACCAAACAGCTTCAGTGTAAATACATGTATTACTACCAAGCTCTTTGTAAGCATTGCATCATATGATTCCCATGTGGTGCAATCATGCGTAGACCTGTGATTTTAATAGTGAGTCATGAGAGCTTCAATTCTGTTCTCGATACCACCAAAGCCTCCCAGTTCAAAATGTGGCTGTTATTCCAGATTAATTCCAGATCACTGCAAAACTCTATCACCAAAGCTCTAAGAGCAAATCTCAGAGGATCTGGGGAAGCTCACAGACTTCCTTTGGGATAGAATTACAACTGAGATGCTTTTCTATCCATTATGTTTGCTAGTTTCTGAAAGTATCTTCATAACTTCCTTTTAATTGGCTTAACCAATATTGACAGAAATATCATATACTAAAGGAACACTCTATTTCATTTTAATAAATGCTTTATTTTAAAAGTCCACATTTACATAAGTCTGTTCTCATAGTGTGCTTCTTATTTCACATAAGTATATCCATATTTGTTAATGCGACAATATATAAGCCTTGAGATTGCAATGTTGTGAGATATAATTTGACACATAACACAGAAGAGTTGGTTTATCATCTTCCCATTGCTAAAGGAAGCTACAAGGAGCAGAAATAGTCCCTGTGACACAAAAATCTTTTTTTTTTTTAATCAAAAGACTAACACAGAAAAAAAATAAACACCACCAACTCATAACAAAATTTTAACCACCTCAAGATAAAATCGTTATTGGTGTTTTCAAGTATTCTTAGACTCAGTAAGGCCATTATATCAAAACATATATCATTATGCTATTTTTATCTGTGCTCCTGTACAACCTAGTGAAAGAACATGTGCAAGTGGTTTTCTACGATTTCACTTTATATATGGACTCATGTGAAACACTACAAGAAGATGTAGTATAAAAATACACTATAGAAATCGCTGGAAATGCCCCAGGGTGATCACATAGATTCTGGTGGTGTAGAGATTATAACCTTGAGTATGCCACCCCTCAGATGTGCATTAGTATATCATGTCAATGGTGTAAGTCGTGTCTACCCTCATTATTTCAACGTTATTTTCTCGAAGCCCTATATAATAGCTTATCACTTTTCGCTGGGATACATGTACATATTCAAATGATTTCATCAATACTACCATATTTTAAGGATACCCACAAGTTCTTACTGAGGGTATATCTGTGAACTTAAATGTACCCTTCTATGTGTTTGCGATCTGAGACGGTAAAGCAATAGCACCCATAGACACCAATAATGGACTTCTGGGGTATCTGAAAAATAGCACAGATGACAGTATTGACAATTATATTATCTGAACACTAACATGTCTACAAATCACTCACTATGACCTGATTATTAAGAATAATGTGCTATATTTAACACTAGCTAAAGTGTACAAGACAAAGTGTTTGAAATGAATTTTTGACACAGCAGAATGCCAAGATTCTTATATTACTACCTTAAAATCTATCATATTTATAGATAACCGACAATCATATCACTGAATGTCGTCAGATTGACGATACCCAAATTTACAACCTTAGGCCATCAGATTGATTGCCCACGCTAGTCAATCTGAAAAACTTGGATCATCACACTAACAGGTATTCAAACTGAGTCCATAATGTTGTTAGATTGACAACCTTGGTGGCGACTAACTTGGGTCCGACCAAAAGTTTTAGATTTGGGTATTGTCAACTTGAGCAACTAAAGTCCTCAGCAGTGAAGACCTTAAAATAATTCATCTTTTCGTGGCACATACCTGCCACCTTGTGAGGTATAGTTACACTGCTGTTATTCTGTAGAGAGGTAGACAGAGGGATTTTAATCTCTGTATAAAGTACTGCCTCTGTCTATACCTCATCTGACACCGGCTGAGGACTTTAGGTGGTCAACTTACTGTGTTTAAAGAAACGAAGCATTTTCCGTGTATTCATAGAAGATTATCAAATTGATCGCCTGTGTTTTAGGCAACTGAAATCTATAGTTACTGTTAGTAGTCAGATATTCACTTGTACAAGGTTTTTATGAGAATACAACGCTCACTGAGTATGTGAAAGGTTTAACAAATATTCAATTAAAATCAAAAGGTATTGCAAAATGTGCTATTTCTGGTAAATTTGCGTTTGAATCAGTCAGGCTGGTTATCAGTATTGTCAGTACAGAGCTTGTATAAGCTTTTCAAGTTGTTCTCTCGTGAAACAAGTCACATTATTTTTCTCCATTGGGTAACAATATAACTAGGTATCCTTTTATATACAACATACAAAGATTAAGCCATATAAAATGGCTGTCTATACTGGACAAAATTAACAATTTCCAATTATTAACATTATTAACCAGCAATGGTAATCTTTACTTGTAAATAATCAGGCAGTCTTCACTTACAGTTGATAAACATTCATAAACTGATATCTCTTCTCTATGCTTAGTGATCATTTCAAACAGATTGCTTGCCTGTCCCCTCACCTAGGCTCAAATTATTGAAATTCATACTGTAAAACCCAAGTCATAAGCCGGCCTGGTTCATAAGCCGGAGGGTGAGTTCAGGGAAATCCTATAAGCCGGTTTTGGGGTCAAATTTTACCCATTTTCTCTTTATTCTTTAGTAAAAAAAAAACGGTCATAAGCCGGGGTAGACTTTGGGAGAAATTAAGAAGCCAGTTTTGGTCAAAAATAGAAAAAAAAATCCGGCTTATGACCGGGGTTTTACGGTACATCAAAATGCAGTCTATTTTGATGTCTGTGAAAAGACAAAATTCATCTCAAAATACATATTAACTTGTAACAAACATCTATAATCACCGTCATTGTATCCAGAACATCATACTGTATTTTCTTCCTCTTAATGTTAGAATTAAAATAAGACCAAATAACCATAATTTACAAGAAAGTTGAATTATGAATGTGCAGGTCCCTGGTAAGAATACTTTTTTAAAGTCTGATATGCAAACTTATTACAATTTCTGATATATGTGAATTTCTTTGTATGATGGTGCCTGTTCAGTTATGTAACAGCATACCCTTGGACAGCTATCAGACATAACGAAGGTTCAGGAGACGATCATCACGATATAGGTATGCACATTTAATTGACCACACCTTAATGCTGAGGAGTAGTAGTCTTGTACAAAAAAAGAAGAAAGAAACATCGATAACATCACTATAGCCTTCAGATCTATTCAAAATCCGGGCACAACACCTGAAAATTCATTTAGAAATATAGAATCTGCCAACATTTCAGATCTGGTTTGAAAATATATATACTGATATCAGTCACGAGTAACTCCAGGTACCGTAATCTCCCGCGTATAAGGCGCATCTTATACGCCAAACAAAATGCTGCTGGGTCTTATACGTGGGAGGTAAATTGCCTTGAGTTTGGGGTGCGCCTTATAGGGGGGTATCTTTTACTATAGAACAGTACTACATTAACAAAAATCTGCCCTCAGAGGTGCGCCTTATACGTTATAACAGACCTCCCTGAGTTGGGGGTGCGCCTTATAGGCGAGGTGCGCCTTATACGCGAGAGATTACGGTAGTATGTCTATAAAATATATTTCAATATTTTAACGAGATTATCCCATGGCAACAAAAACACAATGTAAATTTTACAGATATGTTACTTCACGATCACGCCAATAACAGATATTTTCAATATGCCATATATAACACATTAACCTAGAGGAAGATAATTCCAGGGGTGAAGCTTCCCTTTCACAAGTTGCTTCCCGCTAGGGAAACCCTTGACGCTTTACCTCCGACCACTGGCACTTTAGGCCACACCAAAAAAATAAGTTGGTCTATGGATTTTCGTTTTGAAAAACGAGGCGCGAGAAAATTTTTTATTTTTTAAAAATTTTACCAAACACTACAAAGAGAAAACTCAGAAAGTGAGGCGAGCAAAATCCGTAAACAAGATATTTTTCAAAGAAAAAAAAAATTTGCATTCTTGAAAATATGAAGAGGGAAATCCATAGACCAACTTATTTTTTTGGTGTGGCCTTATATAAGAATATTAAGGATATGGCCCCAATGGTACAACGGTCACATATCTAACTTTTTTTCAAATCAATAAAGCTTGTTTAAATTGACTTAATAGCTAAACCCAGCAGTCACATAACCGGTTCAATCGATATCACATGTCGGGCGCCCCTACATGGAATGCATCATGGTTAGGTAGCAGTAGCGCCATAATTACTATACTTAACAAGATTAGGCTGATGAAAATTTCAAAGGACATCCTAAACATATGCCAACCTAAACTTCATAACACCAATCATATGTTGATGCCGATATGTGTAGCCTACAGTTCATTTTGCTGGGGCTTTTTTCATAATCAAATGAAATTTTCTTTGTTTAGTGTTCACGAATGGTTCTTACAATCTTTTGGTTCGGAAAATCTCATTATTTTTCTAGTTCAAGTTTTGTTGGCTTACAATTAAATGGTCAGTACAAAAATGTACATCTTTTTCATAAATTCACGTTAATCATCTGTTATCTGAATGGAACTCCTACTAGCACGTTTCTCAGCAGTATCTAAAGACACAATGTCTTTATTCGTAATCAATACTTTTCTGAATCCACATATTGGTAAGTGTATTTTTTCTATCATCACTGTTCAAAATATGTCATTCCTCAAGTCTATTCATGAAGAAGGCAATCTAAACCAGGTTAAGAATACCCCACATCAAGACCCCTTGTGAGGAACTTAGAACTGGGAGTAAGGATTCTGGACTCTCTTGGCCTTCCTAACCTTGTAGATGATGCCTACAATAACCACTATAAATATCACCAAGACCATGCCACCAATGAAGGAGGCAACACTGAAACCTGTTCCTTTGCTTCCTCTAGGCCCTTCAGCTGGTTTCTGTGTAGTATGATCAGCGGCAGTACTTGCAGGTACAGAGGGTGGGTTAGTTACCGGTATCTGTGTGGATGAACCATTGGACGAAGTACCATTGGAAGAGGCCGTCACTGGTGGTGTTGGTCTGGTGGTCGCGCTTGATGTCATATTTGTGGTCGGGGCTAGGGTTGGGGGGGTTGTCGTCGTTGTATTTGGAGCTGAATCAAACAAAGCAAATAGACATTCATTAACTAGCATAATAAAGATACATGTACCAACAAGGTGGTAAAAATGCCGCCAAGATCAACGAAAGTATTTTATTGGGGAGAACTTTTAATTTCAAAGTCTATACAATGTATATATACATTTCGATAGTTTTCAATTGCTTTTAATAAGCACGAGTCTTGGATACCCCACCCCTACGCGCTTCTATATGAATGAGGCTAAAGCATATTTAGTGCGTACCATATTTGATGTAATCATAAGTGCACACCCTCTAATAAGTGCCCACCCCCCTATTTGGAGCTTTTCTTTCAGACTCAAAAGACACTATTATTGTAAGGCCTAGCGTATAAAGTACACCTCATATATCATGTGTATTAGACGCACCCCAAACTTGAGAGAAAATTATAAGGCACACCTGGGGCTTGGTTTTGAGTAGTTTACTGTTATTCCATAACTAGACAGCAATTTCAGTGAAAGCAGTCAAAACAGTAACCAGATACCAATATGGGGGCCATGACAGAGCTATAATATAGAATAGAACCATAGAACTTCACTGAGAATTGCTGACAATGACTAACCAGATGTTGTAAAATACAGACTAAAGTACAACCCACCCTCCCCCCTCAGTCCTACACCCAGTGGTGTGTCTACCATCACCCCCCCCCCCCATTACACCACCAGGGATGTAAGTCAGTCATGGGCAAAAATCAGGAAGCCATACATTTACTTGATATAAAAGCCTTCTGTTTCTCCAAACAGCCTTCTTTACCATTGGTATAGGGTAAAAGTATGTCATTTAAAATTTTCAGAAATCAGGAAATCCTGATAAACCCTGAAGACTTACATCCCTACACCACTGGTGATTGCACTACATCACTGGTGATTGCCTGATGGTCGGTCCTACATGGATGTACACCCTCCCACACAAACTGGCTTAATTGGGTGTAGTGAAATTATGAAGTAGGTACTGAAGGTAGGGATGGGAGGTTTGTTCCGGGGGTGGAAAAAAACGGTAACAAGTAAGACATTAGGGGTGTGTCCAATTGTAAACAATTGGGGGAGATGATAGCAATTACAAACATTTCCCCAGCCATGACTACCAGAGGACCCAACCCGCCCACACACACACATAAAATGAGAAACACTACCTTACCCACCCCCACCCCCCAAAAAAGGGAAATAAATTTATAAAGATGAGAAGGGAAAAGAAGAAACATGAGTGTACATGTATATGTAGTAAGGTATGAGGACCCATTTCGTTTTTGGGACCTAACTCTTTCAAAACCTGTTTATTTTTCCTACGATTATAATACCTCAATCCAGTCAAACAATGAAAATGCATGTTATCCAGTCATTAAGGTGGGAAAATAAGGTTATGGAATTTATCTCTAGTAAATTCACGTTGACGAGGTAATTTAGAATGGCTATCTCTACTAAAATCATGTAAGATAAACATTCTCATGTAAGATAAACAATGCTGCTATTTAATTAGAAATAATAATAGAAAGTGGCCAGACACTGCTTTGGGGAGGCCAGACAGTGGGGGGGGGGTGTATCATTTCCGTGGGTCTTTAATAGGTTATGTACAGAGGTGCTAAGTTGCCATTACCAAAAATAGTAATTTTGAGGTAAAAAGAAAAAATATTGTAATTTAAGGTAAAAATTCGTAATTCTCTGTACCAAAACTCATAGTCTATCTTAAAACAATAGAGATCTACTTAGAATACACACAAACACATGCATATGACATTTAAATAAATATTGTTCAACATATCTAGAAGCCCTTATATATGCACAGATATTTCTGATATTCTAACTTTTCTACGGCCCATAAGAACACCCTTTCCCATACAAAAAGTATTATAGCTGGAATACCCAAAAATCGCAATTTTGGCATCTAAAATCGTAATGGTCGTAACAGGGGTGGAAAATAGTAACAATTATGAAAAAATCGTAACACTTGGCAGCTCTGTATTATATATGTAGCCTTGTGAAACAAGCCACAGTTTCCCATCGGAATAGGACACAGTTTGCCATGAGAATAGGCACATGCAGTGTGGACATTGAGGTGGCACCATCTAGTGAGTATTGAAAGAACAAAGTCCCACCAGCTAAACACATGCCCTATCTGTGCAATACCTATTGCAAAAATGGTCAACTAAATTCAACACATTGGATCAAAGAAAGAAAAATCTTTTCAACCAATCACAGCACAGCAATAATTCAGTGCAGAACACCAACATATAATGCAAACGAGCTCTGTATGTTAGTCTATGGTAAGATGGAGACAATCTTCTGTTCTATCTCCTAGCATAAATTTCTGATAATAACGAAGGGTATTGATAACAGATCGTCTCCATAAAAACCACGGGAAAAAACGTCCGAAAGAAATAGGTTTTGTGCGCCTCAAAGTGGAAGAAATGGAAGAAACTGGAAAAATGCCCCTAAACATTTAGAATATAACCTAAAATGCCACCAAATACTAAGTAAAGTATAATAAAGATCATTAAAGAGGTATATTTTCAATTTCTGGTGGGAGTGGGGTAGTCGGGTCTTCAAAAAATCCTGATGAAGGAAACTAAATTATGAATGGATAATATTGTCTGGTTTGTGCCTTGACCAAAATTACATTTCCAGTTCTTTTCAAAGTGAGACTAACTTCAACTGGACTATAAGATAATATACATGTACATGTGTCCTTTTCAGTTCAAGGCACATAGCTTTGAAGATGCAGGGACTTGAACTGAATTTATACCTCTCATGACTGGGGACTGTATAATACATCAAATAGCTATTGAATACAGTCTGTATTCAATACCTATTTGATGGTAAGGTATTTATAAGCTTATAAAGGTTTAAAAAAAAGTGATTGAAGAAACTAAATTCTGAGGAGAGATAATTGTGTTGTAAAGTGGTTGAAATTTGGACACATTTGTCTTATGGTTGTCTGAAAACTGACCATGATCTCTTTTGTCTTCTTTTCCTTTTCCGATAATCATCACATAAGTGTTGAGATACTGGAAGATGAACAACCAAACATATATTGAATATATAGTCTGGTAATTGACCTGTATAGAACGAGACTTGATCTTGTGTGATGCTGTTCTTGACTATGTTTTGATTGTGGACATTTCTTTTTTTGGGCTTTGAGATGGAAGAAACCTATTCCTTAAAGGATATTCTTTCCTCTGGTTGCCACATTATTTATCTTATTACCTATAGATCCCCATATGTCTGTCTCCTGGCCGTGGCAGGTGAATTTAGCAAAAGTCACAGCATACATACTTTTTCCAAGAGTGTTCTGAGTTTCTTCCATTTCTTCCGGAAGAAACCTGGAATTAACCGGACAAAATAGGTTTCTTCAAGGTTTCTTCTACTGTCCCGGAAGAAATACCTTTCTTCCGGGAAGAAACCCAGCCCTGACTGAAGTTAATGAATTTCTTTTAAAGCAGAATTGTCCTGAGATACTAATTATGGTTTGGTCCTTCAGAAATCGAACCAGGCCCGCAGATTAAAAATCTGAAAGACCTAATTGCCCTGCATGGTAAAAGACTTTTCACAAAGATTGCTAATGTAATTTTGCCCTCCCTGTAAGGCACACCCCCTCTTTGGGGAGGTTCTAGGTACACTACAGTACACCTCAGATTCGTGCATAAGCCACTGCGTATAGGTGAAGTATCATACTACGGTAGGTGTTCAACAGCGCTCATCCATAGGAGCTCATCCATAGGACTCCTCCGCCGGCATTAAAACTGTGATTTTAATATTCGAAACATAGAACAGAGCGAGTCTCCAATTGCAGTACCCTGCCCTTGAAAGGGGATGGGAACATTATATTGGTACATGTAGCAAAATATTTGTCAGGAGGTTGAGAAAACAAGGCAATCCAATACTAGAGCCCAAATAAATTTCCATAGTGCTTGATTGACAATCTCACGCACTAAACCTGGCAATGATTTTGGAATTTCTACATGTCTAGGAAACCCAAATCAATTTGCTGGAAATCTGGGTCGCCAAGCTCAGATTAACCAGGAAGACATGTAGTAGGGCAGTGCTTTATGTATACATACAGAATATTTACAAGATGAGGTAGTAAACCTCTCTGTATGGTGCTGATCCTGGTGTGGGATACTTGCGCTAACAAGAACACCAAATATAGGCCTATGCTATTACTAACACTGAAATACATCTTGCTGGGTTCTGAAGCTCAGCTGGGTGACCCAGATGTCTAGCAATGTGATTTGGATGCCCAGGACATGTAGCCATCTTGATATCCTCTCTCCACCCCCAGATTCCCTTTACTCATTCCCTCTTTGGTAATTATGTCTTTGGCAACCATTGTCAGGTTTACTGCACGTGATTGTAGCTTAAACGTGTATTGGCTGATGGTCTAATTAGAGACCGGAGAAAAAAAAAGACAATGAGAAGCTCTTGCAATTGGTGTGATTGTATACAACTCCTTGTTCCTGGATACATTCAAAACAACCATCGGAAACTTTAAGATCAAACTGCCGTATTATTTCTTTAAGACTTATCTAATATAAAAAAAAACAAAAAAAAACATTGGACATACGGGAAAGCGACAATGATTTATTCTCAACAGGTTTACAATCTTAGAACCAGCCCTCTGATTGGAATGTATAGCAAGGTCTCTTTCCACTTGGGAGGACCCGAGTAACGTTTATACTTAGCAAGGAATTGAACCAAAGAACGAGTGATATGTAAGTGATAAATCATATCGCCCTATTAGCTTATAATTCAGTTATAGTTCAGTACAATGTGGGGTGATAGCATCACTGTTTGAACAGAGATACCGAGAATACCTGACTGTGTTTTAATCTGAACATGTGCCCTTTCAAGTGAGAGACACAACTGAGGAATCTCGGCGACATAACTAGCTAGAGCAAAAAAGGGGTGCCAATGTCATATCTTCGCCTTATTCCAATAAGGTTGTAACTTCATCTGGTTGAAAGGTCTTACAGTGGCACCTTTTACCTTGGTAACCAAGATCCAGGTACAACCGTGTTGCACTAAGGCGACGATATATGGTTTTAATACAATAATGAAACCTGTTGTCCCTCAATGTAAAGAGTGAAAATACACTAGTTTTGCTTTTTCTATTTTTCATATTCTCCTTGTACCACTCATTTACCTCGTGAATATTTGCTATCATCAGAATTATAACAATGATCGTCAGGTTTGCAACAAAAGGTTTTACAAGTTTCAATTAATGCTGAATTTCGTCTAGAACCCTATGGGTATACATGTACCAGTAGTTTGAGTACACTGACTTTTCCCCTACCACTGAAATTGCACAGTTGGTATTCAAGTTGGATAAAGAATTAAACCCTATATCTATGAAATATCAAGTATCAGGGTACATTTTACAATAATAACCGCACCATCTCTAGGCGGCACAGGAATGGGCAAATATATTAATAATATCTATAACTTGTGCGATGAATTTTGAGGTTTAACACCACAAGAAAAAAACATTAATAAATAGAACAACACTTACCAAAGCTGATATCTAAGTTTTCCCTCTATACTTTGTAACTTTATTTTGGAGAATGGATAATTATAACGAGTAAAGCTAATGCACCGTCTACTTTCAATACATGTACCACAACCCGGTACACATGCAACCTGATTTAAATGCCGCATAATTGTACATACTTAGACGCCTTAATCTACTGTTTTTAATGTGTACGTTGCATTACCGTACCATAATTGTGAAATGGTAAATTCAAGCTAAGGAATGAATTTGGGGTTCGATATTCCTCATGGAATAAACCCAAAAGCAATTTTTTAGGATTACTCAAAATTAGACAGAGGTTTGCTGGCCTATGATGCATGTGCCTACCAAGCCAAGGAAGCAATAACTTAACCCAATTTTAATAGCCCAGTACCCACCAGCTTCAGCTGGAAGAACGATTGCCTACCACCTACAGGGTATAAACGTAATGCATAGGTGATTCTTGGGAGCAGCAGTGACGTCATAGCAAACAGCACGGCCCTTATCAGCCTTATCTCCCTACTGATAAGAATCCTCATGAAGGGTTATTTTCAATAGGAACTGTACTAAAAAGGGTGTTAAAAACCTTCTCAGAAAGAAATCTAAACATCCCACCGAAAAAAATGCATTACAAAATCTGAAAGATATAAAAAATTTGCATCACATACTTAATGCACTATTTTCTTATCCCAATATTAGAAGAGAAAACAGCAAAAAGGTTACTTTTTCTAGTACATTGCCTCTGTAATTTGACCCTTTGCCAGGTCCCTAGCAGCCAGGGTTCTGCTCCCGAGAATACCGTAAGAACTAAACCATCCCACTTCCACGCTGGACATGTGCTGGTAGGTGATTAACACAATACGCATTGGGTTTATAGACTACCGGCAGGTACCATAAATTGACGTTCTTACACTTTTATCCCACCTCGGCTATAAATAGCCCCTGATTTGGGCAAATGACGTAACTTGGGTTTGACTATCTGCTAATAGCAAATTAAACAGCTCGCTCATTTTAAGAAGCTGGTCCCTGACTTCAACAGGACCATATCGTCCAAAATAAGCCCCTGCTTTATGCACAAGAAATTATAGTGCTTAGCTACATCGATAGACCTATAATACAGACCTCATAATAGGTCCATCCTACATCTAATTTCTTAATTTTATTTTGCAATCAACAAACTTGTCACCTTTTGGCTTCAAAGACACCTCTTTGGTAATCTCACAAGTTTGTTTCATCCTTGAACGTCTTAGATACAATATTCTACTATGGGAAAACCTTAGCACCATAGTGCCCCCATCTTGGGTAGCACATACCCTTTACCATTATATATCATTACCACTACCTGATACAGCAGGGAGTGAATGGACATAAAAAAGTTGCTCAGTCCTAATCTGCACCTTACTATGACATATTGCACTTATCATTACAGTATCTTGAGCTTAGTCAGTACAGAAATATCTCTTTCAACATCAAAGGAACAATCCCCAATGTGCTAGCCAGAGCAAATTATGGCGCCAGAGTTGCCTCTCTGTGGCAACCAAAAGCCAGGATTTCTTTACACGTATGTAAATATGATCTAGTATAGAAATCTTGGAAAAGCAAAGATAGGAATTCCTTATAAACCAGGGAAAGAGTGGCGCCCAAATCATAACTTGTAAAGGATATCATATTAACCCTTCAAGGATAGTGTGATGTCCCAAGACTTCATGTCCATTTACCGATATGATGTTCCAGCATTGGTATATTGTCACGATGACTCTGGCATCATGACAACTTGAAGGCAAGGTGCTTTCAAGATCCATGCTATACTTAAAGGGTTAATATTCAAACTGTATCATAAAGCCACTGGGGTGGTCGTTCAGTTTTTGACTCAAGGCACACTCTGTATCTTCTACCTATCTTCTCTCTCAGCACCGAGACTTAATGGTAACTGACCAATCCGGAGCAACAAGAGCCAAATTAGTGACACTTATAATTGAAAGGTATCACTTGTAGAGGTTGACTCACAAACACCACGATATGTATACACTGATGATACAATCGAGAAGATGACTATAGGCTTATCTTAACTCAAATGTAACATGTTCATTACTCAGAAACTCATACAGATGATCTATTATATTGAACATGCTTAATCATAATAGTATATCACCATGTCCCACATAAATATTTTTATATATACTACGTTGATTGATGACTATACTTTGGCACAGTCAGACTTGTGGAAGTGTGTAAATACAAGATCCATTCTTCAGTTCAGAGAAAAAAAAAACAGATTTAGTTAAGGTAAATGGTAACGATAATCCCTTAGCAACACTTGTGGTTACAAACACCAGTTTCCTTTTTATATTTATCAGTGCCTACCGTAATCTCCCGCATAGAAGGCGCAGCTCGCATAGAAGGCACCCCCCCCCCAACTCACAGGGGGGTGTATCCTGTAGGAGGCGTGATTTTTGCAGTTTAGTACTGTTCTATAGTAAAAATACCTCCCCTATAAGGCGCACCCCAAACTCAAGGCAATGCCCCTCCCACGTATAAGACCCAGCAGCATTTCGTTTGGCGTAGAAGACGCGCCTTATACGCGGGAGATTACGGTACTATATATGCAATAATGGTATTCGCTGTACGTATAACTGCCATAACGAGTGAATACCCGGTATCTTTCATGGGATGGAAATGTTTATGATTGACTCTGACACCAGCTTTCAAATGAATAATGTGATGAGCAAGGTCTTGACGAACCCTTTAGAAACCCTTTTTTCAACCAGAACATAATTTGCATCACCAGAGAATTCAAGATTATATTACCAGCAAAGTTATATCTTCAGATCATTTTGTGTTTATTACCGGTATATCACAGAAACAAGAGTGAGTGTGCCAGTATATTAAGGTGTGAGCCTCACCATACAGCTACAATCCCGACTATTCGATTCAGCAACAACCTGCGCCAATTCCATTACCAAAAAAAAAGTTATTGTTTTAATTATTTTCTAACATCTTATTAAAAGTTTAAACAGACGTTTCCAAATGATTTTTTCATGCATTTTTGCTCACTTTTCAACAATCATGCTATAGCATTCTTAGAATATGAAATCGTCGTTATGCCTGTATACTAGACAAAACCCTTTATCCCTCATGTGACTGGTAAATGTTACTGATTAGGTCTCAGTAACCCTTCAAAAAACATCCATCTATTATGAACTCACACATCCAGCGGAATATGGAGATATTCAATTTTCAAATCAAGAGTGTTATTGACAATGATACAGTTACAATGACAAAAATATATATCATTCTCATAATGCTTCCCTTCAACCCTTCCTTTTTTGAACACCTTATCAGCTATCATTTGTATCTCTTCCACTGTATTCAGAACCTACAATCACGACACTACAGGAATGGTGGTATTTCTCTACATAGGAGCCAAGTCAGCTCTTCAGGCCTGACCCTGATATAGCCTCCAGGTGCAGGGAATGTGTGACTGAGGTAGTAGACATCTCCTTCCTTATAGGGTATGGTAGTTTTGTTCCTGGCGGGACTGATAGAACTTGCAGGCAAAAAGTACAATGGCGACGATTCCCGCACATAGCACCATACCACCGATAAAGGATGCTGCATTGAAACCCGACTGACAGTGTGGCGCGGGTGTCGTCTTGTGTCGTGGTACCGGTGTCGTCCCATTGCCTGGGCTGTCTGTGGTCTCCGGCTCTGCATGGGACAGAACGACCAGACTTCAACATGGCGCCCTATGGACATGGGTCTCCACAACATCAGCAGTCAACGACAGCACTTTTATACATCAATATAGACTCGATTTCTTTTTTGGATACTCTAAATGGTTTACTTTGCTTGCCACACCTTTCAAAATATTATGTTAATCATACAGGAATGTAAGGCTGTCGACTGCAAATTTTGATTTTCTAAATATTTTTAACAAGAATCGATGATAATACTACTAAATGATCGTCATTAAATGTACATGCAAACTCTGGATGAGAGAAAAACAAAGACTAACGACTGTCTATTTCATGCATGATGATTTTGTGAGACAGGACATGCATGACTCTCTTTAAATCTGGCATTTCAAATGTAAATATGTGAACCCAAATGAAGCAAATGCAACATTTTCCTTTCTTTAAAAGAACCGTGTATGAACGGTAGTACACAGGGGACACTAGCCTGGCATGGCCGTAAGGAAAATTTCGAAGGTCTAGGAGTTAATTGATTAATTCCAGTGCTTTTTTTCTCAAAAATACGTGCCATTATCTAATAGATATTTACAACGAGGTTCATTCCATAAAAGGTCCAAATAGTATCTCGTAGATCTAAAATATGACACCAGTGGATCTCAACTAGAATCTCTGTTTTGGGGTTATTGCTTCATTTGTCAACTTTAACAAAGAAAAAAATACTGAGGAGTTTGCATATGGAAAATGTCTAAAAATACAATTTTCTTTCGTCCCTCTTTCATAGTACATCGAGTTTAGTAAGTCCAAATCGATTTTTAAAAGATTCAAATGTGTTTTTGACAATTTCAAATTTTATAGGACCGATATATTCGGTTTCGATTAGTTTCCAAGTGATGACTGAATAACCTAAAGAAGGCAGAATAACCAAGGAAAAGGCAAAAGAATTGTATCATAAACTCATATTGTGACAGCTTACATGCCTGAATTCTGCATTGTTTGTGTGTGGAAGTGATGAATGTGTATTGTGAACAACGGACCTAATTTGTAAAGTCAGAGAATAAGATATACCAATTATCTACTAACAGTACTTCAATATATTAATCTATAACAAATACTCTGGCAATACTTCAAACACTCAGTAATATATAGTCACATTGATGGATGCAAAAGCAAGACTAAGCTGGCAAAAAAAGTACCAAGTGGCATAGTGACCTAACAAACCACACCTGACTACCCACAACAGGGAAGGGAGGGGGGAGGTGGAGGTATGGAACTTGGAAGGATATCTTTATCTAGACTAGAACAACATATACTATACACATTCATATACACAAATCACCAACAGAATATCCAAAGTTGTGTTCACAACAACCTATGCTTCAAATTATGTACCCACTACAAACTAGGTAAAAATGAAAATTTACAAGTCCTGAAATCTTATTCATAGATCTAAATAATAACATCTCCTAGACATCTCCATCCCGACATCTTTACCCATACGTTATTAGCACTTAGCCAGTTATAAATACACACGGCCTAGATTTCCATTAAGTACGGTTCAGTAGCACATAACTGTATATGATTCTCCTTTACCAGTTTACCTGGCATGTTCTACTCCGATGGCCATAAAACCGCCGGAAACCATGCGTAGACGCTGCGGCTTATAAATCATTTCAGGGTTTTATGGCTGTTCTGCGGCTTAGAAGATGTTCCTTAACTAGGCTTGCGGCTTAGAGTGTTGAGGGTTTAAACTCTACCGGTATAGGACACTACTGAATCAGCTAATTCTCACGCTCTAGCTGTGGCATATAACCTTTTCCCAAAGTCAGGGTGCAGCTTACACACAGGCTTCTTTGCTAACCATTTTCTGTACAAGAATGGCATTGTCTGCTTACTGGGATTATCGTCATCTTCCGTGTATAAGGCACACCCTGAGTTGAAAAAATGCTCAAAGGCGCACCTGGGGCCTGGTTTTGAACAGGCGCGAGTAGGCCTCAGATTCGCGTATAAGACGTGTCTTATACACCGGCGTTTACGGTAGGATCTAACCTGGCATGGTTAGTACTGTACATGCATAGGTACATCCTTATTTACATGTCCTACAAGCACGTGTTTGTCACAATAGGGTTAGATCTAGTCATGCTTGAAAACAGTCAATTGTAGCACCGAATAATTTACGGGTTCTAGAAAATCAATTCCGTTAGTTTTGATATGAATTAGATATTGAGATTATTATCAGGCAATTATTATGAATTTGCTACGGCAATTTTATAACTTATGCACAGGTGCATACTTGCAATTTGTAAAATGATTACAATTTGAATGAGTGTGTGCTCTGGCCTTGCTGATGACTAATCGGACACCTGCCATCATGTATACCTGTGTGCATTACATCATGTTATCACTGTCCACAACACGGACACTCATCACAGTCCCTAGCTTGACATTATACCACTGCCCACTCGTTGATAACATATACACCTACAGGTATTTACTTCTCATGTACTGCCACAGGTTATCTATTAAATATATGGTGTTACAGGAACGCTTTGTACTTTTGCATGAAAGTAAGTACTGTCCCATGCTACTGAGTTACACTTGATTTGTTAGCCTAATGCTTTGATCAATCAAAGTTGACAAAAGTAATAGAATAATGTCATGGTATTCTTCCGTTCTTAGAGGGTTTGAACACAGAAGTGTTCAGCAATGTACTAGATATACCGAGGTACTGTGATTTCCATAGGGCGCGGCCATTGTTGAAGCTTCGCCCATTATACATCCCGCAACCTTGGTGTATGTAGACTGATGTCCCGATGGCATAAGGAACAGAACCGTCTTTGGGGAACTGCACCATACCGGTAGCTTCTACTTCCCTGTTACTATCCTCTACTTTTATTTCATGTTTACTATGGTACGATGGCCTATATTCTGGTGTAAATGATGACTGTAAAATGTCTACCATTTACTTTCCTGTCTGGATCCACTCTATATTATAGGTCACAACTTATGGGGCCTCCTGGTACATTGTCGTATACAATGCTTCTGAAAGTTCTTATCTTTTGTGAAATAAATCTTACAACTTCCTTGTTGTGTTTTACTGCTTCTCTTGCCCAGGCACTCAGCTAAAAGTATTCCATTACCGGATATTCTAACAGAATAGCCTCATATTATGATAGCCCTCATTTAGGAAAATTGGACCTCGTGCATAAGGCGCCACTATAATTACATACGCGAAACTAACCCTAGGGGAGAAATCTCACAGGATGGTCCCGTACTCAAGTTAATTCCAAGTAAAATAATACTAGAGTGCTTTAAAAGTCAACGAGTGTATTTTGCACAATGGGTCACCTGATATGTGAGGTACCGGTACAAGTAATACCGTTTCACAGCGATTCAGACCGTAAACTCTACACAACAACTGTGTACAGCTGGCATGCATTACAGAGAATCCCAAGTTTAAATATTGGCCTCAGGCTATTGACGCTGCATTTATGGATTACGTTATCCTGACGCACAGAGTAGGCATGTCCTGTATCATATCTATATGTCAGCCATGAAATAGGCTGTTGGTTCACATTGCACAACACTGGACACACTTGAGATTGTATTCTGACTTAGACATGTGTTTTGGGCAAATTTGCTCTTATAAATTAAACTAAAAGGTCAAGAATGTATCAAAGTCGGGATCTATGTATACCAGGAATGACTCACAGTCAACAACCACCTGGTCTATTCTCATAGGTTGGGCGATTTATACATTCGTCTACAACGTTATTCCATCGCTCAACACTATTTTTTGGGGGGTTGGGGTTGGGGGTGTGGGTGGGGAAAGGAGGTGCTGCATTCTAGCCCTGTCAAAAACTCTACATTTCTAGAGATATTTTAAAAATCCCTCCACTGAGGAGTTGAGAACGACAATGATCCGGGCATCATTTTGTTGGAAATAAGTCATTAAATAATGTTTGGGTTGACAGTTTTGCTCAGAGGTTGTTTATGCTGTATAATCCACATGGCCAAGATCATCATGGTATCTACTTTTTAGTGTCAAATGTTGGCTAAAATCATGAGAATCTACACCTGAACTGGTGCTGGGAGTTAAACAAGCTACTAAAACTAAGAGTTGAACTCACATAACACAACTCTCGTAGTTGTCACATGGTGGTGCCAGAGCTATGTATCATACAGCACATGTCCTGACACTCATGTCACATATCTGGCTGCTAAACTAACAGTTACATCAGGGACATCTGATAAACCACAGAACGTACCGTAATCTCCCGTGTATAAGACGCGTCCTCTAGGCCAAACAATTGCATTGTGCGTCTTATAGGATTTCTTCAAGTTGGGGGTGCGTCTTATACGAGGGGTAATTTTACTATAGAACAGTACTGGATTTACAAAATTGAGCCTTAAAATGTGCGTCTTATACGCGAAAATGCAATTGCTAAGTTTGGGGTGCGTCTTATACGTGCAGCACGTCTTCTACGCGGGAGATTACGGTATTGCATATGATAAGCACACAGTGCATTTAAAGGTATCTCCAGGACAGAGTAATTGAGAGATTAATTAAGATTCAAAATCGGACAACTTTGGTTCATGTACAGTCTCAAATATGACCAAAAAGATGGGGTGCGCTTAATTGACTATGCACGCCCATTATGTCATATACGGTTCTCTCCCTTATATACATATACCTGATTTATTTTTGGAATCTGTTGGGTAATTCTTTTCTAAGAGTTATATCCCAAAGTAGGGACTGCAGCCAAATGGAAATAGGTACAGTCCGCATGATCCATCAATTTCACCTGAGGCAAATCTGCCATCAAACATACTCGTGAAGATAGTTTGAACATGGTTAAACTGGAGCTCGTTGGTCCATAGACTACGATGTTGGGTAATGGTTAAAATCAGGAAATTGAAGTGTATCGGTCTACATCACCATATGTCAAACTTGGTTTGCCTATACTGGACTTTTTTTTTTTATCATAACTGTTGATACTTTATGGACCACATCACAGTATATTATGCTTAATTGTTTTTCAGATAACAAATGACTTTCCCGTCACTACATCCAATCGATATTCCGGTGCCATGTGATGTATATTTGTATATCATCCCGAATAACCAGCCCAGCTAATAGATTTAGGGTAGTGACTACTCATAGGCCTAGCCCTAATACAAAACAGGCTCTTATTCGATGTCTATTTTCAGTGCTTACGAGATATTTCACTAACCAGCTGTTTATTCGAGACCGGCGCTTCTCCAAAATCCAGCACTTAAACATAATATGATACTCCTGACGCATCAGAATGATGCACCAATGCAGTGCCAGCGAGTAACTCGCTGCGGAGGAATTGGCCATCATAAGGACAAGAGAGCATGACATTTTAGACATTATGCCGTATTGAAGGTTTTAAGACAGCCTTCAAACTCGTACTTTTGTCCCTACGTTTCTCCTAGTGTACCACCCAATGGTATGCTTGTGATTAAAGACGAAATAGTTATTAGAGTTTGAAAGAACTAATGTATCTATGCATATACTTGCAAATATATATGACCACCTCAAACATTTCTTCTTCAGCCGTGCAAAATATTGGCCACTTTTCGCCTGCTGCCAACATATCTTTTTTTTTCAGCAAAGATGAAAATAACTGAGAATTCCTACTTTGCACAGATTCGCAGAATATCATACAATAGCCACACAATTACAAAGGGTGATGTGTCAAAAGGCAGGCAGGACACTGTGCCAGCTGTTACTGAGTATGGGAACTGACCCACATGGACTCATGTACACACAACATAGACTGACCACAAGTCTGTTATTTTACTACAGATACTGCATTACTTACATACAGACGAAATGCTCAGAGGAATAATAGACTGCCGAGTCACCACCCTTTGAGGGAAGTTTCGGGGATTCTAAGACGTCTACTGACATTTCATGATTTGCACCTATAGCACTATTTTCATTAAAGATTTTCACTTTCCATTGCCAAATTTAAAGTTGTAAACGTTAAAATTTTTGCGTCTCCAGTTGGAGATGTGAAATAGGTGCAAGGATAAAGATATAGGCTAGTCTATTCGTACATAAAATGCGCCGGGCATCTTCCTCACACCTGCCTAACAACGGGTCCTGATATGTTATGAGAACTGTTAATCATGCGCATACTAAAGGTAATCATAGATTCATATATAGATATTTGATTAGCTCAGATATTTGACCAGCTGCTAGCTAAGCTAATATACTGGTACATGTACATGTTAATTATAGAGGGCAACACAGAGAAAATGAGACTTTTTAAGTGCCACGAGAATCCTTATTCTATTACGTTCTACCTCAATAACCACGTAGGATATTTGACTGTTAGGGTTGGGTTTTACTGAAATTTTATTTAGCAAACAAAATCATTCAGCGTACCTCGTATTTCTGCCTACGAGAAATGTCACTACCTGGTCACCAAATAGTAGCAATCATTCCAACTTTAGCAGAGGTCTAATAGGAGGGGAAAATGCAGATAATTCATACAAATGTAGGGAAGTGGCATATCTCGCCCTTTAAACCTAGACCATTCATTTTCAGGGCAGTTTCCCCCTATGAACTCCAGCAGGACCAAACCAATATAAAATGATTTTTCAACGAGTTTGTGAAATGGCATTCATCATCAATCAGAAAACAATTTCTTCACACCCCCTCCATCTGACTACACCTTGTAATTATACCAGCATCCTGGTTAAAACTATTCATACTATTTGCCAGTTTCATAAGCCAACCATTCTGCTTTACCAGTTTACAGATACAGATCCAGTGGTAGGGGTGGGTGGGCGTGTATGACGTCAGGATCCTGACTCACCTCACTACCTAATAGCTGTACTGAGTACATCTAAAGTACTCTCCCAAACACATGTTCAAGTAGAGTGGAGTCTGGGACGAGGTCTTGTTCTAAATTAACCATCTAAGGTCAGCATGATACCTCCAGGTTGATGCACTGCAGCCCTGGTGATTTGGTACACTAGGGAACACCATAGGGCTTAAAACATTGTTGCACTGAGGGACCCTTACAAGAGGCCCAAACAGTGCACAGTCATATATGTCCATGCATAAACACCATTTCGAGACCCTGATGCGGGCCGGCAGAATATGCTGTGTATCGGTGTCAATGTGACACATTGTGCCCTTGTTGTCTGATCCCAACAAGTGCTAATATTGTTAAAGTAAATACTGCCAGGACAGCCTCTGGCAGGGAGTGGGATGTGTAGAGGGGCAGGCATACAGACTACTGTCATCATTTTCCTCTCTGTAGGTGCATGAGATATCATATGAACTATGCACTCTATGTGTGCATGAGATGCATGTGCATGTACACTCTATCTGTCCTGAGAAGCATGTGCATTTTATAGGCACACAGGATATGCTTGTACACTATGTGTGTGCATGAAATAATATGCATGTAATTATAGTGGCCTGGACATCACCTTGATTTTACACTGGCATTGAAGGCAGTGACACTCATTGAGTGAGATGTCTGAGGAATGCATGCATGTAGGACCTATAGGTAATAAATTTATGTCAGATGAATGCATTAAACTTCCCTACCTTTACAATCTTTTTACAAAAGTTTTTGATCTTGCCAAAACCAAAGCATATTGTGATTTCTTGATGACATGATGTCATGCAGCCCATGACCCCCCCTCCCCCCTTGTCATGCTTGGTCATGGCAAGTGGGACCCCCCCCCCTCCTGCATGACGTCATTTGTACACAGCCCCATTATCAGGACTTCTATACCCCCCCCCCCTCAATCCCCATAAGTAGAGCGTTGACTGTACCATTAACTTTTAATCTAATACCTTAGTCTCTAAACAGTAGATTTCAGGTCAAATCTGCCATGGCTGACATACTGCAGTGTACATGTATGATCTAGGAGTACAGGTATTCCTAACGCCAGCCTTTACCTGGTAAGGTACCGCAGCACAATTCCTGCTAACACCACAGTATTTATTTGGGTCTATTTCTTCTCTTTTTAAACAGACATTGTAGGTAATGAGGGCACTATGGGCCGAGAGGAGTGGGAAATACCCTGAGTGTATGTCATGGCCATAGGTCAGGGTCCTCCACTCGTGATTCTGAAACTACTGCGCAACTGAAAGACTCTTGGTATTGGTGAAATGAGGTTTTATTTTATTTTCTGTTTAATGCTGTCCCAGATGCTAACTAATGCCTCCAGTATGCAGACTGTTGTTAGCCCCTGGATATGTGCGCATTTGTACAATCAAGAAGTGGGTCAAATGTAAATCCGCTTAGAGTATAGATAGGCTATGTCGTATTCTGAGTCTGAGAATGAAAATGTTTCTTACACTTAATCAACCTTTATTTCTGTTGTGGCTGATGGCCACATTTCACGGTCCTTTTACCCCATACAATATGTTCCTCAAATGAACCAACGACGACTTTATTTGTTACAAAAACGTAAATACCCGGTATATATCTAAGATATTGTAAATTCAAAGATAGTTCAAAGTGTAACTGAAAATACTAGATAAATAAAATAGAAAATATTAAAAAAAAAACACAAAAAAAAACTGACATTTATCCACATAAGGCCACACCAAAAAAAATAAGTTGGTCTACGGATTTCCCTCTCCATATTTTAGGAAATACAAATTTTTTTTTCTTTGAAAAAAATCTTGTCTACGGATTTCGCTCACTTCACTTTCTACAAGTTTTCTCTTTGTGATGTTTGGCTTTCTTTATTTTTAAATAAATTTTTTTCGCTCGCCTCACTTTTCCAGGAAGGAATCCATTGGACGCCAAAAAATTCTTTAAAAAAAAAAATCCGTAGACCAACTTATTTTTTTGGTGTGGCCTAAGAGTGAAATTTAGTGAAATAGAAATGCAGTAACAGCTACATAAACTACAAATTATTGGTACAACCACCATTACTACCAGGACAGGTACTTGGGCCAAACCATTGAGAATAATGCTGATTAAGATTTCTCAACACATTCCTAGCTCAATTAAACTTAGTAGATAACGCTCCATGAGAAATTTTGAATAATAATAAATCAATACATCTCTGTACATTTTTTGTCAAATTTTCTTCATATTTTATCGAAAGGAGAACATATTTGTAGTTCATGTATAAATATACCGTGCAGCTATCATTGGATAAAGAGTCTTAGAGAGCATGTCCAAGTTTCAGCAGTGATACTCAATGTAACTCCCAGTATGTACAACACAGACTAGCCGGTACTTAGTATACTAGTGAGGGTAGGTTCTAGTGGATAGTCAGGTTAATACCAATTGATGCTACATGGTCTCAAGAGAAAAGATATTTCAAGAGGTTTGATCTAAGATAAGGGCAAAACGGATTGTGTCTGCACTCTTTGAAACGCTACCACTAATTGTCAGAGTCAAACACTGTGAGAACTTATTTACACTGCTTCGGGGAAGGTTTTAATCCTCGGATTATGATTAAGGTAATGTCTAGTTGCAAAGTAACCCAAAGGAAAAGTCAACCCCAAAGATTTGATAGTGCCTCACTGAGTTTTCTCAAAGTGATCCAAATGTGTAAGATCTCCTCTATACTGGGTAGAAAGGACTGGTTAAATTTTGTGGGGGGTGCTGTTATTGACTTTTTTTTTAATATGATGCGAGAAATATCAAATATTACTTCCTACGACCATGTAACATATTCTGACGAGGTAGAGTCGGAAAGGGACATAGAGACAGTACTTACCTAGGCTAGTGGGCGAGCTTGCGCTAGTGGGCGAGCTTGCGCTAGTGGGCGAGCTTGCTGTAGTATTTGTTCCATTGTTGGGAGTAGAGGTCGGGCTGACAGTAGTAGTATTCGGTTGAACCGCTAAAGCAAGCACGCAGGAATGGAGTAACAGTTAGTGGAAAGCCTCTTACTTTAACAACCATTAACAAAACACAATCTTATACAAACCTTTAGACAAAGTTAAGACATTGTTAAATTGTCAACAGTTCAAGGTCGTGATACATATATAACCAGATCGAAAAAGTATGGGTGAAACATAAACAACAGAGCAATTTTAGTGTGGAAAGATAAGATAACAAAGGTACATGTATATTATAGACCTTATCCAGAGAACACTTACAACAAAAGTACTTAACAACTTCACACTATGGAGCCAGTTTGCATAGACCTGCCAACCGGTCCCTAGGCATATGATGTTAGGGACCGGCTCCTCTCTGTACCAGTCTTTCAGCGACTGGTATTTCCCCTGCTGGCAACCGGAAATCGCCAGGCTTGTAAGATGTTAATTTGTCATATCTTATTCTAATTGTGGGTCGCCCAAACTTTCAGCGAAGCTAAAGGAGGGTTGGATGTATGTATATCTAAATTTTTAGAAGGATTGATTAAGGATTCAATGCATGAGAGGTGCGTGGAGATAGCTCCCGCAGGACTGACACATTTCCCAATATACCATTAAACCCCGGTCATAAGCCGGATTTTTTTTCCTATTTTGGGCCAAAACCGGCTTCTAAATTTCCCCCCAACTCATGGGCGTGGAAAGCAGGGGGGACAGCCCCCCCCCCAATTTTGGCCAACTCCTCAAAAGGTCAAAACTAAAAGGTCAAGCAAAGGGAGGTCAAAAATTGCAGAAAACCCCCCCTGGTCTCACCCACTCTGAAACTGCTTCCCACGCCCCTGCAACTTTACCCCCGGCTCATGACCGGGGTTTTAATACAATAGATTAAAGAGAAAATTAGGAAAATTTGGCCCTAAAATCGGCTTATAGGATTTCCCTGAACTCGTCCCCCCCGCTTATGACCCCCACACTAGGTTTGCATTGGATATCATGATGCCCTCCTATGTATGGTTCCTACAGCAATCTCGGATCAAAATCCCCTGACTTTCCCTGACCAAAAGTGGCTATTTACCCTGAGGAAATTATAAAGTCATGGAATACGGCTTGCCAAAATCAAACCCAAAGACTTTAATTAGAACAATAATTGGAAACAATACTATAAATTATCGATTGTAAATCAAAACCTAACTTTCGACTAATGCCCTTGTTGGAAATAAATTTTGAATGCCCTCAGTGATACAGTTTGACAGCTTTTCCTGACTATCACTCACGGCAAAATTTCATAACACTCCCTGACGATCCTTGACCACATTATTTTCCCTACCTTTCACTACATTTGTACTTATCCCCAAACATTCAACACTTTTAACTCAACTGAATTTGACAGTAAGTTATCAGCTGCATTTGGATGCAGAGATCAAAACAAGTGGCATTGTTAGTATTGACAAAATAATCCACAGCCGCATGCTACCCACTGACTTTGTGTGCCCCCAGACTGATATTGGCATTCTGCACAGATTTGAACTTTACACAATGCCAATTGGGTGCAATTCTATAATTGTACTGCGTTATCCTCAAGAAGTGCGGATTGGCAGATTGGGCTCAAAATTCTCAGTGCTTGTGTCGCTAGATACCCAATCAACCAATCGAGCCAAACAATAAGAGTCCTGCTAAACAGGATATTCTTTATTTCCACCTTAACTGAAATAGAAGCCAAGGCTACCACGCTAGTCTTTACTGTATCTAATAATGCATGAAAACATACATGTATGTAGTACCGTAATCTCCCACTTATAAGACGCGTCCTCTACGCCAAACAAATGCCTGGTGCGTCCTATAGGATTTTTCAAGTTGGGGGTGCGTCTTATACGAGGGGTAATTTTACTATAGAACAGTACTGAATTTACTAAATTCACCCCTAAGAGGTGCGTCTTATACGCGAACCAGCCTTTCCTGGGTTAGGGGTGCGTCTTATACACGCACCGTGTCTTCTACGTGAGAGATTACGGTAGTACAGAGTTGCCACTCACTGGCCAACAAAAACCAGGAAAACTGAACTTTTGGATACATTTTCCCAGGAATTTATCATGATTTAATACAGGTAACTTGAAACGAAAACCAGGAATTCCTGGTAAACCAGGAAAAGTGGCATCTCTAGTAGTAGATCAGAGAAGCATGCAGGTGAAACTCCATGGGATGCAAGGGGTGATGAGTCGACAGATTTAAATGAGTATGCCATTACCAAATTATCAAGAATGAAGAAAGGCATTTTTTGCAAAGTCACGGTTATGTCCTACCAGTACCACTAACCACTCTCAAGCTCCCCCTTGGAAGATGCATAGGAATCTATCTCAAGCCTGAATCAAGTACCAGTATATAGACAAGAGTCCTGTTCAGAATGAAATCAGATTTATTCCACAGCACCGCATCAGGGATATTGCCAGGGCCGCGCCCTATGCCATACACGCATTATTTACGAAAATGGCGCATTAAATTGCCTGTATTGTGCGCCCATAGGCGCAGCCTTCTCCCCCTAATATAGGGCTTTCACAATCTGAAAGAATTTTCTAAAAATTCCAATTAGAACCAAAGTTACTAACAAAATGCCTATTGATTTTTTTAACTCTAGCTATATTTCAGGTCGAAACGTTGGCTACTTTAAAATCCATTTTACCAGTCCATCTCTTATTTTTTATGTAGTGCCCCCCACGACCTGAACAAGGTTACTTGGGAATATTTCCCAACCTCTATATATTTCAAATAGATTATTTTGAAATATTCTTGCACCATTGAAGTCCGAGATAAAGGGCATTTTGGCCATTCAAACAAACAAAATATGTCACAATTTTACAATCTAAGACTGGGTATTTTATAAATCATTTATGGCCCTTTGTGTCTCAAAATGGCGCATTATTCTCCCCAGAAGTGCGCCATTGGCTCATTGTTAAAAATCCTGGCAATATCCCTGCCGCATGGAGATAAAGAATGAATCGCTCACCTGCTGGACATTTGTCGCTGCATACCGTGTTGTTGTATTCAGTGTGTGGTATACATGTGACAGTACCTGTAAATACAGTTAGTTGTTATCAGACATAATTGGTTGCCTTATCGCTCTGTATCTATAAATAGATGCAAATTCAATTATACAATTACATTCACACAAATTTATTGGCATTCTTTTAAATTTCATATTGTAAAATGATCATGTGGCCATGTAACGCGTCTAGGACTATACAGGGTTCCCACCATTTATGAGTCATCTTTTTAACTGACTTTTACCTGACCTTCATCGGCTTTTACCTACCAAATATTTGATAATTTACGGGGTTCAAGAAAAAATTCAAAGTACCATTTTTAACTGACTTTATCCCCAAAATATCTTCTTAACTGATTTTTAACTGACCTTTAAAGAAATACGAGGATACGCTTGCTTGAGAATCTAAGATTTTTAATATATTTTAATTTTAAGGATTTTGTACGATTACCGTAATCTCCCGCGTAGAAGACGCGCTGCGCGTATAAGACGCACCCCAAACTTAGCACATGCATTTTAGCATATAAGACGCACATTTTAATGCTAAAATTTGTAAGATTAGTACTGTTCTATAGTAAAATTACCCCCCGTATAAGACACACCCTTAACTTTAGAAAATCCTATAAGGCGCACAAGGCATTTGTTTGGTGTAGAGGACGCGTCTTATACGCGAGAGATTACGGTAGTTGAGAATCTAATTGTTGAGAACTTTTGAGATAGGTACAGCAGTGCTGTAGTGAATTCTTTATTAGTATTTTAAGACTATTTGCTGACAAATTGTGAGTAAATACTGATATATATTGACTAATTGCTTACAAATAGTGAGTAATTACTAACATATATTGATTAACCGCTGACAAATAGTGAGTAATTACTATCATACCATAGCACTAACACTAACCTGTTATAGCCCTAAACTCAATACATGTACCATAAAAACACAGATTATCCTGACTAATTGCTGACAAATAGTGAATTATTACTGATGTATTTTGACTAATTACTGACACATAGTGAGTAATTACTAACATATATTAACTAATTGCTACCAAGTAGTCCATAGATACTGACATATTTTGACAAATACCAGTCAAGGCAGAATGCACAATTGAATCAATGGCTATTTCTGTTATATATTGACTAATTGCTGACAGATTGTGAGTAAATACTGACATATTTTGACTAATTGCTAACAAATAGTGAGTAAGTACTAACATATATTGACTAATTGCTGACAAATAGTGAGCAATTACTAAAATATATTGACTAAATACTGATAGAATGTAAGTAATTACTACCATATATTGACTAATTGCTGACAAATAGTGAGCAATTACTAACATATATTGACTAATTGCTGACAAATAGTCCATAGATACTGACATATTTTGACAAATACCAGTCAAGGCAAGATGCACAATTGAATCAATTGAATCAGATTCCACTAGTCACTAGGGGTCAGTAGTTTATACTTGCAAGCATATGAATTCTATAAGGGAGCAATGGAACATATCTATATATATGGAAAAGTACCAAGATACTGCAAAATTATGCCAATTATGCAAATAATATGCGTGGATATTGAGTGTTTGGGATCAATCTGGGGTGTTTCATCCCCCTAAAGAACATGCCCCCCTAAAAAATTTGTTTCGGAAAAGAATAAGCGAAAAAAAAATTAACTAGCGGCCTTTTCGACCTGAGCCGGTCCACCTGCACCCTACCTCCAGCCAAAACCTGTTTAAGTGTCGCTGGCGAAAAAGGTAGGTTTGAGGAAGGAATGGATCGAAAATATAGGCTTTTCTAAGAATGCGGGAGCAGACGACAGTCCAGCCACTGGCAGAGAGGTCCAAGAACTGGCAGTTTTACAAAATAAATTGTATCTCCCTTAATAATAGGAGTTTCCCATAGTGTGACCTATAGATAAAGGGTAGCTCGAGCTGGTGAACGTCATGGTGGTCTTTATTTTAAATCTGCACAATGGGAACAAAGTTATCAATACTTTTAGTCTATTTAGTCTTTTAGCCTATTAGAACTTTGCCGATACATATTATACTACTCGAATGAGCCAAAAACTCATTACTACAGTAATGCTTTGCCGATACACACTATACTACCTAGACTGGGGAGGGCTGTTCTATGTGGTCTTCAAGGGCCACAGAGTGATTTAGTTAATTGGACGCAACATATCCTCCAAAAATAATAATGCTACGTGATTGGGGCTCCTAATATGGGAATGGCACACATTTTTACAGTCCCAAGACTCCAAATAAGCCAATAACATGCCACTTAGAACTCCTAATAAGGTGCATCATACTTATGTGTACATGTATATACATTATATATGTAGGTGGCCTTTAGTGGGTTAAATAAGGGCAGGCAGACGACCGGACACTCCCCAGGCACGTGTATGGACGCCTATTCATCCTCAAGGGCCACAGAGTGATTTAGGTAATTGAACGCAACAACTCCTCCAAATATTATGCTATGTGATTGGGGCTCCTAATATGGGAATGGCACGCATGTATACGGTCCCAAGACTCCAAATAAACCAATGCCAAGACTCCAAATAAACCAATGCCACGCCACTTAGAACTCCTAATATAATAAGGGTCATCATGCTTATGTGTACATGTATATATATATATATATATATATATATATATATATATATATATATATATTGTAGCGAAGTCGCTTCGAGTCAACGACTTCTGCGGGACTTCGCGGGGCAGACTGGTTCGGTCCCGCACCGCAAGGTGGCGCCCCGCCCGTGGCGACTATATAAGGAGCCGCGGGGTGGCCGCCTCCTTTAGTCAACCTCGACTTGTCGCTGGGTGTGGACCGATCCAGTCTCCCTAGCGAAGTTGGCTCTAGGAACGACGTTGATGAATGTTTGATGATTGATAACACATTACAACTGCTGTTTGTACTCGCCTTTTATTACACAGAGAATATACGGGTGTCACTTTCCCTTACTCTACTACAAACGCCTCTGGTCTTGTGTCCAACTTAGTCATTACAGTGGTGACAGCGGGTAACTTGGTAGAAATTTTTATTACTTTCTCCTAAGGGAACCCACTGATTCGGATAGTTGGTCACGAAATCGGGAAAATGGCAAGTACTAGTGCGTCTAGTGATGGCCTTACAAGAGAAGAGAGGGAGGAGATGATGGCGGGGGTGAGGGGGACGGTCGTACAGATCGACGAAGAAGTTATGTTGCGGTTACCTCCGGGTCCCGCAGTCCCGCAAGGTCCCGCAGTCCCGCAAGGTCCCGCAGTCCCGCAAGGTCCCGCAGTCCCGCAAGGTCCCGCAGTCCCGCAAGGTCCCGCAGACCTGCGGTCCCGCAGTTCACCGGCACCTCAACCATCGGAACTGCCAACCACCGGGAATAACATCCTCCCACCGTCTTCTGAGCGAGCAGAAAAAAAGGAACCGTTGGGCAAGTCGACTTTGTTCGCCCCCAGTGTTGCGGTGGCTCATACCTTGGGGGGTTCCCCCGGGTGGAACCTAAAGGAACAAGGGGGGCGAGGGTTGGAACCCCGCACCGAGCAGCCTCCCGCGGGGGAAGTTCTGACCGGGACGGAGGGTGGCCCCCAGTCTAACGGTCGGAGTCCGGTACCTCGGGGAAAAGTCGGGGACTTTGCCCCGATGGGTGGACTCGGAGTTGGTCGACTTTGGGAGAGGAAGGGACCGGCACCCCATTCTGGTCTACAACCCCCCATGGGGAGGTGGCCGGAGAAGGTGGGTGGTCCCTCCCCACCCCATCCTGAGACGGAAGAAAAAAAACAACTACCCTCAGCGGGGCCCAAGGGTCGCCCTACAGGGTCACCCCCGGGGTTCTACGGCCGACCATCGACCGTGAGTCAGGGTGCTTGGCCGGAGGACCACGGGAATAATTCTCCGTGGTCAATACCAGCACCCCACGTCTCCTCATCACCTGACCCGAGGGCACATATCGAGATCCCCACCGTCTGGGGAGGGGTACGTGTGGATCCGGATGAGGAGAGACGACAAGCCTTGTGGGTGCAACAATGGCGACTGAGTGAGGAAAGGCGGCGGGAGGAGTCCCGGTTGGCCATCCGGGAGGGGGAACGACTGGCTCAGGCCCAGCAGCTTCTGCGAGCGGAAGAAAAGGAGCGGGAGCGGTCCGAGGAGGAGGCGAGAAGTCGTCGCCTTGCCGAAGAGAAAGCAAGGGAGCTAGCGTCTTTGACGGAGCAAATGTCCTCAATGTCACCTGGTGAACTGGATCCCCCTTCATCCTCTAACCCCGCTCCGCTGATTGACTCGACTGCCCGAGAACTGGTACCGGAAGGGGGGCCTGCTCTGGCAGAATGGAAAAGATCAGCAACCGAACATGGGTTGTGGCCACCATCACGATCTGGCCCGGCAGCGGATGCTAACTTGATGGGAAGTCGCTCGACTAGCAACATAGGAGGAATGGTGGGTGAACCTCGCCTTCCCCCGTCGTCGCCTCGGTGCCTGTCCACTGACGCTTTGAAGGAGTGGGGCCCCCGCGATAGGTTGTCCAAACCGATCTTTATGCCTGGTAAATTCGACGGCACAGGGCATTTACCAGAATACCTGTCACACTTCGACTTATGCAGAAGGGCCAATGGGTGGAATAACTCCGACGCGGGCGTTTTCCTAGGCCTTAGCCTGACGGGAGTGGCCCGACGTCTGATATCAGGGATCGAGACGGGGACGGAGGCCGGGTACCTGAGATTGAGGCAGGCCTTGGTAAACCGGTTCCAGCCCCCAAATCAGAGCACCGTGTACAAGTCTAAACTACGTTCGTTGGAGCGAGCCAAGGGTACCTGTCTGCAGTCACACGCTGAGGAGATACAGAGATATATGCGCTTAGCATACCCATGTGCCGACGATTCCACGGTGGATATCATGTGCCGTGATCGCTTTATAGAGAGCCTCCCCGACGAACGACTGCGTCAATGGATCTATCAGGCTATGCCAGACGACTTATCCGGCGCCATCCAGGTCGCCCTACACGCGGAAGCGTGCCTTCGGTCGGGAGGGGCCGAGAGGGGAGCAGCCGCAGCCCGCGCGTCATCGACTACTATGGCTGAGGAGCTTGCCGCCTTGCGGAAGGAGATGAAAGACGGGCAGGCCCGCTCCGAGGCCTCGCTGGCTCGCACTGACGCGGCTCTCAAGAAATGGGGACGTCCTCAGGAAGGCAAGAGAAGGGAGTCGACTCGAAGCAGGTCGCCTGTCCGTTGTTTCCATTGCACCAAAGAGGGGCACTTCCGGCGCGATTGCCCTGAATGGAAGGCTAGAATCCAGGAGGCCGAAGGACAGGGCCGTAAGGCCACCGAGGTGAAGCCGGCGGAAAACTAGACTCGGTCCTGACTGACTCCCAAGTCAGGACCGAAGATAGGCAGATAGAAGAGGCAACTACAGAGGTTAAGGGACGACTTGAGATGGGAGGAGCGGGCCTCCTGGTTGAGGGAACCATTGAGGGTAGACCAGTCCAGTGTTTGGTGGACACGGGTGCTACAGTAAATTTGGTGTCCCTAGCCTGGTGGCAGAAAAATGGGGGTGACAGGGAGCTTCCCCCCTCCCAAGAGCGAGTCTATTCTGTAGAGGGCCGACTTATGCAGCTACGGGGACGTTGGGAAACTGCACTGTCTTTGGCCAGGGGAGCCTGGCCCATCGTCTTGCACATAGCTGATATGCCGACTGAAGTGATTTTAGGGTCTAACTTTCTGAGGGAGGCCCGCATGATGGTGGACATGGCAGGCGAACGGCTAGTTCTCCCGGCTGCCCCGCGGGCCATTCCTAGTGCGACTCTAGTTTGCCGGATAGTCAGCCAGAAGACTACAGTCCTGGCCCCGGGTTCCGAAACCGTCATTGACGGTTATGTGGTGGGACCGTGGAACAGTGCCAATCTAGGTCTCGTGGAGGGCCTACGAGAGAAAGAGGACAAAAGAGGACTCTTGGTGGGGAGAGGCCTGATAGACCCCCGGGAGAAGGTGGCTCCATTGCGACTATTTAATCCAGGTCAAGACCCTGTCACAGTCTATCGTGACATGGAGTTGGCCACGGTGGAAGAAGTAGGCGAGGTCCCCGCAGAGGGGCAAGAAGACAGCCCTTCTCACTGTCGGATAGTTACGACTGAAGATCCTCGGGTGGAGCCTATGGTGCAGTCCCTGGTGAGTGGGGTAGAAGGCAAGGAGCGGGAGCAACTAGAGGAGTTGCTACGCTCCCACGCTGGCGCCTTTCAACTGGAACCAGGGGATATCGGCCGGGCTAACCTCGTGGAGCACCACATTAGGACCGATAGTCATCCGCCAATAAAGCAGCCACCACGCCGCCTGGCCCCCCATCGTAGAGGCCTGGTAGACGAGGAAGTTGACAAGATGCTCGAAGCGGGGACTATTGAGCCTGCCGAGGGCCCCTGGGCGTCACCCGTGGTCCTTGTGCGAAAAAAAGATGGATCGATGCGTTTCTGTGTCGACTATAGACGACTTAACAAGGCGACAGTAAAGGACGCATACCCCTTGCCACGGATCGATGACAGCCTGGACACACTGGCCGGATCTGAATGGTTTTCGACCATGGATCTGGTCAGCGGATACTGGCAAGTGGCTATGGCTCCAGAGGACCGGGAAAAGACGGCTTTTGCCACCCATCGGGGATTGTATCAGTTTACGGTTATGCCCTTCGGGCTTTGTAATGCCCCCGGCACCTTCGAGCGCCTGATGGAGGTTGCCATGCGAGGGCTCCAATGGAGTTCTTGTTTGGTGTATCTTGATGACATTGTGGTCTTCTCCCAGACCTTTTCCGAACACTTGGCGAGGTTGGGGGAAGTACTAACTCGACTCCAGAAGGCAGGGCTGAAAGTTAAACCGACTAAATGCCGGATGGCGAGGCGGGAGGTTTCCTTCTTAGGCCATGTTGTGAGTCGGGAGGGCATCTCCACGGATCCAAAGAAGATAGAAGCGGTGCGCGACTGGCCTACCCCTGCTTCACTCACGGAAGTACGCAGCTTCCTCGGTTTAGCAGGCTATTACAGGGCTTTCGTCCCTGGCTTTGCTACTCTCTCAAAACCACTAACCACCCTGGCGGACAAGGGCAGAGTCTTTCGCTGGGATCACAACTGTGAGGCCGCCTTCAACCGGATAAAGCAGTTGTTGACTGAGTCGCCTATTCTGGGATACCCCCAAGAGGAAGGACAGGTAGTCCTTGACACCGATGCCTCCGACATGGGTCTAGGGGCTGTACTGTCGCAGGAACAGAGCAAACGCGAAGTGGTCCTGTCTTATGGCAGTCGTACCCTCACCAAGGCTGAACGCAATTATTGCGTGACCCGGCGGGAATTACTAGCGGTTGTCTTCGGCTTAAAAAAATTCCGCCACTACTTATTGGGCCGTCGCGTATTGATTCGGACAGATCACGCGGCCTTGAAATGGGTAATGTCATTCAAGGAGCCCGAGGGGCAGATAGCACGGTGGCTACAGGTAATGGACATGTTCGACTTTTCGGTGGAACATCGCCCAGGAAGTCGCCACGGCAACGCTGACGGCCTCTCGCGCATTCCTTGTCGCCAGTGCGGTCGCTCCGAAGAAGAGGGAGATGACGCTACCGTCTCGACCAGTCACGTCTTTGCCATAACCCGCCAAGGTGCTTCTGACCCTGACCGGGGGGAAGAGGTACGGGGCGAGTGGCGAACCGATCAGAGGGAGGATCCCCTACTTTCTCAGGTAATACCTTGGGTGGAGAGTGGCACCCCACCTACGGTAGAAGAACTACGAGGAAAATCATACCCGCTTCGGTCTATGGCGGCACAATTTCAACGTCTCGAGATCCGACAGGGTCTCCTAGGTCGGTGGTGGTTCGCTCCGGGCACCACGCGCCACTTTCAGCTGGTGGTCCCTGAGAAGCGAAGGAGGGAGGTCTGGGAGTCTTGCCATGGGGCAGGCATCGTGGGGCACTTCGGTTGCACCCGAACGATTCGGAAGTGTGCGGAGCGATGGTATTGGCCGGAATTCAGGCGTGACTTGACCTACTGGGTGGCCACCTGCCCGGAGTGCTTGGAGAGAAAACCTCCTCATGCACCACACCGTACCCGGATGGGGCATGTCCCCGTTGGTCTTCCAATGGAACGTATGGCGGTCGATCTTATGGGCCCTTTTCCGACTACGCCTGAGCCGCGTGCTAACAAGTACGTTCTGGTCATGATCGACTATTTGACGAAATGGGCCGAAGCGGTCCCTCTCCCAGACCAAGAAGCCTCCACAGTAGGCCGAGCCTTCGTTGAAACGATCGTCTGTCGTCTTGGTCCCCCAGCAACGCTCCACTCCGATCAGGGAAGGAACTTTCAAAGCCGACTGTTCCGGGAGACGATTCGACTGTTAGGCATCCTCCAAACTCGCACGTGCGCCTTCAACCCCAAGTCGGATGGTCTCGTCGAGAGGAGCAACCGTACCATCGAAGCCCTGTTGTCCGCCGTGGTGGCCCGGGACCAATCCGATTGGGATTTACAGCTTCCGTTCGTGATGGCGGCCTACCGCGCCTCTTCTCACTCCTCGACGGGCGTCTCTCCTAACATGATGATGTTGGGAAGGGAGACTATGGTTCCGCTGACAGTTCTGTATCCAGAGGGGGAGGAAGAGCTCGGGGAGGGGTCGGAAGGCTATGTGGCCCGTCTTCGGCGGTCTATGGCATCTGCGCACGAGGTGGCCTTGGGGCACCTGGGTACCTCAGTGGCACGGCAAGAGAGGAATTACAATCTTCACGCCAGGGAGCGAACAATTGCAGTTGGGTCTACCGTCTATTATCTACACCCGATAAAGAAGAAAGGGGTCAGCCCTAAGCTCCAACGGTTCTGGACGGGTCCCTGGGAAGTTACTCGTCACCTGGCCGGCTCCGTCTATGAGATTCGCATGGGACGAAAAACGAAAATAGTGCATTGCGACTCGTTGAAGGAGGTACCGCCCCCCCCGGAAGGGGTTCACCCGCTGCCCGCCCGGACCCCACCGGAGGAAGCCACCGCCACTCCCTCGCCGGAAAGAGAAGGAGAGGGGTTCGTTCGAACGGTAAGAGGCCCCCCTGGAGGGGGGCCGTGGGAAGGAGGGGATACCGTCTTTTACCATCCAACCGCCAAAGGGGGTCGACGACCACCGTCTAAAATAAATTGGGACGGCCCCTGGAAGGTGAAAGCAAGAAGGCCGGACGGCTTCCGGGTTCTGGAAAAAGGGGCCGTAGAGGGGCTCGCCTTGTCTTCCCTGGTACGGACAATGCCGTCGGGAAAGGTTAACGACTGGTCACGGGGAGGTGCCCCCCGGGCCCGCGGCTGGTACCCCCTTGGTTGTCAGAGCGACCAACGGTCCCGCAGCGCTCCCGGGAGCGGGAGGCGGGAAAACTGGACTACAAGGGGGTCCCGCAGATCACGTAGCGTCCCGCAGCGGGACGCCGCCTCTGACGTCACAAAAGAACGGGAGGAAGCTCAGCCGGAAATGTCAGTGTGGAACAGACTAGGGAGGGAGCCAAAAATGCCAGGAAAATCTAAGAAATTAGCGTCCTACGTGATTCCTCGAGTGGCTAACTCCTCAGAGAAGCGACGGCTGTCACCGGGTCCCGCCGCGGGACCGCTGCAGGGCCGCAGAAACGGTAAACAGGGGAGTCCCGCACTGTCTGGAACCGCGGAGGGGAGGAAGAAGGAACAGCTGACCCGCAAAAGTCCCCGAATTTCGTCGTTATCCTCCAGTTCTGCATCTCCTAAACCTCGGGGGAGTTCAGGGAGAGGTGGCTCCCGTCTACAAGGGAGAGGGAGGCGAGAGTCGCCTGAAAAATCGTATAGGAACCGCAGGTCGTCGGCCGACGACCGGAGGGGGGCCCCTGGAAGAGCCAGGTCCCGCAGTCCCGCAAGGTCCCGCAGTCCCGCACGGTCCCGCAAGTGTCCACACGGCATCATGAAGGGGTCCCGCATTCCCTGTGATATCTGCGGAGCCGATTTCTCCCGGAGGCAGGCTATGACCAGGCACCGAAGCCGGCAGCACCCCGAGGGAGAGCTAGAGGGATGGTTCTGTCCATATAGGAAGACGGGGTGCACTTACGCCACCGACCGCCAAGAGGATATGATCAGGCACATCCGCAATAAACACCGTAAGCAAGGGGGGGCAGATCATCCTTGGGTGAGAGACAGCAAGCGGATGCCCAAACCTCGGGTGGTGCCCGGACTCGCCCAGTCCTCCCCCTCCCCTCGGAAAAAGGTGGCCATACCAGTGCCCTCGGAATCGTCCGAAAGCGACGACGGGGAATCCGAAGACGAGTCCGGTGGCTCCGCCCCCTCCTCTCCGGAGTCCAGCCAACCGTCCGAGGGGGAACGAACTCCGTCTCCGGTGCCGCCTAAGAAGGCCCTCCCACCTCAGGAGAGACCAGCTCCCCCCCGCCCCGGGAGAAGTGGCGATTTCGGCGCCAGCCCTTCCATTAGTTTGGGGTCCGCCGTATCACCCGTCTTGACGCCCGCCAAACTACTCCCCGACGCTAAGAAGGGGTCGAAGCGGAAGAGGAGCCAGGATCGTTCCCCTAGAAGCACCTCGGCGAGCTCTGCCCGGCCTACCCGCTCCTCCCCGAGGAGCTCTAGCAGCTCGACCCTAGAGAGGACACGCCGCCGACTTGACTCCGGCTCGCCACGGGGCCGGAAGAGAGAGAGGACGATCGGCACCCCAGCTCCTCCATCTGAGACGGCCACCCAGGGGGAGACGGTGTTGGAACCCGCTTCACAGCTCACTACGACTCCTCCCCCTGGGTCGTTCCCCCTGCAAAAGCTGGCTACACCTGCTGCTGCCGCGCCCAAGAAGACGGGAGCCCCCCAGGGGGAGACGGTGTTGGAACCCGCTTTACAGCCTACTACGACTCCTCCCCCTGTAGCCCCCCCCCAGGCCCCCCAGGGGGAGACGGTGTTGGAACCCGCGTCACAGCCTACTACGACTCCTCCCCCTGCTGGGCCTACCCGAGTGGCACCACCGACTCCTGCTACGCTGCCCGCGCCCACCCTAGTCAGCTGGGGTCCGGCAACTAGCACGGCCGGCACGCCCGTCAGCAAGGAACTACTGATGTCCCTGAGCTCGGCGTATGTCGCCGAGGGAACCAGTAAGGAGGACATGGCGAGGAGGCTGACTGACCTTCTGACAATGTGGGGTGTGCCTACTACAGCAGTCACCTCTGCTCCCAGCGTTACTGCCCCGACTCAGGCTACGCCACAGGTGTCAGCGGCACCCAGTGTGGCGGATACTCCCGCGGTTACGGCCACCGCAACGGCCACTGAGGATCCGGTACAATACCAGAGCGTATCTCTGTCTTCGGAGGAGGAACCGGAGGGTGCTCCCACGGGAGTGGATCTCAGTCCTCTCCTGGAGGCACTACCAGGTAGCCCACCGACAGCGTCTGCAGAGTCGCCTGTGTCCGAAGATGACGAGGGGGCCCATACGGGGTCAGCGCCTCAAGAGTCATCGGCCGCCGACCTTCCCTCGCCTATATGTCCCGAGGCAACATCGGATGCCGGCACCACATCGCTGTCAGAGGCGCAGGTACCAAGCTCGGGGTACGAGGGGACCCGTACGGGGTCAGCGCCTCCCGACACCACCTCTTCGTCGACAGTACCTTCAGCGCCTGGGGTAGCCCAAGGGGGGAAGCATATCCCTCCCGGGGACACTTCTGCCGTCCCTCAGTCGGCAAGCTCCCCGGCCAAACCCATCGGTCAGGACAACGCATTGGCCCTCCCATCGACTTCTAACGTCCCCGCCCTCAGTGACCCCTCTCGAGTGGGCACTTCGGCCGCCACCATGGGAGGTGTGGCACTGCAGCATGTCGGGGAGGATGAGGCCGCTGTGGCCGTACACCATCTGTTAGCCGCACAGACGCCTGTAGAACTAATCCCCACGGTAATCACTCTCACACCTGAGGAGGTCGGTGAGCTGGGACGAGTATGGGACCGCACCAGCCCGGTGGAGTTGGTCAGGCTAACACCGGTCGTCTCCATGTCGACTCAAACGGAGGGGGGCGAGCCAGCCACCCAGCCCGACGCCAAAACCCCATCATCACGCTGGCCGGGCGGGGAAATACTCCCGGACGAGAGAGCAGACCTGGACGCCTTACCTCTTGCGACCCCCAAAACGCGCCTCTGTCCATCGGATGAGGAGTGTGGGAACCCCCTTCCCCCGGAGTGGGATTCGCCCCCTGCCTCGCCCCGGCGTCGCCCGAGGGATGCTGCTCCAGAGCACCAACACACCGCGGCCAGGGAGGAGTCTCCACCGGCCCCTGGGGTTAGACCTCACCCGATGCCACCCACCTGGTCATCGTTCCGCCATACCCCACCTAGCGCCCGTAGGCGCCGACGTCCCCCACCATCTAATATGCCACCAGCGTGGTCACCATTCATGTTCATGCCATGGTGGCATGTCAAAGGGAGAGACCCCGACCCGCTGGAACGGTGGGCGGCCTATATGATCCCTCCCAGGGACCTAGGTCCTGGTTATGGTGCCATAACGGGTGATCTCGACAGTCATCTCAAGGTCCATGATGCAAACACCTACACTCTGTCGAACACCACATCCACTACATACCGACGCGTGGTACCCCCACGCCCCTCCACCTCAACAGCGCGAGGCGGACCAGACCAGCCAGCTCGACGTCATCCTGCACCATCCGCGGCTCGGGGAGCCCCAGAGCCACCGGAACCTACGGCCGCCCGACCTTCAGACGCCTCGGGTGACCGTGAACCCCCCACTGTCGACGAGGAGGAGGTGAGCCGTACGTCTCATCCGCAGGAGGGTTCCCCGGCTTCGGTAAGTGAAATTCGCCTGTTGACAGACCTGAGAACCACACACCCTTTCGGGGAGGCCCCCCCTCACCAGTAATTGAGGTGGGGAGGGGGTGGAAGTATTATCGACTTGTATCGTCTTGTGAATTGAGCCAGCCTGCAGTATATCAGGCTGAGTCGTCTGTAGTAACCTCTTATGTGATTCGCCTTATCGTAATTAGGGTCATCAGTACTGTGAAGGCTCAGGAAGGACCCGACACCAGCTTCCCTCATGTGGGATGGGGGAGCACAGGGGATGCGCACCGGGCTGCGACTAACCAGTTAATCAATGTTCTTTTGTGGTTGATTGCAGCACTCACCAGCAACAGAGGAGCAGTGAGGCCGGTGCGGGACCCTCCGAGCCGAGGCGTGCGGCTCGGACGAGATGACGCTGGGGCTGTCGCCCCCCAGGTCATGCTCACCCTCGCTGGGGCTGTTGCCCCCCAGGAGGCCCTTTTGGAGGACGCTGGGGCTGTTGCCCCCCAGGTTCGGCCGACACTCGCTGGGGCTGTTGCCCCCCAGGAGAGACAGTTTGCAACGTGTGAAGTTCCTGTTCTGATATTAATATTTGGACTCCTGTATATGGCAACTGCACCTGCCGGTATGGTTACGACTTGTGCAGTTCCTATTGTTGCATTGATGTTCGCGTTACTGTATATGGCATGTATGATCCTTTGTACTGTGTTCGCCTATACGACTGAAGTTACTAGGGCAACTGTACTTGCCGGTGTGGTTACGACTTGTGCAGTCCCAATTGCTGCATTGTTATTTGTGTTACGATGTATGACATGTACGACTCTTCAAAATGTATTCGTCTATATAGCTGAGGTTGCCATGGCAACAGCGTTATTCGGGGTGATCATACTACTGATATCTGTTGAGGGGCCTACCGCGACTCATTTATCCTGTAGACCTAGACCGGCTGTGTGTGACATGGCCTGTGCGGCCTGGGATGCGGGGATAACCGAGGGTGCCACCAGGACGGGGAATGCGTTCTCGTTGCCTGTTACTATGGAAATTCGACTTGGGGAAATGTTAACGACTCTTCGTCTACTATTGTACGACCGGGGACTTAGTCTACTACATAGTCAGGTTCAACCTATTGTCGCCTGTTGCTTATTCGGCTTTAGGATGTTTGGGCTAGTTATGCAAGTTACTATGGGAACCGATTCGACTCTGGCTGATATTGTCCTCGAGGGGACCGCCGTGGGAATCACCAGCTTTAGCCTGAGTGCGCTCGATGTCGCAGGGCTATTTAATTTAGGAGGTTCATATAGCATAGCCCTATTCAGTAGTTGGCGTATAGGGGCGCCTTATTGCGAGTTCATTAATTATAATAGTTCATGCTCCCCCCTCTTTTCTCGATGTATAGAGTTTGAATTAAAGGGGGAAGAGTGTAGCGAAGTCGCTTCGAGTCAACGACTTCTGCGGGACTTCGCGGGGCAGACTGGTTCGGTCCCGCACCGCAAGGTGGCGCCCCGCCCGTGGCGACTATATAAGGAGCCGCGGGGTGGCCGCCTCCTTTAGTCAACCTCGACTTGTCGCTGGGTGTGGACCGATCCAGTCTCCCTAGCGAAGTTGGCTCTAGGAACGACGTTGATGAATGTTTGATGATTGATAACACATTACAACTGCTGTTTGTACTCGCCTTTTATTACACAGAGAATATACGGGTGTCACTTTCCCTTACTCTACTACAAACGCCTCTGGTCTTGTGTCCAACTTAGTCATTACAATATATATATATATATATATGTAGGTGGCCTTTAGTGGGTTAATGGCTTTTAGAACTTTTAGAACCGCCCCAGAATGACTTGGGACAATAACAATTCACTACAGGTACTTGGAGGCGCCTAAAACTGGTGTAGAAGCTATCAGCCCGCCCCAGAAAGACCCCGGACAATAACAATTCACTACAGGTACTTGGAGGCGCCTAAAACTGGTGTAGAAGCTATCAGTCCGCCCCAGAAAGACCCCGGACAATAACAATTCACTACAGGTACTTGGAGGCGCCTAAAACTGGTGTAGAAGCTATCAGCCCGCCCCAGAACGACCTGGGACAATAACAATTCACTACAGGTACTTGGAGGCGCCTAAAACTGGTGTAGAAGCTATCAGTCCGCCCCAGAAAGACCCCGGACAATAACAATTCACTACAGGTACTTGGAGGCGCCTAAAACTGGTGTAGAAGCTATCAGCCCGCCCCAGAAAGACCCCGGACAATAACAATTCACTACAGGTACTTGGAGGCGCCTAAAACTGGTGTAGAAGCTATCAGTCCGCCCCAGAAAGACCCCGGACAATAACAATTCACTACAGGTACTTGGAGGTGCCTAAAACTGGTGTAGAAGCTATCAGCCCGCCCCAGAAAGACCTGGGACAAAAACAATTCACTACAGGTACTTGGAGGCGCCTAAAACTGGTGTAGAAGCTATCAGCCCGCCCCAGAACGACCTGGGACAAAAACAATTCACTACAGGTACTTGGAGGCGCCTAAAACTGGTGTAGAAGCTATCAGCCCGCCCCAGAAAGACCTGGGACAAAAACAATTCACTACAGGTACTTGGAGGCGCCTAAAACTGGTGTAGAAGCTATCAGCCCGCCCCAGAACGACCTGGGACAATAAAAATTCACTACAGGTATTTAGAGGTGCCTAGATCTGGTGTAGAAGGAGGGCAGCTTTCTCTACCTGTAGGCCCTATAGTACTTTTACCAGAAGTAACTGAAGCCATTCTGAAGCCCCACACGGCTTCAGGTACTTTAGTCAAAAAGCAATTAAGACACTGTAGATAGATGTATTCAGGATTCGTTCCCTACAGGGAAAGAATCCAATAATGCAGCAATGTAAATTGCTGATAACTCGTAAAGTCAAAAGCCTGTGATTGGCTCCCATGAGTTGTGCACTCATTCTGTTGCATAAGCACACCCTTTGACTCTCATACTGTCCTTTAAAGGGGACACCATGGAGTCTAGGCTGACCAGCTGACCCTGTTTGTACCTACACTACAGGAGAATGCTGAGGCAGAGCACAGACACCCAGGTTATTCGCACAACCAAGCCACTATTCGCATAACTCCCACCAAAACTGCGCTATTCGCACCACATTGCAAAAAAAGGCAGGAAAGTTGATACATGGATCAACATCATATACCTTCACCATTGGAGGCAAAAAGCGTTTTATGGCTGCCAACCAACTGAGTCTGTACAATATTGACAATTTCTCAAAATTAACAAAACTTGGTAATGAAATACTGACCAGTGGGAACCCTGCCATGTATATTCCCCGTTATAACACGGTTAGAGAGTTTTCAGTGCCGAAAATGGATAATATCAGTTCCTATATCTGGCGATAGAGCACCCAAAATTCACGGCGAGCGGACAGCGGGGCGGACATGTTGAAACCTACCGTGACACGAAAGTAAATTCTCCATTTTTGAAGCTTATAGACCAAATATAGCGAAATGCTTTGGACATAACATAGTTGAAACCTCATTCTAACTCCCTGTCAGGTTACTTGATATTTTGGCTGAATTTAACATACAAAATTATTAAAATTTCGAATCGAGCGACTTGCCGTGTGTCTTCCCCGTTCTGTTTACACTACAGGTGCCGCCGCCTGGTGTGTACAGAATGGATTATATTTTAGACTGGCGCAGCTCTGTCTCGACGTGTTCGCAGTAGTAGGTCTATGAGAGTTGGAGTTGCAGGAGGTCGCCAGCTTAACCATACGTCAACATGAAAACAAGATGGCGGAGGGCCGTCTTGTCGACTGGCATAAGAAATGAATGGATTAGATCATTTTTGAAGGTAAATACTTAGAATTAATGGTGGAAACCGTGTTATAAATGCAATATGTAATGGATAGACTTGCACTCGTTGGCTTCATGGGTTTGATAGAAGCATTCGCCTCCGGCTCATGCTTCTATCACCCCCTGAAGCCAACTCGTGCAAGTCTATCCATTATATATTACATTCGTATATTCAGCATAACACCATCCCTTGCTTTCGCTGTTCCTATACCGAGGTTCCAGACCATACAATGGAGACGCCATTGCTTGATCTTGGTGCCTTGCGATATAAGAAATGATGGACACCAGTTGTTACATTATGCACTCTAAGAAGTCTGCAGTGAAGGCTGTTATCAGTGTTTATCTCGTCGGGTCCCAGATCAAGCAAGGGCCGACCCACTGAGCATCCATACTAAAGTTGCAATAACCTTCAAGGCTTAACATACGGTACTTCTTTATTACATCATTCTGAACTAGTCTTCTGTGAGAGAAAATGTCAAATGGACCTATTTGATACATACCATTTACTAGGCACGAACTCCAATGACAGGTAACGTTATTCAAACCCACATTTGCACAACAGGTATCATGTGTCGTGTACGTTTTACAATCCTTTGCAGGCGTTGGCTCTGAAATAACAAGGAAATCATCATTGTTTCTTTCAAGAAAACACGAGTATGATTTGCTTCTTTGAGCAAGTGTGAAAGTTTCGCCATATTTATTTCCAATGATAGGCTAACCAACACTAATGTACACTTGACTTACACCCAATGATGATGATATGACGAATCCAAATCTTGGCTTGAGGTACTATAATATAAAACATTGTCGCTTGAATGCAAAAAGGTTGTAACTGCGTTTTTCCAAGTTTTGCAGGAGAGGCAAAAGTAGTATTCCCATTACTATAGCACCAAGTTGATATAACTACATTGTAGGGTAAATTAACCCAAAAGACATTCATTCCTATACACATTATGCATGACTCTTGTTTGACTCTGAGACTGAATAGCTACATAACCATCAGATCCATTGGAATGCTTGGTATACCAAATTAAAAGCTGATAATAATGGGTTCGCCTGCCCTGTATATCAAAAGTGTAAATGGCTTCCTTCATACAACTAATTCATCATAGAGGTGTTAATCACAACCCATCTAAGACTATAGTTTTACGCCTATTGCAATTTTAAAAAAAAAAGTGTTTTTTTTTTTGGCTCAATACCGGGCCTTTCGACCAAAAACCCTACCTTTCGACCTAAAACTACCGTAATCTCCCACGTATAAGGCGCAGCTCGCATATAAGGCGGCCCCCCCCAACTCACAGGGGGGCTGTTTTGCATATAAGGCGCCCCCCTCAGGGGAGATTTTTGTTAATTTAGTACTGATCTATAGTAAAAATACCCCCCCTATAAGGCGCACCCCAAACTCAAGGCAATTTACCTCCCACGTATAAGACCCAGCAGCATTTTGTTTGGCGTATAAGACGTGCCTTATACGCGGGAGATTCCTTTGGATCGAAAGACAGGGTTTCGAAAGGTAAGGTTTTCCTCCTTAAAAGGCAGGGTTTCTGTAGAAACTTTGCCTTTCGGACTAAGTTTTAGCCGGTTCCCAACTTGCTGCATCGAGCTACCGTAAATCCCCGGTCATAAGCCTGCCCCGGTCATAAGCCGGGGGTGAGTTCAGGAAAAAAATAAAAGCCGGTTTTTGGGTAAAATTTTTACCATTTTCTCTTTATTCTATAGTAAAAAAAAAAAAAACGGTCATAAGCTGGGGGGGGGGGACTTTGGGAAAAATTTAGAAGCCGGTTTGGGCCCAAAATAGAAAAAAAAATCCGGCTTATGACCGGGGATTTACGGTAGTATAGTGTAGGGCTGTAGTGTAGGCTAGTCCTAACAATAGTTACAATAGTACCATGACTCGTCCCTTAAAGTTAAACTTCAAAGATTAAACTTAACTTTAGGGGTAGATCTATTTCGAATACACTATGTGCCTATGAGTTTAGTGTATCCATCTGACCAAACAAGTTACAATTCACAAGTCAGTCCTAGGTCCTAGGCCAGTGGTCTTGTGACACTGACTCAACTCAAGTCATCCACTCACTGCAGTGCAACAGGTGGCCGTCACACAACACTGATTCCACTCCCATGTCCCTCTCCTCTTCCCAACAGTGTAAACGTTCAACTCACCTTGTGCAGATACGAGAGCCAAGATGATAGCAAGACTACAAATCAAGAACTTCATATTGACAGTGTTGTCAAATCCTTATTATTGAAGACGGAATCGACGAGAGAGATAAGAGCCGAGGTTGATAACACCACTTCCACGCAATCTGAAGGGATTTTCCTAGCACTCAGCCGCGGGGCGTGTGCGTCATCAACCCGGATATGATGAGAGCGCCTGCGCGCAGGTAATAGGAAGTAGAAAACGTAAACAAACGCACGTGCTCTGCGTCCTGACGTTCAATCACTGCATGGAGACAATCTACGTAAATTCTTTCACTAATGGAGATCTATCCGCCACTGGCCTAGGACAAACAGGAAATCGGGGATGAGTTACATTATATTACAAGCTGTCCTTTCTTTGCATCAGAGCGAAATACATCTATCAACCCTAATAGTGCCTGGCGCAAGATGAAATTGGCGATCGACGCAGATTGGCGAAATGCGCCTAACAGTTCTTGCTTTTATCGCAAGAGGGAGACAACAAAATGCGTCCTGCGTTCGGAACGCGTTCGAAATCTATCGTCTCAATTGTAAGCTACCAATGTAAATTCCTTTAATAACGTAATAGATATTCTTTATTAACACGAATGAAACATATCAAAAAACAGAAGAGAATGAGCGCTATACACGAGAAGTATTCCGAATTTAAAAGAATCTATATCCTGATCACTAAAAATGTATTTGCTTGTGCGCTTTAACAGTAAACACCACATCTGTGGTTTCACCAACGTGAGGGGGTTTATAAGAAAGCCGATGTCAAACAGTAAATAGAGAGGTCCGGCCCCCATGTCACGAGCCACCTCACTTCCGCTCACGCCACTGGTGCGTCTGCGTCTGGCTTCGCTGCGAACAAAATCTCTGCCATGAGATATGTCCATACCGCCTATGCCGCGGTTATCCAGCTGAAGCCTTCAGAGACTGTCAAAATCTCTCGTCTGCTTCCACTGGTGGCCCTTGAGCCATACATAATGGTCCTCGTGCTCAGGTAACGCCACCTAGGTTGCCGAGCCCCAGTCAGTGCTTCCAGATCTGTGCTGAAAATGAATGTTGCTATACCCGGCTTAACCCGGATGCCTGGCTTAACCTGGAAGAATTACTAAAACCTTACTAAAACGTCGATCATTACTGACTAACTAAAACCTTAAAAACCGTCGATCATTACTGACGAGTATAATCCTCTCTCCTCCTCACTCCAAAGCACATTCGCTAATCAGTTGATTCCTCTGCACCAAAAGCTCAGCGGAAAAAGAACAAGACTCGTGACATGGGTACCACTTGACCTCTTTTATTTAAAACCTAAAGTAGCTTAGTATAAGTTCTATTTCTAAGGCGGTCTCCTATAAATCACACCTTTTGAAATCAAACTTTAAATTGAAATCTTCAATTCAAAAGGTGTGATTTATAGGAGACCGTCTTAGATACTACTATTGATGAAATCAACCCTGACAAGAATTATGTCTATAACACCCTTCAAATTGATATAAAAACTGAGATCACAATGAAATCTAAAGAGAAAGACAAGCTACAAAAGTTTATTTCTGTACCATATACATAATTTTTGAAAAAGAAACCAGAACCAAGTCCCTCAATCAGAACAATTTTTTCATTGGTCAGGAGTAGGTCACATGGAATATTTTACTAAGACATACCTATTTCAGCTGCATAAGTAGTAGCCTATGCTAGCCGCCCCTTAAACTTAAAGGGGGGCTAGCACGGGAAAAAACAATATGGGTACCTGCTCAAAGATCGTTCACAAATTCACAGAAACCAGCTAAAAAAAATGCGACGCTCTGATTGGTCAAGGGGTAGTCACGTGACCTGCTTACGCAGGTACGTCTTATCCATGCTAGCCTCCAAATTGATATTTTACCTAGAGGTAAATCAATCAACAGCAGTGTATTCACAATTTGACTGCTCAAAAGATGACACATAACTGAAATGGTTCAAAAGCTGCTAATATCACCTTGTATAATGAATGGGTCTGATGTAGCCTCTGTTAAACGTAGTTAAATGTGGTGGGAGTCATTTTCTTTCAATTTATTCTGAGGGGGGGGTCATTTTTTTTCAACCCATTCCTAAGGGGGGGGTCATTTTTTTTTAAACCCATTCCAAAGGGGGGGGGGTCATTCTTTTTCAACCCAATCCGAAGGGGGGGGGTCTATGTTTTCTGACGTATTCATTCTGACAGATTGTCGTCCCCCGCTGCCATAAATAATTATGAATGCTCCCTTATCAGGTCTGCAAATGTTCATCTGGCCAATGGAGGTTTTGAAGCCCAAAATAGGGTAGAATGGCACTTGCTGTATGTATCGTTCCCTTACCGGTACCGGGTAGTTAAGATCCTATATTCTAACACATTGTGTGTGAGAGATGGTTTAATCTTGCTACGGTCGAAAAAATTACCAACGAACATTACGGGGGGGGGCTGTTTTTGTGTGTTATGCTATATAGAAACAGAGAAAATGGAATTAGTTCCACGTAACCTAGGTGGGCTGGTTAGGGTTTAGTGCTGCCATCTATCACATAAGTACAGAAGCAGTTTTGGTGTTAAACGCCATCTGGTGAGTAGCGGGAGCGATTGAGTGAGTACGTCACGTGATCGTTTTGAAGCCGGCAGAAGCATGGCGGTAAACTCAGGTAACAAATCTCACAATCATTTGCTCTATTTATCCGTTATATTGTAATTATGTGCACATCAGAAGTTTGCAGCCTCTACAATCTTTCGGATTTAGAAGAACTTATCGATATCATGCCTCGTCAGTCACCGTTTGTCGACATTCTGACGGACTGTTATTAGTAGGTGCTCTATTATCGCTCATTATGTTTCTACCGGACGTCACCTGCGACAGAGAATCCTACGTAGAGTCTGCCCCGGAGTCTGCCCAAACCTTGCCATCTTTTGTGGAAGGTGTGAAAAGCGAATTGGTTTGCTGTTTTTTTTTTCCTGTTGCAACAAGCATTGTCATTCTCCATACACTTCAAATATTCGTTTGGGCTATGTGACCGTGTCATGTGTATTCCCTGACTCAGGTAGGGACCCCAGAAAAAAATGGAATACCCGGTACCACAGTTGACCAATTCTTTTGGATAGAGCCTGAGCAAGGAAATCTAAATCTTTTGGAATTTTGTTTCTATCTATCATAGAACCCGAGATATGATGAAATTTATGTCGGTAAATCCCAGGATTTGCTACCCATACATTTCTATTATAATAGAGGCTATTAGAGCTAAGTCCTAAGAAGTTGTGGCCAAAGACATCCAAAATCTAGGGTTTTTCTAAAATACCCTGTCAAACCTAATTTCACTTCTAGTAGGAGTTTTTAAAAAATTCCAAAAATCCTAGATAGATAGATAGATATATGACCTAATTAATTGAGTAGTCGAATGACCTTTTGACCTTGACCTTTGACCTAGATCTTACTCTCGGAGGTCACTGAGCTTCACATTCAATCAACAAAATCCTTTGGGAGCATGTGAGAGCATCGTCCGATTGTTCTGAAATTTTTTACAGTGCATCTTGAGATAAAGTCCAACCTAAATACTGAGTAGCAACCAGTAGCATTGACAACTTCATGGTCTGGGCAGATTCTGAAAATACCATGTCTTAGACAATAGTAGAATCCTATGTTTTCTCACATGGAAGCACTTTTGTTGTGTATGGTTGGATAGGCCTTTCTTTGGTCTATACATTCAACTATTAACCTGTAAACATATGTTAAAGAGCACTCCCTCAGAGAAGGGTTTTAGTACAGTGTCTGCAGAGTCTGCCTGGGCCCCCTGCACAGCTCCCACTGCAACTACCCTAAGTGGCGCCCCTAGTGGATTCTGGGGTCCCTAGGCCTGACACTGTACTGTAGTACGCCTACGGTACTACTACTAGTATTTAGTTCTGTTACGAACCCAGTTCTCTTAGGAATTGCTTTTCTGGGTTCTGGTTTGGGTAATGGGCTGACAATTGAGGAGCCTGTAAAGTATGGCTGGTCCCATTTTCAGTTTCCCTTTTTATACTGTTGGCATTCCCACATATAAATCTAGGTCATGGTATTATCAAATAAATGCCTGGTACTACCTTGAATTACTGGTTGGTCAGAATCCAAGTTGAATGTATCACTTTCCTGACTAAGTGACTTTTAAATCCACCACCATTTTGTTTTGACTGGAGTGCCTCAGGGAGAATGTGCAAGGGGAGGTACCTAAGCTGGTTACTGTCAAGGCCCATTGCTTACAGTCTGAGTACCTAAGTTAGAGGAGGTTTTTTGTGCTATGATTTCTACTTCCAGTTCCTGGTGGTGGGAACTTTGAAAACATTTCTGAACATTTGCTCAAGGAACTAAACTGAAATTGCATTATTCATGATAAATATATATTGCAGAACAATGGAGGGATTTAGAGGATTGTTTCAGGATGTATATGTGAGTAAACATTACAGGAATTGGTTTTACCATCCCTAAGTTTGGAGAGTGTGAAGCTAAAAACATAGGCATTGTCATGATTGTGACTTATAGCTGTGAGGGAAACCAGGCCTACGATACAGTGTTCTCGTAGGCCAAACAGGCCTATACTAGTATTCTGAGTCTGTACTCGAGTCTCGGTACCGTCAAAAAGGCCAAGAGATATGCCTCAACTGTCAACAGCTCGTCTCAGACTCAGAGACAAGAGACTGAGAGAGACAGAGACCAACAATAATGCAACATATATTCCTGGCCATAGTAGCAAAAACACATGACTCTTCTGAACTAAGTACTTACTGTCAGTCCTTGAAAATGCTCACTTATGTTCTCATATGTGTATTCCTGCTTTACACAGCAACTTATCTTGATCAAATATTAGAGAATCTGACATGTTGTGTCACCAGCAGACACACACTCTCAAATCAACATGGTAGTCTTTGGGTCCTGGCTAGTCGGACCACCCGTCGTCAATGATACGGTCTTTGACGTCGGGCTTCGCGCTACTTGGTCTTCTTTCAGCCAGCTCAGTTTCCCTTTATATCACAGATTTTGATAAAAAAAAAACTGGCCTTCTCATGTCCCCATTTCCCCTCTGATGAACAAAGACACATACTTCTACCCCAATGTACCTTAGAATTCATGTTTCCTTCTTGGAATTTCGTAGGATGATCATTTCTCTGATTGCAAAGTCTCTTGTTTCACCTTGTTTTTGATTTTGGTTGTAAGGAGCCACAATCATAATCTCTCATACCATAATAATGAAAAATTAACATTAGTATCTAACTCAGCACTTGTGTTACAAAAATAACCCTTTATGTGTATGAAAACGATTTTGACTTATGGGTTTGACTCAAGAACATGACTAAAAACAATTTTACAAACATTTAGAAGAAAATTATTATGGTTGTGAAACCTAACGTGACTTCACAGGGAGCGCGAGATCTCAGACGAGAACTGAAAGTGCAGCCAACTTTGACACAATTTAGGACTTGACCACCCCCACAAAATACTTCATTTTTACCTTATTCAAACAACTATCCACAACATCAATGGCATAGAAAGGTACATTAGACTATAAGGCATTGATTAAATATTGTTTCATTTGTGTGAGTTCTGGTTCAAACTCAGGAAACTTAGAGACAGACCAATACTTTTTTGAACCCCCAGATTTAGGTCTAGGTGTGGAGAGCGGCCCTCCTGTAGAGGGCTGCGTTGATTGGCTAGGTCCTGGCTACACCAAGGAGTTATAAAACCTCATGGATTATTAATAATCACATGCATGTGAATCATTTTATGCATGGCTATCCTTTGAATATGTATTGAGGAAAGTATACATTTAAGCATTGGACCTGACAGTAAGTGTTTGGTGCAATTAGACTGGCTGAATGAATAAACAACACAGTATTAGGCCTATACCGTAACTGATAGTCTACTGAAAATCAAAACTAAAGTAGGACAGAAGAATGGTTAAAAATCCCATCTCATGATTTGCATGTCGGAATATATGTTTGGTCTAATTTAGGCCTAAAAAAAAAGGTTGTGTTCAGGTATCCCGACCGACCCTATTTTTTGGGGCCGACCCTAATTAAAAAAAATTAAGATTTAAAGATTTTTTTACAAAAATTGTAAAACATATAAGATATTTTCCGAATATAGGCATATTTCGTATCAAATCAAAGCTCATGATGTCAGGAATACAACTGGCATTCAATATTAACTACCAGTAGAACCTCCTATAACACTTGTGAACAATCCGAAACTCGTTTAGCAAATTTTCTCTTAATTATGGCCCTTCAATTACCCCCTAAAAAAAGTTAAATCATATAGAACCTTCAGACAGACTACTTTTCCAAATGCCATCCTTCAAAGTTTTTATAATAAAAACCTCACAAATAAGCTAAGTTCAGTCAAATATTGGAAATCACAAACTTGAATCATACCGAGGCTTGCAGTGGCGGATCCAGAATCTGGAAAAGGAGGGGGCGCAGCCCAAAAGCAGGGGACACACCCCCTACTTTTGAGCAAATTTTAACTCTTAAGTACTGGCGAAAAGGGGGAGCGCCCCTGCGCCCCCCTCTAAATCCGACACTGCCTTGTTGGGGGTTTCTGATTCCCCTTAACCCCAGCTTCAGTCAGTGGTCAGTCGGGAGAAGATCATGGATAAGAGATAAGATAATAGTCCAATTGAGGCCTCCTACTTCTGACCATTGGTTTACAAATCTCTCTATTTTTCATAAAGGAATTATTTCTTTTACTCAATTGGGTGTATTTTTTTTACATATCCTAAGGTTGAAAAATTCCTGATTTATTTTCGATTTTTCTGTTCATTTTCCATCTAATCTTTCAATGATTTTGTGATTATGAGAAATTTCTCTCTTATTTTCTATGACCCATATGTTTAGAGCCCCACTGCCCATGCCCACATCACCATCCCGACTGGGGAGGTTTCAGAAACGACTGACGACTGACTGAGCTTTAAATTGGTACTACCGTATTCTCTCGCGTAGAAGGGACATTGCCTTGAGTTGGGGGTGCGCCTTATATGTGGGTTTCTTTATTATAGAAAAGTACTAATCTTACAAAAAATCAACCTTTATGGGTGCGCCTTATACGTGAAAAGGCATTCTCTGAGTTGGGGGTGCGCCTTCTACGCGGGAGATTACGGTACTATTATATCACTTTGACAAATAGGAAGTTCACAAATGGGGTACTAATACTGGAGGGTGAGCACTTTTCGAGGGAGCGACCCTAGTGACCTCTCCCCTCTCTAACTAAAGCCGTTTTAAGGGCCAAGCCCAAATCGCCAGCTGGGCCTGGGGGCGGGGGGAGGCAGGGTTCCCACTACCGTAAATCCCCGGTCATAAGCCGGATTTTTTTTCCTATTTTGGGCCCAAACCGGCTTCTAAATTTTTCCCAAGGTCCCCCCCCCCCCGGCTTATGACCGGGGTTTTTAAAAAGTTTAAGTAATTTTTTACCAAATTTCAATAAAAATCAATAGGAAATAAAATAACTTTAATATGTACGATTTTTACCATACAAGTTCATTTCAATGTGTTTTCTATAAGAACTCAATAAAAAATTGATAGAAATATGGCTAATTTTCCTCAAAAATTGGTGAGATTTTTTAGTTTTAGGGGGTGTAAGGGGGGGTTGGGGGTCTGAACTCGCCCCCCGGCTTATGACCGGGGTTTTTGCAAAAGTCTAAAATGCACTAAAACCGGCTTCTATATTACCGCTGAACTCGCCCCCCGGCTTATGACCGGGGCCGGCTTATGACCGGGGATTTACGGTAGGTCGAGAGCCCACACCCATAGAAAAGCTACACAGGGAAGGGTCCCACAGTTTAAGCCTCTACAATCTAGGTTCGTACAGGTGAGGGAAAATAAAATGATCAGGGAAAGTCAGGGAATTTTACAAAATCTTGCTGTGAGTCAGGGACAGTCGGGGAAAATCTGCCAAGATGCATCACTCGTGGCTTTGTGTTTGATTTAAGATAAATCTGCAGGAAGTACTGGTGTTATTTCCAAAGATGAATTTTTTTCAAAATATAAGTTTGATAACTATATTTATGAATTTCATAATTTACAACTGTTGATAGCCATGTATACGGTCCCAGGGGTGTGAAATCTCATCCTAAAGGCGGATTTCAGCCTTTTTTATGCTCACCAGACAATTAACATCATCCCAAATTAACAAAATCTAATATCTCAAAGGTGATTTTTGGCCTCCCTTTAGATCAGAAAGTGTAATACAGTTTTTATTTGATCATTTGAAAAACTTGTATGCAATGTAAAGATGTTATTTACAAATCTTTACAAGGCAGTTCATTGCACTTCAGCCTAAACGGATTTGGTATTTCCCACCCCTGGGTCCCAGACATGACCCTACCTAACATTTTCAGCACGTTTCTTTTAAAATCCTAATTGTAATTGTTTGTTATTTAGGGGCGCGGTTGTGGGGCGCCTACAAGGAACTCTACAATACTGTTCAGAATGCCGTCCTGCGACACCAGCAAGATGCCATCCATGACTTGGATGTGGCTCTCAGGAAACACAAACCAGACTTCATATCACTGTTGGAAAACCCAGTAAGTGCGATTGAAGTAACTATCATTGCAATATAGTATTAGTGTACTCTCTATTCATGTCAGTGTTATTAAGGTGAATTGGCTTCATTGTGAAAACTGAACACAATTGCTCCCCATTGGTCTAGCCCTAGGCATCATGTGGAGGGGTGTGTGTTTGTGAGTTGGCTTTCTAGAATTGAATTGTTGTTTTCATGTATAAGTGCTCCCCGCGTCAGTCACTCAGAGATGCCACTTTCCTAACATTTTAGGAATTCCGAATTTTTGGCTTCAATTCCTATTAGTATTTCCTATTACACATTGAGAAAATTAGGATAATTTCCGAATTTTTAGAGACAAGTAAGTGGCATCTCTGGTCACTCAATCACCTATAGATAGAAAAATGGATATACTCCATCGGAAGAACAACAAAAATGATATAGACAAGGAAATATTCATCTGTGTTTTTAAGGCCAAGAACAGTGTCCATCGCGATGCCGTTAAGAAAGCAGCTACAGAAGGCTTGACGATAGCCGGTCGCCAAGGTGCACAGACCCTGAGCCCCTCTTTCATTGAGGAGGCCCTCATCATCAGTGACCTTTTCAATCTTAATGAATATGCTGCAGTGGAGCTGCTTATGGCAGGTGAGTCTCTACGTTCCACAAACGAAAGATGATTGAAATGAACATTAATGTTACTATGAATGACCTTTTTTTCTCTCAAGAATAATTTTATCGTTGTTGGCAAATCATTTCACACTAAGAATGAGTAAAACAGATATTGCTATAGGAGTATTCTTAGTGGGACTATTGGGTTTTGTGACTCTTTATTGATGACTCTTCTGTCCCAGGTGAGAGTCAGCTGCCCTATTTCCCTGGCCTCACTCGTGGCCTCGTTGCTGTTTTGCTCTACTATGATGGACGCGCGAGTCTTGTCAACTCACTGCGCATGCTTATCCAGGCCCGCAGTGGACGTACATGGACACTCGGACTTAGTGACGATCTCATCTCCATGGCTACTAAATTTACAGACCAACTAATGTCAGAAGGTCTCACAGGACAGGTTCTAGGTACGTTTGGCATAGCTTGCTCCTTTTGCATATAATACATGCATTATGAATAGTTATTAATTAAAAAAAATAGTAATATGGTTTGAAATTCTACATAACATAACCCTAAGTGTTCACTACTACATATTAAGTCTTTATCCTCCATTCATTCATAAAAATCTTAAACATTATTTATATCGAATGCTAGCATTAATAATTGCATTTAGGGGGCAAAAACTAAGAGATTGTGTTTACTATAGGATTAATCAGGGGCATGAACTGGGTAAAGGAGGAGGAGAAACTGCAGAAAGACCGAGCTCTTGGCAACAGCAAACACAGAAAAATGGTAATATTGTCAATCTTTAAGCAATATAACAACTTAATTTCCGAATGAAAATAATGTGGGTCAATAACCTGACATATCTGTATTGTACACTCTGGTAGAGAAAGTTGATTCCATCCGTTATCGGTGATTCAGGAATATTCTTGCCAGTGTAAGCAACACTCTCTGTACATCAATTCTTTGACAATTTCTTCATTGTTTGAGTTAAGATTTTACAGTTTTAGTATGCATGCTACATGTTCATTAAATGTCAAATATACTCTCTGCAGGTCAGTGACCACTTTAGTGAGATACAGATTTCGCTGGCCGAGTGCCTTTTCTGCTGGTCGTGCCAAAACCCACTATCGAAGGCAGATACACTTCAATTGATAACATACCTTAAGGGATCAGCTGATCTGGGAGCAGATGGTAAAGTAGATTCGGTCACTATGGCGCTGCTTATGGCACTTCTTTACAGCATTGATGTTCGTATACTGGAACAGGAGGACTTTGAAGGTAAACATTGTTTAAAAAAATTTTCTTCTATCAGTTTTTTTTTTTTTTTTTTTTTAAATTTAGTACCGTATTCTCACATAAAGTGAAAACCTATATTACTCCTAGATTGAGAAACCAGGCTTAACATTTCGCAAAACTTTTGGATCGGACTCCAGAAATTGAAAGGGTACGTTTATATTTTGCAGAGATAATTCAAAAGTTGCCAGTTGTCAACGACATGAACTTTGTTGCTGACATCCAGCGGGATCTGATGTCGCCTACCAAATGGAAAAACGCTGGCCTACAGGCTGTAGTCAACTTGGCTTGGGCACTAACCTTACGTGCTGTCTCACAATACCCAAACATCCAAGGTATGATAAGTGTCATCCACATTGATAAATCGTGTAGCAAAAAGTATTGCCGCCAGGTAATGTATAATGCCTACTGGTCTGTGTCTCTGCCATTCTTCAAGCTTGACTTATCTATTCATTCAAGACCTCTTTAGTTATCCATTTACATAAAACTTCCTTAGTGTTGGTGAGCTTAAAAGGGTATATAACTCCTCTTTCCTATCCCCTTGGATGTGTGATGTGCACATAGCGCAGGCACCAACACATTGCTGTGAAATTGTTTAATGTAGTTCTTACCATGAATATGACCTTATCTGTCGAAATAGCGTTAAACATCTATTACTCACTCACTTACTCATTATTGTGGGAATATATAGTGCATGCCGTATTTAGATACATGCTATGTGAATTCATTAACTCGAAAGAGTTATAAGAGTCGGGGTAAAACGGAAGGATTCAGTGCCTACTAACAGTGAGAAAAACTAAGACGCTTTTAGCCCTATGTTAAATCCCTTAAGTGGTGCAAAAAACTAAATATTCCCACGTTTTTGGATGGAGTGGTGCAAATAGTTGATGAATGTTGATAAATTTGCCGTCATTCGATCGGGGCGCGCGTCTCCATTGTCGTAAAATGGGTCGTTATTATTTTTTTTTCAATTATTCATGGTTATAATATAGAAATATGATAAAGAATGGCAAGAGGATATCATTTGAATCGATATGTATTATTAAAAAGATAAAAAATTACGTGTTCACCCTGTCGTTAATTCGCATCCCAAAGCCCGTGGTGGTGCAAATTGACCCAAATAACTATGGAAATTCGGTCGGTATGCGCACAGAATACCAAAATCCAAAATGGCGGCGAGACGATCGATTTGTGGGGATATAACTGCTGGATTGTACCAAAATGCATGGATTACATGTTAAAACTCATTAATTTCATGTTATATCGATAGAATCTATCATTTCTCCGTCAGAAATGCTACTTCCGGCAAGGAGCGGGTCACGCATGCGCACAGAAATTCAAAATCCAAAATGGCGGACACCGAGACAATCAACTTAGGGTGCTATCAATACTGCTGGATTATAACAAAATGGAGGAGAATATCACTGTCTCATGCCTTTTCATGGTTAATATGGATCCTTATTCAAAACCTGCTGCTGTTTTGCAATGCTTAACTCGCCAAGAGAGGAGTTATTCGCCAGTGAAACATACGAGCGATAATGGATGCATTGTCCATAGGCTTAACCATTGACAGTGATAATGCTTGAAGAAAACATAAGGTTAGTATCAGAAGGGGCCTAAAAGAAAAGATTAAGTGCCCTTTCGAGTTAATTGCATTGCGAAATGATGTCCTATATTATGGGATTCTGCTTATATTGTAGGTGTGTCTGAACTGTGTGAGCAGGATGAGCTGCTCGCTGATGGGGCAGTCGAAGCGGACGTCTTCTTTTTCCTCGAGGATGCCATCATCAATACCACCACCTTCCACAAAGAAGAATTCTATGTTCGACAAATTCACAACATTATAGTTGACTTCATTGTCCAAATGCCACTAAAGGTAAGGGAACTTACTGTTCTTAAATGTGTTTGGTGGATACACTTGGAAAACTATTACACAGCAACTGACTGATAACATTTTCATGATTGCTTAGGGAGGTATGTCTTAAAAAATACAGCATCTTAATGCTACAGAGATGAAAGAAAAAAGACTATAAGAGAGTGAAAACCCCAGAAATACCAGACCGCTTGAATTACATAGCTGTGACAGAACCGTTACCCTCTATAACAGGTGAAGGAATTACGTAACCGGGGTGATGAGACGGCTAGATTGATCATGTCATATGAACAGGAGGGACTGGAGCCCCCACGTACACTCAAGCGCCACTTTGAGCATCTACTATCTCTGGTAGGTCATTTGATGAAAGTTCTCAATTACTTATCGCCTTACATCACATCTACTTGCATATATTAGTAACGTCATCTCCTTTGTGCAAGAAAGGGTAAAGGTAAACGGCCCCTCATGGAGGTACTGTTCACCTTGGGTGTCCCAGATACAGTTACAACCTTCTTGCACTAAGGCTACTATGTATTAAAACACAGTGGGCTTCTCAAGCCCATCTTAAGTCTAGAAAGTCTCAACTCATCTTCCTCCTCTCCTCTGTGTGTCTGGGGACACATTCGTCATTCACTTGATATCTAATGTAGTTTTCAAGCCATGAATATGAGCTTAGTTGTTGGCATGGCATTAAACTGTTATATATAACTGGAACAAAGCATAGACAACAGTGGAATCTAGACTTTCTCCTACTGTACATACATGAAGCAGCTCCAAAAAAGCACCTGTAATGGAGAAATATGGCATACAAATCTAAAATTAATGTCTGATTCCAGGTGGGCAGTTTATATGGACAAGACCCGCTGGGTCTGGAGTTAGCGCTAGAGTATTGGTGCCCACCCGAGCCACCAGTCACAGCTGCTGCCAGCTTTACGGCATACCGGCCCCAACAGCGACAGGTATGTAGAAACTCAGAGTGCAGCTTATGTGTGGGTGTGTCTTGTACAGATATTGTATGTTCTGCTCGGTAACACCAGGGGGCAGTTGCAGTCTAGCACACAGGAGATGACGTCATCGCTTGGCGCCAGTTCCACGGCGCATGCGCAAGGTACCAGATCGCTTGTAGCAAACTGACGACAACTGGTGAGTAAAAACCCAAATTTTACTACCTTTTCACCCTTTTTAGTCGTCTTTATGAATCATTTTGACGAGTTGATACATATTTCTTCGTCATATTGACGATCGGAGCGAAAAAACTGTCAGATTCCTTAGTTTTTGACGTGATACGGGCTAGTCCCCCATTATCGCTCGGACCGGAATGACGAACTTTGTTTCAACTCTCTTCTACTCGTCAATCGAGGGTCTAGACGAATTTTATTTCGTCATTGACGACCTATTCCTTATGGATTCCTTTGGATTGACGAGTTTCTACTTGTTTTTTCGAATTTTAAAATAAATTGTCCTTTTACGACATCAACAAAAATATAAAACCGATTGACGGCACTTTTACGACATTCCAGCCTAGCCTAGAACCCATTTTCGGCAAACAAGATGGCGGCGCCCATGCGGGACGCGCGTCGAGCCGAGAATTGTTTTCTTTTAAGACTATTATATTATCAAACACACTGGAAATGTATGTAATCATCCTTCTTATAGAAGTTAAAAGTTCTTTGTTATGTTGATGTTATGTTGATGATCTGTTTAACTGTTTTATGGCCATTTGGCTACCCTCACTCCATGTTAGAGTGATAACAAGTTAAACTAACCTGAACAGAGGGAGATGCTGTCACTATAGTGACACATCTACTAAGGTGAGTCCCTCTAGTTCCACTGAGAAGGTTCTTCTTATCAATTAGATTGTATTGTCACTACTATGCTTCCTTATGGAATTCAGGTAGTTGACCAAACCAGCTTGCTGGGGGTTACAGTCTTAGATATCGAGGAGCTTCTCTATGCCCAGTACATAAAAGTCTTCACCTATAGGCCAAGGGGCAAGGTTGGACTCTGCTATGCTTTCTTATGAAATCCAGGCAGTTATTCATATTTCTTATCATGCCAAGCAGGATGATAGAAATCACTGATAGTGTACAGGAAGGTTACTTACACACTGTGGCATATGGCACAGATATCACTGTTATTAATTTAACAGTTCCCTCCAAGTGACATTTCCAGACCTGCGGTTGGACTTGCAAACTTGTGGTCTTTGACCTATAGAGGGAGTGTACAGTGACAAGACACTAAAAAGCACTAGATGCTTCTGCTTTGTAAGCCTTAGCAGTTATTCCGAGTCCTCCGTTTAACCATTTATGGGCAAACGATAGAACTTGTTGACTCTCCCAAGAGGGATGAAGTCTTAGAAAGTGTCAAGGTTGGTTTTAGCTAAGACTGTGAACAGAAAAACAGCTATTACCTATACCTTATGCCGAAAATTTCTTCGGATACACCTTCTTTGGTTGTTAAGCGAAAACACCAAAAACCCACAATCTATGCCAAAATTCTTTGAATTTACATAGGAAAACAAGTAAGAACTGTGTCTACTTGTGTGGGAAGGTAACTGACTCATGTGCTGATAGCTGTGTTAGCTGATGCCCTAAAATGCACATGTATGTATACTGTTTGTATAACAGTCTGAGATGCTTATGTTGTACAACTTGTCTATCAAACTTAGACCTTAGAGGGTTTTATACCTGACCAGCTGTCTTAGACTATCAGGAGATACAGCTAGCACTTATGCTTGCTAGTCTTGATTATACTGCACCGCTTGTGTATGCAATACACAATTAACAGTCACTCCTGCTTATGTTGTACAATATGCTTTCAAACTTACTTGGCTATTTAACTTTTCTGTTGAAAGCAGTCAGATAGTATACTACTCTGACAAATAGTCTAGCAGTTTAGATTGCTAAACTGGTGCACATAACTTTATTAAGCAAGTAGCTTAAATTGTTAAAAGTTATGTATGTTTCACACAATAGAGCAACCTAGCTGTTTTTAATTGTACAGTGTGTATGCACAACAATACCACCAGCTAATTGCTTAGATTATACCACTTGAGTCCTACAATTGCCAGGCCATGGGGCTAGGCTGGACTCTGCTATGCTTTCTTATGAAACCCAGGCAGTCATTCATATTTCTTATCATGCCAAGCAGGATGATAGAAATCACTGATAGTGTACAGGAAGGTTACTTACACACTGTGGCATATGGCACAGACATCACTGTTATTAATTTAACAGTTCCCTCCAAGTGACATTTCCAGACCTGCGGTTGGACTTGCAAACTTGTGGTCTTTGACTTATAGAGGGAGTGTATAGCGACAAGACACTAAAAAGCACTAGATGTTTCTGCTTTGTAAGCCTAGCAGTTATTCCGAGTCCTCCGTCTAACCATTTATGGGCAAGCGGGGAAAAACTTGTTGACTCCCCCAAGGGGGATGAAATCTTAGAAAGTGTCAAGGTTGGTTTTAGCTAAGACCGTGAATAGAAAAACAGCTATTACCTATACCTTATGCCGAAAATTCCTTCGGATACACTTATGCTGGTTATTTATTCGTAAAACGCCAAAAAACCCACAATTTATGCCAAAAAATTACTTGAAACTGCATAAAAACAAGTATGAAATGTCAAAGATTAGTACTTGTGTGGAAAAGCAACTGATGCATGTGCTAATAGCTGTGATAGCTGATGTCCTAAAATGCACATGTATACAGTCTGAGCTGCTCATGTTGTACAACTTGTCTATGAAAATTAGACCTTAGAGGTTTATACCTGTCCAGCAGTCATAGACTATCTGAAGATACAGCTGGCAATTATGGCCTGCAAGTCTTGATTTTACTGTTCTACTTGTGAATATGTAATACACAGTTAACAGTCACTTATGTTGTACAATATACCTTTCAAACTTACTTGAATTAGATGTTCTGTCGGAAAGCAGTCAGATACTACTCTGTTAAATAATCTAACAGTATAGATTGCAAAACCGGTGTACATAACTGATTAAAGCAACACCTTAAGTATTAAAGTTATGTATGTCTACAAAATAGAGCAGCTTAGCTGTCTTTATATTGTACAGTGTGTAAGCACACAGATACCACCGGTTAATTACTTAGATTATACTGCTTGAGTTCTACTTTCGCTAGGCCAAGGGGCTAGACTGGACTCTGCCTTGTTTTAATGACCCAGTCAGTCACTTATTTTCTTAACATGCCAAGCTGGATGCTAGAAATCACTATTAAAGTACAAAGCCTACTTACACACTAAAAAGCTGTGGATGGTTGCACTGATACCTCTGTTAATTTAACAAGATGCCTCCAAGTGACATTTCCAGACCTGAGGTTGGATTTGCAGACTTGTGGTCCATCAGACCTATAGAGGGAGAGTACAGTGACAAGACAATATAAGCAGGACATGCTTCTAATCCAGAAGCTTTAGGAGTTACCATAAATACACATGCATAAGACGCACCCTCAGTTGGCCTGGATCCTATAGGCCCCAGGTGATGAAATTCGGGTACATGAGCCGCGTCTTATGTGCAAGAGTTCTACGGTACTCTAAGCTCTCAGTCTCACTTCTTGGACAAATGTTAAGACCTGTTGACTTTCCCCAGGGGGATTGAGTGTTACAAAAGTGACAAGGTGGTTTAGCTAAGACCGTGACTAGGAATGTAGCTATTACCTATACTTTATGCCAAAAAACTTCCTCAAACAGACCTATGTTGAATTGCTTGCCTGAAAGCACCAAATACCACAATCTATGCCAAAAAATTCTGAGATCTTTTTTATATGAATGCAAGTTAAAAGGTGAGGAAACCTGTACTTGTGTGGGGAAGTTAACAGCTATCTGTGTAATAGCTATTCTAGCTGTTTCTAAGAAAGCACTAACAAATTGAACAACAGCCTGAGCTGATTATACAGTACAACTTGTCTTTGAAACTTAGATAATAGAGGTCTTCTTCCTGCTCAGCAAGACGAAGCCACTATTGAGATACTACTTACACAACTACTCTTGAGTAGTATGTATGCTGAACAGTTGTGTATGTAACACACAGTATAGCAGGGTCAGCTGCTCACTATAAATATGCTTGTCTGACATAAATACACTCTAAAATATGCTTGTCTGACATAACTAAAACAATCTCAGTTGTACACCGGATGGATCTATCATTTGCATACTAGTACCCTCTGTTGGTTAACAATGATAGTTGCTTAAGCTGTAGAAATTGTGGGTTTCACACAATAAGGCAGTCTTAGCTACTTAAGTACAACAAAAAAGTTCAGCCCTTAGACTATATTGCAAGAGTTCTACACTCAGCGGGCCAAGAAGCTAGTATGGACTCTGCTATGCTTTTGGATCTTAGACAGAATTCCTTTTGCTTATCATGCTCTGGGATGATAAAATCTCGGTTAAGTACAGGAAGGTTACTTACAAATCTAAAAGTTGAGCCTGGTTACACAGATAACTCCTGTTATTTACATAACAGCAACCTCCAAGTGACATTTCCAAACCTGAGGCTGGATTTGCAGACTTGTAGCCTACCAGACCCATAAAGGGAGAGTACAGTGACTAGACACTTGATGCTTTCTGCGTTGATCAACTTAGCAGTCACGCCAAGCCCTCAATGTTACTTAATTTTGACAAAGATACAATCGAATTTTCTTCCACAGGGGGATTGAATACTGGAAAAAGTGTAAAACTGTTTTCGTAAAGGAAAACTGTTACCAGATTTCTTATGAACTATACTTCTTGCTGGAGCTTCACTTGTACCATAAATGCCCTCTGTTAAGCTAGAGACAAAACCATTTTATACACTGAACAACTGATTGTACCTTACAAGATTAGCAGTCTTGACTGCTTTTGTTGTACAATATATAGTCTTGTTTGTATAGCAACAACAGCTGTTTATCTTGAGAAACTTGTTTCAAATTGGAGGGATTTATTACTCGAAATGAATGACCCTGACACTACCAGAGCTGTGGACCTCAGGGGGAAAACACTAGTATAAAGCTGACTTCTTAATCAGCATTTATAATGTATCTAGTGTACTTATTAAATCCATGGAGCTTATGAGATACTCCTTATGGGTCTTTGACTACCACAGCAGCCTAACTGGACTTGTGTAGCAACTGTTGCTAATACTGCTGCACAAAATGGTAGTCTAAAAGGTCCACATTAGTACTAAAGAATACTTTAGGATTTGAGTCAGACATAGCCACTGCCACTATGACTTTACAAAGAGCACATTTGCCTAAATACCCTCTGGTAATTTGCTAGGCAAATTGGGTCACCAAATTTGTCCTACATACATATGTACCCTGCTAGAAGTAGCAGTCTCAGCTGTCTTTGAAACACGAAAGGTATATATACTATAACTTGTTTACACATCTTAAGGGAGTTTCCATAACCTACACGCTGTATTACTTGTGTAGGAAACATGTGAACACACCACAGATAAAATCCAAAGCTATTCAATGAAATGTGAACTATTACCAATACTGTGTATTAAACTCCTTCAGCTCACATTATAAATGTAGATGCTACTATCTAAATTGCAAATGTGGTCGCTGTTTCTAGCAGCTCAGTCATATATAAAACCTTTCAACACCCATTCATACAATACTATAGGGGCTGCCTATACTGTACATTTGTTTTGTACCTTATGAGGATAGCAGTCATAGCTGCTTATGTTGTAAAAATAAGTGTCCTGCCTGTATAGTATCTACAGCTGTATATGTTGAGTAGGAGGGGGAAATCTATCCACACCTAAGGAGTTAACTGCTTACATTGTACAACATAGGTACTTGACAGAGCTGCAAATGTTGAATAACTTGTCCTTGTGCCTATGACCACATAACAATAATGCTGGTCAGTATGTTACACATCCTAGCAAGCTTAACTACTACTCTAGCCGAACCTTTCCGTATAAAGATTGGTTTAAATAAGCAGTCTGGATTGTTTATCTTTACCCAAGCAACCGTATATGAGTTGTAATTTGTGTGAACAATAATTACTTGTTTGTGTTGGCCATTTACTACGGATTTAAACTTGATCTGAGGCCACCAGCTAATGAATTTATACTTCCTATAAATTCATGTTTGGGTTATGGCTGCACGAGAGGACTTTATGTTGGATATTACAAATGTCACCACATTTGTCATGATCTGACAACTGTCGGACTCATAAATTTATATATCTAGACATAAATTTATGTGCTAAGTCACAGTTGTAAGAGGGAGCTGGGATAATTGGAAAATTATCTAGAAAAAATCCAAAGTCACAGTATGATGTGTCATTGGATCAGACAGTGAACCTACTGAACTTTGAAGTCTCCTGTGTGCTAGACTGCAACTGCCCCCTGGTGTTACCGAGCAGAATATAAAATTAATCGAGTACTTACTTGTAAGTGTGAAGATTAATTGTTGTTCTGCGAGGCAACACCAGGGGCGTTGCAGAGTACACAGGCCCTCCCATCCTCCCTATGATAAATAGATTACTGCATGGGCATAATCTACAATCAACAAATAATGAAATACGACTATAAGTATAAGGTATGTTTTCCTGTGTACTTTTATTTTCAGTACGATTCACTGTCCGCATGCTACGAACTGGCGCCAAGCGATGACGTCATCTCCTGTGTACTCTGCAACGCCCCTGGTGTTGCCTCGCAGAACAACAATTAATCTTCACACTTACAAGTAAGTACTCGATTAATTTTATATTAATTACATCCATAAGTGAATTTAAAAAAAAAAAGGTGAGAACATTCCCTTATTATATGTCCTTATTTCGTTACAGATAAGTTTGTACAAGTTCCTCCGCCACTCAGGTGACCTGCTCCCGCCATCTCTCTACATTCCCTACATTGGCATGTTGACTGGTCTGGCAAATGGACCTCAATGTGCACATCACGCCTTCAACCTTCTTAAACTCAACAGTAAGTTTTAGGGATGTCTCTCTGTCGAACTCAGTTAATTACTAAATAGGTAGCAATTCTTTGGTCCCAAGAGGAGGCCAGTTTAGATAAAAACATATGTGCCTATGTGTACTCAACACTAGCGGTGTAAATGATTTATGGTAGGATATTTCAAGTTTTAATGCATACATGTAGTAATGGTCTTTATGCTGAGAATGGAATGTATATACTTGTAAGGACAGTTAGATGGGGTTGCTTACAACCTGAATGACGCTACCTATTCTGATGACAAATGTTTCCACCCCTCCCGCACCCCTAAAAAATTGGAAATATAAATAAAAAAATAATAACATAAATTGATGTGTTTACATCACTTTATCTGATGCAGGTGGGCAGACAAGTACAGTGTCTTGGGACCATTTCTTCGGTTCAATGAATCAGTACTATACATCACTGCGACAGGAGTCCTCACCACCGTCTGACATGGCTCATTTGTATCGGCACCATGTACGAGGTGTTACACCCCATGAAGTCGAGGGCCTCATAGCCGTCCTCAAACTGATCAGGGTCATTGCCACCCAGGTAATGTCTACACTTTAGACTATTTATGGAGCCATATGCTGTATTAGAACAATTTATATGGATATCTACATATATATGATGAATCATATTGAAATAGCTTATCAAATGGCTACGTAATCAAAGCCTGTATTTCACCATTTATAGATCTATGCCTAAGTTAACCCTCTATTTGATTGTGCCTCCATTTTTGCTACAGGATGAGTCTGCTCGAATATCCCTTGTGGACAACCAACACTGGATGGTGGTGGTGGTAATACTGGGACTGGTGAGCTGCTCCCTTCCACCTAAACTAAAGGCCGAGCTGCTCCTCTCACTCTCCGCCCTTGCCAAGACACCCGAGATAGCATCCTCCATCTGGCAGTCACTTGAGGTTTCCCAGGTAAGATTTGATACCTATCTCCATGCAGTAAACAAAGTGTGCCTAATAACATTGATCACCATCCAACTTCACAATATTTACAGATAAATATGGGTATCATTCATATTTCAGATGGTTCCAACAGTACCTTCGTCAACAGTATTACCAACAGGTGGGCTACCTGTGGAGTTAGACGAGGTGGAGTCCCGTAATGAGGAATACCCGATGACCCTCGCCTTCCTGGACCTACTCAACACACTGACGGATGTGCCTGTGCCTCCTGCACTTGGTGCGGGCTTCCGCGCCCCCGGTTTTGACCCCTATCTAGATTTCCTTCGAGATGCAATTCTGCTCAAATTCAACACTAGAGCCTACAAAGATCCAGCTCAGCGGGTCAGTTCCCCTGTTGTTTTGAACACCAATAATTTAAACCAAATAACTTTCCTATTAGTAAAAAGTTGTGACTTATGAGATTTTAATGAATTTGTAGTGCAGAAAAGCACATAAAATAAATGGATATTTTCTTGGTTTGTAGTGGGAGGTCGGTGCGGCAGTACTGGAAATCCTAGAGAAGCTGTTATCATCACACGTTGTATCAGTTGAAGACTTCTTTGACCACCCAGTGGAGGTACAGGGGGGAGGATCCGCTGTCGCCAATAAACCCCCTGGACACACTCTCCTCATACATATGCTCAACGACAGCCCACTGCTAAAAATGGTGTGTATATTTTGTACTTCACTGCATTAGATGAGGTGACCGCGACAAAAAAAAAGACATTCGTCTATTATTTTCTTGATTTTGTATTTCTGAAAATATTTGAATACAGATGTGATAAATGGTTGTCTACTAGGCTGATTCCTGATTTACATTTACAGATGCCTTCATATAGATTTTATTCTCGTTTAGGTACTGTACATTCTTGATGAGGGCACTAAACGCCTGGAGGAGCATGTTGTACTGGAGGGCCGGGCGCACCTGGAGCGGGCCACACTGGCCTGCCTAAAGATGGTCGAGGGTACGTTGGCACAGCAGGAGCCCATGTTAGCCGCCCTGAGAGAGAGCGGCTCATCTGTAATGGTATCTTCACTAGACCGGCTCTTGCTGGGCATCAATCCGCGGACCAGTCGGCCAGACCATACCGTCAATGTGGCAAGGTATAGAGTGAAAATAGATTTTAACTGCTTGAAGGTAAAACATGCTGTCTGCTGATTGCCTACATGGCGTATTCATTCTACCAGTAGAGGGTCAGAAGAATTTTATGCACAATATCCAATGAATATATGTATTATAAAAAATCTAGTTTTCATGGTAATACAAAATCTTGTGTGAAGGATATCATACGTCTCAACGGCCGAGTTTCCGTCGTCACAATCCTTTGATAAGCATAACCTTTTGACATGCTGGTTACAGGTATGTGACATACAATGCGACATTACCAGAACATGCGCTAGTGGCCGTCAAGGTACTATGGTGGGTGTGTCAGTCTCCGCTCACCCAATCGGAGCTTGTCGGACTCTTCACCTCGACTGAGGTAAGTTGTAGGCTTGCTGGGCAGTGAAGTTATGATAAAGAGTGGATAGGACCAGAAAGCTTTCTTTCTTAAGGACATTTTATTGATACTACATACATTTTAGGACTACATTACTGCAAAGCCCAACCTGTGAGCAGCAGCTTCTAGACCATTTCAGTGTTGCAGATCTAGTGTGGCTTATAGGACCATCTTTACGGCCCAGACATGCCTTACAGCATTCTGTTAAAGTCAGGATGTGGCTTATATGTGGATGCGGCTTATGTGCAGAATTTAAATTACCAGTGATGAAAGTCCTCAGGAAGTTTCCTGAAATCAGAATTTTCTTTTTACCAGTATTTTATATTTTTTCTTTCAATAAAATAACATTTTCTAAAGTGCCTAATTCTCTTTTTTTATGACTGTCATTGAAATACATATTTTGTACGATATATTGTAAATATTCAGTCTAGCTTATATTCTGGGTTAAGTTGCATGTATCCTTGTTAGGTCCCTCACTCATAATAGGGCCCCCAACTGTATGGCTGCAGTCTGCCCAGTCAGAGCCACCAGCCACACTCAATGTGTACACCCAGTCCCCTCAGGAAATCCTGGAACCCACCACAAACTCCCTTTACTGAGCCATACCCCTCTCAGGATTTACAGAAATCTCTAAAGCTGTGGGTAATAAAATCCACAGACAGCTGTATTCATACTCCATAGGGCTGGATACATACACACCAGTCAGCATGAGGGCCTAAGCACACTCTGAAACAGAGTCCAGGTGGGAGGATGTGGACAACTCTGGACACCCAACCCCTCCCCACACAAACCACCCTACACTCTAACACTCTTAGTAGTAGCCACCTCCACCCCCAACAAGTACATAAACTCTAGACAGAGCACACAATACTGTGGATGTTACAAGGAGATTGATTGAACAAAGAACACTATTGAAAGTCCTACATTAGGGGCTGCATGTGAAAATGAACAGCAGTGCAGGGGAGAGGGGATGAAACAAAGAAGGCAGCTGGAGGTCTAACCCTATGCTAGTGTGTGTGTATATTCACCATGAAGCCTAAACCTTACCTTAGTGTATGTACACACTTAGTGACACTATGAAGCCAACACACCCAATCTAATATTAGTTGCCACGATGCAACAATGCAGTACCAAGAACTCAATGTCAAACTATTTTTTAGGAATCTATATATGTAACGTTACATACCATGGGGAGAGGCATAATAATATCTTTTGATACGCCTCGACCCAGGAACTTATTGGTCTCCATATACACAATGGATTATTTTGTACAACTTAACTCTGTATTATCTGCTCGTTAACTCATATGTCTATGACCAATAAAGTTCAAAGTTGTTCAAAAAAAAAAAAAAGAAAAAGATGCATTTTAAGCCTATTAGTCCCGCTATTAGCACTGCATGGGGGTGCATCACAGTTGGCATACATCAACAATTATAAGGCCTGTATAATCTATGAATGAATATAGCCCTAATGAGTAACATGCCACGGCTTTAACATCATGACAACCAAAGATGTGAATAGTGAGAGTAAATGTGAGTTAATGGCTGCCTGTCATTGTATATGTATTTTTAGTGAGTTTTTATCATTTAAAGGGTGTTTAGGGCATTTGATTAATCAGGAAATTTCTGTTAGGGTCACTTTCACCACAGAAATTTACTAACAAATACACCATTAAGTCTTCAAAGGTTAAATGCATTCTGGTGATTTCTCACTAGGGGATATAGTTTGATGAAGGCTCTCCTAGAATGTTAAGGATGAGTCCAGTGAAATATGACTCAGATTTTGTTAAAGGTATTCTACTTTCATTTGCAGCAAGAAGGCGTGGACTTGTTACATGGCTTTGTGGAGTGCTTAGAGACGGACGAGGCAGAAGAAGCTGAAAAACCAACACCTGATGGTAAGTATGCTATAAACTGTACCAATAATACTACTTGAACGCTAACAAAGAGATCCAAGTATTTGTAGATTTAGAATGACTTTTCTATTAACATGCTAAAAGGTACAATACCGGATTGGCCTGTTTAAACCCTAGGTCCTTGAATGAGAGCCGTTCTTGAATAAGCGCCAGGTGTACAGGGGTATCCAAATTTTAAAATTCACTTTAATCTAAGTCTTGAAAAACGCTGGTCTTGAATTAGTGCCAGTGGTCAAGCCTTTATACAGGCCAATACGCTACATGATGTTCTTTGGTGCCAGATTTAAAAAAGCGCCGAGGATTTTTGGTGTTGAAATAGCGCTTACCCACTGAAGAAAAGTTCTTGAATAAATGCCTGTTTTTGTAAACCAGGTGTTGGATAATCATCCCTCCAAATCTATAGCTGTACATTCCTTTAAGTACGACAATATTTTTTATGGTAGATTCAATTCTTGAATTTGCGATTGACAGCACCAAGATTCCAGAGCGCAACGATAGATGTCGTTGCGGTCTCATAGGAGATGCGCATGCGCAGATCCGTAGATGTCAGACTGCTGTGTATTTCCATAGGAGGAGGACGTCTCGCAATTTGGCTTACAATTCGAGTGAGTTTTAGCAATTTTGCTATACTTCCATTTTTCATATCTGATTTTATTCTGTTTTTAGGGGGTTAATTCGCCTTAAAAGTTTGAAATTAGGCCTCTTTAGGCAAATTTTCTCAAATTTGTAACGATCCCTGTTTTCCCGCCGTGTACGGAGAAGCAGTTGGGTTTTATCCCGATCGTTCTACTTTAGGCGAGTTTTTCACCCCGTATTCCTTTATTAAAGATCATTTCTTTAATATTTTGTTAATATCTACTGTTTTTGGGCATTTTCCGTCTTATTTTGATCGAAATTACGATTTCGTATACTTTTACGACACCAACAATACGTAGAACCGGTTGGCGGCAAAATCCTCGGATGTTTCCGGTATTTTCCGTCAATTTCCGGTCGGCGCCGAACTTTTCGTCTCGGCTCGCCGTTTTCTCGTTTATATTGTTATTTGGTGCAATTAAGACGGATTTTCTTCCAAAAACTGTGAGATTACTCTGTTTTTCCATCGTTTTCACCTTTTTCTTGTCCTTTTTTTTTTTTTACTTGGTTTGCTTTGTGTGTTATGTTTTTGTTTGTTTGTTTTTGGGCGATAATAGAGGTAGTTCCCATAGACCAAGGCCTGTACTGTCACTCTAGTGTCAGTCTGCCTGCTGGGGTGGTGGTTGAGGTTATCTACCTCCACACTCCTGCTAAGGGTAACTTAGGAGGATTTCTGCTTCCTTTTACCTGTCAGTTTACCTCTTTTATCCCCAAAACTAACCAAGTTTGTCATTTTTAGGCTTGTGTTCTGAAGCCTTGATTGACACTTGATGTTTGTCAATCTACCCATAGGTTCATGATCTGGAACCTGAGTTGACATCATCAAACGAAATAATTTTAGTAGACCTTTGCACTGGTTAGATAGTCACAGATATGCCTCTTGATGGAGTTCAGTCTGTTGACCCACCTGGCTATGTTCTGAGCTGGTGGACTTAACCTATGGTATATTAAAATTATTTTGTGCCTGATACACGCAAAGTCGGACCGCTGCAGGTCTCCACATTAATTTCTGATGAAATGAAGTGGCACTAGCCATCCCGTACTCACAGACTGACTTGTGAATGAAATGGCTGTGTATCAGGGAGGTTATCTACACCAATAAGACGCTGGACTCTGTGCTCGCTGTACAGATAGGCCACTGTTTTAGAATTTGGGTACAATTCTTAAACAAGTGACTCCTTTCGTAACTGTCCGGACCTGCGGTGGGACTTGTTACTGGAGTTGGGTGTAAGAGGACCTTGACACCACCAGAGTTGTGGCCCCCCCGGCACAATACTGGCTAGCTGATTCAATCAGTGGTTCGATTTTCTACCATTTTTGCTGATTATGATAGAAAATTTTGACCTGTCTCCCTGGGGAGGGCAGAAGTCTTAAGAACGGTGTCTAAACACGGCTGTATAGGTTGATACTTGTAAATCTGATTTTACTTATACCTTATGCCGAAAAATTTCTCATTTAGAGAAATTTGAAAGACTAGCCTCCTCGCGGAGGGCTGATTTGTCTTTTATGGCTGTGCCCTGTGGCTGTTTAGGTTGTGAATTGCTAATTCAGTTTACCTATACCTTATGCCGAAAAAATTTCTCAGTTGGAGAAATTTATGACCTGCCTCCCTGGGGAGGGCAAAAGCTAGGCTTTTCAGAGCTATAAATTGTGACTGCCTTTGCCAGGGCGTATAAGGTGGTGATTTAGAAAATCACTTTCTCTATACCTTATGCCCAAAAGATTAACAAGCCTGTTAATTCTTAATTAAAGTGAGTCAGAGAATCACTTGAGACCCTTACCTTATGCCGAAAAATTTCAAAAATTTTTCCAGAGGGTCCGCTTACAGTCACAAGCCTTACTAGCTTACTTGGGGTTGAGTGAGATTGTGATATCACAATTTCCTTTACCTTTGCCTTATTTCTCTGACTGTACAGAGGCACAGGCTAGGTTGATCACCCCTCCTTGGTTGACTTCAACTGATACACTATAAGTGCAGATAAAGTTATTTAATCTGCTGAACACTCCTACTCATTTTTCACCTAAGATTGGTGATAGGAGTTGTGTTTTCAGTTTACACCAATAAATGTCTTTTGGTAGCTGTTAGCTACTGCTATAGAATCTGGTAAAGATTCGTTACAAACATTCTTTTTTCACTGTGGTGGGAAAAAATTTCCAGACATTTTAAGATTGGTTTTTAGATAGGGTCTATGGCCTTATCATGTCACCAAGTTAAGTAAAGTTGAGCAGGTTAGCTACACCTAAAATACAGCTCTTTCTGTGCCCGTTCTACAGTTAGACCAATGTGTTTAGAATTTGGGTAAAATTCTAAACAGTAACTCCAGTGTAACTGTCCAGACCTGCGGTGGGACTTGTTACTGGAGTAAGGTGTAAGATGATTGACACCACCAGATTTGTGACCTTCTGGCACAACACTGGCAAGCTGATCTTAATCAGCATGTCAAATTTCTCTATGCTACCTTTGTGATGAGAATGATAGAGAAAAAATTTGACCTGTCTCTCTGGTGAGGGCAGACTCTTAATAAGGTGTCTAAATCAAGTGGTTTAGGTTGTGATTTAAACAATCAAATTTACCTATACCTTATGCCCAAAAAATTTCTGTGGAGAAATTTATGACCTGCATCACCTGGAAAGGCAGCTTTACCGTTTTCCTGGGCATGTTGCCAATAACCGATAAGCTGCCTTGTAGTGATTTCAAATATCACTGAGACCTTTACCTGTAAAAATTCCTCAGAACTTTCTTAAAAGGTCAATGCGTAGCTACAGGCCTGTTAGCTTGTGTCAGGTTTTTCGGGCACTAAAGTTCCAATACCTTTACCTCTTGCCATAATTTCCCTGAAATTATGCTAGCACAGGATTAGGTTGTCCAACCTGGTGTTGAAACTATATACTGATACACTGAAGTATTACCTAGAGCCATAGCGGCACCCTAGTGTACTTATTTAGTAATCACCTAGACTGGTGAACAAATGAGTTGAGTATCAGGTAGCCAGTTACAGAATAATTGTTTTATTTGAAAACTGTAACAGGCAGGTTATTTACACCCTTAAAGAGTACAGAGATTTCTGTATTTGCTTTAGGCCACTGTCTAGAATTTGGTAAAATTCTTAACAGTAACTCCTGAGTAACAGTCCAGACCTGCGGTGGGACTTGTTAATAGAATTGGGTGTAAAATGACCATGACACCGCCACAGTTGTGGCCCATTGGCACAACATTAACTAGCTGATTTAATCAGCATTCCGAAATTCTCTGTTCTACCATTTATGGTGAGAAAGATAGAGAATTTGATCTGCCTCCCTTGGAAGGGCAGAATGGTGTCTAAATTCTGGCGTAAAAACTTTTGTATAGGTTGTGAATTGAGAATTCAAATATACCTATAATTTATGCCCAATAGATTCACAAGTATGGTAAAAATCTTTAAGCCTGTATTTAACAGCTTAAGAGCCATACTTAATGTCATAGAATTCTATGAGAATTGCAGTTGACTCACCAATAACCACAAAGCTGCTTGGTAGTGATATATAAATCACTGAGACCTAGTTTTTACATTAGAATATTTCTTCAGAAATATCATAGAGGTCAATGTGCAGCCACAAGTATCCTAGCTTGTGTTTGGGTTATTTGAGTGCTCAAGTTACTGATAACCTATACCTCATGTCATAAATTCTCTGAATTTATTTATCTTAGGTTAGGATGTCTTTCTTGGTGTTCAGTTTACTTTGATAAACTAAAGTCTACCGGTGGCCAAAGTGGTAAGGTGGTTAACTGAGGTAGTGTGCTCATCTTAATTCACCTAAAGATTGGTGATAAAAATGAGTTACGTATCAGGTTACACCAACAAAATCTTTTCTGTTTACTCAGAAGAGGACAGAAGGACAAAATCTTACCTATTAAACAAGAGTACTGAGGCAGCCATTGCTGAAACCCAGCAATTTTACTGATATTAGATATCAGATGGCTACCAACTGCTCCTCGAAAGGACCGCAGTAAATAGTTGTCGTTATGTCATTAACCCTGATAAACTCTGTTTTGGGAATTATGAGTAAAATTCTTAACAGCTACTCCTATGTAACTGTCCGAACCTGTGGGAGGACTTGTTACTGGAGTTTGTGCAAAGATGACTTTGACACCACCAGGGCTGTAGAGTGAGGTGACTGTTTTAGAATTATTGGTAAATTCTAAACAGGGACTCCTGTAAAACTGTCCGTACTTCGATGGGACTGTTACTGGAGCTGGAGACTAAGATGAACTTGACACCACCAGAACTGTGGCCTTTGGCACAGCACTAGTATTGCTGGTCTAATAGACCCGCAGTTGAATCTATCTCCTCTACCATTTGCCTAAAAATGATTTCTTGATTTGCTCCTCTAATGAGGGCAGAAGGCTCAAGAAACGGTGTCTAGATTCAAGGTTATAGGTAGTGTTTTGCAAAATCAAAATATCCTTACCTTATGGCCAAAAAATTCCACAACTGGTGAAATTTATTTCAATGTAAGAGCCAAGACTCTCGTTTATAGTCTTGGTTGACCTTGTTAATGAAATTAAATCTAAATACTGAGTTTGTCACTGATGTAGTTTCATAATGGAGACTATCAGTTGATCCACCTTGCTATTTCAAAGGTGGTGGACATAACTTTTGGTATTTTAACTAGTTAATTTCTTACTTGAGCCACCAATAAAGCAGACCCACTGCAATATCTCTGAGTCAATTGAAGATGGGTCAGGCTAATCATTCATACCAAATAAAGAAGTTTGGTATAAGTCTCAATCTCATTTTTGTAACTGTCCAGACCTGTGGTAGGACTTGTTACTAGAGTTTGTGGGTAAGATGAACTCAGCACCACCAGAGATGTGGCTCCCTGGCACAACACTGGCAAGCTGATCTTCCAATCAGCATTTAGGACAAGTCTGGTGTACTTGGTGTATAATACTGTATGCAGTATCATTGTTACTGCTTGTGCTTGTATAAACAGCATAACGGTTTATTCTTGTACAACATACACATAATTGTGTGGTACTAGTTATGGTAGCTGATTATGCTAGATAACTTAGGTAGTCTATTTACAATAAGTAAATATGTCAAGCTGCTGATAAAGTACAATATGTCCAGATTCTAGGACAAAATTGTACAAACGTATGGTTCCAATAAATTAGCTTCTTAGCTATTTAATTTGGCAGCTTATATGTCTTACCATATCAGCTGAACCTATCTATGCAGTTAAACATGTGTACACTTTACAGTATTAGCAACATTGACTGTTTACACTATACCGTTACAGCAGTAGCTAGCCAAGTACTGTCACTTTACCATGTCTAGTGGTTCTGGCTTGTACAATAAGTCTAGTTGCTTATTTGTACAAGTATAGGTAATAGCTTCATTTGAAGCTATCACGACACTAGACAAACAGACTGTTTTTTGTGTGCTACAAAAGGTCAATATACTATACCATACTGGTATTTAGTATTAGTGATTATATTGTACATCATGTAAAGACTGTAAGTTGTTTTACTTTACACTATGAATGTAGAAACCACACTCTACATAGTAAATGTGGTCGCTGTTTTGCCTGCACCAGCTGAAGCTCACATTATATATGTAGATGGTTTATATATACATTACAAGTGTACTAAATTGTACAACATATGGATTAAAATACTTGTCCAGCAGTCATAGCTGCTTATGTTGTACAATATGTGTAGGTACCATATTTTGCACCTATATGTATGTACCAGCTGCTTATGATTTACAACATACCTTTATGGTGAGCTGTTCAAATCTACATTATAAATGTAGAAATCTTTTTCTACATTGTGAATATGGGTGTTAACAGATTAAGCTGTTTAAATGGTACAACAAGTTGTACATATCCCCCTTTTTTCATTTAAGCAGTATCTTCTTACGCAGGAATGATATGTATCATACCATAACTGACCAAGCAAGCCTTAGCTGCTTATATGGTACATATGCATGCCACTAGGGTGTACAACTAATAGCTGTTTGTGTGCCTACTGTTTTAGTAAAAACAGTCATAACTACTTGTCTGTACATAAATTGTGCAGCAGTCTTACCTGCTTAATTTGCACAAAATATGACTGTTATATACATACCAGCAAGATTGTACACTCTCTGCATGTTATGTCTGCTAGAGAATTTTAACATGCTTATTTATCTCAAATTATGTAGTATTAGAACTACATAGATTATACAACATCAGGAGGTACAATACTGTTAAGCAGCTGTTAACCTTTGAGAAACTCAAACCTGAGGTAATCTAATTAATGAATTTCCCAAATGGAAAATTCCTCTTTCTAGCACATGACTAATGTGCTATTTACAACTAAAATCAATTGGGATTTTGTTGTTTGGCTTCTTTGAATCTAAAAAGAAGGGTGTTGTTTACCTTCGTTGAATCTAAAAGAAGGGTAAATGAAAGTAAGCTTTCTTTTGGTTTAACCAAACAAGACTTTTCTTGAAACCTGACTGCCTCTTTAGTCAGGATGAATAAAGTTATTCACTTATTTTCCTAAAAAGTCCTGCGTTACAGTTCTACCAGTTTGTGAGAACTAGTAACATTAGATAATAGGACTATGGAAATGGGCAGTGAATCAGCTGAACTTTAAAGTCTCCTATGAGACCGCAACGACATCTATCGTTGCGCTCTGGAATATAAAATTAATCGATACTTACATGTAAGTTGATGATTAATTGTTGTTCCAGGAGCAACGATAGATCGTTGCGGGATACATAGGCCCACCCATCCTCCCTAGGATGAACAGATTAGTGACAGTCAGGCATAATCATTAATCTACAATATTCAAGCTTTCTTGAATATAATATCTATATATAGATCTTATTCGACAATACGAATTCATCTATATAACTACGACAAATTGAATAGTATAGATATTGATTTCCTATGTACCATAAACGAAATTTCTTTCAGCGATTCATTCACTGCCAGCGGACGTCTGACATCTACGGATCTGCGCATGCGCATCTCCTATGTACCCCGCAACGATCTATCGTTGCTCCTGGAACAACAATTAATCATCAACTTACATGTAAGTATCGATTAATTTTATATTATCTGGTAGGTTCTAATATTGTTCTTTTATTTGTGTTTCACTAGGTGAAGAAAGTGCAGCACTATTCCGTAACTCAACAAGACAGACAATTGTGCGTATGCTGCTCTCCTCTATTGACCAGCCTTCACCCAATCTGGCACACTTCCTGCTTGGCTTCGACTTGCGAAAGCCAGTGTCTAAGACTAACTTGGAAGACCCAGGTAAGAACTCTCATCACGTTTACGACAAGTAATTCAAGTCCCATTGTCAATCAGCAATGATGACAAATTTCATATATGTATAAGATTGTGAACGATAAATAAAAGAAGATTCATATATATTCATATATAAAAGAGAAGATTTCATATATGTATGAGATTGTGATCGATAAATAAAAGAAAAGATTTGACAAAAATATCTGAATTTTTTGTGGATAATTTTGTAGGTGTGCGCGGCTCCCCACGAACATGCCTACATTCCCTGTTAACGTTACTGGACAAGGACGTAGGGAGTCCGATGGGGCCAGCCGCCTTACGCCATACCCCCCGGTTAGCGGGTCTCACCTATCGCCTTCTGTATGTGCTCTGTGCTAACAAGGACACGTCGGGCCCCACCATGCGCTATCTGCGCTCAGCACACGACTTCCTCTTCAGACACATCCAGCATCTCCCATTCCAACAAGATGGTAAGCATTATGATATGTTTGAACTGTTTCAGGAGTGCCTAGGATACATGGTTTTAAGTTTATTTCTTAAGATGTTTTAAATTGTCCAAACCTTGTATATTCTGACTATTGAAAAGCTAGTAGTGTTGAATATTACATGTTTTGATACGATGACCCCCGAGCAGGTGGTGCAGATAATGCACTCGGGCCCCAGTCGTGGCTCCTGAAGGCGGCGGCTGTAGAGCTACGACTCACTGCCATTAACAGACAACGCTCCCACACACAGAGACTTTTACACCTCCTGCTTGACGACCACCCCGCCTCACACAACAAAGGTAAGTCTCATCTCCAGTATGACAAACAGCACCTTGATAAATTTAGCCTGTTGAATTATTTTGAGCTCTGTCCTCAATCTTCATGGGCTTAAATTCAGTGTTTGGCACATATGCTCTGTTGGCAGTGTTGCGTGCGGACGGGACCTATGAACCAGACTACACACAGTACGAGGCAGAGGTCTCCTCATTCAGCATGTGTCAAGGGCTCTCACAGACAGTTTCTGGTAAGTAATATAACTTTCAGTGGTTTCTGTTTCCTATTTTTCCATTCTTTTAGTCTGGCTATGACTCCTTCCTTCACCATTCAATCCGTTTTCCCTGGCAGACTTATGGCACTTTCAGTCAAAACCCAGACCCCAACCCCCCGGGCCCAACCCCCCCCCCCACCCAACAGCCAATGTGTAAGGGGAAAAAACTCATTAGAATTAATACTGTTTTCAGGTGGTCAATCCAGGAGAAAGATTCTGCAGATCCTAGACTCAATAAGCCTAGAACAGTCTGTGCCACGAGGCTTGGAGTGTAAATACTTTGAGGCTGAGAATATTGAACATGTGGTTTCATCATGCGAGGTGCGGTCTGACATTGGGGTGCCCATCTGTGATGTGAAAATGCTCTACAAACGTCTCATGACAGAGCTCAACAATTGTCTCGCCACTACTGCCATTGGACAACGTGACCTTATTGTCCAGGTAGGTGGCAATTAGGTCACTCTTTGAGGGGGGAAAAAATAGATTTCACATCGCAACAGAAAAAATGAAATAATTGACCATTGCAAAAGGATCTGTGGATTTGGAAAATGGATAGAATATATGACGTGATCCATAAGAGAGGTAGTACCACTCTGGATTGCTTTACCAAATGTTTTACCTTTGGTTTTTGATTGTTGAATGTTTGATATTTGTAGGAGATCAGTCAGGTATGTGAGGCCATAGTGGAGCGGAATGCAGCGCGCACAGCTCTTGGTGTAAAGCGTGTTGCACTGAACGCATGGCGTCAGGTAGTTGAAGTGATGCTCACTGCCTGTCCCGAGGATCTGCTGACGGAGGAGATGAGACAGAACGTCATCTTTGAGCTGCTTCATGACCTCCTACTTAAGGTATTTTGTCTTACCCCCGCCAACCTTCACTATTAGTATTTTTTAACACCATAAAAAAAGATAGTCCCTGCATCTTATCTTCTTTTAATACAGTAATACTGAGGACAAAGACATCACAAAAATAACACACTTGTATTCACAGGGATGTAAGTCTTCAGGTTTTATCAGGATTTCCTGATTTCTGAAAATTTTGACTGATATTTATTGTCCTTATACAAGTGGTAAAGAGGGTTATTTGGAAGAATAGAAAGCTTTTATATCAAGTAAATGTGTGGCTTCCTGATTTTTGCCCATTCCCTACTTACATCCCTGTATTCATTTCTGTCTACACAGGTATCCGATGAGAATGCTCTGCCCGAGTTGTGTGCCCCAGTGGCAGGTGTTGTACTGACGTTAGTTTGCCATCTTCGACAATGTTTCATGTCGGAGGGTGAGGCAGCGAGTGCGGACCCTCGTCTTTCTCACTACCTGTCAGTCCTGGATGGTACACCGGCAGCCAACCACTCTGCTGCCTTTGACCAACCGTCCGGCTCCCGGACACTCTTCTCATCCTCCCTACAAGTGGTGTTAAAGGGCCTAATAGAACACATCCTGCGCTCCAGTATGTTATCTCAATATACACATTTTATTCTGTTTTAATATAATCATACCAGGTAGAAATCGTTTAAAACTTCAATTTCTAGCTCCTGTGATTTCCACATGTGAATTGCATTACTTTCCTAGAGTCATGTTGGCCTGAAATTTTCCTGTCGTTCTCCCAGCGAGCAGTAACTTTGTCAAATTAAGTTTATTTGATGTCTGTAATATTTCAAAACTACCGGTACTATTGATGCAGATGACTATGGAACTTTTTGAACATAGTGTTTTGATATACATTGGAAAATCCACCTTGACTTATTTTTCAGGCAGCGGTTTACAAAGAGTACGAGCCAACTTGTACGGTGCATTGCTCTGTTATCTTCAGATAGCCCAGAAACCCTCACGAAGTCACACAGTGGACACAGGTTAGTCTTTACTTTTCACCTTTTTTTTCAAATGTTATTCATTACAGGGAAGTAAGTTTTCAAAATTTTGTCTGATTTCAGATTTTTTTTTATCCAGACGTTTCTTATAGATTTAACAAAATTACCTTTTTTGCATCAGTTTCGATAATGTTTTACACTAAATGCAGGATTTCTAAATGTGACTTCAGAATTTTTCAAACAGTCTGACTTAGGCCACTTAATAAAGATTATCAGCTTCGCGAATACTGCCCGCATCAGTTAAAAAGGACCGCATCCATGCTTTTTATTGCTTTTTTTTTTTTTTTTTTTGTTAAGTGAAATTTACACACCAGCTGAGAGACAAAACCCAAAACAAAAATGTCAATATCTCAGGTATCATTTTATGTAGAAACATGATTTGAACAGCATATTTTCCCTCTTTTTCTCCTCCACAGTAGGAATATGACGATTGCATTGAGTTAATGAAAATGCACAGAAATAGTACCTTCCAAATGAAATTGAGTGAGGAAAAAAAAGGCCCTCCCGCATCACTCCAAAATAAAAAATAAAAAAAAGCCTCCCTCCCGCATCCTTTTTCCCCAAAAAGTATCCGCAAAGCTGATAATCTTTTTTAAGTGGCCTTACATCCCTGTCATTCATCACTAGTACCATTAAAATACTCCAACTATCGGTTGACCTTTAAATCAATCTATTTTGAGAGTTGTGGCCCACAGAATTTGGAAATATTTCTATGTTTCTATTTTCAGTGCTTGGGGAGAAGTCTGTAGGGATGTTGGTGTCCATGCAGGACACTGAAATTGAGAGATTGGTGAACGAGAATCTCACTACTATCTTAAGTTATGGAACAAACTTCATGGATATTGTATGTAGAGATGCGTGCGATGGTCATGATGTTGGGCGGGTAAGTTGAATTGATCCACAGCCTGAACTGACATATTTGAATATGAGAACATCCACTTTGTTGCATTTTAAAGGAAAGTTTACCCTAGTGAGTCATTGGGTACGAGGTTGATGCACATGAGGCAGTTTTGTGGAGCTTTCTATTGAAAGGGGATTTAACCCCCTTTGCCAGTGCTATAAACCTAGACCCTCATGAGACAAACTTTGCATGTACCCAAAGACTGTATGTCCTATATTCAGATGCTGGCGTTAGGTGTGCTGGACTCGGTGCTTACATTTGATGTACACCAACAATGGTTATCCTTCATGACATCCAAGGGTTACATCCAACACATCGTGGACAGTGTACTGACAGACGACGAACAACTACGCGCAGCACTCAGACCGCAACCAGAGCCACTCCGAGTACTCTACATCTATGAATCAAAAATGGTGAGTTTCAATTCACAAATTTCCAAGGTAGTGTAGGTTAAATGTAAATCATAGGATGTAAAAAAAGGCTATGTATGAAAGATTCAACAGTCTTGTCTAATGTACATAATTATAGCTTTTAATGGATTTGACATTGCTTGCTTTGTCATTCAGAGTATGTTGACGCGAGTGGCGAAGTCAGCGGTTGGAGCACACACGTTACTACAGTGTGGTTTGATGAGACGTCTTGCCGAGTGTACGGTCTTCAGTCTGCGTCCAGAGTCACACAGGTAAGTAGAGTTAACAATAGTTAGTGCTGTGATTGAACTCGAGTTGTTTGCAAAATAAAAAAATGTTTTTTAACTCTGACTTTCATTTTTTTTTTATATATTGAGTAGGTCTATCTGAGTAACTCTTAGGAGCTCCTTGTCCATATTATAGATCCATATATAGAATTTCTATTTGTAAATGATATGATGGTTAAAATTCACAATGAGATCGTAACAGTATTTAAACCTGAAAATCTACTTAAATAATTATGCAGGTCAGAAGAGGAACAACTGGCAAGCTTTGTTCCACCAGTTATAACACGGTACCGCCAAATACTGTTCCCTGCACTTCGACTTTCACTCGCTGTCCTCACTTCACTTGGCATTGAGAATGTCCTCGCAAGTAACCAGGTAATACATTTTATCTCTTTATAGCTTTAGGTATCGGACCACTAAAACATTCTGCACTATAATTTAATGTAACTCATGCACCCGTAAAAGTGGAATTTCACCTTTCAAACACTTCAAATCACTCAAAATCATGAAGAGGCATATTTTCCCCCTCTCTGGGTGCCAGATCCAGACGTCGTTCACCAACCCAGTTTTTCTGTACGAGCATATGTTTGAACCCATCCCCATTTTGGCCTATTCTGCACACAATTAGTGATAATTCCCAAACTTTTTTAAAATAAATGTTTTGGGATCCTAGACAAAGGAGCTGTCCCTTGTACTCCATATATTCTGAATCACAACATGTTAAACATTTTATCTATGCTTTATTTAAAAGTTTGCAATGATTTTGAACTCTAATATAGACCAATCACAGCCCTCCAAGTCCTAAATGCGTACACTTCGGTGTATTACCGGAAGTGACGTCATCATCAATAGTGGAACGATACCTTTACTTGAAAAAAAAATGCATTTCTGCAACTCTTACCACCAAAGCACCATTTGATGTTTGTATAAAATCAGGCATGGAAGTCTTTAGGGTTTTCACTGATTTCAGAGATTTTCAAGCTCCAAAAACCTATACATTTCTATATAAAACCTTTATCTGAGGGGTTCTGATGCCTCCCCATCATACTCCACATAATTCTTGCTGAAACATTAATTGTTCCCCTCAGGTGCTTATCTTCCTGCTGGGTCACATAGATGTCTTCAGCGCCATCCTCAGAGAACGTCACACATCACTCCATCCGGCCAGTCTACAGGAACTTGCTCTCACGACTTCTGTTCTTAGCCGGGCTGCAGTTGATGGTAAGCCTCAGCTTCGTAGACTACAGGAAAAGCGATATTAGCAAGAGAGACCAGTCCTATACAGAAAAAAGGCCTATGCAAAGATACTAGCCATCTTTTCTCAAAGACTTTTGATACTCTTAATTACTTAAACTTATCTCTAAAAATGATTGTCAGGGCCCTTTACTTTTTATTCAAAGCCATTCTTAATAAAGAGAATTGATGTGATTTGATGGCAGTTAGTGGATTCAATCCAAGAATGAATTGATGATAAGATTTCCTTTCTATATCCAAACAGACTCAGAGGCAGATATTGAGATTGGAGACACAGCCCGTGTAGAGTACGGCCGACAACTCGCCCAATTGCAGCAACTCATGTTGTCATTGTTACCACGATTTGCGCTATCAGACCAGTTGATGAAGGACATTGAAGGACTAGACCCTTCAGGAGACACACGGGCTGAAGTACTCCTGGCTGTTGAACAGGTGGCAGCTAATGTAGTCGCATTCTGCAGAAACATTGTTACTAAATCAGGTGGGTGTATTGGCGCCGGTGTATTTAGTAGGTAATACATGTGTATGTACGATCATAATCCATTTTTTTATGTAATTTATAATTGCAAGAAATTCACAGTATCTGACCGGCGTATATCTACCTTTATCCTTTTCTTCACAGCACGGGGAGTGCATGATGCACGGATATTCTTCGGACCGAGTCTAGTGGAGGCTGTAGCACGTGATGGCAGATTAGATGGTAAGAAGTAATGCAAAATTCATCTTCAAACACAGCAGGGGCCATCCGATTCCACTGAGATATGTAGCAAAATTGAAATATCCCAGGATCTTTCCGATCAGCTATTTTTATTTGAGTGAATCCTTCCTTCTTCTGCAGTACCCTGCAGATGAGCACAGCGAGGCTTTAAGAAGCACCAACATTTCTGGATATGCTACACAAATTTTAAAGGATATAACTTCTGTTATTAAAAACTCTGGGAAAAAATAAATGGGTCAATAATTGAGGTACTATGGTAGTACAGATAACAGCAGGAAGCTTATAATATCCCCAATAATAAATATGAGTATCAATTGTATTGACAGAGTTAGCTGGTGGTGGCATGGTAGTGAGTCAGCCTGCGTCTCTCGGTGTGCTTGTCTTCCTACTACGACAGGCTGCGTCCCACTTCCACAATGTCATGAACGCACACAAACAGAGTCTCCGCAAACTAGAGTCTGTCTCAGGCCTTACTGCAGAGGAGCTCAAAGAGGTAAGCATGGCCTGAATAGCAGTTGAGTTAAACTCTTTGAGTACTGCCTCATGAGAAGCAATCTGGAAAAACTTTTATTTGATATGGTGTAAAATATTTCTAGTGAAGACGAATTAAGGCCACCTTCTATAAACCAAAGAGTAAAATATTCCTAATTTATATCACATACAATATGCTGTTGTTCTATTCAAGTTATGCGGTGCTGAAGCAAGTGAAAAGATGTCGAGTCAGGAGCGGCATCAGCGGGCCCGGGACAAATTAGCAGCTGTCATTGTAGAAAGGGCCCAACAGTTACACCTTCTGTCCTGTATCCTTTTATCAAATCAAATAAATCCCTCATTATACAAGAAACAGAGTGTAACTAATAGATAAATGATTAATTTTAGAGAGGTCAGTCTTCTTTTAGTGCTTGGTATAACCTTAACAGTGCGGCAGACATAATTGAGAACTGCGTCTTCCTGCTGTGGCAGCATCTTGACTTCTACCTCCTGCGATGTGTACCTAGCGATAGTGGTACCTCACTTTTCAGGGTGCACACGGGCAACCAGTCCCAGCTCCGACGGCTACAAGGTGAGCATGTTCAGTTTCACATCATTAGCATGTCACTTTTTACACCTTTAACATAAGGTGTATACCAGTTAATTTGCTTAATATTTTCCCCAATAATTACTAGATGTCACCTTACTTCTATCGTAATTTCCACTATAACATATACAATGTACATGGAATGGCTTCCCTAGCCCACTTAAAAGAGTCTAATTCTCCTCTTTCCTATCCCCTTGGATGTGTGTGGTGCACATAATATGCGCGGGCTTCCCTAGCCCACTTAAAAGGGTCTATTTCTCCTCTTTCCTATCCCCTCGGGATGTGTGTGGTGCACATATGCGCGGGCGCTGACACATTCCCCTGTGAAATTGTGTAATGTAGTTCTCGCCATGAATATGACCTTAGCTGTCGAAATGTCTTTAAACATCTATCACTCACTCATAATATGCGCAGGCACCGACACATTCTTCTGTGAAATTTTGTAATGCAGTTCTCGCCATGAATAACTCTAAATGGCGTTAAACATCAGACTATAATATTCACTCACTCACTTTCTTAGAAGTAAAAAGTCTTAAATTCCATACAGTGAGAGTTGGCATATTTGCTATACAGTGAAATCTCTTTAATCCACCATGCCAAATTCCTGAAAATTATTGGTCGGTTCTGAGATTAGCAGATAATCGGGTGATAATCAAATAGAATTGTATAGGAATGGATCCTCTGGGTGAACCTGGCGGATCTGGGTGTGGCACAGTATTGGGCGGCGGATTAAAGAGATCTCACTGTATTGGGTGGCGTATTACACTCAATGTCTATTATTATGTTATTTGATACAGACCAGATGGGCGCTAGCCCCCGTTACACAGAGGAGGACCCATCTCGTGAGGTCAAAGTAACCATGTCACAGGTGACGAGGGATGATCTCACCCAGCTTAAGGTCGATACTGTGGCCTGTCTCAATGACTCACTATTTAAGAAACTTCACGAAATTGAACAGGTAAATAATCTAAGCCTTTTCAGTATCGACTACCATTAAAAATAAATTTCCCAAGGCAGGAAGGAATTGATGTACTGGAAATTCCTTAAATTATAATCTTCTGTTCATCGTGATAAGAGTTAATCCTTTTACGGTTATCATGAGCCTTTATATTAAATGGATGAGACGTGAGATGAACAATCTATTGCTATCATCTATTAGAACATAGTACAATCCTATTGAGTTCCTTCCCTTGTTATTCCCCTTTCTTCAGGTGTACACAAAGAAGCGAACACGATTTGGCTTCATGGAGGCCCTATTACGGAGACTGAAGCGTCTTGTGAAGCTGCACACAGGCTGATGACGTAACTATGACGTGAGATGATGTAGGATATGAAAAAATGCATGAACAAATGGTGTGAAAATGTGTGAGAGTGCGTCAGTGATGTGTGACATTACCGGAATATACACACGCAGCATATAACACAAGAACAAACCTATGTGTTTGTTATAAGGAACGAATGTGAACCTACATGGGCCAATACATATTAATATTGTAAAAATAATAAATTTATATGGGCGACCTACTAGCCAATGCTTTGTTATACATAAGAATAGCTACCAAATAATGTGAGATACCCAGGAATTTTCTTTGTATGTCTGCTCATATTGCTTCAAAATAATTGTTTGGCGTCAGAATTTGGCTATATATTTAGCCATTATAGTCTTATGGTTGTCCGAAAGTCCTCCCCTCTCTGAGAACAGGCATTTTAAAGTATTTGATGCAGCACTTTAGATATAAACCTGTATCTCTACATTATAGCCAATTTCTAGGTTTTGTACATAATATGGTGGTTGGGAATCAACTCTGAGATTCTCCACTCAGGAACTGGCAATACATGAAAATATTAGCAATGAGCTGATTTGTTTGACAAAAAAAAACAACAACATTGCTCTATATCTAACATCTTGTCGGTATTTTTAAAAGTGGAAAAGGAAGCCTTTAATTATGTTACATGAATGTCAAATAAAGATATCTAAGACAATCTTTGAATTCTTCCTTGTGTTTGGATATTTGCGCCTTTGCTATGTTCTCAGGGTCTGTTTTATGCGCTAAGGGTAAGTGCATCAACTGCATGTACATGTACTACTGTAGCCGTGTAAAGTAATTTCTCCCTGATGTCGCACACTAACCCACTTAAAAGGGTCTGCATCTCCTCTTTCCTATCCCCTGTGATGTGTATGGTGCACATATGCACGGGCACTGACACATTTCTCTGAAATTGTGTAATGTACAGAGATGGAAGTCTTCAGGGTTTTCCCTGATTTCAGGGATTTTTAGGTTTTAAAGTCCTATATACTCTTGTATAAAAACCTATATTTAGGGCGTCTTTTAGAGGATTTCAGGGGTTTTGTGGTTGGTCACTTTCATCCCTGAATGTAGAAACTTTTCACTGATAAGGTATGAGTCCATATGTTTCCTGGGAATATTTTCCGTTTTATTGGTCTACTGAGGGCATATTTATTGGTACACATGTACATGGCATTTAGGGACTGATGATAAACAAGAAATACCGTTGTGACCGCGTAAAAAACGCCTCCCACTGTTATTTTGTATTGTGAGACCTCATCACATGGGGCAAATGCAATCATCATAGCGCACTCCCGTACCGCTTCGCGGTACCTCCGCTACGCGGCGTGGGAGGTGCTAAAAAAGAAAATCAACAACGGGGGAGGTTGTTGATTTTCAACCCCTTGACCTGGGGGGAATTAATGTTAGCTGTTGAATTCAGTGAAAAAGGCCTCCACGTTGCTATGGGGGTATAGGTTAAAAAATGCCTTACAAGCCTAAGGCCACACAAAAAAAAGTTTAGTCTATGGATCTCCCTCTCCATTTTTTCGGAAATTCAATTTTTTTTCTTTGAAGCAAAATCTTGTCTACGGATTTCACTCGCTCCACTTTAAATTCTACAAGTTTTCTATTTGTGATGCTTGGCAAATTTTTGTTTTAGATGAAAAAATTTCGTTCGCTGCACTTTTCGAGCAAGAAATTCTTTAAAAAAAGAAAAAAGGGATTAGGCTTGCTCACACCATGTTTTCAAAAACTAAATCCGTAGACCAACTTACTTTTTAATGGTGTGGCCTAGTGTTAATTGTGATGCCACTACTTTGGGAGTGGTGATTTTTTTAACAACTGGCGGGGTCCAGATTTTTTCGACCCCTTGACTGGGGTCTGTGTTTTTTTCAAAATTTCTGAGTGTCTGTGCGCTCACCCACTAGCCCCCGCCCTTGTTAAATAATGATCAAATGAAATAGTGACTTGTGCTGGACTACAAGTTTACTCTCAAAGAGGGGCGTTTTATGACGCAACCGTGCCATTCATAAATAGGTAACAGTGTTAAAGGGATAAGGGGTTTAATCAAAATTTCTCTAAAACTCCTTTTCAATTTTCAAAATGGAGTCAGATGCACGGAGTCATATAAGGGGCCATCCACAAATGACATCACGTCGGAGGGGGGGGGGGGGTCAGGCTCGGCATGACGGAATTTTGCATATACAAATTTGGCAAAAAACGACGAGGGGGGGGGGGGTCAAAAATGGTCAAATTTTGCGGGACATCATTTATGGATGGCCCCTTTAAAGATTAATGATGACCCATAGAACACTAAAGACTCATCCCAAAAATTTCAACTGTAATGGTACTGAAATATTTAGATTCAATTCAATTTAGTTTATTCACATCCTCATTTGAGGTAAAGGAAAGTAGAGAAGAGATCGGGTTTAGCCAACAGTTACAATGGCATCACCGATGTGTCTATTAAATGAGTATGCTGTTGTAGTGGTCAGCGGAAAATGTCATGGAGAAACCGGGACTTGAACCCGGGACCCTCCAACTTCGAAGCGGAAGCTCTACCCCTGAGCTATCTCCACCAGGTATGGGGAATTACTGCCCCTACACTCCTCCCCATCAGCTTCAACCACCATCCACTAGCACCCGGCATTCCCCCTCAAACCAGTTACCTGGAAATTGAGGCTTTATTAAGCAGTGTTGGGGCACTCCTGACTTCCCAGTGGATGTACCAGTACAATTACTGGACTGGTCGAAGCGTCATCTGTATCATATCGGCCCAGTTCCCGAGTCCTCAATCCATGATTGCGTTAAGATACGGGGTTCCTGTACCTTCAATCCGTGATTGCGTTAGGATGCTCGGTTTCTCCACCAATGTAGTGGTCAGCGGAAAATGTCACGGAGAAACCTGGACTCAAACCCGGGACCCTCCAACTTCGAAGCGGAAGCTCTACCCCTGAGCTACTTCCCCTGGCCTGACATTCTCTACCTTCCAACTACACCTGGATGGGTATGATACACACAATAGGGGGCAGTGATTACCTGGTACCGAGCTCTCTAGAGATCCCCCTCGCGAGGCGGGACCACTCGGTATCTCCACCAGGTACGGGGAATTACTGCCCCTACACTGTATTAAAACAGCCCATAATTAATGCAATCTCAACAACATGACTAACTAGCAAGGACTAATACAAGATAATGATTGCTTTCCAACAACATGACAGACTAGCAAGGACTAATACAAGATAATGGTTGCTTTTCAACAACATGACTGACTGGCAGGGACTATTACAAGATAATGATTGCTTTTAACCATGTAGTATGGGCCAGGCAGGCCTAGTAGCACCAATGACTATATATATATATATATATATATATATATATATATATATATATATATATATATATATATATATACATTTTGAGATTTTTTTGATTTTTTTACTCAGCACCAGTTAACACCACCATGACTAGTATTGGGGTGTTGAGACAGAATTTACATATGGGTACAACAAAACGAAATAGTAGCACAGCATATCCTAATTTACCAGGATTGGCAAGGTTTCTTGGCTGTCTTTTTTATTTCTTTTGATTTTGACCTTTCTTCTTTTTAGACACAATGTTCTTCCTAGTTTGAATTTCTCCATAATTCTAACACAAAATTTGGAAAGGTTCACAAGAGCAATGGGGTCTTTGTTGTTAAATAAGGCTGCCATTGTCTCAGTGCTTGGATGAGATGGTATGTGGTTAGCAAGTAGGAGTGAGTGGTCATGATCAAAAGTACTACATTGGAAGATGTAGTTAAACTCATCCCCAATGTCATTGCTTTTACACAGTGGGCACTTTCTGTCTGAATAATCCACTTTGTTATACCTTCCTGTGACAACTGGGAGACCATTATTCCCACACCTAAATCTGCTCAAGTTTATTCTGTTTTTAGTATTAAGCTTAATTAGATATGTCTCAAAGTTTAATTCATCCTTAAAGATCCTATAATTATAGCAATGTCCATAATCCATCACAGTGCCATACCAATCTTGACATTCTATATCAATGAGTCTTCTTTTAAAGGGGGCTAGCACAGATAAGACGTACCCGCGTTAGCAAGTCACGTGATCACCCCTTGACCAATCAGGGTGACGCAATTTTTTATCTGGTACCTGCACATTTGTGAACAATCTTTTGGCAGGTACCCATGTTGAAATTCGCCGTGCTAGGCCCCCTTTAACAGTCGCTTCTATATAACTGTGCGAAGTAACAAGAGCCTCCTCTCCAAAAATATTACCAAGCCCACCTTTATTCAAGATATTTTGTATACTCGTGAGCCATTTTGACTGAAAGCCGCTGTTATTTTGTTTCTGCTTTATAATGCCATATAATATGTGAGATATCTTATTTCTATTGCCTGAGACAATCCTATGCCAAAAATTAACCATTCTCTGTTTTATGATACAGTATAATTTATGAAGTCCTAGTTCACCTAGTGCCATACAGCTAGCTGTGCCGGCATTTAATGATTAATTTAATCGCAGAATGAATTTACAAAAATAGCTTTCCAATCTTTCAATTTCTTTTAGATCTGAAAAGCCCCAGATTTCGCAACCATATACCCTACCGTAACAGTATTGGCCCAATGCAGGTGTCAAAAAGGTGGCATTGGATGTGTGACCTATATATAAATTCGGAGTGACACAGCTTGAGGCTATTTTCCCGCCATTTTCGAATCTCGTGGAAATAGCTTCGGTCCCCTATTGGCTGGAAGCGGGTCTGGAGCTGGTTTCTGGTGACATTCACTGATAAGGACTGATAACATGGGACCAGCATGTCCCTGGAATTTGGTGTTACCCAGGGACAAGTTACCCATCATAGTATGTCTTATCAGTGGATTTTACCTCAACCAGCAAAATTCAAAATGGTGGACCCACAGGGCGTCAATACTAAGCCCTACCGGGTATAGTATCATACATGCCAACACTCCCGGATTGGCCGGGAGACTCCCGGATTTTGACAAATTTTAATTGATTCTCCCGGATTTGATTTCTCCCCTCAAAACTCCCGGATTTCCCTACATCTCCCGTTTTTTGAAGTTTCAATACACTTCTATACCACAAAACCTCCCGGATTTTGAACCTCACAGGTTATTTCTCCAAAAAGCTCGAAAATTCTAGTTTTTGTATCGAGATTTTGCACAAAACCCTCTTCATTATAGGGCATTTTTGGCAAGGGGAATCAATTCTAGTTTGGATCTCCCGGGTTTGGCCCCTGAAATGTTGGCATGTATGTAGTATAGAAAATACCGCGCCAACCCATGCAGTGCGACGCGGTGCCCTCTGGCCTGTAGCCAACGGAAGAAATTGTTTCAAGATTCAGCGCCATCTAGCGTAGAGTTTTGTTATACGACGCACGCGCGCATGAACTTCCTTTCAACGTGTTGACACAAACATTTGCACGTTGTGAAACATCTTAAAATCGGGAAGGAGAGGCCCCACAACACGATACAACCATGGTAAGGCATAAATCTGTGTTTAGAGGGTTCCTTGTGTAGGCACTGAAATACCTCCACTGTGTGAGTCTGCTGCATTAGAGGTGTGAAACTGTGATAAAGCTGAAACTGGGTAGTGTTAAACTCTCCTTTCTCTGAAAGCTTATTCTGAAGCTATTTACTGGAGGATCTTTACAAACAAGGGCTCATTTTAACAGGTTTGGCTAGACCTTCAAAATGAATATTTTTTGTACAAGATTTAATGCAGGGAATTTTGCCTTTGACCCCATTGAAGTTCAACCAAAAGTTTAGAACCATTTTATGATGAGAAGATCACTGAGCACCTAAAAATAAATGGTTCCCACCTGTTCTATGGTTAGAAATGATCTAGAAAATGTACAGCTTTTCTTTTTCTAAGGGGCTGCAGTATGTTTTACAGACCCTGCAAACTTTTTGGGCGAGATTATTTCTGGACACTTTTCCCAACCTCCCCCATGTTGGGCACTTACTTTTCAATTTAGACCTTATTGTATGCATTTTATATGGTGAGAAATTGATAGCTGTGATAAAAATAAGTGGTTTTGCTTTTTAAATGAAGTTTTTAAGACAATTTAAATAGAAGTTATGATCATTCAAAAATCATGAGTCAAAAACGATATTCTGCCGTGGTTCTGTCAGAGCGCACAGTTCAAGGGAAAAAAATTACCTCAAAAATTTGCTTTTACATTGTTTGATTATAATAAAATGTATCATTATTTACATTCCTGGGGGTATATCTTACTTATCTGAAAAGAAAATTGCCCAAAATAATCATTTCAGTGATCTAGTCTACCTTGGATTCATCTTGCTTGATCACAAAATTGGATCCAAATTAAACTCTTAACTATAGCAGAATTTTAAGTCTGATTTCGTACCTTTGGATGGTCATAATTCCACTTTAAATTGACATAGAGACTTCATTTAAAAAGCAAATCCACTTTTTTTCTCAAGATCTATCCATTGCTCATTAGATAAGTTTAATGGGATAAATTCTTAAAAAATTAGGTAAGTGCCTACCTTGTGTTCTTGCGTCCTATCTTGAGGTGGAAACAAGCAATACATTTGGTGTTATCTGTGATTCAAGGTGGTTTTATGAGCCAATGTGCGGCTCAGTCTGCCCATTATCGCTCACATCCACACTGTGACAGTCTAACTTTAACTTAGACTCTAAGTCTAAGTCTTCTCTTTTATTTTTCTCATCCTCACTCAGTGACTGACTCTTAGTCTCAGTAACTTTTCTTATCGATTGCACCGCTGTTATATCAACATCCCGACCGAGTTGGTTAAATTATGTGTCAGATTGAACCCCTCACTCTGTTCGTGTTGGACAGATTTGGCCACTCTTTTAAGTTTGAGTTGACCCCCCTCCCTTGTTAAGCTTACCTGTAGTGTAAGGGAGTGGTCATTATTTATCAACAGGTCGGGGTGGTGGGTTTTCGCGCGGACGCGTGAAAATTTTTTATGCCCCCCCCCCCTCGACGGCAGTCAAAATTTTTTGTGCCCCCCCCCCCCACCAGAGGCGCGGAGAGTTTTCGCTCCCCTCTTTGATCTTTAGTAGCGCGCGGCCTTTTTTGCTAAAAAGAGGGTGAATTTTTTTAGCCCCCCCCTCAAGAGGGGTCAAATTTTTTTAGCCCCCCCCCTCGGGAGGGGTCTGAAAATTTTACGCCCCCCCCTCAAACCCACCACTCCCCCCCTGTTGATAAATAATGACCACTCCCTAAGTGTAACACTTTGACTTTGTAACAAAATGATTATTGAATGCACGAAGACCCCAAATAGATTTACCTCCCTGAACCATCTCACCCCCCCTCCCCCCCCCCTTTTTTTTCCCCTTCCCTGACCCATTGGCATGAAAAATACTTTTATTTTGTTTTTTTTTGGGGGGCCCACACTGACCAAAAGATTATTAACTCGGAAGAGTTATAGGCACCACCACGGATTAAGACATTTAAGATTTGATAAAGATTTTGTGCTGTTTGTGTAGCCTGAAATGTATAGATCATAGAGGTTTATAATATAGTCCAGAATTTGGCTTAGATAAGCTGTTATCAGAGAGATAGTGAAGGCATACCTGTCATCAGTGTAAGGCGACGCTTCTTTGCTGCAATGTTAAAGTATATGCATTCCAATTGGAAACCTTTGGATACCTTCTTCCCACACATTTGTAGTGTTGTTAACCACCATGGACAATAACTGGCTCTCCATGCAGATGTGTTGTGGTATTAGCACTGCATTATAACCAGGTTACACTAGTTAATATATGATTGGAACTAGTTCCTGCCTGTATGCTGATGTCATCCCTGCCACCACCCCTCCTCTTCCGAGTTAGGTGCGACTACTATGGCGCATTCCTCTAGGTGTCACGGTACTAATAGGGCCAAGCCCGTTCTGATTTTCCCCCCATCTTCCACCATAAAACTGGCGTCAATCGGGTTCTAATTTGATGGCGTTCATAAATAAAGGCTTAAATTAAAGCTGAAGTCATTCTTGATTTTTTTAGCATGGTCAACCATAACGGAGTCAGATCCGTTTTTGCACCAGTTGCCATGGAAACCACCATGTTGAATAAATTAAATGATACAGGCGCCCCTGACAAGTCACAAATGTGACCTTGGACCCCTCTCTGACACAATAGGTTTCCATGGTGACCAACAACTTTTCCCCCCCAAATCGTTACCTTTCTTCTGGTACCAAAATTATTAATCTGTGATAAAATTAAGGTCCCCTGGCACTGATTATACCAAGCAAAACACTGTTTTTAGTTGGGACTATTTAGCTGTCCTAGGTTTACTGGGGCGGAATACTACTGTGACACCTCTAGTCTGCAACCTCCTCATCACTCATCATTTGTATATATATTCATCCATGACCATGTATATATCTGTTGACAGTCTGCCATTTTTTGCTGCGAATAGTTCCATCCTTGTCCTCGAAAATAGTATCTCTAGATCAACTCATGTAACACTAGCTTCACCTAAATCTAATTATGCAATATATGCAAGGTTGGATGAGATTGGATCTGGAAGATCATACTGTATCTTTATGAGGACCAATAAAAAAAAAAACCCCAAAAAAAACTCTTATTATAACACTAGTCAGACCGACCCCTGCATAAAATATTAATCATAAATGATTTGGAGGGATTTCTTTGGCAAAGTCTTGGATCCAATTGAGGGAGTGGTCATTATTTATCAACAAGGGGGGGGGCGCAAAAACCTTTGACCCCTCTTGAGGGGGGGGCGTAAAAACTTTTTACTCTTGAGGGGGGTGTAGAAAATTGACCCTCTTTTTAGGGGGGGCAGTGCGCTGCAACAGCGGGGAGGGGGGGGCACAAAAAAAATTGACTGCCGTGAAGGGGGGCATAAATCATGCATCCGCTTGAAAACCCACACAGCATTTATTTGACCCCCCCCCCCCTTTCAACCTACATGATGTATCCAGTAGGTCCCTACAGTACAGAGCTAATCAGAGGAACCTTCAATAACATTGGTTAACTAAGCTACCTGTTTCTTTTACAGCCGCAGAACGAACATATTGAGCTCCACCGCAAGCGGTATGGCTACCGCCTCGATTACCATGAGAGAAAGTGAGTTTGGCAAATGATAATATTAAAATAATCAGTGATAGTGGGGCCAGCGAGAATGTTGGAGATGTATCCGCACGCTATTTCAAGTTGGCAGAATAAATCAAAGTAAAAATCAAGCAGAATTTACCCAATTCATCCCCGACACTTTTCCACTGCTCCGACACTGCTGATTGATATACTTCATTTGTGAATATTTAGTGAGGAAACATTGTACAGGTTTATCGTAACGAAAATACATTATCATATCTTATTTGCCGTTTAAATCTTTTGGAAATGTCTACCAGAGAGATGTTAGAATAAGTTCATTGACTTTTTTCAGTAACTCTTAGTTTTTATCAAATCTAATGAGCCTTTATTATTAATAGGAGGAAAAAGGAAGCCCGTGCTGGCAAGGACAATTCCAAGAAGTCTCAGAAACTCAGAGGAATAAAGTAAGTACGCTAGGGTTTTCTGCTTTGAAGAGTTTCACTTACTACCGATGCTGTTCACTCAACTACGATTTAAGCCCCATCAAGGGACTCATCAACAGCCCATATTCAAGTATACTTGTAATGTTTTGACAAATTATGAGACGACATTTATCTGGGGGCTTTGGTGTAATTGACATATTTCCTTTCAATTTACAGGGCCAAGCTATACCACAAGAAGAGGCATTCTGAGAAGGTGCAGATGAAGAAAACGTAAGTTTATTTGTACTTCAATATCACACACCAAAAATCAATCATATACAGTACCTTGTGTATCAGGCGCACCATGCATTTTAAGATGCACCGCAAGTTGTAGAAAAGCCATATGGCACATCTGGTGCAAGATTTTGTGCACTATAGTTTGACATCCTCACCTACAAGGCGCACCACAACTTCTGTTGGTGCTGTAAGGCAGGGGGGTCCATCCTCCCGTATAGGCCTCTCTATAAGGTTGGGTATTATGGCACACCAAATTCAAGATAACAGATTAACGCCAAAGTAAGACATCGCCCTGTCATGAGCAATTAGAAATATGAAGATCGAGTCTTGTATTCATGATGATATATGTGTATTTAATGTGGATCGCCTTATTTACTCTAATTAGCGCGGCGACTAGTCAGTACTACTCGTGAGATGAGTAGACTAGTGTATGGTTCACAGTCGCCACGGTGTAAGGGATAGGGAGGCCTTGCAATCTATTTTTGTTTGTGGCTCCTCTGCTATGGACTATTCCTGCTCACTATTCGAATGTAATAACAACAGTGTGTGTACTTTACTTATCAGTGAAGGAATTTTCAAAATATATCTCATACTTTTGATTTTATTCGCAGATAAGACATTTCACCATTTGGAGCCCTATGGCAGATTAGCATTAGAGCATTTTAAGATTCAGAAATGCATCCCTGTAGCCTTTGTTTTAGAATTGTTCGTTTTGAAACTACTATATATATGTAGTACAGGTTTTATCTCAGTGGGTTATGGTACAATTGGATCATATTTTCTGTATTTGAACAAAGTATTCACTGTCAAAGATCTCTATGGAGAAATCAGTGCTAAAGTGTGTGTTGCCATATGTGCATTTTTGTAAATCAGAGGAGGTTGAAGTGTAAGGCCACCTTGTGGAACTGCTACATTCTTTTCTGTGTAAATTTTTCAGTTTACATTGAAATAATGCTTTCTCAGAATTTGTATCTACTATTGGTGATGAAAGATTAATTTGATTACTCCTTTCATTATATAAACGATTTTGTGGAACACTGAAAACATGTATGTACACCGAGGTACTTACACTGTGCTCCCCCTCTACAGAGAGGTTGAGTGATCTGGCCGGTTTGCTGACCACTGGCCTGTGACGAGGTACAGACTGTTACAAGTGATTGGCAGTTGGGTGTGTGGGGGGGGGGGGGTTGAGGCAGAGCAGGCTCCTGGCAATCTGAGACAGTGTACACTCATAATGACACACCTGTTGACTATCGCATTGAACATTGAATAAGACAGGTCCCTGTGGCAGCTGAGTGAGGTGCATGCAGAATGGACAGTCTACAGACTATTAGTACTTAGCTGCAGTGGGTAGTTCAGGTTGAATTTGTGCTATATACTACCAAAAGCCCAGATGATAGTATGCCCTATCTGTCTCACCAACTGAAACTAGACACAAGATTACAAGTCGCCGCGCCATGTCTCACAGGACTATTCTCTACTATTGTATTAAAATCTACAACACTATGGTTTTATTAGCATCAAGATGCATGAAGAACGTCAGACCAAACAGAAGACTGATGACAAGGTGCCCGATGGCGCTGTACCCGCTTACCTGTTGGACCGTGAAGGACAGAGCCGTGCCAAGGTCCTCTCTAACATGATTAAACAGAAGCGTAAAGAAAAGGCGGTAAGTGCTTTCTAAATACTCCTCAATCATATTCCTTGAGAACAGCTGACAAACTGATATGATAATGAACCGCCTGGGATATGACCCTAGCTGTCGAAATGGCGTAAAACAACTATTTACTTACCTACCTACCTTACCATATGATAATGATAGGTTTTACTGGGCTAATATGCCAGGGGAATTTCTGTTATATGTATATCTTTTTTTCTGGTAAATCAGGGTGGGTATGAGCCTGTGGTATATCAATGTGCGTCCAGATACAATTGAAATGTTAATTGAATTTATCTTTGTTACAGGGAAAATGGGAAGTACCTATTCCAAAGGTTAAGGGAATGAGTGAGCAAGAAGTGTTCAAAGTGGTGAAGTCTGGCAAAACGAGAAGTAAGTTATATTTTATGCAATTAATTTCCTTGTTTGAGTTATTTCAGTTATTAGCTTCGTGTAAAAGTCTTAAGTACCCGGTATTTTTAATAAGTGACTTCTCGCATGACCACTGCAATGCTGCCGTTCATGAGGTACAAGCTGTGTGATATTGACTTTTACCCGGTGTTTTTGCTTTGTATCCTCATTCACATTACACTCAGACTAACATTGAGCTGCCATTTACATATTTATTTTTTGCTTTTGTCAGGAAAAGGTTGGAAGCGGATGATAACAAAGGCCACCTTTGTTGGAGAGGGCTTCACACGAAAGCCACCAAAGTTTGAGCGCTTCATCCGACCTATGGGTTTGCGTTATAAGAAGGCACATGTAACTCATCCAGAATTAAAAGCCACATTTTGCCTGCCCATCATTGGTGTTAAAAAGAATCCCACCTCGCCCATGTTCACACAATTAGGCGTTATGACCAAAGGAACAGTCATTGAGGTAAGTTGAATGGTTGGTGTAATATAAATACGGGTGTTCTGACCTTGGCACAGTGTTAAATGTGCGCCTATATGTCACTGTCCATGTTTGAGCTGACTGTAGCCCGCACCAGGCCTGTGGGTTCACGCATGGCTCATATGCGGGAGATTTCAGTTGTACCTTGTAACTACCTAATCTGTATCAGAATCAGGCCTTCAGTTGGATGATTAGTTCACTGCCATTGTGATAGTGGTTTTAGCCACTGGTATGAAAAAAAAAGATAGCTAGAATAGGCAAAATATAGTTTTTGAGGTAACTGTTTCACTTGCAAACTGCCAATGTAAAACCAACTACCGTATTCATTCTAATAAGCGCACATGCTCTAATAAGCGCACACCCCTCCTTTTTGGAACCCAACCTGATGTAAAATCAGTCAAATGAAATGTAAAATTAAAGATTTTTAGGGCAAAAAACAAAGATTTTAGGCTTTTGGGGGTGCGCTTATTAGAATTAATTTTTCTTATAAGGTTTTGAGCACTTAACAATTAATTTTCTGCACATGTGTGTTTATTAGAACGAATACGGTATATATATATGCCGTGTTAGCCATGCGTATAAAGAGCAAGACACTGACAGTTGTTACTAAATGTATCATTGTATATTACAGGTTAATATCAGTGAATTGGGTCTGGTCACACAAGGCGGTAAAGTTATATGGGGTAAGTGTCATGCATCTTACCTTCTGATAGATAATACTATCAAGTGAAAATAGTCATATCGTACAGAAAAAAATACCAAGACTGAAAAAAAAATAAAAAAAAAGAACAAAAAAAAAATCTGCCGGGGTTTGGATATTTTGTTTGCCAGATTTTATTGCTTATTTGTAGAACGCAAGGCAAGTCTTTAAAAGATGGAGGTAACTTGCAGAGAACAGCAAAAACCATGCCAAAATCTCTTATTCCTATTCTTTGAAAATAAAAGTGTTCTTTCTCTCTTTGCAGGAAAATATGCCCAAGTGACAAACAACCCAGAGAATGATGGATGTATCAACGCCGTGCTTTTAGTTTGAAAATGTTAAATGCTTGACGTGAAAACACACGTCATGACATGACGTCACCAACTCATATTTCATCACCATCTTCATCAAGACTTGTAAATCCATGTGTCTTCATCATGATCACATCCCATATCATAAATCGCGAACTCTACTCTCGTAAAAGTAACTGTAACAAGGAAGAAATAAGAATAATTACTAAAATAAGAGGTGCAATGTTTGTTGTCAACACAAGCATCAGTAGTATGCCAGAAACAATTTTCCACAGGTGAATGCCTGATTACATGGTTGATTTGTGTTCAATTAAAAACTGCTGATGAAAATAAATATGGTTTTGTTAATTCATTGATTTTACAAAAGACCTGTAGTACCGTAAAACCCCGGTCATAAGCTGGGGGGTGAGTTCAGGGAAATCCTCTAAGTCGATTTTAGGGCCAAATTTTCCCAATTTTCTCTTTAATCTATTGTATTAAAACCCCGGTCATAAGCCGAGGTAGAGTTGGGGGGAATTTAGAAGCCGATTATAGTCAAAAATAGAAAAAAAAATCCGGGGTTTTACGGTAGTTCACGATTTTGCCTCCTGTAACCAATACATAAAGAATCTTCAAAAGGCGTCCTTTTGAGGTCTACTCTTGTGTCTTATCACGAGTAGGGACTAAGCACCCACCCTTGATCAAATTATACCTTAATGAGTTAAATCATCTTTGCTTTGGACATTTGATGAATTCTGCTTTGGACATTTAGTGATTTCTGTTCATTTCTCCAGCCATGAATAACGAATTATCAGGTTCATACTAGATCTACTGGTATATCATACACTAGATCAACACAAAATGACTGAAGAAACCACTCTTGAAACTTCTATGTCTTGGTTAAATTCTTGCACATCAAAATGTGGAGTGAAATCTTTTAGGTTCACAAGAGTACACCATCCCACACATAGAGGGCAGCACAAAAGACAATGACACACCAGGGGGCGACACCATAGTGTTTACAAATGTCCTCCCAGTGCATGTGCACACAACTTTCATGACGACTATTTGTAATTTTTAGTGAGAAGGAAAGAGCGTCTTGCAGAACCAGACAACCATGAGGTACAACTGATAGCATAGATTGAAGGTAGCTAAGTTTTACTCGTCAGCCATGACCACAGTTTACCTCACAGTGCAGACCCTGGTTGGGGTGTGCCTCCTTCTGCAGTGTGTGCACCATGGCCTCAGCTTCAGCCTCAAATGGACCCACCAGGATCATCAAGTTGTTGATATGTTCAAGTCATCTCTTACTGGAAACAGAAGACACAAGCTTATAGGTGATATGTACAATCACAAGAAGGTTAATGGATTGAGAGGAGATCCAGAAGTCCACATGAATGTGGTAAGCTCTGTTATATATGAGGACATTAGGGAGTGTTCATTATTTATGGCAGGGGGGGGGGGTGAGCAAATGAGGGGGGGGGTCAAAATTTTTAAGGGTATTCAGAGGGGGGGGGTCATTTTTTTTCAGCCTATTGTGAGAGGGGGGGGTCATTTTTTTTCAACCTATTCCTGAGGGGCGGCGCAATTCCTTTTTTTGGGGTATTCGCCAACACAATGTAAAATTTCACAACACAACACGATTTTTTTTCGCGACACGTCGCGAAGTTCACAATTCTCCACCAAGTAATAGTACTTGTTAATGATTGCAGCCACAATTTTGCCCAACATTTTCTTATTACATATCATTCATATCCATTTAATCATGTTGGTGCAAACTATAAAAACAGATTAATTGGTCGTAATAACAAAGGGCGATGGTGCGTCTCTGTCCGGAGACCCAAGGCCCTCGGTCCGAGGGCTGGGCCAGTAGTACAGGAGAGAAAGAATCGTGCCAATGAAAGGAACTGAGTTCCCCGACCGTCCTTGGTCTCGAATTGCTGCTGACTTCTGTTATCATGTTGGAACAAACTACCTAGTAGTTGTTGACTACTATTTAAGGGATATTGAGACAAGCAAAGTCACTAAAGGAGTTGACGCCGCAGAGACTGTCGCCAAACTTAAGAAAATATTTGTTCATCAGGGCATCCCCGTTATACTTGTCACAGACAATGGACCTCAGTTCAGTGCAAGAGACTTTGCAAACTTTGTAGATGAGTGGAAATTTGTGCATGTAACATCTTCGCTGAGATATCCACAGTCAAATGGTGAGGCCGAGCGAGCCGTACAGACAGTCAGAGGTATTCTCAACAAAGCTACTGATGTGGACTTAGCATTATTAATGTACCGAAACACACCACTCCATAATGGCTTCTCACCAGCGCAACTAAATATGGGCAGGAAATTAAAGACCAGAGTCCCCTGCTATCCATCTGAACTCTTACCAAGCACACCAGACCCGGTTGTTGTACGAAAAAAGGAGAGGATGTACAGAGCCAGTATGAAATTGAACTATGACCAACGACACCGTGTGAAAGAAGCCGGAGAGTTATCAGCAGGTGACAAAGTGTGGCTCCCTGATCTCAAGACTCATGGCACAATTGTAGGCAAAGCCAATGGACCGAGATCATATGTCATCTCAACCCCAACAGGCCTCCTGAGGCAAAACCGCCGTATGACTAGAAATGTTGGACTACCACCTGCTACACTACCAATACCAGGTCCACCTAATACAGGACCTATTCCAGCAGTTCATCCTCCTACACCAAGACGTGACATACCATCACATGCAGTCACCCCTAGGGTTGACTCACCTGACAAACCAACACTGAGGATTGATCAGCCGGGTACCCCTTCATATGTGAATGAACCTGATGACCTGCCAGGGGCTGATATTACTGAGCCTCGTAGGTCTGGGAGAGCCAGATCTGCACCTAAGCGTCTGATTGAAAACATGTGAAAGACTCAATGAGATATCAGTTTAGTTTAACTTGAGAGATAATTTCATAGCAAGATACTAGCTATAATCATGTTCTTATTTGGTTGATAAGTATTATTCATTCATGAACATTTCAAGACAAAGAGATTGATAAGTGAGCTACTCATTTTGATCGATAGGTATTATTCATCTATGAACATTTCAAGACAAAGAGACTAATAAGTGAACTTCTCATTTTCCAAAAAAAAGGGAGATGTGGTATGACCGGTATGCCTATATGGTGCTGCCACCAGTGACTGTGTGGGGAACTAAAAAGTAAAGTGAGTGGGTTGAGTGGGACACAACTTTGGGGGTTTAGGAAGCGGAGATCAGCATGTCAAAATGTGGCTGAAACTGAATTTGTAACACTACAAGTCTACTCTACATTAAAGAACTTCAAGAACTAATCTTCTAAATGTTTGCTCAATAGAGTATCCAACAATTGCCGAAGGCGATCAGCCCAGCCTGAGGACCGAGGGCCTTGGGTTTCCGGAACAGAGACAAACCGGAGCCCTTTGTTTACGTTCTGACACGAGAAAAAGCTTTGATTTTCCTTAAAATAATTCACAAATAAGACAGAAAAGCCACAAACAGGAAGTGAGACCGGAAGTGCTTTTATGGGTCCCCTGACCCAACATGCGCTCTCAACCAATCAGATTGCAGGAAAGGCGACCCAACTGCACTCGAGTGTTAGAACAACTTGCTTACATCACTAGACCTGGTGCTCCTTTAGACGTTGCTTAAAGGTGCTCATGATTATATTTTTAAAATTCAATAGTACCTCCCATATATAACGTGTGATTTGTGGATAAGGCACACTGTAGGAGCAAATTCAAAAGATCAAATGAGAATATGAAGTTGGCTCCAGAAATTCCAAAAACATTCTTGGGAGATACTCTCATCCTCCATTATTATTGCTCCCATGCTGTACTACTTAACTAATGTGGTACAGTAATAAAAATGTATTCTCTTGCATGAAGTTTGTATTTAGGAATGTTTTAGTCCTGACTACCATAATGTCTTGCATATAAGGCGTGTCTTAGGCCTATGTGCGAATCAGAGCCCAGGTGCGCCTTATAGGATCAGCCTGAGTTAAGGGTGCATCTTATACATGGGGTTTATTCAAATATCATTTGATACATAAAATGATTTACCCTGAAAAACATTTAAATAGCCCCCCACAAACAGGAAGTGAGACCGGAAGTGCTTTTATACACTTTAGCTGGCGCACATCTTGCTGCACATTAGGATTAGCATAGGGTTAGCATTAGGGTAGCTAAAGGGTTCACTTAATTCAGCACCGGCTAAAGTGCATTAGTCTCTCAATTTCTCCTAATATGACAGGAATGAAGAGACCTGATGTACACAGACTTTGTTGAACATGGTTAAATGTATAAGGTAATGTGATGGGAATCATTTTCTTTCAATCAGTTCTAAGGGGGGGGGGGTCATTTTTTTTCAACCCATTCCTAAGGGGGGGGTCACTTTTTTCAACCTATTCCCAGGGGGGGGGTAATTTTTTTTTTTTTTTGACGTATTCGTTCTGCCAGATTGGCACCCCCCCCCCTGCCATAAATAATGAACGCTCCCTTAGGCCAATGGAACTCACATTGCAATTTACTGTCCACCGCCCGCATGCTTTTGAAGGGGCCGCATGAGAAATTTTCATTATTCATTATCTAAAAAAAAAAATTGAAAAAGTTATCAAAAATGCATTTTGACATGATAGGAATGACCAAAGTGGGGCATATTTGATATCAAATTAAAGCTCTTAGTTCAAGGAATGTGAAAAACATAGTGGCATGTACAATCTAGACAAGTCCCGGCACTGGTTGGTATATAATGAATAATGAAAAAAAGCCTCATCAATTTTCAAAATGGCTCGGACGGTAAACTGTAACCTGACTTCCCATGGCCTTATGGTGGTAGGCGTGGTAGGCCCATATTTGATAGTACTGGTAGTGATAACAGGACATGAACCTGATACTAAATGTGATAAGTCTTCTGCTAATCGCTTTATCAACTACCTGATATGGACAACTATGCTACCGGTACTGTATCAGCACTATGTACCACTAGGCCTATAGTATCTTAAAGGGAGTGGTCATTTTTTAACAAAAGTGGGGGGTGGGGGGAGACTAAAAAGTTTCAGACTCCTCTTAGGGGGGGGGGGGACAAAAAAGTTTTTGCCCTGTTTGAGTGGAAAAGCCTGCGCGCCACTAAATAATAAAAGGGGGTGTCGCAAAAATTTCAGACGCCTCGGAGGGGGGGGGGGAATGGAAAAATCTTAGCCACGCTCGTGCAGAATTTCACCACCCAGAATTTATGTACCTGGTATTCCTCTTTGATCTATAGGAAGCCGAAGCTATCAACGTGAGATTCAAAGATGGTGGAAAGATAATCCCGAGCCGTGCTAGACGGAAGTAGGTCACAGTGCTGAGAGATTGGGCAAAATGTTCTAAATATTTTGGTAGCCATACACTTGAGATTTTCGGGATGAGTCTTCAGTACGGTATGCCAATGTACTAGGAACTTTTGATAGTGTCGCCGTCCATCACTTTTTAAAACCCCTGCATCAATGCGTTGCGAGCATCACTTTAGATAATTATTCAGCAGATTTTTCTCAGAAAGTTCTCTAAAAAAATCTGATGAGGGCGGTGATGAAAAACAGTTTTCTTTTAAATTTTGGAGTGGCCTAAAACCCATTTTCGGTTGTATATCAGTATATATCAGCTCATATATCTTAGACAGCTGATCTTAGATCTTTTTTAAACTTTTCATTTTCAGAGTGAGATTATCCGTTATCATGGTTACCCAGTGGAGACCTACACGGCTCCCACCCAGGATGGGTTCCTTCTGGGTCTACAACGTATCCCTCATGGTAGGCATGATACCATGCACAGAGACATGAGTCCACGCCCTGTTGTCTTCCTTCAGCACGGTTTGCTGTGTTCTTCCACCAACTGGGTGACGAACCTACCAAATGAAAGCCTCGGTAGGTAAACTATTCACTAATGATATAAGCTTAATTGCCTACCTGTAGATCATCGTGAGTTTTGTGAGTGGAATGAAATGGAGGTGGGTAAATAGTACAGTGAAATGCTGGTGGGTAAGTAGTACAGTGAAATGGGGGTGGGTAAGTAGTACAGTGAAATGGGGGTGGGTAAGTAGTACAGTAAAATGGGGGTGGTAAGTACTGTAATACCTCGTGTATAAGGAGCGCCTTATACGTGAGGATGTACCCCTGGTTCGCCTTATAGAAGCAGAAGTATTTAGGAGATATTTTTCTCTAAAATTTCCCCAATACTCCCTTGACCCTGTATAGTGTTAAAATGGGATGGGGGAGGCTCTAAGATGGCCATAGGTCTTTGAATTTTGAAAATCCGTTAATTAGAATAAAAGTTATGATTTTTTTTAACTTTTACACTCACATCTGCAAAGTCTGGGGGCGCCTTATATGCGAGGTGCGCCTTATACGCGAGGTATTACGGTATTACAGTGAAGTAGAGGTGTGGTAAGTAGTACAGTGAAATGGGGGTGGTAAGTAGTACAGTGAAATGGGGGTGGTAAGTAGTACAGTGAAATGGGGGTGGTAAGTAGTACAGTGAAATGGGGGTGGGTAAGTAGTACAGTAGAGTAGAGGTGGGGTAAGTAGTGTAAACTCCCGCGTAGAAGACGCGCTGCGCGTATATGACGCACCCCAAACTTAGCACATGCATTTTCGCGTATAAGACACACATTTTAATGCTGATATTTGTAAGATTAGTACATTTCTATAGAAAAATTACCCCTCGTATAAGACGCACCCCCAACTTGAGAGAAAGCTATAAGACTCCCCAGCATTTTGTTTGGCGTAGAGGACGCGTCTTATACGCGGGAGTTTACGGTAGTACAGTGAAATGGGGGCTTGTAAGTAGTACAGTGAAATGGGGGTGGGTAAGTAGTACTGTAGAGTAGAGGTGGGGTAAGTAGTACAGTGAAATGGGGGTGCTAAGTAGTACAGTGAAATGGGGGTGCTAAGTAGTACAGTGAAATGGGGGTGCTAAGTAGTACAGTGAAATGGGGGTGCTAAGTAGTACAGTAGAGTAGAGGTGGGGGTCAGAGTGAGAAGTATAGTGAAATGAGGGTCGTGGGAGTCAAATACGGAAATAGGGGTCCATATAATGGCTTCGTGGGATACGCCAGTCCCACCTGGGAGAATACAATGTAAAAATATCCTATGGTCGTAGACATTGGTCTTATTGATGTTGTAAGTGAAACTGGGGCTGGGGAGTAAAATATGGTTGGGGTGTAAATACATGTACCGTGGTGTAGTGAAAATCGGGAGGAGAACAACTCCTACAGACTGTGTGTATGACTGATGCTTTAGAATTATATTGAAAATGGGTGTAGAGTAAGTAATATGTTCAAAAAAATGTTTAGGGAAAATAACCTCCACCTTTTTTTCAGCGTTTCTACTCGCTGATGCCGGTTTTGATGTGTGGCTTGGTAATACTCGTGGAAACACCTACTCCTCTCGGCACAAGACACTCAAACCTGACCAGACTGCCTTCTGGGACTGGAGGTAAGTTTTACATTGTATATGCTTGTATGATATGCTTTAAGGGTATTTCTACCTTTAACCTCTCACCAAGGATATCAAAGATAAAGATTATTAATATAGACTTCTACAAATATGATAGTTGTATCTGAATATTGGCTTTGATAGGCCCTCAGCTGAACGCATCCTTTTCTCTCATTATTCTAGCTGGGATGAGCATGCCTCCAAGGACCTCCCAGCCATGATTGACTTTGCACTAGGTGTATCGCGTACTGATAGCCTATACTATGTAGGCCACTCACAGGGGACCCTGATAGCCTTTGCTCAGCTCTCCCATGATCCAGCACTCAGTAAAAAGGTACAATCGATATTTGCCCTCATTAATTTTGTAGAGTGCATGGGTGCATGTTACAAAGGTATCGACCAGTATGTAACCAGAAGTTCAAAAAGAGAAAATATCATCAGGTTAACTGGATGTAAATTTATGATTAGCCCCCCCCCCCTAAAAACAACTAATAGAATCGTACAGAATCCGTGTGCAGTACCTGAATAATGACAAACACAATGGTTACAGGTCAGGTTGTTCATGGCCATGGGTCCTGTGATCACTGCGGGTCATGTCATCGGACCAGTCCGCATCCTCTCCTACCTTACACCAGACATACAGGTATGTTTAAATAGTAGTCTTAACAGAATAACTGGTAGGTCTGACTGCGTCCTTTTCAATATGCCTCTGGTCAATAAAGAATATTTGTTGTCAGGCTTAAAGATAACGTTTGATACTAGACCAATATAATCTACCAGTATGATGAAATCTAGAGATCATAGCCATGGGGGCATTTTGCCTCATGGAAGTAATAAAGCCATGAACTCAAAAGGAGAGGAGTGTATATAATTACCGGGATATAAGGGACGAGTCATTTATTGCCAGTTGGGGGGGGGGCTTTTTAGATATAGGGTGGGTCATTTTGAAAAAGAGCCAAATTAGCTCTTAGTGGGGGGTCACAATCATTTTTGTCATAGTGGTGGGGGGTCGGAAAAAATCCTGCCAATCCTTCAAAATCCCATCAAGCCCCCCCCCCCCCCCCCCCCCAGCTGGCAATAAATGACTCGTCCCTAAAGAACTGTGTGGGTCTGGAATTTTAGCAAATGTACAATTGACTCACCGGGGTAATTCAGAAAAAAATATTCATCTAAAAAAAGTTTTTTTACAGGACCTATTTGATATCTTTGGAATTCACGACTTCTTACCAAATGATATCATTATGGACTTCCTGGCCCGGACGTTCTGCACGTACGATACTCGATTCCTGTGTGCTGACTTCTTATTCCTCATCTCAGGTGTCGACACAAGTAATCTGAACCAGGTAAGTTAGCCCTGTAATGGTGGGAAAGTGGTACCATTGTTTCGATAGTGACATGCCTTTTTTGTGCATCAAGCATCGTCACCCTTGTAAATGAAGGTTGTACCTGCAGTACTGAGCAGTGTCAATTACAACCTTCTTGCACTAGGCGAAGGCATTGTAAATGTAGCACTGATGTTAAACTTGCTGCTGCAGCACTGCGTTTATGAATTATGAATTAAATACTATGAGAATGTGGCGTGGTCTTTTTCACTATGGGTTTTATAAGGGTAGCCCTCACGTATCATGCCCATATCAGTTGGTCGTCATGATACACCAACATTTTAACATTTTAGGGAGCTCGTTACACATTTCCACAGTCCTAATCATAATCATTAGAGATTTACAAGTATTGTACATGTGCCGTTATATTTGTGTTCTTTCTCTTTTTTCTAAAGACGCGTCTTCCAGTGTACATTAGCCATACACCAGCCGGAACCTCCGTCCGCAACATGGCTCACTTCAGTCAGGCAAGAGCCTCATTATTCTTATTACACTTCTATAATACATTTTGTGTATAGATATGGAATAACAAGAAATACTGTTAACACAATTCACTATGAGGAAGCATCCACGGTGTGGATGCTTTTGTGTTCTCCAAAGTGTTGTAAATAGTATGGACCATAATTAGAACCATGGACGTTAAGCCTAAAGTAATATATTATCTCATTGTAGATGGTACGGCACGGTCGCTTTCAAATGTATGACTATGGAAGTTCATGCAAGAATGAGAAGAAATATGGACAGGTAAGTCTAGACCTATTTCCAAGCTTATTAGCATTTATGGCGAATGTATTTTGTTCAGGCATGGGATTCTTACGAAAATGCCAGTATGAGAAATTGTTTTTAGCATTGAGGTTGGGGTTGGGGGGGGGGGGGGGGTCTCAGCTGTTGAGGGCTCCCATATCCCAATCCCATTTCAAATACAAAAAAAAAGAGCAAAAAACACGCATATCCCCCATATCAATATTTGCGCAAATGTTTTGGTTAAAATCAAAGCCTATGTCATTAGGTAACAAATAAAGTCTTACCATTATGGTCCTTGTTTTTTTTATTGTGTTTGTTTTTTTCAGTTACAAATTATATAATTTTGATTTGAACTTGTTTCCACAGCCGACACCACCAATGTATAACATAACCAATATGAGGGTACCGGTTGTCCTTTTCTCAGGTGGCAAGGACTGGTTAGCCGATGTAGAGGTAGGTTGACATCATAGCAGTATAAGGCATGAACTATTTAAGTTGTGAAATATATAATTATAGTGCACAGCATTATATTCTATCATTATTGAAAATCTATCCGACAGTGTACTTGAATATTGGCCAGGTTTTCACCAGCCATAATGAGAAATTTAGGTGGGTACATATGAGGGGGGATGAATTGAGTTGGAGCAAGAACAAGACTGTAGTATTTATCCTGTTATGGCTAGGTATTTTAGGCCACATAGTTGGTCTACGGGTCACCCTCTCCATATTTTCGGAAACTTTTTTTTTTCTTTGAAAAAAATCTTGTCGCTCGCTTCACGTTCTACAAGTTTTCTCTTTGTGATGTTTGGCAAAATTATTTTTAAAATAATTTTTTTTCGCTCACTTCACTTTTCCAGCAAGGAATCCATTGGACACCAAAGACCAACTTATTTTTTTGGTGTGGCCTTAGATTATTGTGGTTTTAGATTATAACCATCTGGAGTAGATATTTTGTTAAATATAGCAAGAAAAACAAATAGACTAGACATTTTTGTTTGATAAAACAAGAAAAACAATAATGTTATTGTACAGGGTTACTGGATTAGTTGGCAGTTACCGCTGGAATGACACCAATTTTGAAAAAGTGCCTTTATGGGGCTGTGTACAAATGACGTCATGCAGGAGGGGGGGAGGGGGGGTCCCACTTCCCATGACCAAGCATGACAAGGGGGGAGGGGGGGTCATGGGCTGCATGACATCATGTCATCAAGAAATCAAAATTTGTTTTGGTTTTGGCAAGAAAAGAAAAATTGTAAAGGTAGGGAAATATATGTAATGCCTAAAGGCCCTACATGCATGCCTTCCTCAGACATCTCACTCAATGACCCTCCCCCTCCCACTCCTTGAGGTATCAAAATTATTTTGCTCCTCTCCCAATCCACCCCCTCCCTTTGTTGAGGAGTAATCCCTTGGAGCTTTCCACCACCCTGTTGCTATATTCATTGAGGAGACGCTTGGGGAGATGTAAAAGGGACTTCCCCCTTAGTTTAATCTCGACATCTTTGTCTGAATGGAACTCTATGGGACTCACCTTATTTGCAGGTACTACAGTAAAATCCTGAGGTGACTCAATTGCTTTGTAATTTCATAAATTGGAAGTATGATTGCAATTGATGGTCTTCTGAGAATTTGTGATACTTTCTGAGATCTTGTATTGGACTATTGACCTAGACAGTTTTTAGGACCTTTTGTGACAGGAAATACTTGTATATGATCACTACCATAATACTCTGTGTATTAGGTATGGATATAGTGCATCCTGCATATAAGGACCCATAAGCCCAGGGGGGCACCCTCTATGTAATGTATACACATATGTGCGGCTGGCAAGGGAACTTTTTCTGGGTAAAGTCCCTAGCAAGCCTCCTGTTTAAGCCACAAATGTCCCTAGTAAGGGTCTACTTTTGAGCAAAATGTCCCTAGCAAGGGTTAACATTCAGCAAAATACCCTGATTAACGTTGAAAATTCAGAAATGTTCATGTATATTTTCTCAGTTCTCATGAAAATAGCATGAACAAAATTCAAATTTTCTCCAAATAAGGTCGATTTAAGATATTTTGAGCAAAATCTAAGATTGTCATGTCAAAAATTCTTTAGCAAAAGTTGAGTTTTGACAATAAACCCTGTGAACGAGTGCAATAGCAAGGGTAAATGTAGTTTGCGGGTTCAGCCACACATCCGTATCATAAAACAATTGAAGTGCCCCCCCCCCCTTCCCTGGCCCATAAGCTGATAATAAGCTGACAGTGTTTGGCATGTTTCTCTGTTCATTTGTTGATCAGTGCTAGTTCATCTTATCTTTAATTGCCAATTCACCCCCACTATATGTCCCTTTGAACCATTTCAATTAATTTTGTTTTTTGGCTATTCCATGGTAGTAGATCCTTATTGGGGTGACCCCTGCTCAAGCTGGTACCAAGCTGATAAGGACTGATAACAGCCAGGGTGATGGGTACCGGTACAAGGAGTTTTGTAATGCACCCTAAAAAGTCTGCACCGAATGAAGGGAATTTTCTGATTGGTCAATAATGTATCCGGCTAGGTCGGAATAGGCCTAGACTATTCATTAAACTTGGGGGGGGGGTAGCTCTCTGCATGACATCATGCTGAGGGGGGGTCAAGTGTTGTATGACGAAACATGACAAGGGGGGAGGGGGGTCAAAAATGGTCCAAAAATGCATGACATCATTTGTACACAGTCCCTATATAGTGCTTGACATGTGACCTAGTTTGACCAATCAGGAACAGCTCAGAGTTGCTCCTGGTGTATCTTGGACAATGATTGGTTGCCATGTGTATGGGTAACCGGGGCATTGTTTACTCTGACAACAGTGTGTTATTATGAGTAACTGGCGGTTTCACCTATGGGGATCTTCAGACTGCATTGAAATAAATTAATTAATAAAGTCCATCATTAATTTTTATTATGAATAAAAATTATTATAAACGTGGAGAATAAATATAAACAACTGGGTTTTAAATTTTCTCTGGGTTTATAAATTTAGCAATCAGGGCTAAATTTGTTAACATGTCATTTTTCAGGGCCATTAGTAGGCATAAGAAAAACAATAATGAATAATTCAATGGTACTAAAATGTTTGCCTTTATTGACCAGGACGTGGAGCAGTTATCTAAGGCCTTACCTAACCTGGTGCACCACTACCGTATCCCCTCGTGGAACCACCTGGACTTTATCTGGGGTATAAACGCCCCTAGTATCGTCTACAATCACATCATTGACTACATCAAACAGGATGTGGCCAACAACAATGCCACCCCAAAGAAATGAGGCACCGCGACTAATGCACCGTAAAACCGTGTGCATTAGCCGCCCCACCATATGCCCAAGCTCCTCTATGCGACACCAGTGGCATCGAAACGCTGCTTTACCTGAAATCCTTTGTTCTACTTTGTTTATTTACATTTTGACTTGAACTGGCAAGCAGAAAGGATACTCCAGTGCATTACATACATGTATAATAACAAGGAGAACAAAAGAAAATCCTTGCCGCATGTAACGCTGCCGCGGACGTGACGCTAGTTGAGCTCAGGCAATACTGACACAAATCCCATGTGCAGTTTGTAGCTTCTACTAAGGTCGGAATATGACAATTAACTCCAGCACAGAGATTTCAAATGCTTAGAAATACCAAAAAAAAAAAACATATTGTGGGGATATTCCTCAAGAATTGCATTTCATTAACTCGCAAGGTTTTTTAAAACCACTGATATATGATGAATCATCATCATAGATTTTTTAGTCATGAAGTCGTTCATTATGGTACTAGTGGATCTATGTAAAAATCGCTCAAATCTGTGATATATAATGTAATTATTCAATACTTTTAAATCGTTATCGTTTTTTTCTGCTACAAACATTGATCATTGGAGCTTTGATATTGGGATGGCAATTTAGCCGTAATATGCAGAAAAATAACAGGGTTATAGAACCAATGGACTCATATCGCCCTACTAATACCGAATCTAAAGTGTTTAAAGTGGCATAGTCCGATAGTTGGAGCCAAAAATCAATCTTCTCCAAAATGAACCAGGTTAATCATATAGGTCATACTTCCTATTGTGACTAATTTATTTGCTCTTCTTCCACATAATCAAGCTGATATTTGAGAGAATTGTCAGATTTATACCCTATTTCCTAGTTTTGGAGTGCACGCCAAAACTCCATCCATTGGAAATACACTGTAAAATGCCTATGACAAGGTCCATGGGAGCCACTTACTAGGTGTCTACGAGCTTAAGATAGCAATAAATTGTCCACAAATGCATAAATATGGTGTTATTACATGGTATAGAAAACATTTGAACAGAATTTGATAAATGAATAAAATCGGACTATGTCACTTTAATATGACAAAGGTAGGCACTATTAAAGTTCAACCCTTTGTCATGTTTGTTAGGGAGGTGCAGACCAAACCTAAGATCACATTGTACTTATTTTAATGTATCTCAGGAATACAAAGGCCTGTGATCATTCGAGTATTGTGGAGCATGGGCAATTGCTGTTATATATTCTTATGGTTGGTATTTGTAAATCAAATGCTATGCTCAGTAAATGTTAAGTATAAGAAATCAGCTAGTCGATGTATGCATTTATGTGCAGTATTAGGATGAAAAGTATTTTAATCTACGGGAAGTTAGTGATTGACATTGTATGAAATGTGATGCCAGGTACTCCATCTAAAATTATATATCACATTTGTGAATTAGGTATCAATTTGTTATTTACTCAGCTAGCTATGAGTCCAGTACTATCGCGAAAAAGAAAATCGCCATATATTTCTTTCCACTTATTTCAATATGATTATAGTGATAATCACACTGAACATATATAACATGGGCCTATATATTGTAATAAATAAGTTGTGTTGGAACACAAATAATTCTTCCAAATATACCAAGGCAACCTGATTTATTCCTATCATAATTTCAAATCATGTGTGGGTGCTAACTTCCCACAAAAGGTTTAAATGAAGAAAACACTGGTCTTTTGATTTGAAGTTACCTCCACTTTCTGGTCAGTCCACTTTTTGTCAAAGTGCTCCTGTGCCCACGCAGTTTAAAGTCTACTGTTTAACCCATGAGGCCCTGGCATGTTACTTTTTCTCTCCCACTATTAGCTGACTTTGGGAAGAAAGAAGCGTGCCGTTTAAAAAGGACAGTGACCGTGGGTCACTTTGCAGATTCAAATTAAAGACGACAACATCACACTGTTAAAGAGACAATTGAACATCCTATTGATTAATTGCTAGTGGTTGGGAAACTTCTTACACGGCGGGTAGAATTGATTTTAGTTTCAAAATAGAGATGTTTCAAAGAATACTATAAAACACTTAATAAGCCAAAACTAATCCCAGATTGCCATATCTATCCCATAATAGAAGGTATGTTTGAAATGTGTATCTATAAGATTGACGAGTATAGAATACTTAATTCAAAGTATGGTCACCAGACAGGCACCACTGCATTGGTTAACTATGAAACTGGCAGGTTTCTACGTTGGAGGAACAATGTATAAGGGATTGTACCTCCATGCCTACTACCACCGTAAACTCCCGCGTATAAGACGCGTCCTCTACGCCAAACAAATGCCTGGGGGGTCTTATAGGATTTTTTCAAGTTTGGGGTGCGTCTTATACGAGGGGTAATTTTACTATAGAACAGTACTGGATTTACAAAATTGAGCCCTAAGAGGTGAGTCTTATACGTGAAAATGCCTCTGCTGAGTTTAGGGTGCGTCCTATACGCGCAGTGCGTCTTCTACGCGGGAGAATACGGTAGTATGTACTGGTGGGAAATGGCGAGTGATCAACATCCTTCAAACCCATGTGGGATTGGTTTTGTAATCAAAATAAGTCTGAATTTTGTTGTGAGAAAATGGGTAGCAAACGACAAAAATAAAGAATACAGCAATGACAAGAATTACAAATGATAAAGCTTTTAATTAAATCTTCTTTATTGACAACACAGAATTTCTTTCTGAACAAAGCAGAAGTCGTTGTTGAGCCATATCAATGTAATATCACGTTAGTGGGTGTGCCAAAGTAACACCAAAAAAGACGATGTAACAAAATACATTGGCTATATATGTACTAGATTAAGTTGAACTGTGTTTAACGTGTTATGGCCTGTTTGAAATAATCAAATTTCTGTAGGCCTTAACGCTGGACATTTCTACAATTTTCACATATTCTGCTTACCCTCTGTTTGGTAGAATATAACCTGTATATATTTGACTATATCCCCGCCACCCCAACCCAACGTATACAGCCTAACACAGCTTCTGAATAAGTGATTCATTCAATACACTTATAACCATTGCTTTATCCACAATGATAACAAACTATATATGTGATAAGAACACATTCACAATTAACTATCGGCTTATATATGAGATTATTATCAACACCAGCATGGTATCCGACGCTTGTATAATTATATCACGTGTTCTATAGACTACTATCTAAAATCTAAAGGCTGTCCTTGTCTAAATTTTCAGTTTTGCTACATTTACCTGCTAATCCTACCAGACCTAAAACCTCCTAAACTTGTATCCAATTTATTGGTCACGAGATAATAATGCCCATTCAAAGGTTAAGCACTAACGACCAGACATACGTGCTACAAAATTATACAGAAGCAAAATGTCTTCCTAAAGATACAAAGTCTAATAGTATATCACCAAATATAAATCCTCCTCTAGTCATTACGTTACCCACCACCTTTGTATTAGACAAAGTATAATCACAGTTATGAAGCACGGACGGCGTCAACGATCAGTCATTTTCCATCTCCTCGTGTTCAGAGGTTTAAGAAGCACCTGTCGACTTGCACCCATAAATGAATGATGTGACGTATCGTCAATATTTTATCTCCATCAAAACTGATAGGAATGTGACATACATAGTACCATTTTGTACTGAATAATTCTATTGCGTTTTTTTTTTGTCCTATTTGGTCCCCCCAAACTTCCTCAACAAAATAGGAAAATTTAGTTTGATTTCGCATTTTATCCATTTTGACACTATGAGAAAACCATGTTCTAGTCCTGGACCAGAGATAAAGCATGACAAGGAAACCACAGGCAGGGCCCATTAGAAAAGCTAACTATACAGGGGCGTAGGAAAAGGGGGGACCGGGGGAGGAGTTCCCTATATAAGCCTATATAAAAATATAGCAGGCCCCCCCAACCGAGACCCGTGGCCCCCCCCCCCAATAAAATTTGCTTCCTACGCCCCTGCTATATGGGGAATTATGATCTGATACGATCAGTGAGATAAAATAGGCTTGATATTGTTAGAGTGAATTGAACGTGTCACACAGACATACCAGTCGCATCACAATCCTTGGCGTTAGGGAGTGGTCATTTTTTAACAACAGGGGGGGGGGCGGTGGTGAAATTACCCGCATGCGCGCTGAAAATTTTTCCGTCCCCCCTCGGAGAAGTCTGAAATTTTTCCGTACCCCCCTTTTATTCTTTGGCGGTGTGCAGGCTTTTTTTTCGCTCAAAAGGGCCTAAAAAAATTTTGTCCCCCTCCCTTAGTCTGGCCCTTAAGGACTCTTGTTCATTTTTGTCGCATGACGTACCAATGTGGCACTGGTGAGCTCACCAGCACTTCATTGGTTCACCCTAAAGTCCAAAAGCTCAGGTACAGTGGTATTATAAGTTAAGGTCACCTCCCGCCATCTGAGTGGAACCGGTGAAGTTCATCTGGGGGTAAGAAATGTCAGTCAGTATTTATTTCACTCACTCACAGACACCAAGGCTATTAACGGCTTAGAATTTTTGGCCTTATAGCAGTACACAGTACATGTATATTGACCAGGTATGTGGATGGATATGGGCCAGGGATGTGGTTTGATTTTGATCATAGAGTAGGAATCTAGAAGTATCTTGGTCTCACTCAAAGGGGCTGTGTACAAATGACGTCATGCATTTTTGGACCATTTTTGACCCCCCCTCCCCCCCTTGTCATGTTTCGTCATACAACACTTGACCCCCCCCCCCCTCAGCATGACGTCATGCAGATAGATACCCCCCCCCCCAAAGTGCATGATTAGTGAAGGCCTATAGGCTATAAACCAATTAAAATGGTTCAAAGGGACATATAGTGGGTGTGAATTGGCAATAAAGGGTAACATGCATGCAAAGTGAAAAAAGAACTAGCACTGATCAACAAATAAAAAGAGAAACATGCCAAACACTGTCAGCTCATATAATGTATGGGTCCCTATATGCAGGATGTACCATTTCCTTGCCTTATATTTATACACGGAGTACTATGGTAGTGATCATACACAAGTATTTCCTGTCACAAAAGGGCTTAAAAACTGTCTAGATCAATAGTCCAATGCAGTTAATAGTCTGCCTTCTTTACAGTGAAAGTTGTACACTTGTCAGCAAAGAGAAAATCAAGAACAGTTATTATTAAGGATCATATAGTTCAAGAGCTTGAATGTATTGATATATTGAATGTATTGATTTAATCTGTAACTTGAACCATATACAAGTGTACTAGAAACAGGTTTCAGGCAGAACACTCTGAATTTAGTGAGTGGCCTAATAGAAAAATAAACTCAGAAAGCATCACAAATTCTCAGGAGACCATCGATTGCAATCATAGTTCCAATTTGTGATCTTACAAAGCAATCGAGTCACCTCAGCATTTTACTGTAGAATCTGCAAATAAGGTGAGTCCGATAGAGTTCCATTCAGACAAAGATGTGGAGAGTAAGTTTGGGGGGGGGGAGGTCCCCTTTACATCTCCCCAAGCATCCCCTCAGTGAAAATAGCAATAGGGTGGTGGAGAGCTCCAGGGAAGTGTCCGTTATTTATCAACAGTGGGACCCCGGGAGGGGGTGTATTGGGGGAGGAGCAAACTAATTTTGACACTTCAAGGAAGTGTGGGGGGGGGGGGAATATCACACCTTTTCAAAAAGAAGCCTGTGGATTACTATGGATACTGCCCTGAGGCAACAGCAGCAGTTCAGGGGTATTTTAGATGCATCATTTTAGATCCTGAGAGCAGCAGTGGCCCTTTTCAAAAAGGGTTAAATGGGTATAGGTAGGATAGAGTAGTAGTGCTCCCTTATAGTGGCCTGGACATCACCTTGATTTTACACTGACATTGATGGCAGTGACACTCATTGAGTGAGATGTCTTAGGAATGCATGCATGTAGGGCCTATAGGTAATAAATTTATGTCAGATGAATGCATTAAACTTCCCTACCTTTACAAATCTTTTTACAAAAGTTTTTGTTCATGCCAAAACCAAAGCATATTGTGATTTCTTGATGACATGATGTCATGCAGCCCATGACCCCCCCTCCCCCCCTTGTCATGCTTGGTCATGGCAAGTGGGACCCCCCCTCCCCCCCTCCTGCATGACGTCATTTGTACACAGCCCCTAAATATCAAAGACCTTTTCACCCATAAAATCACAAATATAAGATTTTTCTCAGTGGACCTTGAAAATCAACCAGGTCGATTTTTAGAATTAAACTAAGAGTTATCACATTTCCGATGGACATAATGGCATAACCTATTCGATATTCAAGATATGTAAAGCATTACAAATGGCTTTTCATTGTGGGACAAAGTACTCTAGTGGCTCTTTCAGAACAGTGAGTGTCCCCTTTCATACGATTTACCATACCTCATGATTATAACACTATGTATATAACTCAACTTTTCATATTATCCCCTGTATAAAATCTAATCTTCATTCCCCAACCAATACAGATTTGTGCAAGGACTCCCACTCACTCTAAGCAATATAGAGAGCAGTGAACTGCTTCACAGTGGCTTTAACCAAAAAGGTTGCTACTGCTCAGTGGCCTTTGCCATTTTATACTTGTTTGGGCTGACCCACGCACACGAAGAAAATGTCAACTTCATCAATGGTAAATACATCCTTTAAGTTTTGATCTGAGACACTTTCATTAAAAGAAACAAAAACAAAGAAACAAAAAACAATAAAATAGAAAACAAAATATAAAAAAAAAGAAGAAAAAAGCAAACATAACGGAAGAAGGATAAGACGTGTATGTATCGAATGAATATGTTCTGTTATCAGTTTTCTCCATTAACCATGTCAAATACAACAGTAGAAATCATCCAAACTGTAGGAGATAGAAACGTTATGTTATAGAAATGCTAGGTAGAATATCATGTTATGAAATTTCCCAGACAAATAAGTTATTATATGGCACTTTGGAAACTGTATTTGTGAGTACTCCTTTTAAACTGCCAAATACACAATGAGTTGAAAATATTTATAAATTCTGAGATAATATCCCACGTATAAGGCGCATCCCGCAATGAAGACTGGCCCCTAATGTGAGGGCCCTGTGCAGAATACAGCTGGGGCTTGGTTTGGACCACTAAGTACTAACCTGATGTAGAATTAGCTCGCCTATAAGACGCACCCCATACTTTGACTGCTTCTTCATGTATAAGGCACAACAGGGTCCATACTTGTACATAGTCCGCACCTTATATACGGGGTATTGCCTATACAGTTGTTGTTTTTTTTCATAATCAAGAGATACATTACAATTTTACCCTGTACACACCACAGATACGATACATAAATGTTACACTCTAGTCTCTCCATAGTTTACTAGAAACCTCCATTCTAGTCTCTACAATTAAATTTGCCCATACCATTGTTGAGAGTATCAGGTTTGGAACAGTTTCTACATGTATCTCTGTAGCAGTCCCCAACACAAATGTAAAGGGTAGATTTAAATTGTTGAGATCATGGATCAACAGCGCAATAATATCCTATCATAATGTGAAGTACATGATGAACCCACAAATGTATTATTGTAAGACAGAAAACAAAGTTTCTGTTACATATGAAAATACTCAAAATCAAACCTTACTGACCTTGATGATTTAACTTAAATTTCTATACACCAAAAATAGAGATTCAATGCATATAGATATACATGTACAGCTCTATTTACACATACTCATGTCCTATAATGGTGATTGATTATTACCGATAAGCAACCCGGCGTACTTGAGATCCGCCCCCACCATGTGCTCCGCCCGCCCCCGGTTGTCCACCGCCACTCCTTTGGGCAGGGTGGAATGCTACCATGCCCCTGACCTCTTCTCTGTAGACATCTGGTATAACACCAACAGCTGAGTCTATCATGCGCACTGTATTGGTTCCAAACAGACGCCGCTCATAGTCTACCAGCTGCTTGAAGAAGCCTGCGTTGGGGCGTATGACGGGGCGGCGTCCCTTGACGTAGCGGTAGGCGTCCAGTAGTGGCATACGGTAGTACTTCATGAGGTAGGCAATACAAATGGATGCTGAACGACTCACACCAGCCACACAGTGGACCAGCGTTCGTCCGCCCCGCTCCTTGGTCCGCCTGATGCGGTCGGTTAGCTGGTCAAAGTAGACGCCAAGGTTAGCACCCGGTACGTCATCAATGGCCACCCGCATAGTCTCTATGGCATTGGAACGCAGCACGGGTACGTCCAAGGTGAGATTGATGATATTGGTAATGCCATTCTGTGCCACATTCGTCGGCGTCACTCCTGCTGCCGCACACAAGAACAGGTGGTCGGTGATCTTAGCCACCTGCGTGAAGAACGACATGAAGTCTTCTGTGACGTCACTGACGTCTACGTCGCTGGTGGTGGTGGTACTGCTACAACTGCTGGGGCTGCAGGTATTGATACTGGTACCTGACGTACCGGAACTGGTCAGTACCAGTGTGAGCGGTACTGATGTAGCTGCCCTTGCTGACGGTACAGGGGTGGTCGGGGAACCAACAGAGGCGTACAGGTGTACCGCCGCAGCGTCACTTACAGGTGTGTGGGGTGGGGATGAACCCCCCTGATTGAAGGAACGTGACCTGGGTAGGTTGAGGTAGGCGATGGCTTTTGGACCATTGGAGGTAGGGCTAGGTATGGAGATGGGTGCAGACTGGAGGCATGCCCGGCCCTTCCCTCCTCCTGTTCCTCCTTGTCCTTGTGATAGGGCGTTAGCTGCTGGAGCTACAAACAGGGAGGCAGTCTTAATGCCACCCTCTGTGAGTGCTGGAGGTAGGTTGGGGGTCAGGTTAATGGAGATCTTACCACCCTGCACAGTGCCTGTCAGGATAGGTAGGTCTTCACCTGAAATAACAAGAAAACAGGTTATAGACATTGCATATCCATGAATTCATATGTATATATAGACTCATTGGGAACATTCAAACCTATTCAAAGTATATGTCATACACTCACTAAAACTTAACCTTTATTGCTTCTTTAGGCGCATCTGATACACCTTGCCCTAATACAGGACATGTACTCATTTCGGATATTGAAGGGGGGCATGGGGGATTCAGGGGGTCAGGACTGCCCCTGCGCTTAAACTGCACCTGTGCTCATTTGACAGTCCTGCACTTGAAACCTCAAAATTACGGTACCACCGTCCCTAGTAGCACCGCACTGGTTATTATTTAAGGACTGCTCGTCAATGACGCTTATATAAGGTAGCTGCTTATATATTAAGTTGCAAGATCAGACTTTTAATAGTACATGGGAGGTATGTCAAGACACTGGTCTCAAGTATACGTGACAGTAAGGGAGAACATTTTTGTTGAGTCGTCTATCATAGGTCATAGACCATCATCATGCACGCAGCATAAATTTAAATATTGCGAATCAAAAGAACCATAATCAAAGCAGGTAGGCTGCTGGTGTTTGTAAGGGACAGGTGTGGGGCGGGGTGACCTAGGAAAAATTGGGCGTTGTGCATTGAAGCACAGAAGGCTCAGGGTAGGTACCGTAAAACCATCTATCAACCCTGTAGGGTCACAAGAAGCAAGCCCTTGCGAAATATTGACTAATTACAAATAGAGACTATTATCCATACATGTACTGACACCAGTCTGGCATCATCTTCTCTTACTGAACCCCCTGGCACTCTGGCCCCTTGGCACGCTGGCCCCCTGGACACCTGACCCCCTCTCTCCCAAATCTCCCTCCCTCATGAATCTATTGACTTGAGCAAGTCAAATGTCAATTCACCTGGAGTTAGTGACAAGCGCCTGAAATTAAGACGGTTGTCACTAACTCCAGTTGAATTAACCAGAGTATATAGGAACAAAGAGAGAAATTTTTGGTTTCCTGTCAGAGAGGTAGTTGGGCCTATGGGGAAGTGGATGGGTGGTTATCACTTTTTGTGAAGGTTAACTTCTTTTAAATGTTAATTTTCAAGGGGAAAATAATACTTTTAATGATGTATTTTGATGAAAATATGTTTATTATAAAATTGATGATCTATATATACATTTTCATCAACAACCATTAACAATTTCTTTTTTTAATGAATTATTTAAAAAAAAAAAAAAAAAAATTTGGCGTGTCACCGCCTACCTGGCAGTGTAGACTCAGGGAGGGCCCTGAGCCAACTACTGTTACCAGGGTATGTCTAAAATTTCATTCAAATGAGAGCTCATGAGTTACTCTGAACAGTTCTTTCAATGCGAGCTGCTCATTCTCCCCGTTTCATTCTCTACCATTGTACCACACAGGGAGTTAAATACCCTGAGCGGGGTTTCATACATATACTGCTGGCTCCCAGCCCCTCCCTCAGGATCTGCTCCAATGTCCTAGCCCTCCTTAAGGGTTCCCAGGAATCATTAGTCATACACTTAAAATTAGGGTCTCTTCATGCCCCCCTTCCTAACTCATCCTAAGTCTCTCCTATACAGACTCTAGGATTTAACATCCCTTCTCCAGAGTCCTCCACTCTCTGCCTAGAACTTAGAAAGTTATGTGCCTGGTAATGCATACATGAGTATGGAGTTCTTTGGCAAGCTGCCCATTCAATTCTAGAAGAAAAGCCTCAAAACTGTGTGCCGGATTTTCATAACTGAGACATTTGCTTTACTTTGTGAAATTCTAGGCTATACTACACCACCGAAAAGTACATGCTGAATAATTTCAGGCTAATAGAACATTGCAACATCTCAACGACTCACTATGGCTTTATCTAAGCATTACTGAAAAAGAATATAAACTCTATATGTACCCTGATAATCCAAAATATTGGCAACAAAAATAAAACTCATAGTCCCTGATTCAATATAACAGGCACAAATAGAAGACACATATTGCGACTTATAAATTCAAATGCATATATCAGCCGCAGGTGGCAGCCTATATTAGGGACACAGGAGAAGCTATTAATTAAGGACAGACAATTGCCTTATTCTCCCGCGTAGAAGACGCACTGCGCGTATAGGACGCACCCTAAACTCAGCAGAGGCATTTTCATGTATAAGACTCACCTCTTAGGGCTCAATTTTGTAAATCCAGTACTGTTCTATAGTAAAATTACCCCTCGTATAAGACGCACCCCAAACTTGAAAAAATCCTATAAGACCCCCCAGGCATTTGTTTGGCGTAGAGGACGCGTCTTATACGCGGGAGTTTACGGTGAATATGTTAGCCTGGGGTGAGGGGCTGTAAATAATTAGGCCATCTTTTTTTCTTCCTAATCATTGTCCTATATAATGCTGGCAGACTGAGGTCGATAGTTTGTAACTGACAAATGCTGACTTCAATTAAACACAATACAGAGTTGCACAGAGTCTCTCATTGCCAACCACAGCTGACCTTTTAAATTGTGGTATTTATAGCAGGGACCTCCAAGATTCCCAGACATCTTCACCCACCATTAGCGACTGGAAAATTAAAATTAAGCCCTGTGCCGTGGCTGTATAGCGGCTGTATAGGCACTGTTTCTTTTGATCTAATATCTCTCTGTTTTATCTCTTTATAGCTAGTCAGCATTTTAACTCTATTTCCTGGACTATGGTGTAGCGCTCTGGGCGGTGTAGTGTTGTTTATTTGTGCACATTACCTGCACTAAATGTATGTAAAATTGCAAATATTTATCCCATGCCTTTCATTACTTTTCAAATGCTGCGTAATACCAATGAACCGGGTCAAAATTCTCTAAAGCGGAACAGATGGTTTCCCATATTGACTTCCATAATATCAAAACACTATTAGCACTTCGATATACAAACACCTGCGAAGAGTTGTCAAATCAACACCTCCAAACTCAAGTGAAAATATTGTTGGACTGCACACAGTAGGAAAGTGACCCCCACGAAGAGAAGAAATAGTTTACATTTATCTAAAAAAAAAGAAAAAAAAAAAAAGAAGAAAGAGTATAACTGTCAAGAACGGTACAACAAACAATTTCTATACACGTATTATTCGTTGGTATTTACATGTTTGGGGGGAGGGGGGTATACACGTATATCAAAGGGTGTCAGGAGGGTAACTCTCGTTCGTGTATATAATTAATCTGGTGTCGGATTCACTTCAGTAAACCTTTTAAAAAAATATACCCTCTAAACTTCCTGATTAAGTCTCAAATTTGGTGGTGTGTGGTTAAAACTGAGTATTCAGAGTAACGCTCTGGGATGCTACTTTCAGAATATATCTATATTTAGCACCAGATCACGAGGCTTAACAGTCTACAGACATTCAAATATGTACTTAGTGGTTAGACCCCATGTTCTCCGACTCAAAAGTACATCCAAGGACAAGATCTTAGTTCTTTAATTCACATGAGGTTAGACATTCTATAGCTGTATAATGGGCCCAATAAAGGATCCAGAACAAGACCACAGATATTCTTAATCTTTCTGATGTATTACTTACAGTGTATTTGCAGTTTGCACAGCCTTCTCCTTTATGTACACCTATCCTATTGATAGCAATTCCCTTTATAGACCTATGCAAGATGTCGGTCTAACCTACCTGATGTGCTTAAGATCAGATGTGTTAGGGACCAAGCCCTAGTCCTACATAGTAACCAGACCGTGATGGGAGCCAGCACCGCCCTATACTACACACATACAAACCACTGTATAGGACAACCATCACTTGAACTCTCTATATCACGGTCATGGCCAAGATAATGAGCAGGTCATAAATGGATTTTAAATTCATATAATTATGAGCAAGGTATGCCACATGCATGCCTACACCGAATAAGATGGTTGTAATAAATTTGTAAATGCCAAATACCCCTGTTTAACATAATTAAAAACAATAAGTAGTGTGATGATATAACATAAATTTGGTATTGCCCTTTCCATTTGTTCTTCATATAGATCGAGTATTATCAAAGCGTAGGCTTGTGAGTTTTCGATTCTGCCTGTCATGTAGGGTGGCTGTTATGCAGATCCCAGCACGCCTCAATGACTTCATGACGTCATTCTCATATGCCATAACCTTTCCACTGTCTGTTAAAGCCATCACAATACATGTATATATTCCCCATTATATTTCCAGAAAAAGAAAAGATGCTATGTAATAATCATTCTATGAGAAAATAGGGTTTTATAAAGGTAGTGTTGGGGACATAGGTAGGGACAGGACACAGAGATGATTCCCCCCACAGGAATCAAAGAGTGGGCGTTATGATAATGCACAGACACAGTCTCTGGGTAACGTTGATAGTGCCTACGCCCTCAGACAGGGTGGGCACAGACATGTGTGCCAGTAAATTGAGTAAAATGCTGATAAGTCTTATCCAGAGCTGCTCTTATCTTACCTGCACTGTAGGTCTGGTAGGAGGACATCATGGATCCTTCTCACCTGCCCACTAAGGCACAGCGACCTCTCCACAGGGGGGTCTCACACACTGACCTATGGAGGTATTAAGATGATAGGACACCAGGTGAGGTGGGGAGTTACTGTGTAAAGGCAAATACTCCACTCCCTATATATAATCCACAACTCTAAATATTCTCTGAGGCACCACTGATGAGACTGCCTTCCTCCTGCGAGGGTTATTGGGTGTCTACCCCTGTGGGTGGCGGGCCGGACTGGCCGTGTTTCCTGTAGGTAGTACACTTGGAGCTACTACTAGTGCTCACAACTCAGGACAACGACCTGACTACTGCCTCTGTTGCTGCTGCGGCTGCTGCTGATGCACACCTCCGATGCTGCTGGCTGTCTTTGGCGACTACCATGCCTTGTCTATATAAGGAAAGCTGTGCGGCTGCTGCTCCTCCTGTGTCCCGCCTCCTCCTGTCCCTCCCCTTCCCACATCCTGCCACCTCCTGGCACTGGCCAGCTCCTCCTGCAGAACGGATGCCGTTGGTGACTGTGATGAGCACTTTCCTCGGCGTCTTAATCCGTGTGAACAATGGATTTTTTTTTTTTAATTTTAAAAGTGCACTGAAGAGCACCAAGATGAGAAAATGGCTTTGGCCTGAAGAAAAAGAGTTGGAAAGGCCCAACCTTTCAAGTAAGTTGGCTTCACGGTGGACGGTTTCTCTGCAGGTTTCCTAAAAGAGCGTTGGTTGTGAGCAGCTCTTGAGTCTGCCAAGCGGACCTACTGGTTCTGAAGCCTCCATCCCCTCCCCCAATTTTTGCTTCTAACCACCCATAGTGGTTCATTTTCATACTCTCTCTCCAAATAGCAAAACCACCATGGAGCGAGCAAAAAGTAAGCTCGTGGCCACTCTAAATGATGATGGCTAATTAAATATGAAGAGACTTTGTCCACATTCCTATTCCTATTTCCCTCCATTGTTCTAACTGAGCTCATTGTCCACGTTTCAAGTCACCTTGGACACCGCAGCGGTAACACTCAGAGACGTGATGCAATTAATAGAAACAGTAATTGGATGATTAACCTATTAATCCTAGGGTAACTAGATATTTCAAACGGTTTAAGGTGTCATTTCTTAATGACAATGACCTGTTCATTGTTCTGACACTGCGTTCAATGGACCAAGGGTCCCTATACAACAAGGAATCCTTTATTAAGAGGATTATCACACATTTATCAAATTAAATTCCACCCCCTCCTTATTTGTGTGTCCAAACTGATGTCACCCTCTGTTCCATTCATACCAATAGTCCATGTAAGGAAGACATGGCATACATTAAAATGTAATGAAGTGTGTGGGAAGATGGTGAGGTCAACAGCAACCTATGATAATTTACATCCACATGAATGTATAATCAGTTATGTATCTGCTACTATAGTATATCTCATAGCAATTGGACAGGAATCCCGGAGAGACGTCCTCATCCCATTATAGATTAGCTATTCACTTGTATTTTCTTTTAACTTTGATTTTTCAAACTGTCTCTCTCATCAGTAGACAATGACATCTGTCTATCAACATAGGGATGGCATGTGTGTATGTCATGTTTGACAATAGATGCCCAATTTACTGCTATGCAATCATGAAAAGGTATAAAAATCATCAAGAGCTGGTCTGAGTCGAACTCGTAGCCACTAATCCACACTGAATACAAAGTACACATGTTGGTTACATAGCCCCAATTGGATATTTGGTACAGAGTCTCCACCAGTTGTCAAATCTCGGCCTTATCTCGTACATTCACGCTCCTCTGAGTTCCATGTACTTTTCCCTCTTTGTGATATTTACTTTTCACTCATATACCCAATAACCAAACATATCTACCCACTTGGCAGAAAAACGTGTTTTTTTTTTACGTAAAAAAAAAAACGTTTTATTTTGGTCCTAAGTTTGCAAAACGTTCTTTTTTTCAACGTCAAAATAACGTTTTTACATGTAATAAAAAACGTTATTTTGACGTTTTTATGAAAACGTTTTTATATCAGGTTAAAAGATTAAAAAGAAACGTAAATAAAAACGTTTTTATTTGGTTAAACATTGGTTGAAATAGCAACTGTTTTTATTTGGTTCAAAATTGGTTGAAAAACGTTTTTCAACGTCAAACTAACGTTTTTAAAACGTTTTTCATCCAAACCAAATAAAAACGTTTGCAAACATTAAAAACACGTTTTTTGCCAAGTGGGTAACCATCCTCTGATATACCGTAATCTCCCACGTAGAAGGCGCAGCTCGCGTAGAAGGCGCCCCCCCCCCCAACTCAGAGATTGCCTTTTCACGTAGAAGGCGCACATACCTCTTCTGGATCGATTTCTGGAAAAACCCGCGTATAAGGCGCCCCCCCCCAACTCACAGGGGGGCTGTTTCGCGTAGAAGGCGCCCCCCCTCCCCACCCCCCCCCTCCTCACTATTGTACAGCGACCGGGCTGCCGCGCTGCTGGCGCTATGAGTTCAAGCTGTCATCGGCACACGGTCTGCGTATTCCCCGCCGAGCAAATCTACAGCGACCTGGCTGCCGCGGTGCTGGTGTTATGAGTTCAAGCTGTCATCGGCACACGGTCGGCGTTTTGCCGCCGAGCAAATCTACAGCAACCGGGCTGCCGCGCTGCTCGTGTTAGGAGTTCAAGCTGTCGTCGGCACACAGTCGGCGTACATGGACCGGGCTGCCGTGGTGAGGGCTTTATGAGTCGATGCTGTCATCGGCGCACGGTCGACTTGAACCCGCTAAGCGCGTTGACACCTACTGGTCTGCCGCGGTGAGGGCTCTATGAGTCAATGTTGTGAGTCGTTCAGGTAAGACCTTGAGGCGTTCAGGTAAGACCTTGAGGCATTCAGGTAAGACTTTGAGACGTTCAGGTAATGTGTGAGGCGTCCACAGGGGCCTGAAGGTGGTGATGGGGGGGGGGGGGTTGGCACTATAAATGCTGTGGCACTGCCAACTCAAAGCACACAGCATCCAGCAGCACAACAAGCTACAACCAGTTACTACCACTCTACAACCAGCTACAACTGAATCATCATGCCACCCAAGAGGATGAAGCACAGCATCCAGTTAAAACTGAATGCCATCAAGATGGCCGAGGAGGTCTCCAACCGGAAGTCAGCTGACCACTTTGGGGTCAATGAGTCAATGGTCCGGAAGTGGAGGAAGGTAAAAACTCTTGAAATGTTATTTTTTGGCATAAATGGACATTATTGGCACAATGTCATGATTAATGGACATTTTTGTAATTTTTATGAGATTTATTGGCACAATTTCGTGATTAATGGACATTTTTGTAATTTTTTTTAGATTTATTGGCACAATGTCATGGTTAATGGACATTTTTGTCATTTTTTTGAGATTTATTGGCACAATGTCATGATTAATGGATATTTTTGTAATTTTTCTATGATTTATTGGCACAATTTATTGACACAATTTTTGTATTTGTTGTATTTTCAGGTCAAGGGCGCCCTGCTTTAGGAGGGCAAAAAGTCCTCCCGGCACCGGCTGATAAATCCAGACCTGCAGACCTCTAGGGCAGCACACCATGAGGCCCTGGAAGAGACACTGATCGAATGGGTCAACGAAACCAGGGAGAAGGGCCTGGCAGTCTCAATCCGGTCCCTCCAGGTAGAGGCCCGGCGACAAGCAGCCAAGATGGACAAGCAACAGGCTGGAAGCAGCAGCTCCTCCACCACCAACAGGTAATTTCTGTTGCACAATTAATGGACATTTTTGTAATTTTCCCATGATTTATTGGCACAATGTCATGATTAATGGACATTTTTGTAATTTTCCCATGATTTATTGGCACAATGTCATGATTAATGGACATTTTTGTAATTTTTATGAGATTTATTGGCACAATTTCGTGATTAATGGACATCTTTGTATTTCATGGTGATTTTCTTGTTATTTCAGTTCCACATGCACGGGCAAGCTCCGCTTCAAGGCCAGCAATGGGTGGGCCCGCCGATTCTGTAACAGGAAGGTCCTGTCGACCCGGGTGGCCACAAGCATCGGCCAGAAGATGCCCCCCAACGCTGTGGAGAAGGCAGAGGCCTTCCACACATTTGTCATCAGAACCCGTGAAAAATACCAGGTGATCCCGCAGGACATCTGGAACATGGACGAGACGCCCCTCCAGTTTGACATCCCGGAAGGGCGGACTCTTGCCCACACTGGTAAGAAGTGTTGAAATATTAACATATTGCCACAATTTCATGATTAATGGACTTAGTAATTTTTCCATGATTTATTGTCCCGGATCCACCGGAGACACAGCCCCTCCTCAATATATCCCTTCTCTTGGACGAAGACACTGCAGCCATTGGTCTTGAACTTCAAGGGGAAGGTGATTATTTTCAGTAATTTTTATGAGATTTATTGGCACAATTTCGTGATTAATGGACAATTTTGTAATTTTTATGAAATTTATTGGCACAATTTCGTGATTAATGGACATTTTTGGTGATTTATTAAATAATTTTTCCCTTCTATTTTCAGGATCTAAGACTGTCTGCATCAAAACAAACGGGGCAGAGAAGCGGGGATTGACTGCCATCCTGGCAGTGAGCGCCGCGGGTGAACGGAAGCCCCCCATGCTGATCTTCAAGGGGAAGCGCCCCTTGAAGTTCAAGACCAATGGCTGCAGTGTCTTCGTCCAAGAGAAGGGATATATTGAGGAGGGGCTGTGTCTCCGGTGGATCCGGGACAACTTCCCAGTGACCGGTACCGGCTCCTCGTATGGGACAGCTGCCGGGTCCACCTCACAAAGGCAGTGCAGGATCATCTCGCCAAGAGGAAGATCCTAGTGGCTGTCATCCCCGGAGGCATGACCCCCATCCTGCAGCCATTGGATGTCTCTCTGAACAAGCCATTCAAGGTGATTATTTTCAGTAATTGTTGGCACAATTTCGTGATTAATGGACATTTTTGTAATTTTTTGAGATTTATTGGCACAATTTCGTGATTAATGGACATTGTTGTAATTTTTTAGATTTATTGGCACAATTTATTGACACAATTTTTGTCTTTCTAGGCAAGCATGCGCAGGTCGTGGGAGACCTGGATGTTGGAGGAACCAGGGAAGACAACGGACCACAGCAACCATAAGGCCCCAGAGAAGCATGAGATTGCTGAGTGGGCTGTGGCTGCCTTCAAGGAGATCCCATCCGAGATGATCAAGAAGTCCTTCCTCGTGACTGGTATTTCCAGCAACCTTGATGGCAGCCAGGACTACCTGCTGTGGCGCAAGGACATCCTCGCAAAGGACGCCCCAGCAAAGGATGCCCCAGCTCCACCACAGACCTCCGACTCCATGGAGATCGACCTCACCAGTGACGATGAGGAGGGTTCCGACTCCGTCCCTACAATCGACCTCACCAGTGACTCCGACTCTGACTCCGTCACCCAGATGGAGCTCGACCTCACCCGTGACGCTGAGGAAGATAACATCATCCCAGACTTCTTTCTCAGTGACTCGGATTCGGATGATGAGCTCGACTTCCTCGGATTCTGAGCGATTGTTGATGACTGATGATTGTGATGATTGACGATTGATGATTGTGTTCAGTGTAAATAAATATTTATTGTTCTTGTAGAAGTTGTTTGTGACAATTTGTTTGATTAATGGACATTTTCTATGATTTATTGGCACAATGGTAATTTTTTTGAGATTTATTGGCACAATTTCATGATTAATGGACAATTCAGTTATTTATTGGCACAGTGCTGGTAAATCAGCACTAATCACATACTTCAGTCCATTAATAAGGGTATTGTGGCAATAAAAACTGAATTTTTAATTTTTTTTTTTAATTGCCCTAAAGTACACAACTATACATGTTAAGAACTCAAAATTAATATTAGATTGATATATAAAGGTTAGCTAATGATTTTGGGTTATTTTCCTTGGCCACATCAAGCAGTCTCCCAATTGAAAGTCAGAAAAACCCGCGTATAAGGCGCACCCCCAACTCAAGGCAATTACCCTCCCGCGTATAAGACCCATGAACGATCTGATTCGCGTATAAGACGCGCCTTCTACGCGGGAGATTACGGTACATGTACTGGACACAGTCATCCTCTATCCAAATATATGCAGATATATTGTGAGAAATATATGGGTACTTTGTCATAAGCCATAGCAGTAAACATCACAAAGAGGGAAAAATGCAAGGAACCTGACTGAGAGGGGCGTGAATGCACAAGATAAGGTCTGAGATCTACAACCGGTGAACAGTCTATAGCAAGCAGGTGCTACCCAATCTGAATGGAATCCATATAAAAAAGAAGCAGTCAGGTAGGTCTTGTCAAAGTGGAGGCTGGTGCCTCGTGCTACAGTGCTGCTCCTACAGCTGCTTTTCTGTATGTGAGCTGCTCATGAGGCCCTCACAGAGCTGCTCCCTGCCTGTGCATTCCACTATCCCATTCCAGCTCTATGTTGGGTTACAATTGCTCATAATATAACAGGCTGAAGTACCATGTTTCAGCAGTATTGTGATATTTTTTTATTAAAGTTGAGATATTCGTTATTCATGATACATATTTTCAAATCAGTTCATAATATGGGTGGGTAGAGAGGTAATTTGCCAAACCAAAAATATTTGCATACGAGGAAAGCCTACCGGGTACCACTATATTTATACCATAATCTCCCGCGTAGAAGACGCTCCCCAAACTCAGGGTATGCTGGTTCGCGTAGAAGACGCATCCAACCCCTCTGAATCGATTTGTAAAAAACCCCCCGTACAAGACGCCCCCCCAACTCAGCAGGGGGGGGTTCGCGTATAAGACGCACCCCCCCCCTCTACCCCCAAAAAATTGTCAACCTGTTGAGTCTATGCTGTCATCGGCACACGGTCGGCTTGAACCCGCCGAGCGCGTCGACACCTCCCGGTCTGCCGCGGCGCTAGCGCTATGAGTCTATGCTGTCATCGGCCCACGTGTTCCCTACAGCCCGGCAAGCCATGTCGCTTTGTCTATAGTGTCAACCTGTTGAGTCTGTGCTGTCATCGGCCCACGGTCGGCTTGAACCAGCCGAGCGCCCGTACACCGACCGGGCTGCCGCGGTGAGGGCTCTATGAGTTCAAGCTGTCATCGGCACACGGTGTGACGGTCGGCATCAAACCCGCCGAGCGCCCGTCGACACCTCCCGGTCTGCCGCGGTGCTGGCTATATGAGTTCAAGCTGTCATCGGCACACGGTCGGCGTCAAACCCGCCGAGCAAATCTACACCTCCCGGTCTGCCGCGGTGCTGGCTATATGAGTTCAAGCTGTCATCGGCACACGGTCGGCGTCAAACCCGCCGAGCAAATCTACACCTCCCGGTCTGCCGCGGTGCTGGCTATATGAGTTCAAGCTGTCATCGGCACACGGTCGGCGTCAAACCCGCCGAGCAAATCTACACCTCCCGGTCTGCCGCGGTGCTGGCTATATGAGTTCAAGCTGTCATCGGCGCATTTTCCCAAATGAGATGTTGGAAAACCCCGCGTATAAGACGCACCCCCAACTTGAAAAAATCCTATAAGACGCACAAGGCATTTGTTTGGCGTAGAGGACGCGTCTTATACGCGGGAGATTACGGTACTATTAGTTTATGGGTTCACCAATCAGTTCACCCCATACTATAGTGAGTGGATCCACTAGATGTTGGGGATTGTAGTTGTGCAAGAAATTAGAACTGACCATTCCAGCAGTGGATCACCTATCACAAGGATGAACAAACCTTAATTCATATCTGTAAACATAGCCACATCTTAATATCTGATATTCCCAGCAAAACCTCACAAATTGGTCATCGGATAATGTATGGCTATATGCAAATATCTGCACACGTCAAAGAATTAATCGCATGGGCATGCATGGGAATGGACGTCATCCCTATTGACTCTTGTTTTGCATTACGACAATCAGTACAGTCCTCTCCACTTTATAAGCTATATTCTCTCTCACACAGGGATACACACAGAGGCATCCATAAGCTACAAGGAATAGGTATTTCCCTGGAAATGAAGCTCTAGCATCCCTATTGACTCTTGTTTTGCATTACGACAATCAGTACAGTCCTCTCCACTTTATAAGCTATATTCTCTCTCACACAGGGATACACACAGAGGCGTCGTCTCCATAATGTTGTTAGGTATAAGACAATGATGGCCATGTACATGATGTAAGGGACCTTTGTATCAGGGGCGTAGGAAAAGGGGGGGCCAGGGCCCCCCCCCAATCATGAAGGAGGTGGGGCCTGAGTATGTCTGGGCCCCCCCCCAATATTTTCCAAGAACTCATAAACACAATGGAAAAGAAGCTAAAACTTTACATCTCAAATTAGATTATTATGGTGATGTCATAGAGAAAATGGGGGTCTGAGCCTAAAGTCAGATCCAAAATTTACCAAAAGTTACTTTTCTATATGAATTCTATATATGCATTATATAGATGCCATCACACATCAGCCGACAATTATAGGTGGTCATGACGGTGCCCTCGCCGGGCCCCCCAATGAAGATTTGCTTCCTACGCCTCTGTGTATAGGCGCGAACCCGTCATCTAGCGTCAGAGTTTAATCATAAAGATGAACTTCCTCTATTAAAGGGAACAAAGTGGACCCCTATACGGTAGAGCTCAAATAGGTTCCCTGTGTTACTGGGGTAGTACAATATAATTCATTTTTGGCTATGCTGCTGATTAATTTAAACTGAAGAACTTGAAGTCATTCTGAATACAGTAGTGCATGTTCGGAGATTGTAGTGGAGGGGGTCGATATTTTTTATTTCTAAAATTTGGAGTCTTTCGCTTGCTTGTCCGATGTAACATGTCTCAGTCCATATTTTGGTTACCCAGTCCACTACAATATTTGTGTAACTTCTCCTTTTGTTCATCAGCCTTGCTTCTCCCACGTCCCTGGATCTCCTTTTTTAAAATGTTAAACCACATGTTGAAGAGAACATGTTTCTATTTTAGATGCCTGTGGTATGATCAGGTATGGCTCCAAACCACAGATCTTTGAAAACCCAGCTCCAGCAAAATGACAAAGCCAATGAAGAATCACAATTTTTTACATTAGTTATAGCTGTATACGATGTATGTACATACAAATGTATGTGAATAGAATCTCCTCTTATGAATTGAAGTATGTCTACTAGTACTCTAACCTTTATAATGCCGCATGATGCATTTATGAATCATGTCGCCCCTATGGGGTTGATACACTCCCAAAGGATCCTCATGATGCACCAAGCCCCAAGGCACATGGACCTGGAGGCATCATCCCTGCCTCCAAATGAGACCCATAGACGTGTACGTCGTACCATATTTTTGGTCAGCAACATCATTGTTATATTAGCTGGGAGGTGTGGTGACTATAGACTAATGACAATCAAGCATGTGTTCTAATCACAGGTCGTGGGGAACATGCTGTATGATTAGCTATCTGTACATAGAACTCATCTCATATAATTTAACGGTGTTAATTGATTTATTTTCACCTGAAGTTTTGACTCTGTGCACATAGACACTATGGCAGAGTCGTGTATCAACACATTAGTTGCCACAGTCAGGAAACAAAAAAAAAAAAAAAAAAAACACAACAAAAATAAACAAAAACAGCCTGACCTTATCAGAATCACGTACACCTCTACAATTGTTGCACATTGCCTACTGCCACCATCATTACCGGACATTTCACCTTCCACATTCGGGGCAGGAAGGCAGGAATAAAGAGTGTTTTATGAATGATCATCTGAACTTTAACACAACAGATTTACACACTATACTTGTTTCTAGTAATGGACATGGCAAAAATTAGAGTTAATGTGACTGGCTTAATTCAAATACTATATGAATACAGGTGGGAAGGGAGGTGGGAGGGTAAAAACTCTTTGTAACACTTGGTTGTAACTTTGTTGGACTGGAAACAGATATAAAAGGTTCAGCAAGGAATATTAACATGTTCCCTGAACCATAGGATGACTAGGGGTGTGTCTGGTTTGGACCCTCCCAGCACGGAGTTAGCCTTTACTGCTAACTATATTATATATATTTTATTGGTAGGTGGGGTAAGGTTGCGATTCCTCCAGAAACAGTAATCTGTAAGAATATCTTGGTCCGTATTTCACAGGGTAGACACAAAACTGAGCGAGTGAGTAATTGTTGTTTAGCGCAATTTAGACAGAAGAGTTCATATCCATGGCGAAAAACTACATTACATAATTTCACAGATGGATGTGTATCCATGCCTGTACATGTGTGTGTACATATGTGTGTACAGGACACACCGAGGGGAAATAAAAGAGGATATATGGCCCCTTTTAAGAAGAGCTAGAGGAGACCATGGACGAGAAAGAAATAAAGCCCTGTGTCCTCTAGATTTTTAACCAACCATGTATATATGAGTGTTTTCACAGAAGTATGACCTCACCCATAACTGATCACCTAAGATTTGTGCTATACACTTCACATACCTGTTCAGCTATTCCTCCAGTGCCACAAGGCCAGGGGAACAGGTGTCTGAATATATGTGCACAGGCTCAGTGAGAGACGTGCCAATTCTACTCTATCTATCTCAGCCAGGGGGGCCTTAGATATCCTTTGCCAACTCTCTATGTTACAAGATCCACAGCACGCCAATTCATTCACAGGGGATCGAGAGAAAAACACATCACAACACACGGCATAATTCATAATTCATCAAGTCCCTATGTCAACAATTCATCACCAGCCCTTAAACCTGTGATGACCGCATGATGCTTCCAGTTTAATCTATCGATGTTGGTCGCCATGATGCACCAATGCAGTGCTGGCAGTCTTTAAAATGGTTAAGTCCCAGTAACGATTTTCCTAATCCATATAGAGGACATGGATTTATGGGCGCTCATCTCCTTACCTAACGTGAGCAGCAGCAGTAGATGAGAACCACTAATCTGGATATACAGCTACAAGGGATTACTGACACCAAGGGATTTACATATTATTAATGCTAATAATACTCAGGTGTCTGAGAGATAGAGCACTGTGTATGCATGTACATAATCTCTCTCCCGCCTGATAAAAGATCCTACAATCAATTTTTATAGCATCTCTCGCCTACTTTATATCCATCTGATCATATTCGTAATTATGCACCTTCTCTGTGGGGGATTTTATGTTCTTGAAAAGCACAAGAATGTGTATCCTACCCACTGCAGGTAATGCAGACTTGAAATGATTGTAATACCATGATGGAGATTAACTAAAGTCATGTTTCATGCATAGATAAGCTACAAGGAATAGGTATTTCCCTGTAAATGAAGCTCTAGCAATTGTCCAATCGAACACAATGAATTATCAAGTATGTCTGTTCAATACGCCTTCTAAATGACAACACACACATATACATCACACTAAAACCTGACCTCCAACAACGTCACCTTATGTTCACGTTAGAGTCCATTACTGCAAGACCATTATTTGACACATGAATAGGTGAAAAGGGCGTTCCAGTTACATCGGTTTTGTTTTAGCCTCGGACGTGGGGAACAGTCTACCAGTAGGTATTAAATACTAACCAAAGTAAGTCATGTCTTTACTTTAGAGGCTATGATTATGTACTACTACAACTGTAAATTACATCCCTAAAAGTTGAGCACAGAATAACAACACAGGGAAACTTTAGGCTATATGACTATATATTATCACGATTACTGGATGGGTACTCTAGATGACTTGTCCTCATATATAATCCAACTTGGGAGGAAATCCTCTTGCACTAGTTGGAAAAAGAATACAAGGTTACAGCCTAATATTGAGTACAGTGTATAATATGAAACTACCGGGGTATGTGTAGGTATGTCCCGTTAACCTACCTTATATTCAAAGTCCTATATGGCAGCTATATATTCCTGTGTGATGCCTTCACATTGTATGTTACAGTGAGTGTGGGAATGTAGACACTACCACGTAGTTGTCTACATATACAATGTTATAGTCCACGACCATGGACGTGTAGGCCTGCATGCTGGTGGCACCCCTAGTGGTTGGTCATGTAGCACCATAGTGGTATTGATGTTTGCTAAGGATGCCAACTGAAGGCTCGGTAATATTGACCGTGACGTCCCCAAATCCACCCTCTGAGATCACAGGGACATAACACCCCCACACCCACCCCAACCTTGCCGCGAGACGCATTCTAGGGAATATCTCTCTCGCATTTAGGCATTATGGGTCCCGATTTAGTGAGGAATGTTACTACGCATGGTACCTGTCTACATGTTATTACTACAGCAACCAGTGGGCAGAACTACTTTATCCCAAAATCCCTGTAAGCTAGCGACGACTCACAGTAGTGGTTTAGGTGGGCCAACTTGCACCCTCCTCTTAATTAGGGAGTGGTCATTATTTATCAACAGGGGGGGGTGGTGGGTTTTCGCGCGGACGCGCAAAAATTTTTTACGCCCCCCCCTCGACGGCAGTAAAAAAAATTTGCGCCCCCCCCGCGCCGGAGGCGCGGAGAGTTTTCGCGCCCCCTCTTTGATCTATAGTAGCGCGCGGGCTTTTTTGCTAAAAAGAGGGTAAATTTTTTTAGCCCCCCCTCAAGAGGGGTCAAAATTTTTTTAGCCCCCCCCTCGAGAGGGGTCAGAATTTTTTACGCCCCCCCCTCAAACCCACCACCCCCCCCCTGTTGATAATAAATGACCACTCCCTTAGTGGAAGGAGGGATTGAACAGAGTTGTGTGGGCAGGATGGTGGCGGGGTACAGGGAGGGAGGGAAACAGACAGAGAGAGACCTGTATGTTCAGAGTATAGGCAGTTAAGAAGGGAGAAAAAATATACGATGTAAAGAAGGGTTAGTGGCCCGTGTCACCCATATATTTATCAACATGGAAGACGGCCCTCCCATGGCCGGTATATTCTAAACATACAATGCTGCTGTTAAGTTCACTACTCTCCTACTGTTCCCTCCATGCCCAATACACCCCTGCTGGAGGCACCTATAGACATGGTAGTGGCAAGGTGGCATGGGTGTACCATTGGCTGGGAGCCAACTTCGCGAAAAGCATTTAAACTACTGCCCCCATTCCATACTAATCTACAGTAGGGCTTCAACCAAAGCCCCAGGCCATATTGGGGCCCTTGATGGGGGGTCCCCATGTCCCATGTCGATTTTAAGAAATTGCCATGTCTCCATGTCGATTTTAAGAAAAGTCCATGTCCCCATGTCGATTTTAAGAAAAGTTCATGTCACCATGTCGATTTTAAAGAAAGGTTCATGTCCCATGTCACTAAGCCAAAAAAAAGGCCCATGTCGCCATGTCGATTTTAGGGGTCTAGAGCCATCATATTTGAAATAGTATTTTGAACTTTCATCTTCCAAAATGTTAAATGACTCAAGGCATTAATATGCTATGATAATAATTATAGACAACAATTATGAAAGAATACCAAAATAAAATAATAATGGAGTCAAACATATAAAACGCATTACTCTAGAATTCACCCAGCACTATTCAAAGAAAAAGATGCGATTCCAGACTGTGTGGAGGAGGCTATCTTTTTGGCATCTATTTTTCTAACGAAAAATGGCACATCCTAGTGGTACTATTGAATAAAGGTTGCTTGCATTTATTTTGGGCAATGGGGCAATATATTTTTTGATCTTTTAAGAATGTCTTCATGAAATCCCAAAACCCAAACAGGTTATTTAGAGGGGGGGGGGGAAGGGGGAAGGGCAAATCTTACTCCCTATTAAAGGTAAGCCAATACCTTTACTTTGTCAGGTCAGTGGGTATGAGTACTTTACATCAGAAGTTCCCCCATGAGATGATGTGCAGCATACAAATGCAGGAGGCCTCGTGGTATTTACCCTAGGATACCTTTAATATAGGTCAGGGGCCCAGACTCTGTGTCACAAGGTTTGACATAGGATGATCTGATTTAGACAAGCTGGGAGGCGTTAAGAAGCTTTCAGATTATCATGCATATCTTACCCCCTAACTATGGCCAGCTATTGCAGCTATATGAATTATGAACCAATAACCAATGACATAACCACCTCCGTTCAGTGCAGAAATGAAGAGAATTATTAGTAATAGCTGTTGTCGATACTTTATCACAATTACAAATAAAAAAATGGCGCCCCCCGGTGGGGCCATGTATATCCATTCAATTCACTGACTTGACTATAACTGTGAAAAAGGTAGAGGTAATGTCTGGTGAATTATTGGATATTATTCCCAGAGTTTCACGTGTATGTGGGCTTATTACCAGGAAACAGGAAGAGCACGCCACAGCTAACTCATTCTGTGCCATATAAAAAGACAAAGGATGTGCGTGCTGTTTCACTGCTAGCTGTCAAAGCTTCAAACAACACGCTTGTATTTCCCATTCTCTCCAGCACACGACCGGTAGTCATGGCCGTATCAAGGCAGTATCATCCTGCTCCTCTCACATCACAGCCATTGCTAATCAACCCATTTAATTAACAGCTTCTTCCAGTGTGGGTCTAAATGAGTTCTCTAATGAGTGCCTGGATGTGAGGTAGGGGCCGGGGAGGGGGGGGGCACTCGCTTTCTTTTCTATGGATTACAAGTGCAAACTAGCCCTCGAATTTAGCACCCTAATGACAGAAACTGAAAGTTTGAAACCCTAGTCAAGGTCCCTTGAGTGCCCGTGCCCAGAGCCCAAAAATGACTCCTTTCCCTTGAAATCGTGTTCATATCCAAAACTTGGAAAGTGCCCCCCCCCCCTCTGGGGTAGGGGGTCTGTGGTGGGAAACATAGTAACTAATAGTAGATTCCTCTGTAGTAGTCCTTCAGCAAGAGGTCTGCACCACAAGTGATTTTTTATCTTAGTGGTGTAACTTGAGGCATGTTATGGAGTTAGGCAAAAAAAAAAAAATGTTATGGAGTTACACTATTAAGTTGAAAATCATTCTAATGACTACTGGCTAAATTTAAATCCATAACACAAAGACTTGTTATGGTGAGACAAGAACAAAACCACCGCAGTCAGGAGTGGAACCACATTAACTATAATTTGCTATCAACTATAATTTGCCGGTTATATTCAGAAGGAAATCTTAAAAGCCTAGCGTGAAACTGACCCGGCGGAAAGCAAAAATCAATCGGGGGTACATTAAGAACATGATCTCCCACTAACTCTTGTGTTTTCAGTCATTATAGGCTAAACTGACCATCAGAGAAAATAGCAGATGTAGAGTGGGTGGAATCTACCCTGTAAATGTTTCGTTCCATCAATAGGGAGATGACCGTGTTACCCTTGTAGCTATTTTGAAGGTTCTCCCTATTACAATAAACCCCTCATTCATATTAGACAATGAGTGACATCCAGCATTTGTAATGTGTGGGCAGAAGGATATCTGATTTAACATACATACAGGATACATTGACTATTCTGAGTTTGGGTATTGCACATGGTGGCACATTTTACTACTAACATAGTGCTTTGCATATAAGGCGCATGCCACGTATAAGATGTACCTTGAGTTGGAAGTGATAAGGCGAACCTGGACACAGCCTCCGCCAGCGTCTATTGATACTCAGTTCAATAGCCTGGGATCAGCTCTATATTCCACTGAATGTGTATTCTAGTTTATTACCTAATTACCCTCTTTGATCTAGATAAGAATCTGATGATCTGGGATGTGTATTCACTCCCCAAGCTGATGTTGGGTCACTGCTTAAGTGAAGCAGCTGCTTGGAAAGTGCAGCTTCAGCCAGGCGTCGATCAACTCAGATAAAGGGATGCGGCCAGCCCGTAGTGTGCGAAGGGCTGGAGAGTGCGAGCCTGACCTGGACATTGATTTTGGACAGTTAAGTACTAATTTAATGTAATTTTGACCTGCCTATGAGGCACAGCCCTTCTTTTCAGGCATGTGAAATGCCGAAAATGAAATAATCTGAAGCATACTCTATGACTTCAGATAGATAATGTTTTACAACAGGATAGTTATTAAAAGGGGTCCGTTAATCAATATTATAACAATCTTTTGGTGTCCTGCCTTTAAACTTGACATTGGGATAGTGAAATATATTCCAGAATATGCCAAGAGATCAGCTATATAATGTCAGACGCCCCCCCCCCCTCCCTCTATATAAATGGTCTCCCAAGATATCCCAAGTGTCAATTTATCTAATTCCATCTCCAAAATGCTTTTCAGTTATTTACAGTAGTAATTGTATGAATACTATGGGCTGTACTATAGTACCTTGCGAATAAGGTGCGGCTTACCTGTATGGATAGCTGCTGTGCCTTTAATATACATTCCTAGTAAACCCAAGAAAAGCGGCATCTATGGAAAGTACTACATTGGCCAAAATTTGGCCCTAGGTGCACCTTATATGTCTTGCATGAAGTCAAGATGCACCTTATAATGTGCGCTGCACCAACATACGCAAGGCATTATGGTAGTGATTACGACAAAGACTTTAACAACACGATCTGGGAAATAACTATAATTTATTGAAAATGCATCACATCCCTTTGTTCTCTATCACAACGAATTCCAAATATCTAGTAATACGAATTCCAAATATCTAGTGATTATTTCTTCCTATAGCGAAACAAAATATTTGAAATTCTACAGATGTTCACAAGTTCATTTCTTGACCTTCAATCAGTTTGTTAGAAAGGCTACTGTCAGAATCAAGCATGACGTTAGGTACTAGGGATGCTCCAAGCTGCACCATCCATACACTAGCACTAACTGTACCATGTACCTGCTCTTCATACAGGATCAGTTGTTTCCAGAATCCTGTATTAGGATCTATAATGGATCGACAAGATTTCACATGCCTATATGCATCAGCGAGACTCATCCCATTCTCCTTCATTAAGTAGGCGATACACACTGTAGCCGATCGACTCATACCCATCACACAATTAACGAGTGTTCTACCACCAGACTCTTTGACACTTTTTATCTTCTCAACACAAGAATTGAGATGACTTAGTATATCAAAGTCCTCTTTATCTCTGATAGGCACTGTCGTGTATTCTAGTTTAGGGATCAGTTTAAAGAGCTTTGGCTTAAGGTCAGTGACATTGATGATATTAGTGATGCTGAGAGTAACAAGTGCGTCCTCCTTGATGGCAAGGTAACTACTGAGGTACAGACTGTCTGTTATCTTGGAGATGAAGTGAGGATCCATACTACCAGGACAGGAAGACGTGAATTAGTCTTGTGCATAAGGTACTGCAGTAAATCTCGACTGTGATAGCCAACTGCCTGCCATGAAATATAAAATTCTGATCGTTATATAATTACACAGGGTATACATACAATAGGATTGAATTCTGTCTAACTGTCGCTCATAGATCTTTTACACCCTAATATTCATTTCCAGATACAAATCTATTGTATGAAAGGCACTGCAGACACATGTATTAATCTCACAACTCTATTTACTGACAATCTAGAAATAATTTGGAAATATTGCCTACCAGGTATATATCATAGAATGAGGATGTCTAAACACTGCATTGTTGCATTGAATCTATCACTTATACATATATATTTTAAGGCAAGATTACCAAACGATTCTTTTTACCCTATGCTCGACAGGCACTGGAGCTTGAGGCATTCTTTGACATTAATTGACAATTATTTCAAACCTGATAACATGTTTTATGTAGCGGTACATATTGTTACTGCACCATGTACCAGAAAACTGAAGATACAACATCTGCAACAGCCACACCAACTAACATCAACATATACAACATTACATTAGACTGCCTTACAGCCCATCGCTCGGTAAAATCATTTTCTTTTCTCATGATATCTGGTAAAAATCCAATGTCATACGGCAACATTTCTACTGTCGTCTTTCCATGCAGTTTTTCTTCGTACTCTACCATCTGAGCCCAAAAACCGTGGTTTGGGTTGATAACACTCCGCGCTTTCTTTACATGGTCGTATGCGGCGCGGAGCACCATGTCATGGTATTTCATCATGTAGACTATGCATACAGTCGCAGACCGACTGATGCCCATCACACAGTGCACTAAAGTGCGACCACCTTTCCTTTTAATTTCATCAATCTTGTCAGCACAGGTATCAAGGTGTCTTAATATATCTGCTTCGTCACTATCTCTTATGGCTATCTGAGTATGAGTCAAGTGAGGTAGACCCTCAAAGGAGACACAGCTTCTTTCTTCTGTTACATTTATGATGTGAGTAATGGAGAGGTCTCTTAGGGCTTCTTCAGTAATACTTTGGTAACTTGAAAGATACAAGGACTTGGTAATTTCTGACAACGGTTTTATGATCAGGAACTTCATGGTTATCTATTTTTCAATGCACAGACTAAAATAGAGTGAGTTTTTGACACTAGGAGACAGTTTTGAATGATTGAAGTGACGATTTTGTCTACTACAAGTCCAGAAAGTACCGGTACCTCAGTCTAGCATTACATCAGGCATTAATATACCTCGTACGAGAACCATGTGGACACTACCTGTGCCTTTCCCATGGACCTGTTCTTCATAGAGAATCAACTGTTTCCAAAATCCTGGATTTGGGTGAATATAGGGTCGACAACTTTTCACATGCTTGAAGGCATCGGCCAGACTCATCCCCTTCTCCTTAATCATATAGGCGAGACACACTGCTGCCGATCGACTCACACCGAGCGCACAATGAACAAGTGTCTTGCCCCGAGATTTCTCGACAACGTTAATCTTTTGAACACATGTATCAAAATGGCTCAAGATGTCCGATTCCTCCACATCTCTTATAGGTACTCGAGAGTATTCCAGACGCGGGAGCCTGGTGAAGGGTATGTTTGGTTTAACCTGGGTGACATTGATGATGTGTGTGATGCCCAGGTCAATAAGGCGCTCCTCAGTGATGGCTATGTGACTACTCAGGTACAGGGAATCTGTTATCTTGGAAATTGCAGGTGGGCACATCCTACAAGGACAATTAAAAAGTAGTCATTCCAAGCTCCAGAGCACTGGAGTCCTTAGTAACATGCCATTCCATGTTAAGGGCTTACTCCAATGGTCCATGCATGATGAATACAGTCAATCAATACTTTTTATGAGTAAAGTGTTTGGGTTGAACACACAGAGAATCAACCTTGATTAGTAGTTATCCAAGGATATCAAATCACATGCAGTATAATGCCAATGGGTTTTAACTTGAATAGACACAGCAAAATTCAATTCGGGCTATTTTGCAAGGTTCCTTCTAGATATTGCTAAGCTATCCACTTCTCATTTTATACTGCATTCTAGGCAGAGCTACCGTATTGTCGTGAATAAGCGCCCAGGCGCTCATAGATTTGGAGGGGGCATTACACCCGGCCCTTATATAAGACAGGCGCTTATTTAAGGTCTAGTTTTCAGTGCTTAAGGTATATTTCATGACCCCCATACCCCGGCGTTTATACAAGACCGGCGCTCATTCAAAACCCGGCGCTTGAAAACGACTATACGATAATAAGAAATATCATCTATGCCACGTGGTTGTGGCTCATAGTAGAATGTCCATCGTGGCAATGACTATCTCTACCTCTATAGGCATGAGTCAACTATGTACGCAGTATTACATCACCAGAGGTTACAATACAGAACATACACATTATACATGTCGTTCCCGCAGTGGCGGATTTAGACGGGGGGCGCGGGGGCGTGCGCCCCCTCCTTTTTGTCTGTACTTAAGAGTTTATTTCCTTACATAAGACCTCAAAATTTGCCCAAAATGAGGGTGTGCACCCCCTCCTTTTCCAAAACCTGGATCAGCCACTGTTCCCTATATTGACAGAACTCTATGCCTTTACTTCTAAACGGCATATCGCTCAGTAAGAGGTCAAAGGCATTGACTACATGGCCATTGCTTCACTGAATTCAATATGGAGAATTCTCACTAACACGGGGGTCAAACCAATACATTTAAGAACATCCATACTATGGTATATATTCCATATCTCTGAACATATAGCCCTATTGGGGAATATATTATGATCACATCCAAGATCTGTGATCATATAAGCCTCTAGCATACAGCATTTTCTAGACAGCTAACAATAGGAATACTTTAAGCACTCAAAGCACTGTATCGTCATGAAAAACCACCCGGCTTATTTAAAATCTGGCGCTCAAACATGACGATATGGTAACACTTCAACAAATATTATAGATTTATAGACCATGCAGTAACACAGTAATGAAGTCATATTACCAGGTATGTTAGTTCGTTGTAAAGCAATTTACCTAGCATTGGAGTTGTCCTTGTTTTATTATATCTGCCGGGAAAATCATGACAAAGAACTTAAGAAGCATATCAAAGCACTTAAATAATTAAAGATTTATACATGTACACACATGACATTTGCCTTAAAGGGTAGCCACTCTTGTAGCCCTACGAAAGGAGAACGGCCCACCCGTGACTCAGATGATACTCAGTCTACTTAAAGGGGGGCTAGCACGGATAAGATGTACCCGCATTAGCAAGTCACGTGATCACCCCTTAAACAATCAGGGTGATGCATTTTTTTAGCTGGTACCCGAGAATTTGTGAACAATCTTTTGGCAGGTACCCATGTTGAAATTCGGAGTGCTAGGCCCCCTTTAAAAATATATGGCCATAGACTGGTCTATGTCCCTGTGCTAACAGTAGTACCGAGGTACACATGAATGAGGCAGGGACCTTTAATTTAAAGTTTAACTTTTACAATCAATCTACTTTACTGTCATATCCGAGGAAAAAGTAATTTGAATACTCTTACTATTTAAACAGACCAGCTTTTATGGTAAATACTTTAGGGTGAGATCCACTAGTGGAACTGAGAACTGACTCCTGAGACTGAGAGGGGTAGATTAAATCTTGATCCCCCGGTGAAGGGTTCGAAAAAAATTCTTACATTCCCAGCCCCCCTCCCGCCGGTTGTTGAAAAATGACCACTCCTTAGGCTAGGAATAACACCCCAGTACCTACTCCTACAAGCCCCTATCTGTCACCATAGTAAATCAGTTAATATGATCTTCTATTTGCAGACCGTCCCATTGTCAAAATTGATTATATTCCAGTATTAAGGGTGAAAGTACCCAAGGAATCAGAATTTGTGGGCAGTGATTGGTTTAATATCTTATCAGTTCTCAAGGGGTATGGATGTGCATAGAGTGGAATTTCTATAAAACCTTGAAATATAAAATGCTAAATATTTTTGCAACTTTTTTTTTTAACTTATATAGGGATAACCACAAACGTGTATACTTTTAGAATCTTTGATCAGCTATTCATTATCCATTATCCCAAATTCGCCCAAAGCTAAAGAGTATAAGAGAGTTGAGTAAAAAATCCAAGAATTTGAGGTAGGTTATCACACTGCCATTTAGAATTTTTTTTACTTTCCAACATGATCTATAATACTTAGTTCCTTGTGGGGCAAAATATAGCCCCTTAATTGCCAAACTGTTGTGCTTACAGTGATATAATTGGTTAATCTCTATGATTATTCAATCAATTTTAATTTGAAATTATTAAAGTAAAGCAAGGTCTAAAATGTGTGAGTTCCAGTGCAGCCTGTGCACAGTGTGCAGGGACTGATAAGGGCCACAATGGCTGTGAATCCACTGACAGAAAATATTATAGAAATTTCATATTCAAGTTTCAAGTTTAAAAGGTTTTTATTTTCTAGGAAAGAACACGAAGTCATCCTTTCGACGATCTCCCTGTATGTCAGCCCCAGGGAGCAGTACAGACAACAGCTCCTTCACTTTTATGAAAACTTTACCATTATACAGCATCTATAACACAGGTCTGCAAAATTTACATTAGGTATCAGTTTCATAACAACAACACAACCACACTGATGACACTTACATCTAGTGGACCAGGGGTGTGAAATCCTAAAATACATTTCCTCTGAAGCTACTTCGCAATGATTTCCAGTTTTTTTTACACTAGATAAAGGTCATTTAAATACTCAATGGTATACATGCCATCTTCTCTCATACAGAGTCGCTAAGAACTATCCATGGGATATTCAAATTTCTGATTTTGAACGACAATAGATCTATACATTTGAAAAAATTCAAAAGACCCCCCCCCCCGCCCCCCATATAAATGGTAGTTCATTTTCTCAGTGGATTTGCACAGATCTCAGGAATGATCCCTGTGAGCATCAAAACGGCGGATTTCCGCGTTTCCTCTAGGCTCTAGTACCTATAGAGGGGACTACAAGGGCCAAGCCTCCATATACTAACCTGTGGCACATAGTCAACTGTAGGTATCAATCCCTCATAACTTCTGTTCAAATACAATTCCAGCAGCATTAGCCTAGGGAGTGGTAATTTTTTAACAACAGGGGGGGGGGCAAAAAAATTAGGGAGTGATCATTTTTTAACAACAGGGGGGGGGGGAAATTTCAGACCCCTCTAAGGGGGGGGACATAAAAATGGTCTTCCCTTCAGAGGGAAAAAGCGTGTGCGCGACTTTAGAATAAAAGGGGGGCGGAAAAATTTCAGACCCCTCGGAGGGGGGGTGGAAAAATTTTCACTGCGCACGTGTGGAATTTCACCGACCCCCCCCCCCCCCCCCCCGTTGTTAAAAAGTGACCACTCCCTTAGATTATTCAAGTTGACAGCTTTCCGGTGGTGTAAAATAATCCGGGAAAATCCAGATAAAAAGTTTGTCATGTTTTCTCTACTTTAATAGCAGGTACCCTATAGGCTATACTAGTCAGACAAATGCAATAATACTGATCAATGTGAGATAGGTGTTTAGCCCACCACATGCTTGATCTGACGTGATTATTCGGATTGTACTATAGTCTGTACTACTTACCAATTCTTGAAATCACAGATCTTGATTCCTGCTCTTGTCCCAACGCTTCTAAAACAGTTTTCCTGATGGGGTGATTTCCCAACACCGTTGTTATGTCCTATCTATGACATCACAACGTGGGGGAATCCCGACGCCTCTGAGGTGTGGCCACCTAGTGGAAAGAGTGGAACTACAAATTCCCGCCGGCACTCTAATACCCTGAGCATATCGTAGGCAGACCGGAGCACCCGTTATTTGACATAGCGTAGCACTCTAACATCATAGCCTAGCCTGGAAACCTTAGTCGTCTCGCAGAACGTGTGAGGTTGACTGATTAGCTGCCTGCGTTTGTACCTACACTACAGACAGATCTCAGCTACTGCCCTTTTCTCCCTAGATGACTGGGCCCTTAGTAGAACGGATGGGCAATTCTCATTGGTCAGTGAAATGGGTAGTGTGGCTCAGGAGATGCACGTCCGTGCTCAACTTCTCCGGCGACCTAGTTTGGTTGGCAAACTAAGCCTTCTCCCCTAGGGTACCATTTTGACCAAAAATCGCCGTATTCATACGCCGCTGGTGTCATCCAGTCCTTCAACCAGGTGTTGGAGGTGCACCAGAAACCAGCAACTGCTTGTACTCATCTGTCAAGCATATGTTCACTAGTCACCAGCAAAGAAAAGTAGTACCTCCCAGCATGCCTGTGTACCAGTGACGTAATCGGTAGACTACGAGATGGGGCCAGTGTGGTCCGTGCTAGGTGTACATTGTACTGGGAGGGAGAGGGGGAGAGGAAGGGGGCCGGGGAAGGGGGAGGTGGAGGGTGCAGTCGGAGGGAGAGGACTTAGGGGGCCAATACAAATGCGAGTTCAATCAGATTCTTATCTGGATCAAAGGGGCAATAAAACAATTAAGTATTTAGCAGAAATACACAACCAGAGTATATGGTGTGAAGGTCGTATCAGTCTTGGCTGATACCTGGGGGAGTAAATGCTCGGGTACCAGGTTACAACCCCAGGTATCAGTCGAGGCGTTCGGGCAGCGGTTTTCGATCAATATGCAGTGCATGCTGGGATGGGGTGACCTCGAACGCTAACTACACTACCTTAGCTTGTTCCCTCCACCCCCTTCCCACCCAGCCAGGTCTGGCTAGGTACCAGTCACTAACTATGCTTGGGAGTGTAGTAAGTTGACTCAGGGATCAACATTGACCTACATGGGGAGGACCAATGGTGGGTGGCCTTACAAACCAGCATTGATCCCTCGGCCGTACTCCGAACGCCTCGTGTCAATGCTGATATGACCTTCACACTACAGAATGTCAATGTATGTACAGGCTAATTACTTAATTTATTGCCACTTTGATCTAGATAAGAATCTGATTGATCTTGGGTGTGTATTGGGACTACCACATGTATTATGTAACCTCACCCCTCTTCCCTTAGTATACGGACTTAGCAGGATCATTTATTAGCCAATAAGATAAACCCAACGATTCACTGCGGTCCTCTCGAGGGCCGACTGGTACCCACCTGATAGGTCTTATCAGTAGAACTCGCTGGTAACAAGCTCTAGTAATGGCGGTGCCCATGGAGCGACCTGCTAACTCGGAATACCGTAAAACCTCGGTCATAAGCCGGCCACGGTCATAAGCCGGTGGGTGAGTTCAGGACAAATTTATAAGCCGATTTTGGTCCATTATAAGCTTTTGCAAACCCCCAGTCATAAGCCGGGGGGCTAGTTTAGGCCCCTGACCCCCCTTACCCCCCCCCCACTAAAACCAAAAAACCTCACAACTTTTGGGGCAATTTTGTGGAAATTGAGAGTATTTTACAGAGATTTTTCTACGGTAATCTATGAGATTTGATTTATTTATTAAAGAACAGACCTAGAAATGAACTTTCAGAAAAAAAAGCTGTCTTATTTATTAAGTTATTTTTATTTCTTTTAAAATATGGTTAAAAAACTTCTAAACTGTTGGGAAATCCCGGTCATAAGCCGGGGGTAGACTTTGGGAGAAATTTAGAAGCCGATTTTAGTCAAAAATAGAAAAAAAAAATCCAGCTTATGACCTGGGTTTTACGGTAATACACATAGCGCGGACGTGCATCTCCTGACTGACACTCACCCCTCCATTGACCAATGAGCATTCAGTCTGGTCATTCTACTATTAAAGGGCCCGGTCATATATGGCCGACTACGCAGTAGCTGAGATCTGTCTGTTGTGTAGGTACAAACACAGGCGGGAGTTCAGTCTAATCAGAGCCCTGAATAGGGCATGTAAGTCCCATCATTCCGTGCGAGAAATATAGCCTCCAAATTGGATAGAAAGTTTGGTGCGCAATGGTTCGTGGCCATAGGCGCTGACAAAAATATTAATCCTTCATAACTACTAATTTCTTATGAGCTACCCTTCATATGCTTGTGCGTTTTTTTTTTTAAATTTTTATTTGTTAATTAAGCGCTTTCGTCCCATGAGATGGGTCGCTTTTTTGTGCCCTAAGAAGATACAGTCTGAGCCATCATCCTTTTTAGGGGGTATAATATAACATTACATCAAGGGTTACATGGAAATGTAGCTGGCCATGAATCAAATGCATACTAATGTAGTGACAGATTAATTTACGACATGACAAAGCAAATAATAATGTTTTAAACAGTTTAGACCACACCAAAAAAATAAGTTGGTCTACGGATTTTGGTTTTGAAAAAATGGTGCGAGCGAGCAAATTTTTTTCTTTTTTTAATTTCCACGTCCGCACTCGGCATTAATCCCTGCGATAACTGATTAAACAGATTTTCTCCAATGTCAGAGAAGTACTTGTTTATATAGTCAGATACCTTATCCAGCATGATCGTAGCTCCAGTGAAGCGGTCCCTTAATTGTATATTGGAGTGAGTGACTCTAGGGTTAACTAACTTATTTATTTCCCTCCAGAAACCAACTGGGTCATTTCTATATTCATGTAGCAGCTTATTGACCCAATCTCTTTTACCATTATTCTGGTGACCTTGTATTCTGTTGCGCAATCTACTTATTTCTTTTACATTATTCCTACTGTTATTCATTATGTCAATAGAGTATTCTTTTGTGTTTATGGTAGCAAATCTCATATCACGGTATGTCATTTGTAAAAAAAAAAAAAAGAAAAGAAAAGAAAAAAAAGACCAGTTGATTTGTCAACTTTGAAGTAAGAATAAGCCACAACAGAATAAAAACGATAAAATAAAAAGTTAATACCGGTACGTGTAATTATTTATTTTTATAAAAGATATATTTCTTTACAACAGCAAATGCACACTAAAAAGGACAATATCAGACATGCACCATTTATGATCAGACTTACAAAAAAAAATGTTTTCCACAATCAAGAACAGTAACCAACAGGCAATTGCCTAATCAAAATTATGTTTAATATAATGTATCTTGTTTTAATTCAAGTCCTTTCTTGTCCAGACATTAATCACGTGTGTGAAACTGGCTTATGGTTCTGTCCAGCAGAGTAACCACATCGTACATTATGATGAATTATTGAATAGATATTTTTGATTTTGGCAATAGCATATCCACTTGTTTCCCGATTCCAATGGCCACCATTTATTTAGATCTAGTATTCTGCAAATGCACAGTAAAATAAAGGAGTGATTCATTAAGTAAGTGTACCTGAAGGATTCGACTTATCAATCTCCAGAGATATAGACACATAATTTGGATTAAGTGATAATAACAAACCACCTTTCACGTAATTATCTGTATCTAAGAGGGTATGTCGGCCCAATATTGCTCGTAAAAACATTTTATGATCTGAATGCAATAAAAGTTTTTGAAGTTAAAATTGAATTGATATCACATATGCGTTCTAGGCTACTTGAAGGTATCACATGTTGCTTTGGTAAAAGCAAAGATATCTTTAGAATAGAGGCAACCCTTGCTTTCTCGAATTTCAAAATTGTCAGGAAAATTGTCTGAGGAAGGTTTAATATGGTTTTGTCAATGAAAAGAAAACTTTTCAAACTCAAACTCATAATCCTAGAATTCCATATCATATACAACACAATAGAGTCGTCACCTTTTCAGCAGAAGGGCAGTACAATCCGCTGGCTCTGGGGGTTAATCAGTGTATCTAAACTTAGAACGACATGCCTTCAGGTTGGTCCGATACTTTGTAGTTAGGGTTGATGTTTAATAGAGAGCATATCTGAAATAATATAACACAGATGAAACGGCCTCTATCCATATTTAAAATGAGTGAAAATGAAAAAAAAAAAACAAGAATACTGGGATGAGCATTATTGATATTTGGATAACTGTGTATCATAAAATCATGTACCGACATGTGTATCTTACCTGCTTAAACTTTGCGCGGATTTCCTGTACTTTTTCTAGGAGATTCGGGTTTTCTGGGTCATTAAGTGGAAACTCATCGATGAGGCGTATCAGAGAGGATATTGCCTTTTCTTTCCTGCAGCAAAAATGTTCATGACAATTAAAAAGAAAATCCTAAAAAAGTTTTTCCCTCCCCCCCCCTCATGGGTCTGAAAAATCCCACTCTCTGGACAGGAAACGGACATATTTCTAAGGTTGGCCTAGGTTTTAAATAGGAACGTATCTATACGTCTTAAAAATGCTTGAAATCAGGGAAGAGGCTGAAGACTTCCATCCCTAAGTAACGTTAAGCACAGATATCTATCCAATACAGTTGTACACAAGTTGTTACTACTGAATATTTAATCACGTTTACGTGCATCTTATAAACTTAATAAAGTGTTTACCTGGGCTTCATTTTCTCTACCTTTGCTAGTACTCCTTTCCAAGTGTCAATGAATCCCAAATAAAAACCAAGCTGGAAATAAAGATCGCCATTTCAGTATCAACGGTATTGCTTGAAATTGATGACCTGGCGACCCAATTTGTATAATGGCATGCAATAAGCATTGGTCAAAGCGATTGAGCACAAAAATACCCCAAATGTTAAACCCCTTCCATATTACCATAGGTTCTGTATAGAAATGTATATCAGTTGGGAACTTGAAAATGCCTGAAAGCAGGGGGAAATCTAAAGACATTCATCTCTGAACGAATAATCTTTATAACGAATAGTGGGAAGCATTATAGTATTATATAGTCAAGTGACTGACCTCAGCCCCTATCCTAGAACCATGTGTTCTTCCAAGTTTGTAGCCATCCTCGTACCCCTGCTTTTGTCCTCGGGCTGCACCTTCAGTGAAACCACTTTGATGGAAACTGTAACAGAATACCCCAAATGGATTTTTTACTCATCTATCAAATTGAATCATACTTCGTTTTAGGTTTTCACTTTGAAGGGGATGAAGTCCTTACCCTTAAACATCTGACAAGTACCAGTACCGGTATTTACATGTACCATACCGGTAGCTGAAATGATGTGCATAGAAGGGCTCTAGACCCCTAAAATCGACATGGCAACATGGGCATTTTTGAGCCTAGTGACATGGGACATTGGAACTTTCTAAAAAATCGAGGGACCCCTCATCAGGGGCCCCCAATAAGGGGTCCCCATAGAGCTTTGCTACCTAGATATAGAAATGCTACAGATGATTTGAACATAAACTTGCAATAACCTCCCATCCCACATAGTTCATGCCAGGTCTCCCTAATAAAGGGAGTGATCATTTTTTAACAACAAGGGCATGAAGGGGGGCGGCGGATTGGCGCGCAGACACACAGAAAAAAAAATTGCTCTCCCCCCCTATATAGGAAAGGAAACGTGCCCTCTAAAGGGGGGCTAGCATGGCGAATTTCTACATGGGTACCTGCCCAAAGATTGTCAATAAATTTGCGGGATCCAGCGAAAAATTTGCGGTGCCCTAATTGGTCAATGGGTGGTCATGTGACTTGCTAAGACGGGTACGTCTTATCTAGCTTAGAAATCGAAACTCTCATCTCTGTTCCGCCGTGAGAGTGAATACATGAACGATGATCCCAAGGAACGATGATCCCAGAACGATGATCCCACCTTTTGAGGAACCATGATCCCATCCTAAAGAAATGATGGCCCCACTTTTCAAATATGCCCATATTGTATTTCTATCCTACCCCTGAACATGTTAGGGAGTGGTCATTATTTATCAACAGGGGGGGAGGGTGGGTTTGAGGGGGGGGCGTAAAATTTTCAGACCCCTCCCGAGGGGGGGGCTAAAAAAATTCACCCTCTTTTTAGCAAAAAAGCCTGTGCGCTACTATAGATCAAAGAGGGGCGCGAAAACTCTCCGCGCCTCCGGCGCGGGGGGGCGCAAAAAATTTTGACAGCCGTCGAGGGGGGCGTAAAAAATTTCTGCGCCTCCGCGCGAAAACCCACCACCCCCCCCTGTTGATAAATAATGACCACTCCCTTATTGACAAAGTGGCATTTAGATGAAGATTTTTACATGAAATCTAGGAAGAATTTGAGAGTGACAGTATAGTGACAGTAGGACTACGGTAAGTCTAAGAACTCTGAAATGTGCTGATCACTGTGATTCTGTACTGTGATGTATGAAATGTGTGATATTATTCATTATTTCTTTCAATTTCAATGCATAAATCATTGAAAGATTTAAAAAAAAAAAAAAAAAAAAAAGTAATTTCGGACATTTTTAGGCATTTTTTGCCGTTATTATTCATCATTTCGGACATCTTTCCCACACTATTCATCATTTTGGACTTTTTTCCATTACTATTCATCATTTCGGATGTTTTTGCCATTGTTAGTCATCATTTCTATCAATTTCCATGCATAAATCACCAACAAATCATGAAATGTCATTGTTTTCGTGCCTATTTTGTAAGATTTAAAGGGAAAAAAATCAATTTCGGACATTTTAGGCATTTTAGCCATTATTATTCATCATTTCTATCAATTTCCCTGCATAAATCACCAACTAATCATAAAATACTAGTGCATAGGGCCAAGGGGTCAATAAACATTAGGGATGAGAGATATTCTAAACGTACTGTTTACAGCGCCTCCCTCTACTGGAGTGTAGTCACTGTCTTAGTGCCGGCCATGGCGTAAAACTGTACGCATATCATTACGTCAGTGATGTGGCTGAGTTGTTAGGCTGGTATCCTGCAGCAAAATCTAGTCCCATAGAGTTTCACCCTAAACATGTTGTAAGTTATGAATATTGTGCATTTTTCTTTAGAAGTTTGTCCTATGGAGAGATCCAAATTAGTTTTCCCCTTCAATTACTAGCAATTGTTATGAAATTAATAAAATTGCTAACACTGTCAGTGAATGCTCCCCCGATCTCCTCGCCGATAGAAATGCATTGTTTACATCTCTGTTCGGGTATTTTGAGAGGATCTGGGCATTAATAAGCCTTACGAGGCCTTATATCTAATCTCACTCTACTTATTTGTAAAATATCACACCCTTTTTTCACATAGATTGTCAGTAATTTAGCATCAAACTTTAAAATAGTGCAGGAGTGCCGCATCATGTCGGCCATGACAGAGGACTTGACACACTTTCATTTCATTGGTTGGTTTGATTCTCCCAGAGTCGCATGGGATCAGAGATACGTTCATTGAGAACGTGAGCTGGTATTAGAGTGATATTCTAAAGTGGGATCATCATACCTTAAGATGGGATCATCATTCCTGGGGAGGAGAAAATGAGATCATCGTTCCCATGGGATCATCATTCCTTGGGGTCATCATTCCAGTAACCGTGAGAGTTTAGAAAAGCTCTTTTTTTCCGGTGGGTGAGGAACTCTCTAGTCAGGAGGGGTGAATGCAGAGAGTTCCAACCTACTTCCAAGTCTATTTATACCTTCACCACTTACCTCCGGTGATCATGGGATTGCAGCTTGGTTGGGAATGTCTTTGGGAAATGTGTTCTAAAATTTTATAGATCAGACATCCTGATTAAAAATTTGGTGAGTCTGTAGTCAACAAATCAGGTTATTCAGGGAACTTAAAATTCATAAGGAATTCCAAGTATAAGTGGCCGAGAATCTGCTGTTTTTGGGCAGGTACGTGGGCTGTCACCCACCACCGGCACCGGAAAAGAAGAGCTTTTCTAAACACTCACGGCAGGACAGAGATGAGAGTTTAGTTATCTAAGCTATGTCTTATCATGATAGCAGCCCTTTAAAGTTTTATTCTATTAAGTTTATACACCCAGGCTTTTTCCAGAACACTGAAAACCGGTGAAATTATTTTGACCCTTTCAAACCCACCACCCCCCCCCCCCCATTCAGCACTCCTTATTATAAAGAGAGTGCTCATTTTTTTAACAACAGGGCTGGCTGACAGGGGGGCTGGTGGGTTAGTGCGCGGACGCACGGAAAAAAAAAATTCAGCCCCCCCTCCCAAGGGGTCAAATCCCCCCCACCCCGGTAGGCCAGAATCCAACATGTATACAAGTCTATAGTGGCACAAACACATGGCTATTCAGAACTAAGTACTCCCCGTCAGTTCCTGGAAATTGTCCCTCCTATTCACAAACATGTAGTTTTCATATACATCAGCTTATAATGACTGAAGCATGAGATATATCTAATATATCTGACATGTTTATCTTGAGCTTAGATATCACTACCTCAATGGCCTCCATTGTCAACATGCTTGGGGTGCTACCTGGTGTTAGCCTTCTTTTGAAACATAGGACTAACTCTTAGGCGCATTTCGCCAATCTGCGCCGATTGCCAATTTCGCTTTGCGCCATGCACAAATGGTGCGAGTTTTCAATAAAGTTTATAAAGATTTCCTTAAATTCATTTCTCTTGCACATTTAGGAGATGAGTATTTATGTTTGCCAACAGATTGTATGAGCATACACATCTTTATCACTTTATATATATAAAATATCTCAGACATGTCAGACCTGCTCGCAGATACACGGATATTGGTGCTTTGTGCAAAATTGGAGCTTTGCGCGGCGCCGATCTTGCCCAATTTGCAAATTGCCCTGCGCTGTTTGCAAATTGTGCCGATTGGTGATTTGCGCGTGACACTAACCAACCAAGAATAGTGTAGTCTCTTTGGCACTAGGTGGCTACATCTGGCATCAAGATGGCCGACAATGTTTTGCAGTAAAGGGAGGGAGATTTGAAAATCACCTGGATTATTATTTATCACAAGTATTTCAAGTGCTTGTGTATTGCCCGGGGTGTATTGTGAATCTTTGGATATATATTGAGGGAAGTGTTGGTGGAAGCATTTGACCTGACAGTAAGTACTTCTGTGAGAACTGGGCACTCTGCCACTGCCCACTCTGAGTCTGGCAGAGTAGATAGACTACCAACAGACACCTTTGGATCCTGCCTGTAAACAGGCAGGTATTTCGGCCTACCCCCCCTTAAGACTGGAAGGACCGGAAAATTCTGACCCCCCCCCCCCGGTCAAGGGGTTGAAAAAATTCTGACCCCCCCTCCCCCATCAAACTCACCTGTTAAACAAGAAATGCTGTTGTGACTGCGTAAAAAAACGCCTCCTGCCGTTAATGTCGGTATACCAGTGTTTGATAACATGTCTCATAAAAGCAGACATAAAGAAGATTTCACAATTATCAATTTCTCTATTCAGTAATTTTGTATTGTGAGACCTCATCACATGGGGCAAATGCAATCATCATAGCGCACTCCCATACCGCTTCGCAATACCGCCGCTACGCGGCGTGGGAGGCACTAAAAAATGATCCCTCCCTACTTGTACTTTTGTAGGCCTATATTTATGGAGCTTAACCCTATTATCGCTCAGTCAACACGGTTCTTGCTGTTGGTTATTTTAACATGCCATCTTGTACGGACTCGGTTATTAAATAGTTACATACCGTTCTTCTGCTAATACTATCTCATCAAATATGTCACCAGAACCTCCAACTTTCTTCATTTCGTGTATGATTTTGTTCACAGCTGTGTTTACTATTTACGCTTCGTCTCTTGAACGCCAGATGGCTCTGGTAGACGCGCGCAGCGGCGCGCCCAGCGAGCGAAACTAAATTCCCGCCTTGAGTTATGAGGTAATTTTGAGAACACATTCTGGTGATCATCGGACTCTGTTAATATTTTGTACCAGCTGGCCTATGCCAAAATTATTGCCACTAGAAATTTTATGCAGTAGACAAGCAAAAGAATTAAATGCACCCCACCCCGGTCCCCTGGTAAATAATGCCCATAGAGAGCTGGCCGCTCGACCTGGGCCCTGGGTATTGTGGATTGTCTTGAATTTGGAAATTGTGTAAATTTTGCCCCATCTTATGTACGGTACCGCAAAATCATATGAAGAGCATGTCCTAAACATGAACTTAGGGAGTGGTCATTATTTATCAACAGGGGGGGGTGGTGGGTTTGGGGGGGCGTAAAATTTTCAGACCCCTCTTGAGGGGGGGGGGCTAAAAAAATTCTGACCCCTCTTGAAGGGGGGGCTAAAAAAATTCACCCTCTTTTTAGCAAAATAGCCCGCACGCTACTATAGATCAAAGAGGGGCGCGAAAACTCTCCGCGCCTCCGGTGCGGGGGTGGCGCAAAAAATTTTGACTGCCCCCCCCCCCCCGTTGATAAATAATGACCACTCCCTTACCACGCGGAATTTATCCCTTTATGAAGTTCTGGTGTACGGTACCAAGTGGCTTAAGGTGGGTCGCTACCATTGAATCAACGATCCTAGATTTTCTTTAATTTTCTCCCAGAGTTATAAAAAATCATCTAGAATAAGAATACAAAAAGAAAAGAAGGGGGTCCCGACCTCCTTTTTTATCTTTAGATTTAAAAAAAAAAAATTATTTCCATTTTCACCTAAAAAATCAGGAAAAATGGACTATGATTTGAGAATTTTTTCTGCAACAACTATCTAACACAGAAATATTAAAACTCACAAGGTGAACGTTCTAATATCCTAATTTATCAAGAATTCATTTTTTCTCCAATTACATGGGATTCTGGGTAAATTTCTCACATTTTGGCAAAAAGGAGGATAAATTATCTATTTTTTTACGAGAAAAACGATTAGATCATCCATTTCTAGACATTAGATTTTTCTTAAAAATTTCTGAAATATTCTTCAGATAATTTGCTTTTAAATAGGAGTAATTTTGATAGGAGTCCCATGCATAATTTTTATACTTTGGGCCATTTGAAATAAAAAAAAAATATTTGAAAAATTAACTAAAATCCATATTCAAAGCACTGCATGATGGGTAAATTATATAAATCCTTGGAGAAACATTGTTTCATTATATGCTCTCAATCATTGTGAGCAGTATATCATAATTAAAGCATTGTCTAGGTCATATGAGGGGTAGAATTGTAAGGTCCAAAAGAATGTCAGAGAATGAAGAAAATAATTCAGATGTAAATATGCCAAAATTTAAGGTTGTCATAAAATGGACAGTTTTGATCAAAATCCCCTCAAAATGGACACGTAGGGCATTTTTAGGTATACATGTGCCTACCAAAAATGATTTCATTCTGAAGAAAAAAGACCTATATGTGCAGAAACCTGTGCTGCAGGCTCAATTTCAATGGTAGCGACCCACCTTAATTATGTTCATAACAACTGTAAAGAAAGCACACTTTTTTTCTATGTATAATCGTGGCGTATATGGGTACATTCATATCTCTGGTGTACTGGTAAATAAAACTTCAACAACAACTTTCATCAAGTTCTGGAGACAACCTCCACCCCTCAGTTTTGAATATTTCGCTTTTTTCCCCCTGCTTTTGGGCCTGCATTCCTATGACCACATGTACAGGTACTTTAAAGGCTATAACCAATATACATAAATGGCATCTAGTTGCAGCTTTACGTCTTAAGCCTTATGTTCTCGTCTACCACTATACCATGCATGCAATAACAAACAAGATTGTCTGGTGTCTGATGAAAAGTTTGGCAGGGATGAGAACACTCCCCCTATAGGGAGCACTCATATGTATGCATCACCTCAGGCATATCGGATGTTTTTGCCTGGCACTCAGAATATTCATAGAAATACTGACATGTGGTCATGTAGGTCTAGGAAAGAAATCGAAGGCTACATTTGCTTTAATACAGTACATTACATATTCCCATCAGGATCAAAGATGTTGAGTTAGGTAAACCCTGAGAAGAGACATTGATCAACCACACCCCATACCCACCCCACCTATAAAAAAAGAGAAAAGAAACAAAGAAAAAATGGCGAATAAAACTATACAAATAAGTAGAATTGTCGAAAACGGAAACCCCACGAAAAGTTTTGATTTTGTCATCCCGTGAATGCCATATAACGTGCACGTAGTGATAAAATGTAACTTGATACGTGTATATGTGGTGTATACAGCTTTTAGAAGAAGGCAATATGACTTGTCATTTTAGATTTTACAAATCCTGCATTTCCTATGTTATACTATCATAGTTCATTGTTATCTTGCACATGGGCGTGGGAAGCAGGGGGGCAGGGGGGACATGTCCCCCCCCCCCCCACACTTTTGGCCAACTCCTCAAAAGGTCAAAACTAAAAGGTCAAGCGAAGGGAGGTCAAAAATTGCAGAAAACCCCCCTGGTCCCACCCACTCTGAAACTGCTTCCCACGCCCCTGTTTGCATGTCACGAGTACATGCTGGTTTTCTACCACTATCTTCAATCAGTCATACATATCTGGAAACCATTTATTCACAAGTAGTGGAAAACAATAGATAGTGCCTTATGTTCATACTTTGTTGTAGTTCATTATAAATGATAAGTTGTGCCCCCCTGGGTTGTGACCGTAAATAAACTGGATAGATGTGACCGTTTTGGTGGTCTAGATGAGTAGACGTTATATTGACACCGAACCAAAATTCATTCAAGAAATAAACGTATTCTAAACAAATTTGAAATGTTTAGAACCCCTTAATTAGACAATTCAAATATATGAAACACCTAATGCCCTCAATAATGCTACAAACCATAAATAATTGTGGTGCATAAAATAATTGAGGTAGGTCCTAGATGTCCAATATCTCTATAGTTATTATTCATGTCCTAGTCTGTCCTACACCCACAAACCATACCATTCTGTTTACTGACATTTTAGTGCTGGCGTCTAAAAAAGCCCTACGTTCCCAGAGGAGATGGAAATAGGAATTCGTGTCACCATTCCATATAGTCAAAATAGCCTACATCTAGAACTCACAAGGGCCAACAAATTGTTGATTTATTTTAGAAATATACTGCAGAAACAAAGGATATATCACACGGCAATGCTATTATTACTGTATTGAGTAAGACACAGTCCTATTAAATTTTAATGTATGTATTTATATATAACATTGCATCCCCTTTCCCTAGCATAAGTCCTATCTTGTTTATCACCATGTATACTGTGGAAATAGATTATAACAATCATAATGCGGTCAAAGCAACAGTAATGAGGGGCTTGTTTTATAGAACAAGATCATTTACTGCACCCCAAACAAATTATCCCACAACGACGAGAACAGCAATGGTAATTGGACTACAAAGGCATATCCTGCAAATTACATTTATAGTTCATCTCTAGACTGACTGAAACAGCTACTTTGAACAGCCTATATCAATCATGTGTACTTCTAAGCAGCCATATATATCATCGGCTGACTCAAGACCCGGTGTATTAGCGTAGTAGAAATGTAAAATAGAATGTTATAATTGAACTTCTAATTATGTTGACTCTATGTAATAACAGTCATCACATTAAGACCTTCACTATGGTATATATGTATATATGTTGGAAAATTAGTCTGATTTCAGACTTACAATGTATCCTATATATAATCAGATAATAACTGCTTGTATAAAGTTATGATAGATACAGTTATCAATGATGCTTTTGATAATACAATTTTTATATTCCTTATGGCGCGTTAATGCAATGACTATATAGGTGGTACATTGTCGAACTGAGAAGATACTGAAAATCCTACCCTTTGCAGGGTGACAGCCATTGTGTTGCAATGACCATACCATGACACAATTCCTTGGCCATATGCATTATACACATGTACATACTTTAGTACCTGTCTATAGATACAGAAAAGGGTTAACATGGCAATCTGTGTCCTGCCCCAAATAAGCTGGCTTTTGCTTAGGCTACATAAGGCGATAGCCTATATATACATTATCAGGGCTCATATAGAAAACTCTGTGACAAATATGGAGGACCTGGTCCGGGTATATTGTGTAGAGTACATTGTATATGTACTTTGGAGATAATATACTGATGGACTTAAATCACCCCAACTATAGCATTCGATAACTGCCTCTCCAAATTAATGGTGTTTAATGACTGATAAGGACTACATTTTGCTATCAATCACTCACCCACCTAACATCACCTGGTAATCAAGTAATTACATGGGGATACTTGTCTGACTGATGCAAGTCTAACTGAATAATATGACAACCAGAATAATATAGAACTAAAACATGATGCTGCAATGGAACCTTCCGAAAAGATTGATAATATGATGTAATGCCGTCGCCAACATACCTAAATTGATGGAATACCATTGTGCCTAAGTTCCAGGGGCATGTTTCATGTAGAAGGTTATTGGAATGGTAGAGGACCTTCAATCACATTGGAATAGACTATACATTGTCATTCAGCAGTTCATATTCTGCTCCATTCAAGGAGATAATATATTACGCCCCCCTTTACAGACACTTGCAGCATACATAACTTTGTGTGACATAGCAGCCTTCTTGACAGCGACACTGTTGTGTGTCACTTTTTGTAGCTCTTGTGCTAGTTTGCAGAAAAGGGCTTATATATACAGCAGGCGCATCTTTCAGATAAGGGTACGGGACAACTTCTAAAAAAATTAAGAAATGCGAGAGAGAAATTTTTATATGTACCATCAACTATTAAATTTTGAATACTGTGTTACATGCAAATGCTTTGTGAAGATGGTACATACGACCCCCCCCCCCGTCACCCCTGCTGCAAGACACCAATCTTTTCTATAAGAAAAGAACATCCTTCATGCCAAAAAGATCCATAGTACGTCAGTCATCTGGTTTTCATTGCTGTTTCCATAGCGTTCCACCCACCTGTATCTCACGGGGTCTCTTTTCAGTCTACGGCATCAGACTACTGCATGTCATATGGGACATGGAAAAAATGGTAACGACCCATGGATTGTTTGACTGTCCAAGATTCAGGCAACCTTATGAGCACATCAAAAAGATAAGGCCTAAAAAGGTACTCTGTAGCGATGACTTTTTGTCATCTTATTGATGATCCCATGGGGGAGTAGCCTACCCAGTGATCTTTGAACTAATCATATGTGATGACCTGTCTGAACAGATCAGAGGGGAGCATGTAAATGATTGTTTGTCATTAATAAGTATCTTTTTGATTATCGTTTCCAACAAAAAAAAGTTTCAGTTACAAAAGAGGTGTCTATCTTTAAACATGCTTGTGCCTTTGACAATTTTGCCCAAATTTCTTTTCATGTCAACTGATATTCCAGTGTGATGATATTCTTCACATCTTCTATCTTATAAACACCCATTATCAAGAGGATTAGTTAAAAGAATCAATATATTCAACAGAGTGGGTATTGTATTTTCTATTGGTGTATACTAGGGTCCCCTGGTGGCAGAAAGTGATGACCAAGGTGATCAACATGATCACATTGGGTCATCACATTGATGACCCAAGGTCACCTTGGGTCATCATATCAATATGATTACCTTGGGTCATTAACATGAACAGAAGACATTAAGTCATCTGTACTGATCACCTTCATAGAGATCCATCTTTTCAGTGCACATCTGCTATTATAGGGGAAAGCGACGGGCTTCTCTGATGTAATATATAACGTCACAATAGACCAAATGCATCAAATGCTGTATTACAGTGCTTATGACCGAAAGAGATAATCAATTATCATAAAAAAAATGCTTATTTGCTGCATTGATCTGTAGATCTTTAGTGTGGTGCAGTGACCACTTGGTCTACTGTGATGTCAGCGATAGCATCGGAGAAGTTTGCCCTGTGCCTTCACAGTAGTAGATATGCCAATAAGTATGTTTGAATCGTTTTATTCAATATAAAGTCTACCTAATGAAGGCATCATGAAAATAGGGCGGTCCTTTCCTTGAATGCATCAGCCCTTTATGATGCATTTACAGACAGAGAACATAGTGCATCGATGCCCAAAGGGTTAAAATACACATTTCTAATAACAGTAAATTAGGGCTCCAGGTATTTCTGGTAGAAAAGGCAATTCTCCCTCATAGGAAAGTCGGCAATGGAGGAGCAAAATGATTATCAGGATTTGCATTAGTTCCAACAGGAACATTTTGAAGGCAGTGACACGCTTCCCAAATGGCGAGGCTCTATAGTGGGTGTCTAAAACCTATGTGAAGTTTACACAAACCATTTCAATTAAGATAATACATAGGCCACACCCTGGGTTAAAAGCTGCACCTTTGGCTTGGAAATCGCTGGTTTAGCACTATTCTTTTGTTTTAAAACCCTAGCTCCAGGTTGCACCATGAGTTTAGTAATCATTTATTAGTTATCTTAGCAAGGATACATTGGGCCAATATCAGCTATTTTCTCAATATTAGCAAAAAGTTCGCTTTGCAATCTCCATCAGGGGGTTTCAATGTTGTTTGAAGAGTTGTTGATAGGAGGACTCATACATTGTCTCATCAGTTGGTTACAAATTCAAAATGTTGTACACTATACAGGTTGTGTAGTCAAAAAGACTTCATTGACAACAAGCACGACCCAAAATGTATTAGCTTCTGCATGAATTAGCCGAAAATTTTTTACGCCCCCCCCCCCTCAACGGCAGTAAAAAAATTTCGCGCCCCCCGCGCCAGCGCGCGGGCTTTTTTGCTAAAAAGAGGGTAAATTTTTTTAGCCCCCCCTCAAGAGGGGTCAAATTTTTTTTAGCCCCCCCCCCTCAAGAGGGGTCAGAATTTTGTACGCCCCCCTCAAACCCACCACCTCCCTCTGTTGATAATAAATGACCACTCCCTAATAACAGTTTTTATCATTTCTTATCATTTTCAGGCTCAGATTATAATGTTATAACATTTTATTTCTAATGATATTTGACAGCCCTGTCTTTAAGATCTTTACAGGCATATGGGCTGTTGAAGGGCAGCTGCTACAAAGATATCTACAAGAACCACTCTATGTATGCAAATTGTACACATTGTTGACTAAATGACAATTAAGAAAAAATATATTGGGCATATAGCGTTAGGCCTATTTGCTGTATCGAGCCATTATTTGAAAATCAGACATTGTGCCAATATTGGACCAATGGTAAAGCATGACATCAAATGATGTGTCAACCTAAAGGCAATGCAACTTTTCAAGCTTGAGGGCTAGTGTTCAAGCCTCCCAGTAGCCAATATTTATAAACATCCCAACATTGGCCATTCTACTGACTTACATTGTTTCAAACATGCACATGCAAACTCCCAGCTTGGCTTAGAAACTTAGGCACTTCAGTCTAAGATAGTATGGTTCATTGTGTGTGTGTGTGTGTGTGTGTGTGTGTGTGTGTGTGTGTGTGTATGTGTATGTGTGTGTGTGTGTGTGTGTGTGTGTGTGTGCGTGTGTGTGTGTGTGTGTGTGTGTGTGTGTGTGTGTGTGTGTGTAAATTTTACACTAACTATCATGGAAGTGTAATATGATTCAGTATCTCTCCTACAAGATGCCATATCATTCTAACATGGGCACGCTGCTGACCCCCTTCTCATCGTCATGACACCAAAACACATGCTTACAACTCCTACCCGGAGGGTAAAAACAGATCTAGTCCAACCAAAAACATCAAATGGTGGAGAAGACCTATAAAAACGTACACATAAGATAATGCCGTTTCCTCTGGAAACAATTTGTTACACATCTTTTGATATAGATATCCCACAATTCCTCTAGAGACAACAAGATATACCACATTATAGATACAATATCCAAAATGAAAGGATGTGTGTTTTTAGAGGACAGATAACACCTGGAAGGCGTTGCAAAAAGAGAAAAAGATCCCTGTTAGCGTGCTTACTTTGAAGCAATGTTGATGTGTGAATAAAATAATCCCTGAATCAATATCTACATATCTGCATCAACAGTGAAAATGACAGTGTTGATTTGACGCTGTAAAATGTTGAATTGAGAACAATATTTCCACAATGATGTCTACCACTGGCCTATTATGAAATAGGTGATGGTTGACATAATTGAATGGTATTATTGAAGATGTGTCGAAAACAGGTTGATCAACATTGTCAACAGAATCATATATCAACCAGGTGTCAGCGTTGATTCAACTTTCCGTGACAGCTGGAATGTAACTTATTATGGAGAATGACATGAGCACATTATATGTGTCCCATGTTTCCTCTTATTCTTTTTGTCTTTTGGCAAGGCCTTCCAGAATGAAGATGGTTTAAACCAGCTAGCCATGGATTAGATACGGTATAAACATGGTTGTCTACAGTCATGAAATATATGTGATGGCATAGCTTATAACTTCAATTTCAAAGATAACATTAAACCTCAGATGACCAATTTTCTTATCTGCCCACAGTTGTACTGAATTAAATCTGTCATCATAGTTCTTTATAAGGAACACGGTGTGCTAGCTGTAGAGTCAGTTGGCTGAACCATTTCTTTTTATGCACGTAATTGCATCACCTGCCACTCAAATTCACAACACTCCTCACATTATAAATAATACATGGCATATAAGAAGCTTGGAGAGTCACAACATAAAGAGACCAATAGCACAATATAGGGGTCTTCATCTGTGATTCAACAATTGTAGACAGCATGCCCACACTTTAGATCCCCCATCCCATCCACACAATACTGTCCTCAAAAGCCAAGGGCTACAACCGTTAAAGGAAAAAGGAAGAAAAATTCGCACAAAAAGCACTATTATTGATGTAAGACCGTAAACTCGTGGCTACCTGTAGTACATCAGGAAGGCATTTCTCAAGATGGTACGACTAGTCAGTCTCCTTCAAGTAGTAGTGAGATCCCTCATTTTAATGCCATTACAACCCACATTACAGCCCTGCATCTGGTGGTCACTAATAATAGCACTGGTACGACTGCCCTACCAAACCCATGTAATTACTGTACTGATCATACAGATTAGTCGTAGTGCGTTACCTGCGATCACCCATTCTGATATTGAGGGTTTCAAATTGTAGTAGCTGTGTTCAGTCGTACCATCTTGAGAAATGCCTTCCTGAAGTAAAATAAGGCACAAACACATGTGCTAGTGGAAGAGAATACAGCGAAACCACATTTTCTATTATCACCTTTGGCTTTCCACCAAGGAATGAGAGTCAGACAGATATCCTTGGCATGCTGGGTGACATTTCAATTTGAATGTTGAACATAATACAGACAACCCATATTTCCATCATCTACTCTGATAGAGGTACAGACAGATAAAGGGACCTGCTAATGACTCATCTCTCACACACATCTCCTGTATATATGCCTACACACAGCATGCACATTGTTGGTCAATTGTGACCTAGTGACGGTGCGGCTACGACACGCTTGGATTAATACCGTAGAAGACCGTGGGCGGCGCTGTGTGTGGAGGACGCTAGTGGCGGGTCGTCGGCTATAGAGTTGTGCACATACATTCACCACCACACCCGAGGGGCTGAGGACACCGGCGGCAGGCTACAAGGGATCACAAGGATCCACAGGCAGCTAGAGCACCGTACATACAGGGCAGGAACATGGGGAACAAGCTGTGCACCTCCGCTAATAAGGAGGACAAGGCAGATGCCAAAGCTGAGAAGAAGGTAAGCATGGCGTATGTTCTTTTTCTTCTATTCCCCCCCCCCCCCCCCATAAACTCACTGCAGTGTGGGAATATGTAGTATATAGCATTGCATGTTTTTAGGATATTAAACTTAGCAGAAAAAAGGGGTCAGCAAAAAGTAAGAAATAAATACAGGAATGCTGTATAGTTCGTTTAAAAATCACAATGGTTTACAGCATCTGCTCCTTTAGTGAAAATAATGTGCATACATGTCATTCTTCGAATACATAGGATGTAAATCGTTGAATGGAACTAACAAATGGAGAGTAATCAGTATACTAAGAAACATGTGCCTCTTCTCTACTCGTTAGGCAAGATTCAAAGAGGGGGAAGTCTATATGAATTATTGACAAACAACTGGAGTTACAGAGAGGAGGACGCACATGTCATGATCATGTTAAAGTTTGTTCACATACATGCACACGTCTCTCCACAAGTTCACAATACAAACATAGAGTAGCTTCACGTTGAGAAGCATACCCGGGGGGATTTAGGCATAAGTCACGCAACCTCAGCGACCAGTGGGGCAGTAAATGAAAATAAAAAGGTATATTTGGGCATGTTGAGAATATGTGCTTTCGGTGAATATTTGAACTACATTTTTTCTTGTTGTTGTCCCACTGATTATGAATTGACTCTTGGTGATTCTGAACACACACACTATGTTTGGTGTACATATATGCAGTGGGTAGATAGAAGGTACTATATAAGTCCTATATAGTGGGGGTGGTGTTGAAGCATTCCTTTTACATACATATATATATATATATATATATATATATATATATATATATATATATATATATATATATATATATATATATATATGCCAGCCCCCGCCCCCTCTTACCCCCATTCACCCCTTTCCCCCAGGTCGTTGCTCCATGTATACCTGTATATATATACACCTGTCAGGTGAAGCTTATCTGGGGCAGCGAAAAAAGGCACAAATTGTGGGTCAATAATTAAGATAAGATAGGCCACAATGGAGTCAATTTGAACACTGATATGTGTAGGCCTCAATGGAACTTTGCCAGTATAGGTGACATGCAGAGTACCACGTGGGGGTTGGGCTAAGGGTGTCTATATGGACGACATCATCCTTAGAGACCATCCTCAAAGGCCTGTACATATATGTAGGTCTACCCCTGAGGCAGACTCTCCAATCTTAATAAATATAAAAGATACAAACGACACAGCCCTCCAGGGACCTCCCCGAGCGTCCTATTTCCCACCTACTTCACATTTAACCATGCCCACATTGCTGTCTGACATGAGTAAGCCCTCATACTACTGAACAATGTCACTTGTGTATCTTTTTAAACTCTTTTTTCATATTGTTCACTTTAATTTGTTTCACGCCTATTCGCATCTGTTGTGTCAAAGGTAGATTTGTACAGGGCCCATGGGGGCCGTTCTCATGTAGAGCCTAATAACTAGCTCCTGTCACTAGCCCTAATTGCCTAAAAGTCACCACAGTTACTCTATTTTAGGAAGGGTCCTGTTGTTGCATTTGGCTTACATTAGCCCTGATCCTTCCCAACACGTCGCCCTATATAGTTACAGGGTAGGTCCATTTGTCTGCCATCATCAGTTCACACATATCCCAACTCCCTAGGGATTGGGGAAGGGGAGAGAATAGGGCTTAACCTTCCCTCCTGATTCTAAAAGTGTAGGTATGCAAATACAGACACTTACTGAAATGAATGGTCTAGAGTACTACATGGGAGATCCTATCCTAATTTACTCTTTGGCTTTATACAAGGGCATTCCACTTTAGAACTGCATTGAAGTTACTCATTCCGTTCCGCTGCCATTCATGACCACAATGTGAATAAAAATATGTTTGCAAGCATTATATAGCTATTGCCTACCACAGTACATGGAGTAAGGGAATAATGACAGATTGTTTAGCCCTCGTTTAGCCCTGCTATTATACTCTAACACGAAGTCCTTGTAGATTGGTGGCTAAACATCTGAGACCCATCATGGTTTTATTATGCCGGTCATTTTCTCTAATGGTATCAATATTTAGGGCACATGACTAGTTCCTCCATATACCAATACCAGTATCGTCCTATGCCTCTATCTGCACTGACACACACACACACACACACACACACACACACACATATATATATATATATATATATATATATATATATATATATATATATATATATATACTGGCCGATAGGGGACCCACTGACACCATATACATACATTATATTTATAGAGCATGAATCTAATTCTGATTTGTTATGGATCATCACTCCTTATTAGTAAATGTTATTTGTACACGTTCTGTTTATACAACGTGCCTGTGTAATACTTTTGCGTGTGATGCCCAGACGCAGTCTCACTGGTACATTTAGAGTGTAACAGCCACTTTTTAGGGCTCTAAATTGAAAATCCCCTGCGGCAGCTCTAAATTAGAATGAAATATCCATGTGGCCAGTGCATGGGGACGTTTCTTATGGGCATCGGCTATATTCACGCACGTGTATCCTAAACTAAGTATCGAAAGGAATTTGCCCTGCTTTCATACCCTAACAACAATATCCCCTTTCACATTTGCATTGAAATAATATTCAGATGAGGTCATCTATGTGCCTTATTATAGTTCACTTCCAGAATAACCTATATATATTTACTTTGTTTCGCCATACCTACAGCAACATATATAATTTTACCTGTAATAGTCTGCATATGCCTACATAATAGTGGTACATGATAGAATCGATGCCTCTATTATGGACACTGGTATTTTCTAGCGATGTGTCACTAGATGATTCAATATAGGGCCTGTCGTATTATGTGATAACCATGTCAGCCCAATGGGGGATACAAGGGGGGGGGGGGTACATTCCCCCAATTCCATATGTTTCCCACAACATGCTCTCTGACTGATACCCCAATCACCATTCTCATCAGCCGTCTCTCTGCTGACAAAAGGATGGACATCATCAGAGCCCTTTGACTTGTGGACAAAATAGAGAAAAAGAGGAGAGAAGTGGAATAGGCCACTTGGATAGATCCTCCTTCTGGATATATAATGTAGCCTGTATGGTGTTTGGACGAGCATGGCAGGGAGCATCTACGCTAAGTTTAGTAGTGATAGCAGTGGCAAATATGATTTATAAATAATTCCTCCCTACATAAATATTACATCTGAAAAGGCATTTGGCATAGTTGGCCCATTTCATTCGTGTCATGTTTACAAAGTAAGAATGATATATACCCCGGGTTGCGATGTTCTAATTGAACTCAAGTGTTTTTCCCTCCAGGGTATTATGATTTATTCAAGGGGAGGTCATTATACATTGTATTCCAAAAAGAAGATGTCATTGTAAACTAACCTGTCCTCTCATATACTTTCAGGAAAATGCCAATAGGCCATTGGAAAAGAAGGCAGAAGATGGAGAGCCACAAATCGAGGCCAAAGTAGCCACAGTTGAAATCTCTCGAACGGAGGCTGAAAAGGCAGCTGCCGAAACTGCTGCTGCTGCTGCAGAGAAACCAGAGGAGGTGAAACCACAAGAAGTGAAACCGGAAGAAGTTAAACCGGTAGATGAGAAACCAGAGGATATAGCAGACGACAAAAAGGATGACATCACAAATAAGTTAGACGCTGAGGTAGTTCAGAGAGTGGAGCAGGCAATTGTGACGTCAGTGGTAACGTCGGAAGTGTCAGCGTCTCCTCCAGTGGTGACCAATGCAACAGAAGACGATATACGGGAAGATATAGTACAGGCAGTTACCATAGAGACAGTCAAGCTATCGGTAACGGAATATGTTGATGAGGTAAGTTATTTTTAGTTTTGATACATATGTATAGGCATCATGTATAGTTAATTAGATTTTATATCTGTGGGTACCTTTGCCGACAGTGTCAGGATGAGAAGCATAATTAGCATTTCTCAGTGGTGATTAACCTAGACCCAAAAACGATACAGTGTATATACAAAATAGCATTACCTTAACTGTTGATATAATGCCAAAAAACCCTTGTACCCACTAAACAAATCTCGAGAATTTCCCGGGAATTTCTCTAGTCCAGACTTGTGAATACAACAAGAATAGAGAACGTGAAGTTCTCCTTGCCCAAGTTGTGAACATTCCCAACTCGAGTCCTGTTCAGTGGGTAGGGGCTGATGGCAGTTTCGAAATTACTATTGTGATAATAGTTCCAAAACCAATGTAGACCAAACCTGAACAGCTTATTTCACGTACCTTCAATCTACATTGGATCATTGAGGAATGGCTAATTTTGTAAATACCTTATCAACATCATTTATAAATGCTGGCAGTCAATCCCAAGAAATACCTCATGATAGGATATACATATTTGAACATAGCCATTTAGTGCCTTATCACAGATAGTATAAGGAGATTATGTCTAGGAGGATGGTGTGGGGGTGGTGGTGATTGAAGAGGATGGAGGGGGACCTGTCAATGTTGACAAACTGTCATACCAGAAGTAATCCCAGATCAGGGGGTGGACAATGACAATGACAACTGCCACCATTAGGCTCAACCTCGTACAAAATCACCTAAGGAAAAGCATTGGAATTTTAAGTCGTAGCATATGTATATGCATTAAATGTCACGTTTGAATTCAAAGCTAAACCATTCTCAACACACTCCTATGTCAATATCCGTATAGACATCCAGGTATATCGAGGTATGTACAATGGATGTAAAGACCTTTTATAGAAGGCTTTAAAGGAATGAGCAAACAGAACCTGGGGTGTGTGGGGCTACATCATTTATATATTTATACTCAAGCACCCATTGACATAATATTATGTGGTATATGCACTAGTCTATCCCCATGTGACTTTGATAGCCTACTATATAATTTAAAGTGTTTCAAAGAGGGGAAGGCTGTCACTGATTTGACCATCACTCACGTTCCACTTGGGTTGGTGCTCACGGCTCCTTCTTTAGTATAAACAGCATTATTCATAGCTTCTATTCAGCCTGCTCCCTTTTGAGTATAGGGATGGGGGAAGGGCAATGTGAAAGGATGATTGGCGGGTGGATGAGGGGAAGGGATAGTGTGAACTTTAGAAACTGATGGCTGTCTATAGACCAGAAAACTCTTAATTTGTGTGGATCCCTGATCCTTTCTGTCGGGGGAAGTCGATGTTTCAGAGAGAGGAAGTATTGGGTTTAGAGATACCCTCGCTTGTGGGTAGCTGTGATGGATGTGTATGTCACTGAGGCTTTGTAAATCCTCAACTACTATAGTGGTTTAAGCTGTAGGAAGCTAGCCCCAATGGTGTTAATGCAGAGTGATCCCCTCTAAATATAGCTCCCGACCAATGACTGCCACTGGTGGTACACTGCAAAAATGGTGTTTAGATTTTAAACATGTTTAGGTCTAAACACATTTAAAAGCTAAACATATAGGTCAGTTAGGTGTCTCATCGACTACACATTTAGGAAATGAACACTTTTATTCTAACTACATAAACATTTACGCTAAACATGTTTAGATGTTTACAGTTAAAACAGTTGAACAATAGGTGTTTAGATTTAAACATCAATATGTTTAGATATACACCAGGTAGCAGCACTACCTTTGAATGGAATATCTGCACACAGTTATAATCGATTGTTGTGACAAATGTCCCCAAATCCCATGTTTATCATGGTTTCATTTCATAGAATGTCATGTGAATAGAAAGGGCAATAGAAAATTGACTAGATTCACCTTATGGCACCATCATAAGCATAAAATAATCAATAAGCTCCATGACTGACACCTATTTGATGTTATTCTGGAAAAGATAAGACAATGTCCAAACTGTTGTACAGGGTTCTCCTCACAGTGTAATGATGGCGGTGGGCCGCCGGCGTGATTTTTAATGCCGCCAGTGTGATTTCATCTCAGAATCACCACTGGTGTCATTTTAGCTTCATATAGGTTTTTGAATTTTGCAAATCAGCCAAATAGAACAGAAGTTATGGCCGTATTTATGAAAATACTTTCAATTCTTTGTTAAATTCCCATCTGTAATCCCCACACTGTCATGAATGAGACTAAACAACCAAATATAGCCTACCATAAGGCTTAGGATGTTACCAAATGAAATTTTACGCCAGCTCGCTGCAGGATTTCACGGTGTGATTTTACATTCTGCGGAGAACCCTGGTTGTACTTTCTCAAGTCTCTCATTCTGATGCAGTGTGTAATACATGTACACGTATATAGCTGTGGCTGACATCTTTGGAGAATTTGACAAGTAAATACCTGCTGATGTCCCCCAGTAAATGAGAAAAAAACCCACAAAATACATCTCTTTTTTTTTAATGCATACATGTCTGCAAACCTTAACTCTCCATCAAATCATTTAAACATCTAAACACAAAAATTCATAAACACATAAACACAAAAATTCATAGATATCTAAACACAAAGTTTAACTTAAACACCTACATTTCTAAACACTTGAGCTAAGCACATTGTTTGGCTAAACATGTTAAGGAAATTAATGTGATTACAAAAACATTGCAAGAATATGTTTAGAATTGTGTTTAGGATCTAAACACCATTTTTGCAGTGTAGCTAACAGAATTATCATGTTGTAGGTCTGATATCTAGGTAAGCTTACCTGTTAGTGCTATCTACTCCCATATTGATAAGTAAATAAATAAAACACTTGAGGGATAAGAATGCTGGGCCTCTTGGCTTCCTCAAATATAAGGTAGAAGCCTCATTCAGAGATAAAATGCTTACTATAAAATAATGCCTACGTGTGCATGGTAGATTATGATTATCATCTCTATACCTCATGAGTATTATATTTGAAGTATCATAGTCTCTGAGTATCTCTTTAGAAGTACGATAGTATACGAAAGATATCCAATTTGAAATGGACTTCATCCTTTAAAATCCAATATCAACGAAGACCTATTTAATTGCTAAGCCATTTCAATGTCTAGGATACACATACGTGCACCCATGATGTGGCTTTAAAAGGTCAGCTCGTTTGAAAGGAACTATATTGATCATGAATTTGAAGATGCATGCGATATTTCAAATGATCTTATGTCAAGCCTCTAGAAATATCAAGGCGAGTATGTTGAATTCGCACTGAAATTGATCTTTTTCGCTATGACCACTATATATGCAATTTGCACAAGGACTACATGAGATGTAAAATGGATGAAGCTCTAGAATGAACAGACGGAGTTATAGTTCATGCGGATTCAATTTGATATATGAAAAAGAGCAGTTGAAGGTTGTCTTTTTTGGGGGAGTGCATTTGATTAAACCAGATTTGGGTGCTGAGATAGGAGAGCAGCGTAACAAACGCGACTGTCTAACATGAATTAAACTAATATCCATAGTGTTGCAGAAACAATCTATGAGATGGAGGAAGTGTGACATGATTTTGGTATCAAAGTCTCAGATAAATGAGAGAGACGGTTTTACTAAAATTAGAAGAATAGAGCCCTCGACAAATTAAGGCTTCATGGAGGATGCAGTGGGAAATAATTATTCGACGTATTCATATGTGATAATGTTCTGTACAAAAGAGTCTTCTATAGTCACAATCGTATTTGATAGCATGCCATCCTTATACAGTCAGTTCAAAAGATCAGTCAGCATGGCAACTTTACTGCTATTTAGATTTGGCACCACCAGAATTAGTACTTACCTTTTGAAACCTAGCGCGACAGGCAGGTAGAAAACAAATGGGAAACTAAATGATGAAAGAAAGAATGGAGCTCTATGGGGGAAAAACACGAAGAATGCTATTGTACAATGAAGTCATTTACACATCTATATTGTTAGGCTGGTACGTGTAGTGGCAAGAAGGACGTGTCAGGTGCGGCTTAAGTAGATCTCTATTCAATAGGGAACTGGCCAGATCTTGTGCAAGCACACTATTAATTTTCTCCTTTTTTCATATTAACCCTTTAAGGGCAGAGCAAAAATTGTTGCCCTGGCCATGGGGACGGCCTCTGAAAAAAAGTATAGTTCCTAGAGGACGAGCCTATTTTCAATTCCTATACTAAGCCTATATAACTGGCGTCGACTATAGTCGACGCTAGGCCTGCCATGGTGTCGACTATAGTCAATGCTAGGCCTAGCATGGTGTCGACTATAGTCGATGCTAGCCCTCAATGGGTTAAAGTATACCATAGACCAAATAAATGAAATAAAAGATAAATAGAAGAAGGCGATACCTACACAACCTAGGGACAATCCATTAATTACATACGCAGTTAGGGGGTGGGGGTCAAGCCAAATGCATGCGTATAAGGTGCGTACTGGGGGGGGGGGGTCTGAGATCATTTCGACATACATTGTGTACGAATATAGATTTTTGGGCTATGTTGGGTATTTTTATGGGGGTAATAATTATGGGGGTAATATATGTGTATTACCTGAAATCAATCGTCATTATTGTAGTCATGAATAGCATACATTGCATATCGTTCTTTTCGATAACGATGGGTTATTATATTATATGTTATCCCTTATGGGGGGGGGGTAGCCCCAATGCATACATGGTGCAACAGTAGAGGGGGGGGGGGTAAATTTTGGCCAAAAAGAATGCGTACTTAATTAATTGATAGTTCCCTGATGAACCATGAATACATGATTTTTGGTTATGGTATTCAAAGTCAGCAAATGATAATAAGTTTACCCATCAATTACATAATGAGTGTGAAGATACAACTACATATTAAAGGGGTAGACACTTATATTGGCCTGAGTACTATGGCCAAAAGCCAGAATAGATTAAGCTGCGGCCCAGTGGTTTCTTCTAGATATCCCTTGACCCTTGTATTGGCCATTTGCCCATTAGAATATTGTGTCAATAAATCTAATAATAATAATAAAAAAGACTAGTGCCCCAAGGCCCAAAATGTTACTGCTGAATTTGAAAGCAGGTTGTCTTTTCATTGTTTTGCTTGGATGCTGTGAATTCCACGATTGAGGGCGACCTGTAGCTGCCCCTCCCCCTCCCGATGCCACCACATCCTCTCAATTATAGATTATATGATATCTTTTATGGCTTATGACTAAGGGGACCTTAATAGTATCACATGCCATAGCAATTGCACCATGACATTGTAATCAATGTCTATAATTAGGTTAACCACAGCGATGTGAATCTTCTTTGTATAACCAGGTCGCAGTTCGCAGATGGCTCTTTCTATACAAAGGCATCTTTGAGCATGGCTGTAGGTTAGTAGGGCACATCTTAATTGCTTTTGGAATGCAAGGTCAGAGGAAAACTACTCTTCCTGTGTATAATTAAATACAAAGAGGATGTCGATTAAGTCTGGTGTTCTTATTTCAAAGTATTTAGGGAATGGTCGCCTACCACCATGACGCGCAACACAGCAATATTCCCCCTTTTCTTCTTTCGTAAAGAGGAAGAAAATTAAAAAGGAAAAAAAACATGTATTGGAGGTAAAAGGCAACTTTTAGATGCAATACGTCCTATCAAAAGTACACATGTACTAGCTAGCTTGTTCCGGGTTGATGTGCACAGACTGTATTTATAACCTACCCCCTCCGCCCAGGCGTGTAATGTGTCTCAATCATCAATTCACTTTACTTTCGCAGAGCTTATACCAGTATATCCCAATAGAGGAGTTGAGGTCTGCATCAGTGAATCAACTGTTCCACTTAACATGTAAGCATAGATGTATCGTATTATACTTTTTATAAGTTCAAGTACTATGATACATTACACCCACTTATAAATGTCAAATGTATGTTTTATACAGCACTTGACCTGAGCATAGGCTACACTGTCTAGACTGGCTGGCCCATGTTGGAATGGACCCTAGCCCTCTAGTGTAATATATTAACACCAGGGGGCGACACGATATATTTATATAGATGCTCTACTCATCCATCACATGCTACATGTAGTATTGTAGACTACAGGATTAAAATCAAGTGTACTATCGCATCCCTGGTGGAACGTCTCCGACTAGAACAGTGGTATTTGTGGAGTCAAGACACCAAAAGATTTGAGGACAAGACATAATTATATCATAACAATATGTACCAGGAATCACAGGGGCGTAGGAAGCAAATTTTTATTGGGGGGCCCAGGGGTCTCGGTTGGGGGGCCCGCTATATTTTTATATAGGCTTATATAGGGAACCTCTTCATTATTGGGGGGGGGGGCAAGCCCCCCTGGCCCCCCTTTTCCTACGCCCCTGAATCATTATATCGCATACACATCGCCAATATAGAGGACACACCTAGGTGGTCCTGTGAAATTAGAGTTGTGTAAAACTATGGGGCCCTCAAATGGACCCCCCCCCTGATGTCACAAGGTCGCAAAAATTCAAGGCTTCAGGTCACATGTCACTATTTTAGGGACATTAAACATATCTAAAAATCTCAAAATTCAAGGCCTCAGATGACATGTCATTTTTTTAGAGGTTGGACATGTCACATGTCAATTTTAAAAGGGTACAATGTCGGAATGTCACCTCAAAATGGCCAAATGTCACCATGTTGTTTTTTACCCTTTGGGGGCCACAACTATGGTTGTTGTTCATTCACTGCTTTCTCATTTCGAGACAACATCTCTGGATATAATCATACATTCCAAATGTATATTTCGAAGAACACGCAGACAAAAATGACCAAATGGCTGATCTATATTAATGGAATGATCGTCATAGGAACATGAAATGCCACTTTAATGAAGTTAGTTCCTGGTAGCCGAAGTCTAAAGTGCAAAAATGCTGAATTAAATAGATTCAGGGTAGAACAGCTCATTCCCACGCAGGCCCCTATATTTATAGTGATCATGCAGGATGTCAGTGTTTTCCCTTTATAACCTCCCTTTCTATCAATTCAACTATTTAAATTAGATTACTAAAATAACATTAAGGCCATCTACCAAAATTAAAGTACAAATCGCGGTACTTGCTGATATAAGATATGTATCTAGCTTTATCAATTTCAGAAAGTATTTACCAATTTAGGTAAAAAATGCGTGGATGAAAAAGGAGCTACTTTTATAAAGTTATCTCAATAAGAGATACTAGGTATATCTAATTGATTTTGCTGCATTGCTATTAAGTTACCCTTTTCCGAAGTAATTCTTATAAATCAAGTCAGCTATCCATCAGATAAAGAGAACGTTATCTTTGACCGTGTACTTATCTCTGTATTGCTATTGCAGTTATGGCATCATGACTCCTTTCTACTGACAACATTCCTACACTGCAAAAATGGTGTTTAGATCCTAAACACAATTCTAAACATATTCTTGCAACGTTTTTGTAATCACATTAATTTCCTAAACATGTTTAGCCAAACAATGTGCTTAGCTCAAGTGTTTAGAAATGTAGGTGTTTAGGTTAAAACTTTGTGTTTAGATATATGAATTTTTGTGTTTAGGTGTTTATGAATTTTTTGTTTACATGTTTAAATGATTTGATGGAGAGTTAAGGTTTGCAGACATGTATGCATTAAAAAACAGAGATATATTTTCTTTGTTTTCTCATTTACTGGGGGGGGGGCATTGGTAGGTATTTACTTGTCAAAGTCTCCAGAGATATCAGCCACAGCTATATACATGTACATGTATTACACACTGAGAAAGTACAACAGCTTGGCAGGAAGGACATTGCCTTATCTATTCCAGAATAACATCAAATAGGTGTCAGTCATGGAGCTTATTGATTATTTTATGCTAATGATGGTGGCATAAGGTGAATCTAGTCAATTTTCTATTGTCCTTTCTATTCACATGTCATTCTATGAAATGAAACCATGATAAACATGGGATTTGGGGACATTTGTCACAACAATTGATTATAACTGTGCACAGATAGTCCATTCAAAGGTAGTGCTGCTACCTGGTGTGGATTCAACATCCAAGTATCTAAACATGTGACCAGGTGAGGGAAAACATACCTCCTGGGGGGAAATGGCTTTTTAAGGTTTAAGTCATGGGCTTTAAAATGAGATATCTTGAGCTAAAATATCCCCGGTAGTTTTGCTGTAATTGCTTGTCAAACATAGGTTTGTATGTACAAATGAAAATAGGAAATAAGCTCTAAATGCATTATATCCTATCATAAACACTAAAAATGCAAAAAAATACAGTTTTGTTGAAAAATAACCAAAGAAATGTGATGTTTTTGTCATAAAATTGGTTCTAGAGGGAATTTTTGAGTTCTGTTTTCGGTTCTGGGTTCCTGAAGGAATTTCAAAATGAGTTAGTGGCAAAAATTCAAAATTGGAATTGGGGAGTGGTTTCCATGGCAACCAGAAATTGCCTTATCTACCAATTTTCTATGTTTCCATGGCAACCAACGTTCCAAAAATGGAACATTTTCAGTGGAGATGGGACGATTTTAAGCATACCACTGGATTCCTTATAAAAAATTGGTCTAAAGCTTTTTTTTAGCATATTTGTCGGTGTTTTACCCATATTCTGCCCCCTGGTGGCCAAAACCAGTACTAAAAATCCCCCCCGGAGGCACGTTCTTCCCCGTTTGGCCACACATATTGATGTTTAAATCTGAACACCTATAATTCAACTGTCTCAACTCTAAACATCTAAACATGTTTAGCGTAAATGTTTATGTAGTTAGAATAAAAGTGTTCATTTCCTAAATGTGTAGTCAATGAGACACCTAACTGACCTATATGTTTAGGTTTTAAACGTGTTTAGACCTAAACATGTTTAAAATCTAAACACCATTTTTGCAGTGTATACAATTGTCATTAGAAAAAAACTACATGTACTATAATTTACCAGTACATGTGGTTTATTATACATCATTATTTGGGTAATATAATAAGGCTTTACCACACACAAAAGATACCATAATATTCCCATGACCTAAGGGTCTTTGTATATCCAATGTAAGGCCTACATGGATAATAATGTACTCACAGAGTAGTGACCTAAGTACAAGGGACAGTGCCTTTGTTGTATGTAAGCCTCCTACTGTGGTGGGTATGACATATACAGGTTATATGCACACAGATCATGTCCATATACATGTAACCCTGTCTTATAGAATACACATTCAGGGCAGGGGCTGATGTCATGGAAATGGGCCAGTTGTATGATCTAATAAATCATGATTAGGACATGTAGGGGTGTCTACCACCAAGTAACCAAAATGATGTTAGTGACCCCAGTTGACAGGACATGGAATTACAATGTATTGCTGATATATGTGTATTTGACATAGCAGAATAGTAAAAACCCTTATGTTCCTGGAAAGAGCAGGGTACTAGGTAGGATGGGAAAGTAGACCCTCTCCCCCTAGTTCAACCTTATAATGCATGGATGGTCTTCACTCTAAAATGGATTATATCATCTTTCCAGGAAAGGTGTTTTCATTTTGCTCCCGGTCAACAGCTAAGCACATATCTATTTAGAGGAAGATGGAAAATGTTGTAAGCACACTAATGATTGATGATGATATTATCTTGACCTATTCAACAATATTATTACAGTATCAAACACATATGTAGTGTTGATGTTGTCACAAAATAATTCACATAGCTCCCAAGGCCAGTTCAGTTGGGTGTTTCACAAGGTGTCCATACTTGTTATCAGTCATAGGAAAATATTATTATCATTTTAAGAGTTTTCATAGGCTTATGACTGATAGTGTTTCTCAAAGGGCTTTATTATCTTCAGTCATATTTTTCTTATGACTAGTCATATTTTGGTGCCTAGAAATGCCCCCTAACAATAGTTGCGTCCCCCCCCCCATCATGTTTACCTATTGCAGTCAGTTTTGAAGGTGTGTTAGGCAGCATTACATTTACTTCAGAGATATAAAACTAGTCTAAGCAATTTTTCATATATAATATAGTCTACACGGACAGAGGGGATGGCTGCCAAATAAGATGTGGTTTTAGATCCAAAGCTCCTGAGGCAATATAAATAGGGCCCAATGACAAAAACTGCACGATATGAAACTGCCTTAGGTACCTTTGCATTGTCGAGGTAATATAATACGCTGTGTACTGTCAGCCAATTGTCTACCCCCCCCCCCACTCTTGGAGTGATGTTAGTTTAGTTTAAGTCCGCATTATATTCAACTCATCCAAGTAAAGTAGGGCTTGATAAAAGTAAAAGTGGTCTTTGGTGCATTTCATCATGGAATTTGTTTAAAAAGATGGGCGGTTGGACAGGGTGTCCCCCTTCTATCCTACGTACGTGTCTGAGAGTGATTGACACATATACCAAAATGTACACCTTTATAAAAGTCCAGGGATCTAATCACAAATCTTTAGGCTAGCCCCATATAACCTCAGCTGCATGCCAATACACACCGGTCCCCGATATATAGGGGTATGAATGGGAAGCTGGAATGAGACATCCCATTCTATGTAGAACAGAATTCACCAACTGCATCTCATTGTATAGGTACAGGTAGCCCATCTCTGCGTCATACGTAGGTAAAGACTCACCAGGTGGAGGTACAGTGCCAAGAAAACTATTGCTTGCCACATCCCTAGTGCATTCGGAAAATGGCATTGTTGCAGGGGATCATCAATGAGAACAGCAGTTTTCTTTCTATTTGTTAGAAAGAAAAAAACGATTCTATTATACCCCCTCACTTATAGCCCCTCACATTGGTCCAATGCATCCTTGCTACCTGGGTTGCTATCATTTTGAAATGCCCCCCTGGGCCATTGTCAGGCATGATCATTTGAAAGAAAATGTATCACTGACTATCCTGGACCCGCCTTCCAGAGCCTAACTATATGGTTGACTTTATTTCGTGTTTAGATACTCTCCAGATCTTGGCATTGCAAGACTCTTATGGAAGAGTCCAGCTTGGCTATAGTCTTACAGACTGTGGTAATGCTGGAGTCTCTGTCCAGACGAACTCACTAAAGCAATGTCCAAAATATGGAGGGAGAGCAATTTTAGCCAGGGAATTTTGGCAACTTGATGTATATGGTGTCTGCTTCTCTTTCATCTATCCTGCGTATCCTGCACAAAAATCTAGTCATGGCTAATATGACATAAATTGGATGAAGGGCGTACATAGATGTACATCGTACAAGGCACAGACGTCGCATATCGTCCATGTTTCTTTTTATTTCGCTTTCCCCTCCCCATATTTCATAATCACTCTGTTATTTTTGTACATGTATATATACCAGGTCTTTAAGACAGAACATAGGCCCATATACAGCATTTTCTGTATTCATCATATGTGAAATATTTGCTGACTACCTAGGGCTTTAGAGATCTTCTATGTCTGGCGCCCTTTGTCTGACATCACACACAACACACCCTTAGGGAGTGATCATTTTTTAACAAAAGGGGGGGCTGGTGGGTTTGCGCGCGGACGCGCGAAAAAAATTCTGACCCCCCTCTCAAACCTACCGGCCCCCCTGTTGTTAAAAAATGATCACTCCCTTAGTACGTTATGCACTAAGCCTACCATGGTCTCTCTACGCCTATTAACCTACATGCTTTCAAGGATATAATTTCCTTGCCATTAGCAGCCTATTAAGCTTTTAGTACTCGACATAGATTTATTCCGCTTGTTTCCGAATGCTACATGGCTACTGGCCTGGATGGCAGGACTGGGTCCAGTGCCCTTGTCCAGTGTTGTCTTCTCCCCATAGTATACAAAGCCAATGAGCTATTTGTGATGGTAGAAATTGGTGCCTTGTGGTTCCATGGTGTTGCTGTGGCTCCATAGTGGTCCCAAAGAATGGCTGTTTGAACCCATTAACCTACATCAGGATCCAAATGGATTCAAAACAGGTCTCACACCTAAGTACACACCACAGGAGGGCATTTCCTAACAATACTAATTAACATATTAAGAAATGCCCTATTTTGTTTTAACGCACCCTACACCACAACTTATATTGAACTGAGTCATTGGGGGGAACTTATCAACTAATGCTTACGTGTGCTCTAGCATTGTCAACTAAATGCCTTTAGGCAACATTATTCATGTACAATTCAACATGAAAAGGGTGAGATAACAATGAATACAAGAAAAAAACACGAACTTATTGATGAAAAAAACAACCAGTACGATTACTAAAGGTCATGTTGAAGATATCAATATTCTCAACAACCAGAGTTAAGTGGAGCACACAGCTGCAGTCTATGCCTCCCTAATATAGATCTTTTGTGGTTTCTACCAATATGCTACTTATAGCATGCCCTGGGAGCATGACTAAGTCTGCACCATAAAGAGTTAAGACACCACAGTGGTCATGGACCAGTGCCAAGGTAGTGAGGATTCCAAGACAACATTTATGCCCTTAAAAAAGTGATGAATGGAGGGGCAAGACCTGTGCCCTATCCCTTTCTTGGGGGCGACCCTGAAAACATAGCATTGCCAAGAATACTAGGAGAGAACAATGTTTATATTTGTTACATTTTTTCATAGCGGATATCTAGGATGTGGGTGACCATGTAGGGTGGGAGGGAGGTAACTAGGACGATATACTGTACATGTACACATATATGCGCAGATCGTCTAGGTGGTGAAGTGGGAGAGGAAGGGGTAATAGGGTCACGATGGGAAGGTGCATATTTTATTCACCCTTATTGGAACATTGGAAATAACCATTTAATCTATACCAACAAAATGCCATCATGAAAGTGAAATAAGCTCCTTTGGTAAATAGGATATTGGTGACATTAGCCTCCTGCATACTATCCACATGACTCTGCTATCAAATATCCATTATGTATCAATAACCACTCTACATCAGTACCGGTACATATAAATGTTAGTCACTTATAACAGTCTACAGTCTTTTCAAAGTGTCACTTGATAAGCATAAGTATCCTTTGATATCAAAACATGTGCTAACAATCAGAAAAAAAAACCTGCTATTTCTGCAGCTTTAGATCTACATGAAGCCTGTGCCTCTATTTTGGGTACACTAAATTCGTCACCAATATACCACCACAAGTGGGTAGATCCAGAATTCCAGCTCCACCACACGTTACAGTGGCCTGTCCCTCACATGACCCCCACTGGAGTAGTCACAGGGCACACAGGATAGAAACATCCAGGTCTCTGTCAGAGCTGGAGGAGGGAGAGGCGTGCCAACCAGCCAGCTATAATTGCCATCTTTTATATACTTTACACTGTATACATACATTCTCTGGCACTTCACTACCACCCCCGCTACCTACATAGTGCCAACCAGTTAGCAACATCTACTGATACTGCACACAAGGCTGATTCTGTTAGAGTTACATGTGATATCTCTCTAGTTGGATTACAAACTCATCATGGGGCAGAAGATGGATAAAAACAAGAAGGTAGGTGGGTGGATGACCATTGTTGCCATTCGGATGATTAGCTGTAGATAAACTAGTGGGTGATTAGCTCTGGATAAACTGCAGATGTAGAACTTGGCAGATGATGTGATCTGATCTGGAGTGTATACAATACGTTGGGAGGAGGAGCACTGCCATTGCCATTGGCAATTATGACATGTTGTTACAGGGGAATGAGGCTATTTTGTGGGAAATTACCTTCTCATATCATACTGCCAGACTTACATATATAGGGATGCTGGCGTATCTGATTTAGTGTAGCTATGTGGCATTTATGATATGAACTCCAAAATTGGCTATGGCTATATGTACATTTACATTATAATGCTATTATAGGGTACCCCTATGTACATACACGTGTATATCTACATAATATAGCATGCTTTGTGCTTGGGACTAGTACTGTTCATTCTTGTATCTGCACAATGGTCTAAATGAATTAGATATTACTAAACATCAAATTTTACATTAACAGACATAGTAATTACTTTAGGTTAGACCGGACAAGTGTCTATGAATCACCACGCCCACTTGTTTAGGTCTAGATCTACATTGGTTTGAATAGTGTCAGAGATAGAGGACGTGTTTAGTGGGTTGTTCTTTGGGGAATAACATTCCTTTCGTGTCTGTGTCTTGAATTACTAAAGACATCTTGGTAGATTCTTCCAAGGCAGGACAGGAATGGTAACATTCTCTCCTTATTAGTGCTACTACAACATGTCTGCAGTTGAAGCACGCAAAGAAGAACTACGTAGAACCATACCCAGCAAATTGTCGTGAGTCCTCGTCAACCTGTGTGAAGTGGCTCAGACATGTCGCTAGATGGAACACGACATTGTTATAGCACAAGATCACCAGGAATAGCAATTGCTATGCCACGTGAGTCTAACACACAGTGGCAAAAGATGATGGAATGAGTTATCACTCAAAAAGGAGTCACCATTGATGACCAATCATGGCCACAGATGACGACAATTTGCTGGGTAAAGTTGATTAATTAGCAAGTGGCTATGTTCGAATACCATGCCATCTCACATGCACTGAATGCTTCACTGTTTGTATAAAAAATCGTATCGATATTTGTGAAGTAATTTAAGCCCACATGTCCCTTAAAAGGTTTTTGATGAATGCCATATTCCAGAGTACTATGATATAGATGATGCATATATAGTTCCAGTGCACTAGGCTGGGAGCTGTCATATTCATGGGTGAGAGCCGAAAGATGGCACCAGATAGGGTTCAATAAATGCCCTGTAATCTGCATCACTGAAAGGCTTTTTTAATGATATTGAGTCCTCACTCATATATACGGCTTCTCTCTTTTGTTTAAAAAAATTGTGCTATGGAACATGCATCTGTTCCGTCCTAACTGTATATATTCTTGGCATTTGTTTAAAGATTATTGTAGTCCTTTACCTAAATCAGTGTTATATTCACAAAGAACAAAATGTATATCGGTAATCTCCATGTAAGAGTAGAGTTATCGTTCACCAGTGCATTTCACAAAAGCACCTACTTTCATTATAGTAACGACCATGCCCCACAAGTAAATGTGACCCATCAAGGTAAAACACCCATCCGCGGGGGATTTTTAATTCCCAATTTGGGACCCACCCACCCCCTTGTCACTGTTTTTGTATGGAACATATAGAGGAACCCAAGGAGCCCCCCCCCCAACCCCCTAAGCAGTGACGTAATTGTTGAACGTTCCCCTATATAAAAGAAACGTAACGACCCAAAAAGGTGCATACTCAAGACTGTTTAATGAGTAGGTGTAGGGAGGCAAGGACAGGCAAGGCGGTCATAAACACATTAATAATATATCATTTTTAAAGCAAGATATAGCTGTTTTGTTGTGAACATGGTTTACATTCCCTATGGAACTCCCTAAATACCTGTGGGGACCCTGTCTCGTCTTCTTTCCATCAGTCCATTGTATTCTGTATTTGATTTGTTGCAGACTAAGGGGGAGGCAGGTAAGGCTACCGCTGAGGTAGCCAAGGGCGCACAGGAGGTCGTAGAGAATACAGTAGAAAAGTACGACTCTCCAGATGATGTAAGTAGTTTACCTCTCTGTGTTTAACTTGTCATTTTTATTGTGTGAAAGGCTCCCCATAGTATGATACCATGTCTAATGTGTATTGACCTGGGGGAGAAATAGATATGTCATACTGCCCTAGTAAGCTGACATGTCGTCTAGGGGGTTCTGCTATGGATGTCTAGGGATGGAGACCAAACTGACCACAATCATAATGTTATCTATATAGGGCTCTTTCATAAAAGCAAGGATAATATGCATTATATATCAATTTCAGTAACAATACATGTAGTTCATCCCTTGTTATTGTATGACAACAAGATATATGTTACTGGGTATGATTTGTTATGTTATTACATACATGTATTTCTTCTGCAACTGAATTCTCCCGATGTGTCTTCACATCAACAAACATCTCATTCCCCTTTTTCTCTTCTTATAGAAAGCCAGCCCAAAGGAAAATTTCATAAAACAATTCAGAAAGGACCATAAGGTAGGTAATTTTCATTATGCATAATTTAGATAATTATCAACTGTGTGAAATCCGGTGAAATCTCTGGCCTTCAAGTCAGGTTCAACTTCACTTTGTGAATGTAATTATACCTGACGCGTATTAGTAAATTGTTTGCTTTGTTCGACTCAGTTCAGAATGTGTTTTTCTGGCATTATAGGGACATTATAATGGCTAGCAGTGCTATATCTAATTCAGCCACATTGTCTGACCCTATATTGTTGAGTGCCATCAACTCAATGTATAGAAACACCCAAGCCATCTGGTTGTACTTTATTCATTGACTTATTATTGATCTATTTGTGTAGTACCTTGAAATGTCTACCCTTATGAATCAACCAAAAACAAGTTTTTAGCGATATTTGCTTATACACAGGTCTCAGTGGACAATATTGTTGAATATGAATTCCATTCTGTGTTGCAGATCCACGCAGTAGACTTTATGAGAATATGGAGAAATTATGATGACGTAGGTGTACTTCCAAAACTATATTTCTTCAATATGTTTGCATACAAAAGAAGATTATAAGATATAGGTGATAAAAATATTATATCATCATAATGAGAAGGGGGAAAGTATAAATAAAATTATTTGGGAATTGAGAGCATGATAAAATAATCCCTATATCAAAAGATAGGAGGGCAATACGTCGGTTACCATTATTTTGAGCAATGCTATAGGGGTTTGAAAAAAAGAGTATTGCATGAAAACTATTTAAGCTAACAGGACGAGATTTGAAACTCAGAGGGATAATGGGCGTAAAATTGCTTTAGAATATGTAAGTATTTAGACATCATTATACTCTTTAACCAAAGCCACACTTTCATGGTAACGGACGTATCCTAAAAGATATATATATATATATATATATATATATATATATATATATATATATATAATTTATTTCTGTCAGTTAATCTTAGGGAATGATACTTTATTAACAAAGGGGGGGGGGTGCTTAGTGGGTTTGAGGGTGGGGGGTCAGAATCTTTCTCGAGGCTTGACTGGGGGATGGGGTCAAAGATTTTTCACCCCCTTTGAGGGGGGTCAATATGATTTCACCCATTTTCAGTGAAAAATCCTGCATGTTACTATAGGTTAAAAGGGCGCATCCACGTGAGATTTTCGTTTCCCTAGAGGGGGGGGGGGTCAAAAACATTTACCTTTGAGAGTGGGGATGTCATTTTTTTTATCCGCGTGCAAACCCACCACCCCCACCTGTTGTTAAAAAAGTGATCACTCCCTTAACTGGAATGGCCTTAGTGTACTCTAGGAAGACTTACGACACTTATCTTTCAAGGGAACCTGACTTCACCTGTGGTCCAATGTACATTCCATTTTTTTTTTGACAATTTACTTTTTTTTCTACGAAAAGGCATCACAATTTTGCCTACTTTTCACTTTCAACTAGTCAGTATCATGCCTTAAATGCCAATAATCATTACATCGCATCTATCAACGTACATGTATAGGTATTGATGTCTACAACAATTTATGGTATCGAACAGTAGTCACCCAGCAAATTGTTGTGACTCCTCGTCAACCTGTGTGAAGTGGCTCACACATGTCGCTAGATGGAACACGACGTCGCTATAGCACAAGATCACCAGGAATAGCAATGGTGGTGATCACATGGCCTCACCTCAGATGGCGAGGATGGTGATCACTCAGACTCACCAGGGATGGCGACGCGGGTGATCACTCACCTCGCTAGATGAAACACGCACCTCGTCATAGCACATGTTCACCAGGGATGGCGAGGATCGTGATCACTCATCCTCACCAGGGATGGCGACATGAGTGATCACTCATCCTCACCAGGGATGGCGACATGAGTGATCACTCACTTCGCTAGATGAGACGCACACCTCGTCATAATGCACATTCACCACGGATGGCAAGGATTGTGATCAGTCACCTCGCTAGATAAAACGCGTACCTCGTGATAGCACAGGTTCACCACAGATGGTGAGGATCTTGATCACCCACACTCACCAGGGATGGCGACACGAGTGATCACTCACCTCGCTAGATGAAACGCACACCATGCCATAGCGCATGTTCACCACGGCTGGCGAGGATCGTGATGACTCACACTCACCAGGGATGGCAAGGCGGTTGATCACTCACCTCGCTAGATGAAACGCGCACCACATCATAGCGCAGGTTCACCATGGATGGCGAGAGTGGTGATCACCCAGACTCACCAGTGATGGCGACGCTGGTGATCACTCACCTTGTTAGATGAAAAGCTCATGATCATCGACATTGGTAATCATGCAGCCTCACATCTGCCAGATCAAAGTATGTTTTGCCAGAGAAGGTATTGCCATATGTATCTTCCCTCTAACCACAGACAAGGTGTTCATGTTGATATTTCCCTATGTATTTTTCCTGTAACCAGAGAAAAGGTGTTTATGGATAGTTGCTTTCATTTTAGAGATACGTCTATCTAAATTCAATTGATATTCTCTCTATATAATCTTGTTTGATTCAACTCTGAAGTATTACATGGAAATCAGTGTGAAACAAAGCACATTTGATACGTATGGGACTTATACTTCATGCCCACACTTCCTAGATAGGCTACATGTGGAACAGTGGTGCTGTCTCAACACCTTTGGCAATGGTGGTGATAAGTTGCCACTGTGAGTGAGAGTGAGTGACAGATGATGCAATCCTCAGAGAGCATTGACTTGGAGTGACACAAATTCACGCATTGAGTGAGACAAAGGCTGGCAATGGTGGTGATAAGTTGCCATTCTTAGTGAGAGTGAGTGACAGATGATGCAATCCTCAGAGAGCATTGACATGGAGTGACACAAGTTCACGCATTGAGTGAGACCAATGTTGGCAATGGTAGTGATAAGTCGCCATTATGTGTGAGAGTTGATGCCAGTGGCACGGGAGTGGTACATAATCACACAGTGAGTCAGATCCATGTTGGCGATGCTTGTGATAAGCCACCATTCTGAGTGAGAGTTGACAGGCAGTGGCACATACTCACGCAGTGAGTTAGATCCATGTTGGCGATGGTGGTGATAAGTCACCATGTTTTGTGAGGGATGACAAGGGGTGGCACATACTCACGCAGTGAGTGAGATCATGTTGGTGACTGTTGTGATAAATTGCCATGCCATGTGAGACTGACACACAGTGGCAAAAGATGATGCAGTGAGTTATCACTCAGAAAGGAGTCACCATTGATGACCAGTCATGGCGACAGATAACGACAATTTGCTGGGCATACTCACTGTTCGGGGGTATTGGTACTTAGGGCCTCCCACCTGTGTTCCAACCAGGGTGACCCAGTTCTACCTGTCACCTCACTCTCCACTCACCTGCACAGGCAGGCCCACACAGTCATTCAGTCAGCTCACCAGTGCAGAGACAGTTCAGTTCAGTTCTGTATTTTTTCTTCTTCTTTCTTTTTTTTTGTTTGTTTAAGTTTGTTTAATATATAGGCCGGCGTATTCACGTGGCTATCTTGTCCCTGTCTTCTCCCTCACTAGGATCAATATGGGGTCTCCTTATGATAAAATTAGACTGGTTCACACAGTAATTTATGGATGTCATTTATTCGACTATTTGTGACAAAACGTGGGAAAACCTAACATTACAGGGATTTAGTGCTATTCAGAGCCTCAAGGTGGCACAGCCAAAAAAGAACAAGACCGTACATTTACTGTAACCTATCAGAAGTCTTGCCACATATTTGGACAATCACAGCCCCTGAATAATTGGCAAAGGCCTTTTTTACAACACAGATAGGCATGTTATCATGCCCAACATGGATAATATCTGTGCAGGTTGACAGAAATTGTGATATTCTTATTTCAGGTATATCTATCTGGTTTGAGTAAGTAGTTCAAATGAACCAATTAAACAATACTTGTTTTCATTGGAATCAGAAGGTCTCAAGGATCATTTTGATATATAGATCATCAAAATCTGACAAGAGGAAGTGGGAGAAAGTTTCACGACAATGTGTGAGGTTGTACCATGTTCAGCACTGGTTGTGTCCCCTGGTGGCAATAACTAGCACTAAATCCCCATAATGTTAGGTTTTCCCAAGTTTCGTCACATTTTGCAATTGGTGCAGGACTCAGATTTTCACCCTGATAACTTCTACATAAAAATTATATGAGAAGTTTCGTTAAGGTATCCATGGTCGACTTTTTTTTTAAATATTTGAGAAAATGTTGAAACGATGGAGTTTCCCCCCATAAGCCGCCATAGTTAAGGGTTCCCTATCTTCAAATGAAAATAAATCTGAAGTTAGCACGATGAACCATAGTTTTTGTCTGCTCTGCTAAAAGCTCAAATACATGATCTGCCTCAGAAATTAAACCGCCTATGGTTTAACCGACCTAACATGTAGTATATATAGGTGTCGCCCCCTGGGGGCTAAACATAGTACATAGTATTACAACGTACATAATATATGTATGGTCTTGACTTCAACATCATGGGATGGTTTGTCTCTACAACTGTGCTAACTAAAATATTGTGTACATTTTTAAAGGATGCTAGTGGATTCCTTGAGAAGAAAGAGTTGACTCATTTCCTGAAGGATTTGATGGAGTCCAAGGGACAGGTATGTATGATGGATCACTTCTCAGAGGCAGTGGAGAAACGATGTAGGTCAGGAGGGCATTTCTTAGCACTATTGGGGAAAAACCTGGTGTCACTTGAAAGTCGTTGGTAAAGATCTATGAGCTCTTACAGAAAGAGAGGGACAATATCATAGTCACGTGTTGGGGACAGTTTGAAACAATCGGAATAAAATCAAACCCATAGGTTTTCGTAAAACATGCATGGTTCCCAACTTTCCATTGTATGACTAAATATCGACATAATTATGGTCAGGGAATTTTCACCTTAGATAGGTCCCGATGTTCCTGAAAAATGTGGGCAGTAATTGTGATTTATGTATGCCTGTTTGTAGAAATCAGACAAGAAGACGGTCAGTGCTTATGAGACGATAATGATGGCAACTTACGACAAGAATCGTGATGGAAAATTGGAGTTGTCAGAACTAGCTCAGTAAGTGAAAAAAGTGTGCTATATTATATGGACACTAAGAGAAACGAGGGGTGTTATTTTTTTATGTATTAAGGTGTCAAACACCTATTAATATTTTTGTTAAGCAAATGTCGGATAAATGTTTCTTGCTAAAAGGAAAAAAAAAAATCCTACGTTCTCTTCGATTTTTCCCCCATAGGTTGTTGCCAGTCGAACACAACTTCTTGGCAAAGTTCCCAGGCCGTGAGAAGGTATGTGTACACATAAATTTACATAGACTTCTCAGTATTTAATAATACATCAAGTCATTTGCATGAATCAAATAGTCGTTGGCTATTTAAAGCTTGAATGCTAATATGTTCACAAATTTGAATACTGTGACAAATTTACTGTATATTCGTGAGACGTACAAATTCTTCCTCTGTTTACTTTTTCAGTGTATGCGGGACGACTTCAACAAAATCTTCGACCATTACGATAAGGTATGTTGTATTTCTCACCCTCCTGGTCAAGGTCTGCAATTTACATAGTTAAAAGTGTATTATGGCCGAGTAAATATAAATGATAATCGGGGGAAACTGAGGATCAAATCAATGTCCTAAGCTCTGATACATTACAAGCTGGGCTATTCCATGTGCCGTTCAAATCTCCTCCTGAGCACTACCTCCACCCCGAGCGCAGCATGTCCTTTTCTGTCTGCAGGCTCCTGCAAATCTGGTCACATCAGGTATTTTAATATAATTACACATGATTTGTAGAATCATATTGATTTGTTTTACTCCAGGACCAGAGTGGAAGTATTGGTCACACAGAACTTCTAGCGTTGATGAAAGACCTCTTTGAAAAGGAAGGACCCGTAAGTAACAATTTGTAACCTCTAACCCTATCAGCATCCACTAAGGAGGCCCTCTAAAGTTATGGGTTGTCCTGTATTACTCCACAAAAAAAAAGATGGCGTGGGATATAGTACATGTACAGGCCACTACAGTGGCGGATTTAGATGGGGGCGCGGGGCGCGCTCCCTCCTTTTTGTCTGTACTTAAGAGTTTATTTCCTCACATAAGACCGCAAAATTTGCCCAAAATGAGGGTGTGCACCCCCTCCTTTTGGGCTGTGCCCCCTCCTTTTCCAAAACCTGGATCCGCCACTACACTATACAGCGATGATTAATCTAACAGGACTTAATTTTTATTTATTTGTTATTTATTGAACTTACTCGTCCATACAGGACGGTTTTCCGCAGCCAGAGCGTTTACAATTACTGGCTGTCCTGTGTTGTTTATGAATTTATGTATCTCCCTTTTTAATGATAGTGACATTAAGATCACAGATTAATTTTTCATTTCACCTTAAACCAGTCCCATACATTTAAGTGCATCATATGGTGCGTCATTCCCCTTTGTCATGTATAGAAACCTGCAACACGACTACATAGATACTTATTATAATATAAGTTGCCTACCCTTCATCATAACATCAAAACACACTGCCTGGTGTTACTACTCAAGAAGAAATATCGAAGTGGAAATGAAGTGTCCTGTATTCCCCCACCTTTTATTATGGTGCGTGGCACTAACACTAGGGGGCAGCACTGATAAAGACGTAACCGCAGTAGGCCACTTCCATCAACAGATTTGTGCTTTATACAATAATTTCGGTCTTCATTACCCTCTTGTGGCTTAATTTTATATGGAGTAATCGTTTCCATGCATTATACATGTGCTACATGTATATAGAATTGATTCACATACATGTTCCACATTGTGGAGAAGAATTTCTATATTCAAAACAGCATATGTTAGTCTAGACACAATATAGGATATTGACCAAAATGATTTTGTTATCCCATTTTTATTCACACAGCACCATATGAACGTACCTGACATCCAAAGCTATGCCGATGGAGTATTCGATATCTATGACACTTCCCAAGATGGCCGCCTCTCCAAAGATGAACTGGCATTGGTGCTTTCCAAATCGTAGACTGCCCAAATATGCACATAATACCTTTAATACTGTACAGAAAGACTTTATCATAACGGCACTGCCTATGTTAGGCCTATACATTTCGCCCGCATGATTACTTTTACATGTAGTATGAATGTCTATACGTGCCTTTTGAATCTTCAGAGTATATGCATTTGCGCCACTGTTTTGCCTGCAGTTCATCATAGAAAAGCTTATAATGTTCTCCTGTGTTTCCCTTTGAGTTGAAGGTGTCTTTTGAGCCTTTTGTGTACGTATATAGTCCCAGTGTTTATCAGTCTCGCCCGGTCAGGATTCTAGGGAATACCTCTCTCGTGTATGGGGATGATGGTCCCCATTTTCTGGGGAAGATTACTACGCGAGGTACCTGCCTACAAACTAGTACTACAGCAACCAGCGGAAAAAAACGCTAGGTGCCAGAGACGACTCACGCTAGTGGTCGAGCTGGGGCCAGATTGAGTGTTTATTCTAAAGGAAGAGAATGCAACAATGGATACTTGATATAAAACTTGTTTTTGAATAGACGTAAAGCTTTGAAGATCTGATCAATGTAGAATGAAATTGGATTGACATGGTCAGTGGAGGGCACGTTGAGAGGGAAGGGAACAAAAGGGAACCATTTTCAGTCATTTGTACAAATTAGTAAATCACCTTTTGACCCCATGAATGATAAGGACGTCAACTTATAATGTGTTCACACAGCAACTCATGCAGTTAGCTTATCTTTTGTCTAATTACACACATTTGGAATCACCTTGCTTTTTATGGTTGACCATTTCAATGTATTGCTTTGTTATAATTCATGATGATTGAATGTACATGTTGTACACGTGTAGGCCTATTGATTATCACTGATCAATGCATTACAGAATTGTATCAATTGTTGTCATGGATATGTATACTCTCTTACTTGTAATAAAATGCTATTTTGAATAATGAAACAGTGTACAGTGTATTTGATATATATTGAATATTTTAGCTTATCAGTTTATAAATATTATTAAATGAAGCTGGTCCTGGAAGGCATTTTTCAACATGGTACGACTAGATATAGCCACTGCGAATTGAAGTCCACAAAATTTGAGTGGGTGATCGGAGGTAATGCACTACAACTGCTCTGTAGAATCTGTGCTGGTGCCCTGTAGGTATTGTGGGCATATACTCACAGGCCATGCCACCAGATGGCAGTTTTACATCTTCTATTTTACATCTGTATAGGCGAGACATGTGGATCTTTGGGGTGAAAGGGTGACCTCTTGTGAGTAATGTAGTGTGAAAACAGAGGATGATTGACTGCACACTGTAAAAAGTTTATGTATACATACAGCAAATTTTGCTGTGATCATACAGTAAAAGTTGCAGTAATCTAAAATACAGCAAGTTTTGGTGTACAAGTATCAACTTTGTTGCTGTAAATACAACATTACAGTAAGTGTTGCTGTAGATATACTCTCATATATTTGCTGTAGCCCCAAATACAGCAACACCCACTGTTCAGTTACTGAGTGTTTTGCTGTAAATGCAGGATTACAGCAAGTACTGCTGTAGACATTGTGGTTCTCTGCTTTGGCACCAGGTGGCCTTAGTATCTCTTTGGCAGATAATTTTACTCAAAGCTGAATCTATTTTCATCTATGAAAAGGAAGTGAAATGTGTCACATAATTGAATACTTTGCAAGAGTCAACATATTGTATTTTAGTTTGATAACATGTGGAACTCTTCATTAAACTATGTAAACTAAAGCAGAAACTTCTACATTCTGTCACACACACCTTTCCTGTGGCTTAGAAGTAAATATGAGTATGGACACCAAGCTTTCTAGTGTATCAGCTAAAGTGCCAGTTGCAAAGATGATGTAATACACCACACTTGCCTGTTGTGACTTGGGTGTGATACTCAATGGCTAGTTTTACACCCATTTAGTCATAAATGATGCTACATAGCTGGCTATCATGATGGCCCAACTATATATTTCTACTTGGTCAGGCCAACCAAAATGCAATGACCAAAACATTACAATCTTCTGTACATTTACAGCAAATTACAATCTACTGTGTATTTACAGCAATTCTACTGGAACAATTGCTGCCAGCAACTTTTGCTGTTCAACAACAGTAGTATGATTTACAGTAGAAGTTACTGTAGTCCAACAGGAGATGTTGCTGTACCTTTACAGCAAGTCAGTTGCTGTAGACCTACAGCAAAATCTACTGGAACAATTGCTGCCAGCAACTTTTGCTGTAGATGTACAGCATTTACTATTTACAGTGCATGGTAACTTCTTAGGCATGTCATGCCTGTATACTTGTCCCAAATCTACAGGCCGGTAGCCAGCCAATGTACAATTAGCACCCAATGTAATAATTTTATAGGGTTTGGTATGGTAGTTGAACCGGGGGGGGGGGTACTCAGGTCGGAATAGGCTACCGACTGCCAAACGGACCCCAGAAGCGGAGGCGGTGAGACGAAAATTCAGGGGGGCGGTAATTGTGTGCACCTAAAAAGTAGGGGGTGGAATCTCTGTATGCACTTCACAAAAAGGAGGGCAATATCTCTGTGTGCCCCCTCAAAAATAGAGGGCGGTAAATATCTTCTTATTACTTTACAAATAAGGGTCCTTGCTGCAAATATTTCTAAAAATTTCAGGTACAGTCCCTTCAAATGCCTTGAAATTAAGGGGCGGTGACTTCAAATGCCCTTAAATTAGGGGGCGGTGGATTACTACATGAGTCGGGGAGCAGTCATTTTGCCTAGATTCAGGGGGTCTATAGTTTGGCAGTGGGGAGATAGCATCATATAGTGAGTACCTCCCCCAGGTAGTTGAACCTCTATAGATGTAAGGCTGTAATGGTTTAAGGGTTAGGGCTCCCACAGCGATTTGAAGAAGTCTAGTCGTATACCATTTTTAGGTTATAAATTCATGTTTTGGTCCATTGTATGTTTGGAAATAACAGCAACATGCATGGGTACCTACCGAGATGCAGAGGGTGGGGGAAGGGTATCTGGGAGACCCTAGTCAGGGCCTAAACATCCCACGTTCAATCATTCTGAAATGACTGAAATACTGCCAAATTCACAGAGCACAAACTCAATATTTGTCTGCCATGCAGTAGGCCTATCGGTTTACTATGAGACAAGACCAGACACTAGGTGAACCTCTGAACGTTAGAACAATCCCAAATTCAATAAATTCCTCAAAAGTACCGTTTTTGTCTCTAGCCAATGAGACAAATTAAAAGAAATTACCCCCCTTTTCCTTGATTCTGGGGACATTGGTAAGGAGTGAAAATTATCATTTTTCGGGGACGAAGGTTGTGTCCCGGGGGTTGTGTACATGTACCCCCGGGGTGTACCCTTGGAAGGAAGCTGGCGTTTCTTCTTTTTTCAAATGAAAGGACTCAAAACGGAATCTGGCAAATACAAATGTTATTAAAACCATTTCTGACACAAAATGTGCGTTCACTTACCTTAGCGGCCGTACAGACGACGCTCGTGGTGCAGTACGAGATGCGCACACTGTGTGGCGCACAAGGTTTGTTCACAGCCCATTAACCAATCAAAGCAATCTTCCGAGCAGTTGGTCACCAGTCGGCGGTTATATACTGCTTCCCGCCCTTGACGGACGCCGGCATCTTAAGCAGACGACCTTTCTCTGGCTGTGTCTATCGCCGCATTTCCCCCTTTGCACACATTGTTTCAGTTAACCCTAGGTCCACAATTTTCTTCCTAGATGTCCCCCGACACCAGATGACTCCCCTAAAGCCTGACCCTTCATCTAAACCATCCGTGTGCTCAATAGCTAACAGATCGGGCACTATCTTTTGCAATGTCTGCACCCGTGTATTGTAGGTGTGAGGAATTTGTCCACTGTCACAAGTAATCTTCATGCATTGGTGTAGCGATTCGCCGCTATACCCATGGGTGGCGCTGTAATGAGCGAGAGCTCCCTTGCCTGCATCGCAGCAGGCTGTTGCACATAAGCTAAAGAGAGCACTAAGTAGGTAACCTCTCATTTTAAAAAGTCACACTCTGCTTCTCCATCCAACTTGTACTCATGACAATAGACTGTACAACCAGGTACTGTGTGAATCTCTATTTAGTGCTCTTGTTTTGAGTTGCTATCATCTTCATTGAAAGGTACTTGTACTTGACTGACATGACCATTTCTGTGCAAAGACAGGGCTGAAAAGAAAGCGACTGCTGCAGCTGAGGCACTTCTTAGCCAAAACTACCTTATCCCCTAGGGGCAACACCCTCCTGAGCTCCCTGGTGGACCACAACCCTTGTTAGTCACGAGTCACGTGACAGAAAGACCTGCCGCCAATTAGCCCGAGAGGGGGCGCTATAGTCTTTCATCTTGTAGGGCGTTTTAAACATTGGAATCCATCAGGCTGGTCACTGCATGTTTAGTGACAAGATGTCGTAGGGCGTGCAAAGGCTGCTTCCAACCGAATCAACCCCTATCAAAGAGGACGGACTGTGCCAGGCTGTCACATATATCCCAGGTCTGTGGGGCACACACAGTTTCAATTTCCCACTCACCTGATTTACTGCAGCGGTCACTGGAGAGGCCAGCAATTTGTCGTATGAAATCCCTGTACAGCGGGGGGAATATCCCTTCATCAACTCGTTAAGATGTACACACTTATTTCCATGGGTGAATTATCTGTTCATCTTTATTCCCCCCCCCCCAAAAAAAAAAAAAAAAAAAAAAAAAACCCACTAAAATGCCTCTAAATACAACAATACATGTATTGATAATGAATTATAGGTTTCTCCGATTAATAATGGTCGGTTATTTGATACCACCCAGGTTAACATGGGCGGATCCAGAAGGGGTGGTCTAGGTGGGGGGGGGGGCACAGCCAGAGTCCGGCCCCAGATTTTCTATAGTTAAAAATGCAATTTCAACTAAAATGATTTCTTGGGAAGTGGTAATTGAATCGTACTGTTGTTAATGCTGCCTGTTCCCCAAACAAATGGTGTGTTCCATTTTGACATGCATGCTCCCTGTATGTGCAAATTTGAGACATCTAGATGACCAATACCTTATTTCTATGTCGGAAAATGTAAAAGGATGTCTACACTGAAGGCCTATGGATGTTCCGTACCTGCACTATATATATATATATATATATATATATATATATATATATATATATATATATATATATGGAGGTATGGAACACCCATAGGCTTTCAGTGTAAAGGATGTCTTACTAATTCAGTTCAGTTAAGGTCTACACCAGTAGGGGCCCCACCATCTGGTCCCTACAATGATAGGTACACCACCTGGTTTGTACCTGCCTTTATATATTATCCACTGTAATTTGTAAAGTGCATTCTAAAACATATTATTTCCATTAAGATTTTGGAATAGAAGATGAGCAATATCTGAACCTTGTGTTTGAGATAAAACCTGTCTATGTGCTAAGGGTATATAGTTTATCCTCTAGCCACAAGGTGCCACTCATGGGCCATAAGGTATCCAGTCTACACAGGTGATTACTGACCCATGATATACCAAACACTTGCTCTGTTATCCAGTGGTTTTAGTGTCGACCTACAGTAAAAATTCTGTGCCATCTTGTGCAAATTTTAACATGAAATACATTGCACATGGTTTCAAAACTTTGGGAGAATTTATAGAAAGGTATAACACATACAAATGTGACATGACTGAAAAATGCCCAAATTTTAGTTGGGATACGATCTTTAAAAGTTTAAACAAGGCCCAAATTCAGGCCACCCCCTGGATCCCCCCAGGCCACCCCCTGGATCCGCTACTGAACCTATAGATAATCGTTTATGTACTGTGTATCTTACATAACCTATACGTAATTTCAAATAGCATGGTCGACATCACAATCTTCACAGGGTGCCACACCTTCAATATTCATTTATACGCTCAGGCCAAAAAAAAAAAAAAGGTTGGTTTCCGGTAACCCGACCTACCTCAGCAAAATAGGGCCGACCTCAGAATTTTGAAGAAATTTTCATAATTTTTTTCAAAATTTTTCATATTTTTCATAATTTTTTCAATATTATTCATCATTTTTCACATTCATTGCATATTTCTAGTATCTTAAGATTTCCCTTCCATCCAAGCAAGGAACCCTAGATTTATACTGAAGCTTTATACATTTTGGCAGGTATGATAGCTAATATTGATCGTTATCAATCATAAAAACTCAATATTTCGGCCAACATATTTGTCAGCAAAAAAAAAAAAAAAATTAAAAAAAAAAAATCCGACCTACCTTCCTCAACTTTTTGTAACATGTTACCGGAAACTTACAATTATTTTTTTTTTTGCCTCAGGCTTCAATTATATTATCTATACACTTGACTATAGCTCATGGCCAGGGTTCGCAAGAAGAGGAGATATCTCTCAATAGAAGGAGGTGAACCTTCTTTGCATTGCCCTCGAAGTGGGAATGGTCATCACAAGCACAATTCTAATCTTACACTAGTCACGCTATTATCATCTCGTGAAAAAAAATGATATGGCGATCATTCTTCAAACATTGTCTACCCATTTGCCAATGTAATCATTACAAAATATATTTAATACTTATATAGCAAGGGAAGCAAGGTCGCAGGTGAGGTATACATGTGTATTGATCAAGGAGGTACCCAAAGAGGCGGTGCTTTGTAGAACCGAGGTGGGTGAGTAGGGCGAGGTCTCTTCATGAAGGAAGAAGATAGCCCCTCTGATAACGTGCTGAAATACGGTGGGCCTCCGGTAGGCGGCGCCACCTTTGGCACGGACCGGAAGTGAAGACAATTATTGGAGCGTTGACAGCGTCTCTCTGGGATATGCCTTTCACCAAACAAGAAAACGACGCAAAGGGAAGAAAAACAGATTTTTCTCTGAGGAAAATGTTCTTTGGTATTTGTCATAGCTGTCTTCGATTTTAACACCTGAAACATAAGGCATAGTTGCCGATCAGAACGAGCGACGACTTCTTTCATGAAAGGAATAGTCACCCCAAAAAGGAATATTTTGGCTGGTGAGCTAATTCAAATTCGCGCTCCTAAGCCCCTAGATCATAATGATTGTTCAACTTATACCAAATCCTACAAGGTGGAAGCCCACATGGCGAAAAATGCTTCAAATATCTCTGTGATTTTCAGTCTGTTGTGATTTTGGGGTCTACTCCTAATTCGCAAGGGGTATAACTATAGCAGGGAGTAGAGAACACAAGCACTCTTTTGGGATTTTAGACCAGAGAATATATAATGCACAGAGATATAAACATTAACAAAGGAATTTCCCAAAGAGTACATGAGAAAACAGAGCAGTGTCTATGTTCTATATAGGCTACTCCTTCCTGTAGTTATACCGTACCCCTTGCAAATTCGGGGTAGGTACCAAAATCGCAACAGATTCAAAATCGCAGAGATATTTGAGCCATTTTTCGCCGTGTGGGATTCGACCTATAGTGAGCTTAGTCCAGAGAGACTCGGGCTGTAGGTATATATGACTAAGGGGCCCCAGTCAGAGTCTCTCAGGGCTATAGTGAGCTAAGACCCAGTGGACAGCTATCCTTGCGATCTATATAGTCCAGGCAATGTGGCTCAAAAATAGGCCTTAGCTCAAACTGATTGCAATACAATTTTTTTCACCACAATGCATTTCCTTAATTTCCCCAAAATGACATACTAAAAGTCCTTAGGCCAAAAAAAAAAGAAGTTTTGTTTCCGGTCACCCGACCGTCCTCAGCTTAAGGGGGCCGACCTCAGAAATTTTTGGTGATTTTTTCAAAATTTTCCTGATTTTTTCAAGATTTTTTGAATATTTTTTGAGATTTTTTCAAAATTTTCGAAGATTCCCTTAAAAAATCGTTATTTGACACGTATGCTTATATTTTCCAATCATTTTCCCATATCCCATGCAGGAAATAAACATTTCTGATGCCCACCAGTGAAAACCAAGCAAAAGAATTACCATATGGGACCTTGGACCAAAAAAAAAAAAAATTAAAAAAAAAAAAAAATCCGACCTACCTGCCTCAACTTTTTGGACCATGTTACCGGAAACATAGCTTTTTTTTTTTTTGGCCTTACCTGTAGAGGTGGTAAAAATATGGCTAATTTGTATAAATGTATTAGTAGCCCCATTAGTTGTTACATAGACAGGATTTCAGTTATACAGGTGACATGGATCAGCATATATGTCCGTTTCAAAAGTGAAAATAATTTTGTGGTTCATAGACAATATTACAATTGCTATTCCATAATTGTACCATATGAATCTATTTTCCAACTATTTTGCATAATCCCAGTGAGAAGAATGAGCAATACCATGCAAAACACATTGGTTGTCCAAAAGTATTCTTTACAAGTTGGTGACTATTTAAAAGCATAAGTGATCATGGACCTTCATTGAAGTCCCTTACATCATTTATCGATACTACACTGTAAAAAGTTACCATAGATGTACAGAGAATCATAGTTATAACAATTATACTTTGAGCCTGTGTAAACCAATATGGCAAAGCACAATTATGGGTGGTTTTGGATTCATTTTCAAGTTTGAAATCAAAGTTTACAATATCCTTTCTTTCCTGTATGTGATATGGTAGGTGTAAATTTAACAAAACCCTTGTTTTTCTGTTTTCCCCTTTCTAATTCAATGATCATTCCTTAAATTTGAGACCTCTTTCTTATAACAGTATATCATTATTTTAATCATTTCATAAGGCCACTCTTTTTTTCATCAGTCAAAAACAAGAATAAAAATAAAAGTTGAAAAATTTACTTTTTTATTCCCTCCTATAGGAGGGAATAAAAAAGTACATACTTTGGTCATTTGGTACATATATGTACCAAATGACCAAAGTTTCTCAAATTGAAGCTAATGATGTCCGGAATAGTGTTAACATGGTATCTATTGTATTGGTGGCTACATTAAAACACCCTGTGAGCCCAATTAGTATCTATAAAAGCCATGGATGTCTATATGCATGGTTGTAAGGTATTTAAATCCCAGCATGGTAACTTTTATTTCATTTTCTTTTTCTTTTATTTCGTCCTCCGTCTTAAAGATTTTGTTTTGGGTGCCCATAACCCAAAGATCAAAAAATGTGTGGCCTAGGCATCATGATTTTAGATTAGTCACCCTTTGAGGTGTAAGCAAGTGTGCAAGCTCCCAAGGAAAGCATCAGGGCATAAAATGACTTGTGACAGTGCACATTGGTAAGAGGGCTATATGTGGAAACTATAATGATAAGACAAGAAAAGGATGTCAATAACATATCAAATTCTGGCAAGACTTGCATGACATAGTCTATAGGTCCTACCCTAAATAGCATTTCAAGTAGACAAATAGTTATCATATTCCAAAATTGGAAATGATTATAGAGGAGTGGTTAGTTGAAATCAGATGGGCATATGGCTCCAGGCTTTAGGATTCAAGGTACACTGGTGCAACTTGATGTAAATTGGCTTTATCAGAGATTATGGATTGATGATGGTAATCTGCATTTTGTTCTCAACCTTTGTGCTTATCAAATGCATTTTGACTTATGCAGACTCCCAGTTCTAGTATAATAGTAAATGTTTTTTCAGTTGTTTATTTTTCAGAGAATGTGGTATTATAGGAAAGAGATGAGGTTCTGAGAAACATGTCATATGGAAACTGCGGCATCTCAACACTTTGTACATAATCTATGCAGAGGTCTCGAATGCTGGTCTTTGTAAGAAGATCACTACTGACTCATTGCTCCATAGAAATGATGAAAGGAAAGAATCGAATTCTTATGAAAACTCCTAATTTACCCTTTTTCAATATGTATCACCAAATCTGCCACACACCTTTTGCTACAGAATCTTTTGATAATGAGAACTCTATGAAACATGAATCTAGCTTTGCATTATGATAATCTTGTAAATATTAGTTTAACTGCCAGCCCTCACAAAGGTGATTTTACCCTTAACTCCTGGCCCTTTGCCCTTGGGCAGCAGAATGGGCATATCATGCTACCCTAAATGAATAGCTTGAAAAGAAAAAAGGTTACTATGGGATTTTGAACTTTTGTAAGGAAGATACATGTGTATTCATATAGAAAAACTGCTATATTGATAAAAGAATAATGATTTTCTTATATATAGGGATGTCAGAAATATGGTAGTGCTGCTTTTGGGCATCCCAATGATGCTGTCCTGAGGCAGCTGTGACATTTCAGGGCATTTTAGATGTGCAGGGGGGCAGCAGCAGCCTTAAGGGTAAAAGAGTTGTTATATGATACACCTGAAATTATGAGTATTTGTGAATGTAATGAACTATTTTAAAAATACCATATTGGTTTATGATATAAGCAGGGACGGTTCCAAAAGGGGTGGTCTATGGGGGGCACAGCCAGGAAAATTTGGTCTTGGGGGGAGACAGCTGGGTCCCCTCTCCTAATTTCCTATAGTTAAGAGTCATAGCCAGGCCCACTTTCAGGTGGTCTGGGGGGCATGAGTCCCCTAGGCCCTCGCTCGGATCTGCCCTCAATAAGGGACCCATATCATTAATGACATTGGTGATAAAATTACCAACTTTTAAACATCAGTATCAAACAGTCAGTAAATTGTGAGACTGCTTACTTTTATGTATACATTTCATGTGGTAATTATATGCAAATTAGCACCTTAACATATCACTTCACATGATTATCACACAGAGTTGTTTCCAATTTCCAAAGGATAGACTTTGGCTTTTAATTTGGCCATAAGTTTCATTCATTACCACCATTACCACAATATACTTGGCTATCAGTTGGCTGGAGAGGGTCCTAACACAATTATGCAAATTAAGCATCTTTCCACCATCGGTACAGGTGAGGACTTTTAGTATGTCTTTATAAGGCCACCAAAGAAATGCATGATGGTAAAATGGTTTGTATTGCAGGTAGTTTGTGGTAAAATCCTACCCAGCAAATTGTCGTGAGTCCTCGTCAACCTGTGTGAAGTGGCTCACACATGTCGCTAGATGGAACACAACGTCGTTATGGCACAAGATCACCAGGAATAGCAATTGCTATGCCACTTGAGTATAACACACAGTGGCAAAAGATGACGGAATGAGTTATCACTCAAACATGAGTCACCATTGATGACCAATCATGGCGACAGATGACGACAATTTGCTGGGTATATTGCCTTGACTAATAGGGGCTCAGAAAGGCCCCTAAAACTCAAAGGCCAAAATCGCAGAGATATTGAAGCCCTAAATTAAATCGCATTGGAGGCAATCTGTATATTACTGTAGCATTCTCCAAAACGCAGGTAAATTGAAATGGTCAGACCAGGAAATTGTTTTTCTTTCAGTCTGCTGCAGACATTCAGCAAAACCATCCAAAGCACACCAACGGTTTCCGATTAACTTTTAGTCTGTAATCTAAGAAAAGTTAACACTTCACAGCATCTTTTCCTTGCCCTTTATACATTACATCGGACGAAATAGCTTCCCCTCACCTGTGGAGAGGGCTTTATGATAGAGAATGGATCGTAGACTTGAGCACCACCTGGACGACGTCACGACAGTTGTTCTACCTCAAGGCGTCAGCAGCGCACGTGACCCGGAGGTTACCCAGGGTTCAAGGGACGAGCGCATGCCAAAGTACTTTCCATTGCAAATTAAGGGGAATTGGAGAAATCACTGACCGAAGAGTAAATGAGCTATAGTGCCAGGAATCTACAAGAAAAAAAAAACCATCACCCTTTCTCGTTTGGGATGGAGACCATGCCGTTCAGTTTTTCTCAGGTTGCAAAGAATTGTTTCTTTCTAATTTTTAAAAATTAAACTGGCTTCAGTCTCCAACTTTCCATCAAAACCACATACCTGTACATGTACCCCAGCAATGAGCTTTACTTGACATTTTCTCTATTAGAGATAGATCTCTTCCTCTTATATTAGAATCAATGGACTTGGGCAAGTCTAGGTTCACCCCCCACGTGCCCCAAAGGAAAGTAGATAAATGCATACATTTTTATCTTGTTTATTAATGACCTCCTAGACTGTATAAAAGAGTGCCATTATACAATGTACGCTGATGATGTCATAATTTATATCTCATGTGAGGACCCTGCAGAAGCAGAGCGTCTTCTACAAGAGGATATGACCAGGATCGGGTTATGGTGTATGATCAAAACTACATGACCATCAATACTGATAAAAATATGACTATGTTCTTTGGTTCCAAACCTAGATTACGTGATTTGAACGTCCCCAACATCATATTAAATGGTACCAGGCTCCCAAGCTGTCATAGTTACTCATACCTCGGTGTGGAACTGGACTGTCACCTTAGTCTCAGTCTTAATCATATGGCTAAAGTGAAGAAATCAACAGGTAATAAGCTATATAAGTTGTGTAAGTTGCATAGAAGCATGTCTAAAGACATTAGCCTAGTAGTAATAAAGTCATGATTGTACCCAGCATCGAATATTGCTCCTTCTATTTGGGGAGTGCACATGGTTATGAACTAACTAAACTACAGAGACTTCAAAACCATGCATTACGTGTCTGCTTAGGAGTGAGGATCAGGCAAATATCCACCATTGAGTTGCACAAACAATGCTCAATAGACTCATTAGAATTTAGGAGGAACTGTTACTAATCATGTGGAAAAAATCAGTTAATGGCGAGGCTGCTGCTGAGAGGGAAGTGAGAACGCGTGGGGATAGGAAAGTTAAGTTTGCCAAAAGAAGGGCCAAAATGAGTTTTTACCAAAAATCCCCATACTATCATGCTGTCTCCCTATGGGACACTCTAGATCATGAAACACAACATTTAAATTCTAGGTCACATTATAAAAATGCAGCTGATAAATTTCTATGCAAGTACATTTAACTCAGACAGTTTAGTAAATTAAATCAACTCGCCATTAAGCTGGAAATGCCCTGTTTCTTCACTTTACCCATTCATTATCATTTTTGTACTAATACTGTTCATTATTGTTTTGTACTCATATATCAATGTATTGGAATTGTCTTACTCAACTGGATTATGCCACATCCCTGAACAACTGCAATGTAACAGATGTGCACGTCCCATCGGGACGATTCATTGCAATAAATTCAATTCAATTCAAATTTGCCAAAATACACCGCCATTAAAACGATTTAAGAACAAAAAAACATTGTAACAACATTGACAGTAAACGTAGCCCTGTATTTCCATGTGAAAATCAATTTTCGGCTATTTTCGCTGTACGACACACCCATAATTCCAAGGATATCAAATTGAGTTTGATGATTAGGCATAAACCGGTAAAGCCGCAGACTAATTCTGAACGTATCAGCTGCGGACGCTGCCACCAGGAAGCTCTGATCACCCCTGGTGGTAGGTGTGCACGTGGTTCCATGTCAAAGGTCATTCAGGGCGCTGCTTGACCGGCCAGCCATTTTATGACACAGGTTAATGCACGCGTTCTGTACATAAACCAACAAAGTAGCACAGAAGAGCCCACCTGGAGAGGCCAGGGAATGTCCATACCTCCTGGAGTATTGAGGTGAGAATGTGGCTTAATGCATACATTCCTTACTTAAGGGTTGGGCCATACTTGAGGAAGATGGTGCAAGGCGCAGGTGTCTGTGCAGCTGACCCTAAGGTTACAGAATGCCTATAGACCATTGCATATTTGCTCATGAAATACGTCCTGTTTCGCCGTGAATATAGCCACCCTGGTACTTTAGAGATTTGGAGGGGTGAATTCTCCCGGTCTCATACTAGACAGGCGCTTATTCACTTAAGTCTCTTTAGGGAGTAATAATTTTTTTAAACAGAGTGGGGGCTAATGGGTTTGTACGTGGATGCGCGAAAAAAAAATTCTGGACCCCCTCTCGAAGAGTCAAAATTTCTTTGACACCTCCCAAAGGGCTGAAAATCACTTGCGAGAGCGCCCTTTAAACCTATAGTAATGCGCAGGCTTTTTCGCTGAAAACAGGTGAAATTATTCTGACCCCTCTGGTCAAGGGGTCTAAAATATTCTGACCCCCCCCCTCAAACCCACCACCCCCCCCCCGTTGTTAAAAAATGATCACTCCCTCACATCAAATATGCAGATATATTGACAGTGAATTTCATGCATGGAGATCATGGCAAAACGGGCTTAATCAATGATTCGGTTATAATGCACTTACCACAACTAAAGCCAAAGAGTATGTACAGATCATGGAATAACAACCAAAGTCTAAAATGTCAAAGTTCATTATTAATGAACGCTCCGACTGTTTATGATTAGTATAAAGCATATATGGGTCCTCTCTTTTCATGCCTAAACTGGTAATTTCTTGTGGTATACAGATGGTTCTTGTTAATCCCTTCTCATTAACTTGACCAGCCCTTTCAAAGTTCAAGGTTACTATGAAGATTAGTGTGACCTTAATACGCCCTTGTCAGATTGGCAACATTAATACAAACCACAGTAGGGTTACACGTGGATGTGGATGCAGACATGGGTCAGTTATTTGGGAATAGTTTCCCCCTATCAAAATGTATCTGAATAACTTATAATCGGCTTATCCAGTATATTATGTTCTCTGCATGAACGGGAGGGGAAGGGGGCGTGCAGAGTATATTTTTAAAATCTCATGTAGAAAATACGAAGCATAAGCGGCAATGGATGCCAATTTTTCTCCGTTGATTTAACGCCAAGTCACTATTTTCCAGAAGTCACTGTAATTTTATACAGCCTTTCGGTGTTAGATCTATGTAAGTTTCAATGCCGCCACGTTTGACTTTGTATAGGAATATTCAGTCTATGGTTTTCGTCAGTCCACTATTAATGCACTATAGGCTATATCGTGTGATCTAGTCAAAATCTAGTCATAAAGATTGTTTTTGGTTTTAGTGTTCTTTGAGAGATATGTTAGTTCTTTGATCCAGAAGAGGGACAGCGCGAGCTTTTATTTGATATCTTACTGGCCCCCTCCCCCAACACTAATTCCTAGTGCAGCATATAATGCGTAGCCCTAGCTTTTTGAATTTGAAAATTCATCAAGTAGAAAGAAAGTTATGTCATTCTCATTTTTTGGGGGCAAATTCACAAACTTTAGATGTGTCTTCTACGTGGGTGTGCCTTATACGGGGGATATTACAATATCACAGCAATTCAGATACCCGTAGGATAAAAAGCCTATGGGCATCTAGGCGCCCTGGGACCTCCGTGAATTGTGGTGCAGGGGTATAGGCCGAGGTCGAGGAGGTTCCCTACCCCAGCCCTTTCAGGAATTCATGTCTGGAATACTGCTTGGTAACCGCTTGTGTGAGCAGCTCATTTGTGCAACTTGTGTGAGCAGTCAATGTCTTCAGCTTGTGTGAGCAGTTTATGTGAATGACTTTTGTGAGCAGCTCATGTGTACAGCTTGTGTGAGCAGTTCATGTGTACAGCTTGTGTGATCACTTCATGGGAACGGCTTGTGTGAGCAGTTCATACATACAGCTTGTATGACCGGGTTGTTTGAGCAGTTCATGTGCAGAGTTTGTGTGAGCAGTATATGTGAATCGCTTGTGTGAGCAGTCCATGTGTCAAGCTTGTGTGAGCAGTTCATGTGTACAGCTTGTGTGAGCAGTTTATGTGAATGGCTTGTGTGAGCAGTTCATGTGTACAGCTTGTGTGGGCAGCTTATGTATGCAGCTTGTGTGAGCAGTTCATGTGTAGAGCTTCTGTGAGCAGTTCATACATACAGCTCGTGTGAGCAGTTCATGAATATGCACAGTTTATGCAAGCAGTTTATGTGAACGGCTTGTGTGTGCAGCCCATGTGTGTGTGGCTTCTGTGTACAGTTTGTGTGAGCAACTCCTGTGTACAGCTCGTATGACCAGCATCAGTGTACAGTTTGCATGAGCAGCTCATGTACATGGCTTGTACGACCAGCTCCAGTGTACAGTTTGTGTGAGTAGCTCATGTATATAGCTTGTTTTGAGCAGCTCCAGTGCACAGTTTGTGTGAGCAGCTCATGTATATATATAGCTTGTTTGAGCAGATCCAGTGTACAGTTTGCACGAGCAGCTCATGTTTATATAGCTTGTTTAAGCAGCTCATTTATATAGTTTGTTTGAGCAGCTCCATGCAGTGTGCAGTTTGTGTAAGCAGCTCATGTATATAGCTTGTTTGAGCAGCTCCGGTGAACAGCTTGTGTGAGCAGCACATTGAATCAACGTTGACAACTGGTTTATATGTGTTGATAATGTTGATGAACCCGTCTTCAACACTTTTTTGATGATCCCATTTCAATTTTGTAAACCATCACCATTTCAACAGCAGATCACCAGTTGACATATCAACGTTGAAATATTGTTCTCAATCCATCATTGATTCAAATGTATTTCAAACGTGAATCAACTTTGTCAGTGGTGGATTTAGACGGGGGGGGGCACGGGGGCGCACGCCCCCTCCTTTTTGTCTGTACTTAAGAGGTTATTTCCTTACATAAGACCTCAAAATTTGCCCAAAATGAGGGTGTGCGCCGCCTCCTTTTGGGCCGCGCCCCCTCCTTTTCCAAAACCTGGATTTGCCTCTGCTGTTGATATGCAAACATTGATTCAACATTGAATGAACGTAAGTATGCCCACTGGGACGTATTCTGTGTAAGCTTATGTGAACAGTTTGCGTGAATAAGGTTCCCTCGCATACATGTATCAATAACTTAATACACATCTGGAGTTTATAAATTAAAAGTAGAATGACCCAACTTGTTTTTTTTCTACTCAAAGACTTTCCCAAATTCTTAAAGCTATGTGGGGCGAGGACGCCCTTAAGCCCCCTATGCTGATATTAGTGGGCGGTGTGAGGTAACTGCTCTCCCCCCCCCCCGTCTTCCTGAATCCAATCCCCACTTGAACAAGCCGCGCATTATACTTGGGATACAAGGTTCCAGTATTTCATATATGAACATATAATGTGAGTAGCTCATATGAGCAGTTTGTATAAATTTTGCGTATGAGTAGCTCATGTGAACATCTATGTGCACAGCTCGTGTGAATGGTCCATGTGAGCAGCTCTCGTGAGCTCTTCGGGAGCAGGCTGAGTCAAGTCCACATGTTTGTGAAGGTGTGAGTCGTGTCTCGTGTGGCAGGGGGTCAGCGGCCTCATCGATCACCCGGCACCTCAAAGCGGCACACCGCATACCTCGCACCGCCTAATACCGAATTAAGATAGTTTAATTGATAAGACACGGCCGACGGAGTAGCGGGGCGTAACCAGGCCCTGCTGGCCGGGATCCCCCTACAGAGAGGCGGGCGACAGGGCGGGTCGGGTGTTGTCATCGGCCGGAGGCCACTATCTGTACGGTCACTGACGACTAGATAGAGTTACCTGCTCCAGGTGTGGCCCACAACACCGTGGAGAAATAGGCTGACATGGGGGAGGTTCCAGGGGGAGGGGCAGAGACGTGGGGCAGGATGCTGTGGGACTAGCCGTCATACATGGGTGACACAAAAATACACTTGGGTAGCATGTATGTATGACACACCCAGGAATAAACAGAGACCTAAATGAATAAGAATTGATGAGTTGCTGTCGCATTACACTGTGTAGCCCTGATTTCATTATGAAATATATACGTACAATGTAATCCACATGGCAGTTTGTATTAAAAAATAAAGGACACAGGGAACCTGACAAGGAACTTTTGATTTTAAATAAAATCCCTCGATGGGGTGCCAAATGGTATAGGGTTCTTTTCATTATCAATTACAAGGGAAACGATGTCGTTAAAGTCATGCCTGGAGGCGAGGAAGGAAGCCATGAACAATTAATTAGACCTACTAATGAACATGATGCCTATCAGCTGGTGTCTACAGCCACAAAGGCACCTTCCCCACTTCCTGCAGGGTCATTTAATGAAGGTACATCAATGTATCGCCAAAATCACATGTCTGCTGATTTACACATCAGGTTCACATGGAAGAATCTCCTGGTGGTAGCCCCTATTATATTTCGACGATTTGTCTATAAATAACCAATTCATGCGACCACATTATTTTGCTTTATCAATCTGCTATTCACTAGTGAGCCAAGCAAACCTAGATCTATTTATCAATGACATAATTCTAAGTTGCCGTGGTATAAAGTCTTTTTTCCTTTGTGTGTATAGGTTATATTGACTTCATCTCTATTCAAGACTTCCCTTTCTTATCAAATCAATACTTTGTACACAGAAAAAGATTTAAAATTACAAGGTACATTTTAGCGTGTCCAAAGCTTTAGACGCTTGAATTGTTCATCCCTTAGATGTTTTACTTCTCTTTATTTAAAGAGAGAGACAGATATACTCTACATCTACTCCATGAAAAATGAGTGTCTCTCTTTGTTCTTTCGGGTTCTTGCATTACCTAATGCCACAGCAACACCTATCTAATTCTAATATACATCTTATCGGTATCTAGACTGCATGATACATGAACTCATGATTCCCCTATCAGCAGTGTCAAATTCATAACCTGGCACCCCTAAAAAGATTTGATAAAAATCATACATTCCCTACCACCGACAGTGATGGCTTCCCAGGCGGATTGGTTCCGTTTTGTCCCACCAGGTGGCCTGATCGTCGCTGCGGGACCGTGGACGCTGGGCTATGGACGCTATCAAAACGCCCCCGAGGATTCATATTAGATATTACCACGTGATTTGTGATCTGTGTTGCGCGCCGCCCTATGATGGGTGTGTTAGAGCCTGTCGGGCCCCCTATGGTGCCCTAAATAGGGTTGGTTATGATATCAATAGTGGACAGGACTCTACGTGGTAGAGACAGGGGTATCCGTTGAGGAAGGGACAAAACAAACTTTGGTTCCGGTCACCCGACCTACCTCAGCCAAAAAGGTCCTACCTCAGAATTTTTGAAGAAAATTTTTACAATCTTTTCAGGATTTCTCATAACTTCCATAATTCTTTACATTAATTTCATATTTTTATTATTTTAATATTTTCCTTGCGTCCAAGTAAAGAATCGAAAATATTTACTAAAGATTTCTACGTTTTGGCTGGTATAATATTTGGATAAAAAAGACTAGGCCTGGCTGTGATGCTTATTAGTAATAACAATGCAATATTCCGACCAAAATACGGCTCTGACAGCTAAAAAAAACTTACAATTCATTTTGGCCTAGGCATATGCAAGGGCTCCACTATAGGCGGCATGTTTGTCAGTAGGGTAGATTAACCTAAAGACGACCACATACCTAGAGTTGACCACCTGTCAGCTTGTTTTTCTCACTTTCGCATGTAGTGCATTGGTCTTAAACCCCGGGGGGGGCACTTCCCCATGAAATGGATACCGACTGCAGCCCGACTCTCGAGAGCGGTGGCGGTGGATTCACCCATGATCCCGAAAAGGGGGGGGGGCGGTGGATTCCCATCAGATCTCTAATAGCAGAGCGGTGGATCCCATTAGGTCCCAAAAGGACTGTATTGTTATAAAAAGACACAGTGCTGGACAATGAAACATTCTGATCTGTACAAAATACATGAGTACAATAGGGTGTGGGCTTGAAGGGGGGGAGGTGGTGTAGTCAATATTTGGGATTGTGGAAAAAGGGGGGGCGGTCAATGTCTAGCATATCAGTCAAGTAGGGCGGTCAGTTCTCAAGATCACTGGGAGATAGGGCGGTAGGGCGGCAGTTGAGAGTGACCTACATAGAGTCAGTGCCCCCCCCCCCGGGTCTTAAACCCTAATATTATTGAAATAGAGGTGTTATAATACCCTATAGAATGATGTCCTGGAATATATGAGGTAATTGTCATTGTATGGTAATACACTGAAGTTCTCATGTTTGAATGGTTTTTATCATGACCAGCTGGTCATTACATCAGATTTGGTTCGACAATTTGAAGATGACAAGTGCTCACATATACAACATTTTGACCCTAGGCATAGATAAATATCTTTGCTAAATGATTGCATAAGGAAAAGTGCAGAAATGTTAAATATTTTCTGTATAGGACTTATTTCCTAGAACATACCAATTTCACCTTGAGATGACCACAATTTCACCTTGAGCAGACCACCCCTTACTGAGTTATTTATGCATTTCATTGAATAAATACCATTTATAATATAGCATTACATCCAAAGATTCATATTTAGAACAGTTTCGGATACAAAATTTCCCTGGATGATGTTCTAATACACACATTTCAACCTTTACTGGAATCCTACTACTAGTAGTATGTAGAGTAAGTTTGTGATACTGAGAGCATGATTATAAAATCAAGAGCTGTGTTGTTATAATGCATATTTCAAATTGATTAAAGCACAGTTAAAATGAAGCTTTTTTAATGCAGGGTTAGCATTATCACCTCTGTTTTGATGGGATTTACGATATCAATGAGCATGCCATTGTTTCAATTTTCATTTTATTTTAGCCACTCTAAATCATATATTTTCCTTATGGTGCAGTATCTTTAAAGATGATATTTTATTTCATATATATTTAAGGAACTTGTTTAATCCTTAATTTGATGTTTTAATCAAAAGGGCTTTATCAAAAGGGTGGATATTAAGTGGTCAATTCTAGGTGCAAAGTGCTCGTCTCATGGTGAAATTGAACTAAATGGAATGTTTGTAGTAAGGGTGATAAACAATAACATATATAAATGGATTTTCTAAATATAACAGGTACAAAAGCCCAAACAATTATCTTTTATTCAGTGTATTTTGGAAGTCTGAAGACCCAAAACTCCCAGAGATTTTAGCAACTACAAACACATGATTGAAAACCTGCACATGAACGGTCATCATAGGTTAATCTACCCTACAGGAACGCAGCATTTCGCGTCAATGTCGCAGCAATTTCGCAGCGAAATTGCCGCGGCATTCACGCGAAACGCTGCGTTCCTGTACTGACAAACAGAAAGGATACCCCAATGCAAGGAAAACTCTGCCGCCTTTGACGCTGCCGCCCCATGCCGCCTAGTGGAGCTCGGGCTATATCCCGGCAGTTGAAATTGGATGTGGTACCAAAGCCTGCCAAACGCTGAACATATCATGTCATTTTCTTTACTGCCAATCATGATTGTTCATACTTCAAATTTGTTGTTGTGTTATTCATGATGAAAATAATCCGTAACCATCCTCTTTCTCATCACAGATTAAAATCCCAGGTGTGTGCGGCTTATCAACAAAGTATATTTTCCCCAATCTGCCTTGTCGAACATAATCTACAGCTGGAGATACCTGGTGGTGTAGTTTGGCTGTTAGGACACCTGAGAGTTCTACAACCAACCCACATGTGCACCATACAGCCCTGGGCATCCCACCGACCTCTGTAGAAGAAAGATTTGCCATTGAGATGTTTTAGTCTGGGCTGGAGCTCAAAGGGAATATCCGCCATTCTTACCTCTTGCTTGGCCGTGAGTAGCTACATTGACAGACGTGCGCTGATAACCTCTGACCCTGTGACGTCACAGGCGAAATTCTCGCGTCAGTTCTCGCAGGTTTGCGACGTTGCAGCGCCCACCCACGCCCATAGCCTATATAGCCATTGAAAATAAATCTCATGCTGCCCTCCTAGTCTTTCTCTATCTTTCACGCTGCCCCTACCTATACAGCGCTCATGGGGGGGGGGGGGCTACTTAGGGAGTGGTCATTTTTCAACAACAGGCGGGGGGGGGCGCTCTGGGAAAAATTTTCTGCCCCCCTGGAGGGATGTGGAATATTTTCGCCCCGCCCCCCGGGTCCGCCCCCTTTATTCTTAGTAGCATGCGGGCTTTTTCACTTAAACGGGGTGAAATTTGTTGTTCCCCAAAAACCCCGGGCCAAAAACCCACCAATTTCCCCCTCCCCATTCTGTCCATTGGGTGAATTTTTGGATCGAGTCGTGGCTGCCCACGCAGCAGGAAGGGAAAGGAGGCTGTCAATAAAATGAAAATCCAATATACCACACGCTTTCCTATGTCTACATAATAGCTTGACTATTTCATTAGCTTTAGATTAAATCAAAAACATAAAGGCTGGGGAAATTCGGTGAGTTTGAGCGCAAGTGTGCCTCTCCTTTAGATTGAAGCTACTGTGTGATAGGTGTAAATGTTAGTATATTTTCTTGCCACCAGGGAGTGGAGGGTAACCTTACCCCATATATTTTCCCACTCGGGAGGGAGGCGCTTGTCAAGAGCTGAGAGCTGTGTATTTAGGGTTATCAAAAGTATGCTTCACGTGTTTCTACTCAGCATCGTCGTTTCCAACCCAATAAGCCCTGGGAAAATAATGATCGGTTCAAAATGTCTTTAAAAAGAGCCCAGACTGTGAGCTTGTTTGTGTAAGGCTGTCCTACTGAGAGTTGAGCATGGTAATAATTAGACTCGTGATACACAGGATTGGATTTGCACACAGTGTATATTTACAGGTGCCAAGTGTGCATATTCAACATACTACCATGTATTCTGGGTATTCAGGTGGAAAAACTAGCTTCTTCTTCTTCTTCTTCTTCTTCTTCTTCTTCTTCTTCTTCTTCTTCTTCTTCTTCTTCTTCTTCTTCTTCTTCTTCTTCTTCTTCTTCTTCTTCTTCTTCTTCTTCTTCTTCTTCTTCTTCTTCTTCTTCTTCTTCTTCTTCTTCTTCTTCTTCTTCTTCTTCTTCTTCTTCTTCTTCTTCTTCTTCTTCTTCTTCTTCTTCTTCTTCTTCTTCTTCTTCTTCTTCTTCTTCTTCTTCTTCTTCTTCTTCTTCTTCTTCTTCTTCTTCTTCTTCTTCTTCTTCTTCTTCTTCTTCTTCTTCTTCTTCTTCTTCTTCTTCTTCTTCTTCTTCTTCTTCTTCTTCTTCTTCTTCTTCTTCTTCTTCTTCTTCTTCTTCTTCTTCTTCTTCTTCTTCTTCTTCTTCTTCTTCTTCTTCTTCTTCTTCTTCTTCTTCTTCTTCTTCTTCTTCTTCTTCTTCTTCTTCTTCTTCTTCTTCTTCTTCCAACAGTCAAGACAAAAACCACTGCATACACTATGTACAAGAGGGTCAAACTCAGAGGGCATCTCAGCTTGTCGTCGCCAGAGGGGGCTTTGATTATCCGGGTCCTGACGACGGACGCTGCCTAATCGGCCATGTTGGACATGTGGGGACGGTTTGGATATGGTTTGTTCACAGACAAACCACCGTGTCGTAGTCGCTGTGACTGTAATTGAATTCAAACGTACAGGGAATGATATGCAATTAGAATTAAAAACTGGGAATGGTCTCCGAGATGATGAAATTTCTTGAAGAAATATATTTTTAAGTCCTGTTGCCAGGTGTATTTCTAGAGGATACCTGACTCATATACACTTGATAAAACCTCACAAGTCAGAAGTGCTAATAAAGAGTGTTTTCAGATTTCAGATGGAATACTGACTCTGGAGGGCGTTTTCAAAACGTTAACGATTGCTATCATTCTGAAATACCTTCCCGTGATTAATTAACATTTTTATTCTAAGTATAAACATATTTAAAACATACGCCTACGAAATAATAGTAAGGCAATGAATTTAGCTTATAACAGTATAAATATATAAATCTTTATTGTCTTAACATAACACCATGTCTTCTTCATGCATGTCTATACAACAGAGAGATTACAATGTCTTGTATCAGATAAGACGGCTAGTCCCTCTACTTTATGTACAATCCTATAATATAAACAAGACCATTTACAAAACGTCAGAGCTAGGACATAATATATCAGGGTCATTATAATAGTAATTTTATTGCTCTACTTTGATTTTCTGTGAATAACTGTCCCTAAGATAATAGATCCCTCCCCCCTTTAATATTCTTAATGATGTTGCCATGTGATACATCTATATATCCTTTGCGAAAACTCTAGCTGTTAGTCGGTAGATTTTCGTGTCTTGTATATACAACTAACATCTGGACGGAATGCTGCTTAATATTATTTTCTCATCATCATTTATGGTCATCGACAGAATCAACACCAGTTAGCAGCTGAGGAACCTGGGCATATACACAGGAGGCTAGCAGTTTTCCAGGGAAGCCCAATCTGATAATTTATAATACTTGTAGAAGAAGATCAGTGGTCTGTTTCACTAACAGCGCACCTCTCGTCAATTTAGAGTACCGACCACTTGTAGATATTTAGTGTTGGCAAGAGGTCATCGTCCAATCTAACCATACTAGTTCTGCTACGATTGGTCACAAACCTTATGAAGGCCAACATCATGACCTACGACCGCCGACTACGACCAGGAGAGTTTCAAATCGTACGGCTTGTGCAGTCGTATGGCCTTAAGAAATGGCCTCCCGGACAGTTAATCCTCTACAGGCCGCAGAGTGTTTTATTGAACAAAAAATACACTTCTGTGGTGGCGATGCATGCTGTTGTAACTGACCAATGTGCATTTATGCCGTTTATGTCGCTCAAGGGTGAGTTACACAACAGTGGCTTGGTCAGCACTTGTCAGAATCGAGGTAAGAAGATGCCGAGGTATAGTTCCAGGAGCTCCCCATCAGGAGCCCTATTCATGTTCCTATTCCATGGAGAATGTGATTTGACGTAGACGTAGTACATGTACATGTTTGCCTGTCAAAGGCGTAGAAGGCGGCTGACTTTCAATATGTATACACGGAGATATGCCTTAATCACACAGTTTCTTCTCCATTATTGGTTTAAGTGGTAGCCTAATATTCTATGCAAAGAATGCAACTGAAACATATGCATTTCCAATGCTGAGTTCCTGTTGATCTATAATTGTATTGATTCATTTTAGATTGACTGTCTATACATTTATTTAGGTAATATACACATGCCATACTCAGAGTGGCCTGTCAGTCACTGTCATTGTATTTAACATAGCACTTGTTGTTGTAGGACTTATACTTTCTACGATGAGTGAGAGACAGTCAAGACTGGAAACGTTGTTATTGTTCATTTTGTTGCCGGGCGACGAGTTGATTTGTTGGTCGAAGCCTGCAAGGAGAAGAAAATGCAACATGAGTCACAGAAAGAAATACAAAAAGCGGTATCTCTTTTTAAAAAAAGGCATTCCAGTTACATTCTTTCATAAATTGCCAAGTAATTTTACTTTGTTTTATCTGATCAGACTTCGATTTTAATGCACACGTTCGTCCAGAATGGGCAAATCAATGGCAGGTCATTTCCCTGTTATCAATCTTAGGTTATGTATCTATATGCATATACACACAGATGAAATAACCAAGATAAATCACCAAGCACAATGTACAGATTTATGAATATTCCCCCCCCCCTTCTCACTGCAACACAGAAACAAGAAGAAGGAGGAGGTATTGGAATCTAAGGCACCAGAAAACACTGCCTATATGGATATTCCCAGGTCTGAGCACTGACATGGACGCCGTAATGACTCGACATAAAAAAAAAAATATCTTCACAAGGCCCCCTGTATGGGGTGAGGCGGGTTGAAGTCCTCCACATGCAGCTTTTTCCCATGACGTCCTCCATGGTGGTTGGGGGTTATAAGGAGTGAACCCTGGAGGCGTGGGACTGGCTGACCTTCTGAAGCAAGTCCAAACAGCAAATTTACGGCCCTTCTTCTGGCATGCCGACATTATCACTCTCCTTCAGGTTTGGGGGTACAAATGTGCGCTGATGACACGCTTTTTGGGCATGAATCATGCTTTGGTAGTGTCAACAGGACACCGCCCGTCCCAACACGTGGTCCACAGCACTGACAGAAAATCAACCCTCACCTCTGAGTTGCTCCCATATACATGGATGGAGACTCACTGAACTGTTCCCTTTCACTCTACAAAATATATTATTTAGTTAGAGAGGAACCGCTAATATTGTGGTTTGACTTTGCTCTCTGATTCTGATATTGAAAATAAATGCATGCATGATAGTCAAAATGTATTAATTTTGAAACGAATGTGCCATAAGGCAAAAAAAAAAAGAAGTTTGGTTTTCGGTCATCCGACCTACCTCAGGAAAAGGGAGCCGACCTGAGACTTTTTGAATAAATTCTTTGTATTATTTCTATAATCTTTCATATTTTTCATAATTTTCTTTTTCATTTTAATTCCATATTTCTAATATTTCTGCGAGTTTTCTTGGGTTCAAACATTGAATGAAGCAACCCAGCAAATTGTCGTCATCTGTCGCCATGATTGGTGACTCCTTTTTGAGTGATAACTCATTCTGTCATCTTTCGCCACTGTGTGTTAGACTCACCTGGCATAGCAATTGCTATTCCTGGTGATCTTGTGCTATAGCGACGTCGTGTTCCATCTAGTGACATGTGTGAGCCACTTAACACAGGTTGTCAAGTACTCACGACAATTTGCTGGGAATTCTGCCCAAGATTGGCTGGTGTTAGAGATGACATCGATCATTTGTAGGTCAATCATCAATAATAACAATTAAACACATAGACCAAAGTATGGTTTAGCAAACAAAAGGAATTAAAAAAAAAGAAGAAAAAATCCGACCTACCTACCTCAACTTTTGGACCATGTCACTTTTTTTGGCCTAATTATGTGAAAAGCAGGCTAAAGTTGGTCTGTGGTACCCATTACAGCCAAAGATTTTCTCATCAATGTATGCCTTAATTCATCTATATCTGGAACGTGTTTGGAATGTTAAAGCCAAAATGATGTCTCAATATGGATTCTCATATAAACGTGTTGCCATGGCAACAACAATTATTGCATTCTATATATATATATATATATATATATATATATATATATATATACATATATATATACATATATATATATATATATATATATATATATATATATATATATATATATATATATATATATATAAGAAACCAACTGATAGAGTGGTTCAGTTGAATTCATATGCTGGAAATAGAAATATCATTTCTGCATTCAAATCTATGGCCAAATGTAGGGAAGATGTTTGGTCATCCGTGATTAATTAGTGATATGATTTAACTAAAACAATGAGAGATGGCTTGATGCTTCTTGAAGCAATTTCTCCCCGGTCCCCGCACTTGCTCTACTGAGTAGACACCCGTAGACACCATCCTCATTATGAAAACACATACGTTTGGGTCTTTCTGGAGGCCCTAGAAATGTCCATGTTTTTGCAAAACAAAAGTGGTGTTTTCTTTTAGGAATCTCCAAATCTCTCAAGAAAAAGGGGTTAATTTTCACCCTGAGTTTTTGAATTTTATAAAAAGGGTACTCTGGAAACCCACCGATGGGAAGACAGGTCCTGTTTATTGATTTTTGTCAACAAAAGTCCGCATCTTTGAAGAAAAGGGGGTCATTTTGAGGGTCAAAAGTGATTACTCCAAGTGTTATACCTCATCTTAATTAAAGTTGATGGATTCAATTTAGATCCGCTATTTTACCTCGAAGGTATGTCTATCCACAGAAAGTTAAATTTCAAGTTTGTGAATATACGCATTCACTTTGATTATCCATCTATGAACATATGTGCATATAACATAACATATAGGCATAATCACAGAACATTACAATAGTCGTCTCATTACTAAATGCTATAAAACACTTTGTGAGGCTTTGAAAGACTTTGATAGCAATTAAAGTTGCCACAATATTTCTTTTTTCAGCATGAACTGTTTGTGTAATAGTCATTGAAAGGTTGCTCTTTACTGGTCGGCAGTTAGTATTTTGCTGACTTTATACAGAGAGAAGGCGGGCAAACCTTGACGTTTTCCAAATAAACACAACTCGACATCTTTACGCTGCGAAGGACTTTAAGAAAACACAGACCTCATCCACACATGCAAACCAGGGAAGTGGGAGTTTAGTTACCCTGTCTTCTGCCTTACATGCTACTCTTAAACCTAAAGGGATCCAGGTAGCTCCCTTGGATTTTGTTTTGTATTTCTAAGTTTCTAAGCCCTTATATAAGCTGACTATGCAGGTAACATAACTGGAATTAAAAGAGGAAGGCGTATCCCTCAGTAGCATAATCGTCAACTCATATCTCCGAAGATGGATGTGAAAAGACTTAACAATCACAATACAGTATCAAAATGTGCTCCTTCGATATGAACATTATACTTGTGAAAATATTTATACCATAAGTATTGCATTCTATGAGTTTATGATCACATTTAAGATATATCCCACACCCAGCACATCCATGGATAAAAAGGCTCAAATGCGGACCTCACTTCTTCAATTATGATATACAGGTTGGGTATCATCACCATATGGAAAGAATATATATCACATTAATACAGTGCTATATGATAGCCCTAACTCACTATGAAGTCTATAGATGTTTGGCTTGTATCCCTCCGCTCATCTTACACAAGGTAGGGCTACGGCCACATGCATCTCATGTTTATGGATTCCATGTCAGCAACCCGATCATAAATCCTAGATTGTGGCTGTAAGCTGAGGGTATCAGATCCCTTCATGCTGCTTCTGCATCCCAACCATCCATCCCCTGGTTAGACTATATATAGTCTAATATAGAGCATTAAAGGCAGCAACAGAGGTTCTCCATGGAGCATGACAGACCTGAGTGTCATTGACAATAATGTGTGTCAGACAGTCAAAATGTCGTCTGCTACTACTCATGGAGGTTCTTCCATTTCATTAGGGGTGCTGAAAGCTGATGTTGATTCTTATATAGTGGTAGAGTCGTAGGTGGTCTAGTGTTTTCTATAGAGGAGGGATTTATTGTGAGCCTCGTTGTGAGCACTTGGTTTCTATGGAGGATAGATCTTGATCCATTGTAAGCACTTGGTAGGTTGTATAAAAGGGTGACTGTAGTGGATCGGGAGCCGGGATCGGGAGTGCATCCAAACTAGCATAAAGTAAAAAGTAAAAATTCCCGATATCAGACAATGCAATGTTGCAGATCCCTTAGCTGGAATGCACTGACAGCGGGTAGGAGAAATGCCCCTAGCCTGGAACAGTTTAAAGCTGAATCCAAAAGCTACCTGGCAAATCTCTTCCCGTATGCCAGGACATAGCACATCATTTTGTTATTAATTCAATATAGCTATACTACGTACTTATTTATACAGTAATAACACAATAAGGACTAGATCATCGTTTAATATAGGATTTGTATAATCTATTTGCCCTCATCATCACACCATTATAACAGTATTTTCTTATGTGTCAACTGTCTAGCTTACTAAGATTAGAAGAAAGGTTGAACCAGAAGAATCAACCCTTACACAGATTTCTGTGGGGATGAGGTTCTCTTCCTTCAATATTATCTCGATTTAATTTTTGATTATATTCACATGAATTTCTTTGTTCGTTCTTGTTGGATATTGATACATTGAACATCACTGACAATAAATGCTATGTTTACTACCGGAGATCACTATAGACAAGTATATTAACCACCATAATGTATATATCTATGAAACAATTATGTACTTTACCGGTATACAAAACATGTATGTATAAAAATTCAGTTATCGATGTATCAACAGAAATGACTTATAGATTGTATTTGATACTTGAGATAATAAAGTAAATACAAACCAAAAAACTGCCCCCCCACCCCTCCAGGGAAAAGGAGATCAATTGATATAATGTCTTTTATGCCAGACATGAGGGAGAATGCATATACCTCATTTTGTACTTTGTTCACCTTCTTTCTGTACAAACTTTTTAAGTTGGATAGCACCCTGCCACCCCCGTCCAACCCCCGGGGGGGGGGGGGCAGTGACTCTATGAAGTAGGTCCCAACTGTGAAACTACAGCCGCCCCTTTTTGGCCATTTCACAGCCCCTTAAAATTAAGCTCAAATTTTACAGCCCCTCCCCCCTTTTTTGAAGAATTTTGACAACAGCCCTCTTCATGTAAAAGATGGTACTTTGACAATAATATTCAGGAATTTCAAAGCTCTGGAATGAATACATGGAATATTCAAGTTATTTCCTTTCCATGCAAGGTATAACACTTAATAACAGCCCCCTTATATTAAATGCAATTCAATCAACCCCTTTTTTGGGGTCCAACCCCTCTCCCACCCATCCTTATATACTGGTATTTGCCCATAATTATATGACGTATACTCCCATAGGCACTACATGTATAGGCCCTCCATTTTCACCCAGCGGGTACATGCCTTTAATGGGCTACGCCGGGGGCTACGGCGTGCCATCCATCATCTCAATGGATCTCTGATATACTGAAGTGATCTTTGATGAATGTGCACACAAGGTAACACTGACTCTTTGAAGAGAAAGGGGGAAGCAATTATTCATAGTGGAGGCATCAATAGATAACTGCATGCATCGATGGGATTACTTAGACAGAGTCCATATTGTTGTCTTTTCCTTTTGCTCAGCATAGATGTATGTGCCACGTTTGAAGTAAAGTATCACACTAGATAGAAATAATAATGGGATCGAGATACTGTTACATAGCTTTTGCATTTTGTGTGGAAGAGGATATCATACTATCAGGCATTATCCAGCACCAGAAGCAACACAAAGATAAAGCAAATATCGCTTTGTGATATACCAATCTAACAACACAAGCTGCAGATCCCTGTTGGATGACTGGTGTCCCTGACCCTGAGAAGATGACCCTTGAGCAGCTCATCTCTCCCAGAGAGCAGCTCACTATCAGCTCCGTCTAATGATATGGCCTCCACCGAACCATAACTCACGACAGACCAGTTACACCTTACTGTTGTGTCACTAGGGAGAAGACAACGGGAGGGGGACGCCATAGTAACCTTCTTGATGCCTCTGGGAAACTATAGCCGTCGTAGCTTATCACGTCAGTGGCTTGGCGGGGCCCGGGTTGGGGGGGCCTTGTGGTCATTGATGCTACCCGATCAGGCGCCAGCTTGAGACATAGCAGACCTGTACTTAGTCTACACCGCATCATGGACATTGAAGCAATAGCTCACCTAAATGTGATAGGATAACATCCATTTATGTATGCTAGATGGTGTGCTTATATCTATGTGTATCAGTGCCTAAGTGTCAAGATCCCTTCTTCCCTGAAGCCCGAATCTTGAGGTTATATCCTCACTCTTTGGCTAAGTGAAAAGACTTTGCGAAGTATTACCGTTATGGTTATCACATTTCTTATTCAATTATTAACAATGCTGTTGGGCCTCATTGTTAATCTGATACCGGTAATTGTCATATATATTATAGCCATCGATCCCGGTCCTCAGTGCTTTTTCTATGAACGAATCAGAGGAACAGATGTCTAAGGATATTTTCTCTCACCGAAAAGGTGGATTTTTTGAAGAAAATCTATCATTGTGGAAAAAAAGCACGTGGACGCAGGGGCGTCGAGGTTGGTCAGAGACAATCCATCACTCACGTGACAACACACTCAACTCTCGGCCAATTCTCGCGGATTCTCACGAGACTCGTGGTAAACCGAGACACTGCGAAACTTAGCAGCGTTTGGTGCTGACAGAGACGTGTCACATAAAAGTACATGAAGATAAGGGACCCTTGTTCAACAAAGAAGTGTGGAAAGCTATCGCACTTGGGTTGACGGGCGGGTCTTTCTCTTGTCCCTTCATCTCCCCGAAACGCTTTCTCTCGGGGCACGGAGATTGTTTCTTGTGGCCGGTGTCGAATCTGGTGTGGTGGTCATGGACATGTTGGTGGCATTGTGGTAAGAGTGGGCCCTATGTAGAAAACCTTTCACAAGTCACACACCTCCAACATGAGGTAGTAATACATGTATTACGAACTGCAGCAGCCAATCTGCATGCAGCTAGATGACCTGAGAACCATATGGAAATTCTCAATGGAATTCAGTGGTAGTTGACTCACAAATATATATGCACACAGATGAAAAATGAAAAAAAAAAATGGAAAAAGAGAACGGAATTCTCATTAACTATATCCGCAGTGTTCTCTCTCTTCTTGTCTTAATCCATTTGCTGTATGAGACAGTGGTAGACAAGCAACATCGGTGAGTCTGGTCATCTGGTTAGCATCCCTTGAGGAGAGCTGCTCTTTACAACAAATAAAAGGACCATCAACGCTATCCAGAACAGCTCAGAGTAGCTCTTGCAGGGAAAACGACCTGCTCACACCCTTCCAGAGCCGCATCAGAAACTAATCAAGCGGCGTATTAAACAGGCGTTAACCTCCCAAATCGTCGTCCTTGATCGGCGCCGCCCAGCCCACACCTCGTTATTCAGACCAGAGGAATTGCTCAGAGGTGCTCTAAACTGCTCATAACTAACTCAAAAATGCTCCTCACTCACTCATACAGACTTTTGAATGTCTGTGGGTGGCAGAGTCATAAATAACAACAGTTTGAGTGTGCAGCAGTGCGAGCAGCTCATAGAGCAGCTCACCTAGTTGTAGGGAATGAAAGGTGTGTGGAGTAGCTCAGAATTAGATCTTTCTGACAAGGGGATGACAGCCCTAGGGCATATACACAAACCATTACGTCTGTGAAGCATTCCTGACCCTTGGTGGATCTTGGTGAAATAGTATATCAGAGAATGCCCCATGGACGTAACCTCAGGACAAACTTTATCCCTCTGTGTATGTTATTTAAGGAGTGTTTAACGTGTGTCGACAAAGTAAAACTGTGTGAGTGACCACAGATTCAGGTGTGAAGGTCTGGCTGAAATGAAGGTTTAGTGTCTATTCCCCAAAAGTCAAAACGGACCGTACATACAACTATGTGCGTTGCATTTCATGTTTTGCTCAAAACACACAAAGTAACCTTCCCTTAGGTTTACTTCATTTTTAATCCAGTTAGTCCAGTTGGTATACGTTGAAAGTTGAATCATAGAGTATACATAATGTACTTCTCCGTGGTTCAACAATTTGATGGTGCAAGGAGCTGACCGCCCCCCCCCCTTCGGACTTACTGCTAGCCCCCCCCCCCTCCTCGACAACTTATCCCCCCCCCCCACCGGATTCCCCCACTCCATGAACATTCTTCACCGAGAAGCCACTTCGAAGCCAGCGCTGCATGTGCAACTCATACCGTATTGGATCGTATTGGCCTGTATTAGTGCCGGGTCTTATATAAACGCCGGGGGTACAGCCTATATATGAAATCAATGAGCGCCCGGGCCCTCATACAGGCCAATACGATAGACTACATGACTTCAGTCCCCAAACATCCACTTACCTACCTACCTACCTACCTACCTACCTACCTACCTACCTACCTACCTACCTACCTACCTACCTACCTACCTACCCAAGCTTTCCACCCACCCCACTACTGAGCTTGACACACATGTAAGACTTATAATAAATTTTCTTCCTCTTACATTAAAATCAATAGACTTAGGCAATTCACTGTCATTGCCCTTTCGCCCCACCTAACCCCTCCCCTGACCCCCATTCCATGCTCGCTGTTCTTGTAAATTTCTTCCGCATGAGTGTCCATGACTTAATCTGGTATCTATGAGATACAAGATTTCATCCCACGTAAGAAAACGAAAACAATACTTTCTAAAACTCTCCTAGCGATGAGCATAACCCAGAGCCATAGATTGAGCATCCAGAAGAGTTACTCCATGTGGGCAGAACAAACCTACATGTGTCATTACATGGACCGCCCATCGTCAGCCTCGGGCGTCACAGGCTGATTAGAGCCTTTTCACCTTTCTTACTAAGATAAAAGAAGGGACTGAAAAAAATGTCACAAGTCGCATAAGAAAATGTGAAAGTCACGAATGACTTGCACTAATAGTCCCCTGTCATAGTACATGTCTTATCGTTACAGTTCTGGAGTGAGCAACTACGGTTTGCACTTTCCTCAATAAACATAGTAAAGCTTTTGAGCAACTCGTGGGGGGGGGGAGTTAGTCTAGATAATGAGGCCGCTCCGTTACCGGCTCACGGCGCCCGCAGGCCGGGGCAGACTCCCTGGGGAGCGGGGTCGGGGACCGCCGCTGATAGGCTGTAAGAATTCTGCGTTAGAATTTCACGTATGTACTTCTCCAGGGTTGTCGTCCTGGACCGGGATAGAGCTGCAGGGTACATACAGGAGGAGAAGGGTATGAAGGTTTAGGGGTCAGATTCAGGGTCAGGGGTCATGTATATACATACGAGGTATACGTTATGAGTACACATGCATCCTGTGTGTAGATAATGCTAGTTACAGCCTATCGCTGAATGGAAGCTGAGGTGGTTGGTTATCTGTAGGCCTACATTTGCCATTATGGCTTCTCTATTGTTTCATTATTTTACTATGCGTGAAACATTACGTTTCCTATATGAATAGATTATTTAATGTGCGTGTGTGTGGGTGTGGGGGGGGGCGACTACGTAAAAGTAACATCTGCATGTATAAGCACGCACTTGAATCAAATTCAAGCGTCATAAGCAGAGAGGCTATCTTTGATTTCAATGAATCGTCACAGTTCCACCATCGATTCCATCGCCACCTGGTGGCCAAAAATTGAAACTCCCTAATTTTACCTAAACTCATGATGTATGCTTATATCTCTTTTGTATATGCCCTAACTTATTACTATCAAGCTGTTGAATTTCAGACTTTTGCATTTCTCCTGACAAAAAAATAAGATTCACTGTTGGTCAACTTCATAGATTTCTGTAATCAAGGAAAAAGATTTTTTTTCATAAAAATGTTTATAATGATTGTATCTTAATCCCTGCAAAGTCTGGTGAACAAATTCCCTCTAGTTTTTTTTTCTGGTCATGAGAGATGTAAGCAATTCCAACACTTTTCATTTACATTTTTTTGTTTAAATTATTCATGGCCCTTTTGTTTGTCCAATGACGCCCTATTTTTATTGCTTGGTCATGGTACAAATGATGTCTACTAGACATATGAGAAGTTTAATTAAGACATTGCTGGTCAATTTTTCAATATTTGGGAAAACGATGAAAATTGGAGGGTTCTCCCATAAGGCCAAAAAAAAGCTGTGTTTCCGGTAACATGGTCCAGAAAGTTTTTTTTTTTTTTTGCATCTAAAGCCTAAGGTCATACTTTGCCAGGTTTTCGATGGTTATTAAAACAATGGATCGTTTCCTGTATGAAATATGAGAAAATGATGGGGAATACATGTATATCTTGCGAATAAAAGTTTTCACATGAAAACTTTAAAAAATACAAAAAAAAAAATAAAAATTTTGAAAAAATCTTCAAAAAAATGGAAAAAAATGAAAAAACTTCTAAAAAATCTGAGGTCGGCCCCTTTTGGCTAAGGACGGTCGGGTGACCGGAAACCTTTTTTTTCTTGGCCTAAGCGGCCATAGACCTGCCAACCGGTCCCTAGGCATATGATGTTAGAGAGCTCCCTGGCCGCCAGACGGTGTGGAAACCCCCACACTAACCGGCCATAGTTAAGGATTCCCCATCTTCAGAAGTCAATAAATCTGAAACTAACACAATGGACCATGGTTTTTATTGCTTCAGCTACCTCATGATACATAAAACTAATATAATCCCAAGTGATTTGGAGAAATTGCGGGTAGTTTAGGATTTACCGAATAGTGGGAAATCCCTTTTCTATGTGACAAACCACAGTCCCGAGAATTTGAGCGCACCAGGACGGTGGGGTCTTTCAGAAGCAGGTAATGTTTACAACCGGTCATAAGGAGATATGATAGCAGTTTTAATAGTGATTGTAGGCTTATAACTGCATGTGTTTCTAAAGCATTACGATTATCTTACTGTGTCTATAACTATATGACTGGCGAGAGATGATAATGGTTGCAGTTGTAAGTTTAGAATCTAACAGTTTTAGAAACAGATATTTAATGTTCATTATCATGTCCGGCTTCTGAAACACCCCACCGGGGTACCCTCCAACCAGAGTAGGCCTATACATGAACCAAAGGCAATCCTATTGACGCACGATTGAGCACAGCAAATCAACCCCGACCGACCGTAAAGAAAAGAAAGCCACAACACATTAAAGATAGATCTCCATAACGCGTGCATGAACCATGCAGACATTAGCTAAAGGCAACATTCACCCCCCTTTTTCACACACCACCCTCTCACTGTGCAGAATGAAGGCCCCCTGGTGGCGCCGAAACTAACTATAACCCTCTCCGTGCCCTCCACGAGGGGGCGCGGTTGAAAGGAAAATAATGTATGTCGACCATTTTCCGGGTGATTTGAGCGTGTCAAACGGGTGTTGGGCCCGTGGGGCTCCAAGGAGGGGGATACACCTGGCAACGACCGTCAGCCGGGACCACTAGCCGACATGAACGGACAGCAGCCTACTCACTGCCCCGCCTACCGAGTGTATCCCTCCGCCAGAGCGTGCATGAACACAATGCTACAGTAAACCGCCGGAACTGGATCCTAGCCAATTTATTATGTGGCACGCGCATGCGCCCCACTGCCCGCTGGGAAAGCTTTGTAGGAAGAATTTGGTTCCATGAGCCGAAAGGCTTTGTCTGACAGGCTCTGACAAGAAAATTTGCAGGAGAGCACATTCATATAGAGTGATGAGGCGATGGTTCTTGGGTCATGCTGTCGGGTCATGCTGCATTTCCAATTGATTTGTAACTTTTAATACGTAAAAAAAAAAGAAAAATCAGCGAATTCAAAGCAGGTGTGTTTCACCAAGGCACTCTTTACGTTAAAACCCCTTATGTAAGTTTTGGCCGAAGGCATTAGTGGCCCGTCTACGGGCCGGGGTCTCAAAATAAGCGCCGGGGGTAAAAGGGTATAGGAATTAATGAGTGCCTAGGCGCTCAAACGGGTCATTACGGTATGCCCTACGTACGTGGTGCCAGTGGTGCCAGTGCAATCATAGTGACCACTAGATGCAGGGCTGTATTGGCATTGGAGTAAGGGATTGGATCCCACAATGAATTGAAGGTCGGGATTGAAGGGCTCTAGTCATAGAGAAATGCCTTCCAGGCGAGGATGTGTGTTGTGGGTGGAAAGCTTGGGGACTGGAACCAGGAGCTTAATTCAAAACATCCTGGGATCGCAACCCCAGCGATCTTAGTGTAGGCACATATCATAAGACCTGGCCGGTCTACCCTATCTAATGCAGTGGTTGCAGGCCTGCCAGGAATAGTAAGTCCTGGGATAACTTCACTATTCCTTTTCCAGCGATAAGATCACTGCAATCTTAGTGAAAGAATTGCACAGTGGTTTAACCTGAGTACAAGAGCACATACAGGGAACACTCCTGATCGAAAGAGTGAATAGCCTGCTGCATACATATAGAAGGGAGGGAGGATGTTTTGCTGAGTGTCCTTGAGGGCTCTTAGGGCTACTCATGCGTTTCTTCCCTTCTCTCTCTTTGTCCTGGGGGGGGGGCACAATGCTTCTAATAGGCAAGCATAAATCATACATTCATGGGAACAACTCTTAAATACTGTACGGGGTCAACTGCACCCTGTGCACTTTTGTTAGCCCATATGGGGACGGGGAACGATGGTGTAAGGGTTTGTGGCCTTACGGACCTGGGGGGTTCGGGTCTTACGATTCGGAAAGAAAGAGTAAGACAGTATTCCAAGTGTATGCCAACGGTTAGGTTTATTACTTAATGCACACTCACGGCTGCCGAATGATATCAAAGAGGCAGCTAATATTAAAAGACAGTGGTTTACATAGTGTGGAGGCCAGAAGGGCCTCTGACGTAGCGGCTGAGCCCTGGGCTTTATATACGGACCCAGGTGTTCGTCGTCAGATGTCCCCACAGACCCGGATCGGTGCTGCCACCTATCCGGAACCTGAGGAACGTCCGACGACTCGACTCACCCGCCACGTCAGACGGTACCCAACTCCTATGGTTTAGTAAAGTGTACCTCTACACCACTCCCCCAGACATTTAGGAGGGTGTTATACATATAATATTACTAGGATAACATTTCTACATGTCTAAACCTTTAGTAATAGAGGTACAACCATAGGTATAACATTAACACTAAATAAATTGTGATCCAGATGTCATATATATATATTCGATAGTGAAATTTAGTTACATATAACGATTAGGATGTTGAAATATTATACGAATTACTTGAAGAAGAGACAGTTATGTGAAACGGAACTGTCTATTTAATTATTATACCACATAATATTGTATTATATTTCAGGTATAATTAATAAGACAAGTAATATGAATCGTATACATGTGATGATGACAGCTATATGTAACGGAACTGTCGATAATAAAACATATCACAAAATAACATCCGTATGTGTGTTTGTAGTCATTGACACCACATTTGAATATGTAGTCTTAAAGAAGACTGTTATAGTAACATCACTATCTAATGACATGTCGTATATTAATATTATACGAATCCGTTAAGGATTCCGTGAGTAGTACGAATAGGATTATTTATAACATACACTTGAAAAAAAAGAAAAAAATATCACGGTGTGGTAATGAATATAATAATATATTATCACCGTGTACCTAATAACCTTTATAGCACCAGATCATTATACTTATTATATAATTTTGTCTCGCAGGACAATAATATGTGTTATCTGGTGAAGTTTAACGGATCTTATAATATAAATACTAATAGTGATTAGGGATCCGTATCAGGAAATGTCTATGTACCCGTATTATAATATGTATCTAGTGGATATGTACATACATATAATATTATAGAAAAATAGAAATATGACATTATATACAATATACAGGAGTTATAAATGCTGCTGGAGTCTTCTGCTGTATCCTCCGGGTACTAGTAGGTAGGTGTGGTCAGCTAACCACGGGATGGACGTGCTAAAGTTTATAGTTTCCTTATATTGAGTGAACACGGTAGTTGATTTGGGGCAGCTACCCACAATCCTCTAGTAGTGCTAAAGTTTATAGTATATCCGAATGGTGTAGATTTGTAGAATATTAGTCCGGATGTGTCAACTGTGTAGAGAACGTAATCCTTTTTAAGTTTTAGTTGACATAAGTAAAATAATAGTCCGATATAGGTTGATCCGGAAGTAATACTAGTAGAGATATAAGTCCATTCGGGAGTACAGATGAGTTGTAGAGGTAAATCGTAAAGTCCATCCTAGTAATTGGTTAGCACGGGTAACAGCAGGAGTCTGCAACTGGCATCCGGATACGTCTCACAGCAGCAAGTCTACTATCGGATTGTTCATGGATGAAATTATAAATCCGAATAGGCTATTCAGGGTGTAATAAATGTTATACAACCTGAATAATAGACTGGTCAAAGGAACCCGGAACACATAGCATAGGTGTTCATGCACTAGAAAAAGCATTCGCAGATCTATAGGGTTCCGCAAAGACTATATCTGGTCATTTGGTGTTGGAAAAAAAATTATGGAAGAAATAACCCTAGCATGCTTTAAACGGATTTCTTAGCATGCTTCTTCTTCAGAAGAGCTAAAGCCGACTCGGGAGTGCCGTCCCACTCGTCCAAGTCGACTCCGAACACCCTCATGAACTTAGTGTTCAGGTTGGTGTTCCGAGTGATCTCCTCCTTTACGCGCTTTTCCAACACGTGTACATCCATAGCTGCCTTTTCTTGAGCAGCTGAGGCAGCCTCCTCCTGGGCCTTTACATCGTCCCGGATGAGAGTCTCGAGACGTTGCTTTTCAGCGTCGCCCACCTGTTTCATACACAACAGAGTTTCGTTTAGGAGACCCTGATGAAACTCGATCGCTTTCTCACGAACGGTCTTCTCCCAATGGGTGTAGATGGCCTTCTGGACATCTGCCTCTCCTTGGCGAGACTTCTCAAACCAAACTTCCGCATTACCAGTTTTAATGGTAATGGCGTCCTTCGGTTTCTCAGGTGCCGCGACAGCCTTGGGAGGAGTCGAGGCGGCCTGTGGACCACTTCCGGGTTTAGGACTCCCGGACACACCTGTCGTTGGTACACAGAAGGCAGGTGGTACATTCTGTTTCAGTCCTATTTGCAGGTACATGTTTAACTGCTCCTGGGTAAAGGTAACTGGTGGGGCGGCTGGAGCGGATGCAGATCCGGCGGCAGCAGATGCGGTGGTCTTCTTTGGCATAAGGCGACCATCCTTTCCTACCACCAAGGTCTGGCTCTCAGGTCCAGGTCCCTGGTTTAAGGACGGAAAGTTTCGAGAACTCACTTTCCCAGGTTTAGATACGGCTCCAGCGTATCCGGCAGGTTCAGGCTTCTTGAACACCGGAGTGCCCTGAGCCTGTTCTGCGGGGTGCCTTGCCAGAGGGGACCTGGAACGGTCCTCTGCTCTGACCTTCGGTTTTGTCGTGCTCTGACCATTACCGTTGCCGCCACGGTTCTGGTCTCTCCTGCTCCTTTCACGAGCTCTCTTTGCATCCTTTCCGGATTCCTCGCATTTCTGCCAGAGAGACTCGTGCATGTCCAGTTTACCCTTTCCAGGAGTCAGGACTATCTTTGCTCGGAGTTTCGAATCCTTGGTCTTCGGAACTTCGCAGAGGACTTGGTCCCCTGGTCGGATCTTAGACCAAGCATCCTCGCTCAGGCTATCGAACTCCTTCATGAGTTCCTGATGAAGCTCCATGATGCGCTTCCGGGCCCCGTCCAAACCTTCTGCGTGGCATTTCTTCTGGTGTCTAGCCAGATCACTACGTCGGTTGTATTGCACCTTCGTAGTACACTTCTTGCCCTTCTTACCATAACTCGGATCACAAATGTAAACCGGGTGATGGTGGAAGTGGGCCTCTACCAGATGCCTTTGGAACCGGGCTGGAGTACTCCAGGTCCGGATCGAGACATCACTCGCATCCTGGCAGATAGAGAAGGGACAGGACTTTTGATCGTCACCGTACCACTTCTCTAAAGCCCAACGCAGCTTCCTCCTCTGGGTATAAGTGTAATACCCTTCGGTGTGGTTTAGCATAAGCCACATCTTTCGATAGGCTTTGCTCGGATTGGGGTCCTCGTCCGAAAGGCGCATCCAATCTTTATCATCCGACTCATCGTTCTTATTGATTGAGTCTGGACAGGCATAGAGGGTAGAGCCGTCCTTCTTAACTCCGTACGCACAGTCGGAGAAACACGTCGGGATCCGGGTTTTGAATCCGGATTTGGCGTTAGCCCAACGTTCGGCCTCGGTTTGAGTTGATGGAGTGGCCTTCTCATCATACTCAACCGAGGATTCGTGCACCGACTCCTCGTCAGACGACTCAACCTCCATGGCAGTACTACCAGTGGTTGAGGTGCTGGGTTTCGGCTCGGCTCTCGCAGAATCCGGGAGATTCTTGAGCTTCCGAGCAGCGGATCGTCGGTTCTTACTGACCTTCCAGTCTTCCTCCGGTTCCTGGGTTCCGGATGTGCTGGAGGTCGTGGCTTCTACTGGAGTAGTAGTGCTGCCGGTAGCTGATGTAGCACTGGCGGAGCTTCTGGTGGCAAGCTTCAGGTCGGGGATAGGAGGTGCGGGTGCTTCCGCGGCCCTCTTAGCCTCTTCCTGTGCCTCCTGTTCGGCAGTCATGCGGCGGACAATAACCGTCCGAAGGGCTGCAGCTCGGTCCAATCCGATTAGTGAATTGTTCTGGACATCCACCAATTCCTGTTCGGTTATGTAGTAACCGTCGTCCCACTGCTCGAAGTTAGCAGCGGCCTCCCGGAATTCCTTAGTGGTCCGGCACGGCGTCCGGATAGCACTAGGGCGTGGGTAGGTCTGGCCATCGGTATCCCAGACACAGCCTACCCAGTTAATGTTCGTAGCCTTGACGTTCCACAGGGACTTGTCAGGCTTCGGATACGCTCCGAGCTCGAAGGCTCGGTTAGCTGCGTACACGGTTTCACGGAAACCGGCGTCCACCATAAGTCCCCGTTGGAACCACGGCCAGTCTCGAAGCCACTCGGGAGGCATCCTGGTCAGCTGTTCGGGAGCCATGACGCCCTCGATAGCTATCCTGACTTTCGGGTCCATCCTGACTGGTGTCCCGTCCGCGTAGGTCACTTGTGCCTGCAGTTCCGGGTGGACATACAGGTAGCGACCATCATAGCTAGCTGGAAAAGGCTCCGCCACTGCTGGCTTCCACTCATCCTTCTGTCCGTCAACTTGGGTAGTTTCGGACTCTGTCGCTGCGGGTTCAGCACTCGCAGTCGCTCCGGATCCCTCTGCCGGGAGTGGAGATAGTAGTTTCTCTGGCTCATTGAGTGAGAATGAAGCCAGCTTCTCCTCGAACGAGCGATCCGTGGGTTCCTCCACGTCCATCATCTCGCTCTCTTCCTGTGTAACAGGCGACAAAGCTTCCGGAAAAGCTTCTGCGGACGGAGTCAGCTTATCCGGGTCACCGGATAGCTTGGCTGCAGCTACGGATTCCTCAGCCATGACTGGGGAATCGCCCACGGGAGTAAACTACTCCTTTTTCCGGCTTTTACGGCGCCGGGGCCGGCACAAACGGAGTCTGTCTACCAGGAGACAGACTCTGGAGGAGCAGCGGGGGGTTTGCTTAGCCGGTAAAATCCAAGAAGGGAGCGAGCTCGACCGTCTTGAACGTTACCGAAAACAAATATGGCGACAGGCCAGCTTTCGTGACGTCATTTCCCCGCGGTCCGCGAGGTCACGAGAGGTCAGCCGAGACTGGACACGGTGACGTCATGCGGAAACGCACGTGCTACAGGCGGTACATCAACAAACTGATTGTTTTTAGGTAATTATCGCTCACCCCGATGACTCGACTGGGGATTTAAGTGGAGATTATGGAAAGCTTAAGCAAATCCACCGGATTATCCGTCCACTACCCATTGGTACATCATGCGGGGGCGACAAATAAGCCTTTAGGGTCAGTTGTCATCCGTTCCTCTAAATGTAAACATTACACTCGTTGTGTATACAGGTTAGGTCACTGCAGTCCTCTGGGCAATTCGGGGGCTGCGGCGAACGTATCTCCCCTTCTCGGATAGTTCTTTATCGGACCTGACAGTCTGAAGAGCTTTCTCTAGGTGCTTCTTAGCCTTAGAAACACCTTTCCTCTTCTTTTTGTCTTCACCTGCCGAGACTTTTTTAACTCCCCCACGCTTAATCGGTGTTGGCGTGGGTGTCACTGATTCGGAACACTTTTTGGGTCTACCCTGACCACGCTTCACTGTAGTGTTCTTTACCTGGTCTATTATGCGATTCTGATTCAGGATCCTTTTGGAACCTTCACCATACATTTCTGTGGAGGTCTCCCTCCCAGACCATCTCCTTAATCTAGCCACATTTGACTTATAGAGTCGACCAAGGTCAGATTTAATAATTACGGTACAATCACTGATAATTTGTGTTATAGTAAAGGGACCGTCCCAATTAGACGCTAATTTTATGTGTCTAAGTGGTTCATGTAATCTAAGGACTGGAATTTCCGATGTTTTAGATCGGTATCGTATCCTACTTTCTGCCATTTGGCACTTTTCTCCAAATCAATTCGGACAGACTCATATGCTTTTCTAAATCTGTCTCTTAAACATTCCACAAAAACTACATGGCAAGGTAGTTCAGGGTCCATTCCTACGACTCCAAAAACTAGGTCAGCAGGCATTATCAAATCCTCTCCGAATACTAAAAGGTTCGGAGAACAATTTGTACTTGAATGTACTGTACTATTATAAGCATGTGTCACAAAATGACATTGCTCATCCCAGTCATCCATATGTTCATTAACGAGTGACTTTAGGACTTGGATAAGGGTTCTATTGAACCTTTCCACTAATCCGTCGCTTTGTGGTCTATACGGATTGGTTCTAGTCTTGCAAATAGCCAAGTATTCGCACATACCCTGCCAGAGATTTGATTCGAACTCTCTGCCTTGGTCACTGTGTAACATTAATGGTACACCGAAGCTTAGTACCCAACGTTTTACAAAAGCTTCGGCACAAGTAATTGCTTTGTGGTCCGGTAGTGGAAATACTTTAGTGTATTTCGTATAATAATCACACACTACCATCATACAGGTATTATCATTAGCGGTTGTATTAAATCCACTAATAATATCTACCCCGATTCTTGCGAATCTAACTCCGAAAAGTTCTTGGGATAGGGGAAGTTTGCCCATCCCGGGTCCGGGTTTGTTTTTACAACAATCCGGACAGGTGGTTACCCATCTTTGCAAGTCCCGTGTCATGCCAGGCCAATAGTATTTCTTGGAAAGTCGTGCTAGCGAGCGTTTCCTTCCGAAATGACCACTGGTCCGATGTCCATGACAGAAGTACATAATGTCATGTCTCATGGCATGTGGTATCACCACTTGCATGATTCTATCACCATTATTACATGGCTTCCAACGGTGTAACACGCCTTTCCGGACTTCAAGCTCGGTCCATTGAGCAAGAAACCTTCTCATTTCTCGATTTTCCAGAGAGACCTCTGGTCTAACTGGACGTATACCCTTTGGTACTAATTGCAGTAGCTGTGCAGTTATCGAGTCAGCTTCCTGGAAATGTCGTATGTGATCCATAGACCAATCCAGTATACTGGCAACTAGGGGTACGAATGGTCTTCGAATCCCTGCTAACACTGCCTTATGAGCTCCACAATCAGTACAATCCGGATTATCACATTTCCGGATTGGTATTCGAGACAAAGCATCAGCATTTAAATGCTTAACTCCGGGTCTATGCTGAATCTGTTGATGTTCAAGCCCATATTCGGATAAATGGGCTAGCCATCGGCCTAACATGCCTTCAGCATCTCGGAAGTTCAGTAGCCACCTTAAAGAGGAATGATCCGTACGCAAAGTAAAGTTCGTTCCCCATAGAAAATGTTTGAACTTCTTGGTATATACGACTACTGCTAACAACTCTCTTTTGGTTGTGCAGTAATTGCGCTGGGTCTTGCTCAGTGTGTTGCTGGCAAAGGCAATTGGCACTTCTCTCCCATTTTGGACTTGCGAGAGAGCTGCACCAATGCTATCATTACTAGCATCAGTATCCAGTATGAAATGATCCGTCTCATTCGGATATTGCAATACGGGAGTACTCGTGAACAGGTCTTTTAGCTTTTGGAAAGCGGTTTCCTGTTCATGCGTCCAAGGAAATTTTTCCTTGGTACTTCCTGGAGTCCAGTTAGCTATTGCTTGTAATGGGTAACTGACTCTAGAATAATTCGAAATAAATTCCCTGTAATAGGAACAGAATCCTAAAAAGGACCTCACTTCTTTGGGTGTTTTTTGGTCTATTCCAATTCGTAACTGATTCGATTTTTTCCGGATCAGCCTTTATTCCTTCATCACTGATGATGCGGCCCAAATAATTTATGGACTTTCTAAACATGTGGCATTTCTTAGGTTTCAATTTGAGACCATTAGAGATAATACGTTCTAGTACCATTTTTAGGTTATTAGAACATTCTTCGAATGTTTTTCCGAAGACAATGACATCGTCTAGATATACAAGACATCTTTTCCACAATAAATCACTTAGAATTGTTTCCATCATTGCTTCAAATGTTGCAGGTGCATTGCACAATCCAAACGGCATTACATTATATTGGAATAATCCAATATGACTTGAAAATGCAGTTTTCTCCATATCTGAAGGGTTCATTCCCACTTGCCAATAGCCTGATTGCAAGTCTAGGGTACAAAACCAACTGTTTCCTCCTAAGGAGTCAATGGTTTCATCTATTCTCGGTAATGGATACGAATTCTTTTTCGTTATTCCATTCAACTTCCTGTAGTCTATGCAGAAACGGATAGTACCGTCTTTTTTTGTTACCATACACACAGGACTACTCCATGGACTATTGGAAGGGACTATTACATCCTGTTCCAACATCTTATTTATTTCATCCTCAGCTACTCTCTTTTTTGCTAAGGGTAACCGTCTATACGGTATCTTAAAGGGTTCGGCATCTCCAGTATCTATTTTATGTAATACCTTATTTGTCGTACCTAGTTTTTCACCAGGTTTGGCAAAGGCAGTATGATACTGACAGAGCATATCATAGAACTCTTTCCGGTGTTCCGGATCTTCTAATGAAGTTTCTTCATACAACTTAAGTAAGTCTTCCGAAATTTCATCATCTCCTGTTACCTTCTGTAAGCTTAGCTTACTATCCGTTACAGTTTCCGAAAGGGTCACGTTTCCAAAAACTTGTCCCTTTTTCAAGTAGATAGTAGTGTTTCCAGTATTGGAGACAGGTACTACCGACCAGGATGCATTCACTACTATCGTGTCTACAGAATTTAATCCAATACCTGACAAAGTAACTACATCCGGTTCTATCACTGCAGGTTTGTTACGCATTGCAGGATCACTTCTTACAAGCACATCACAGGCTACTCCCGGAGGGATTCGCACAGTGTGTGCCACACTAGCCATACTGCTCACTTGTCTCAGTGCACATCTAACCTTCACGGGGTACGGGTATCTCACACTCAACACTCCTGTTTGGGGTTCCAATACAGCACCATACAGGGATGCGAAATCCAACCCGAGTATCCCCTCATCTGCTATATCCGCAACGGTGGCGCTCATGACATAGTCATGTATACCATCTAACTGTAGTCTCACACAAGTTCTACCATACGTTTGCAAGGTACTGCCGTCGGCCGTCTGAGCACTTCCTCCCGATTTGAGAGTATCATGTTCATCCGGTATAAGGTCGTAGAACCCCTTGGAGATACAAGAGTGGCTAGCTCCCGTATCCACAAGGAATTCGGCAGACCTTCCGTTAACAGTAAGGCAAACATACCACCGCCTTCCGTTTAGAACAGAGGGCATGTCCGTGACAATCGGAACGTCATTTTTCACACCAGGAGTCAATCCACATCCTTTTAAGAATTCCAGACAAGGATGACCCGGGGGCAGGTGGGCACCACAGACCTTGGCTAACGAATAGCCGCCTGCCTCGTTACTGATATTGGGTTTCCCCTGTGCTCCCATAGCACCTGTTATATCAGCTTCCCTAACCTTCCGGGTGTCTACAACCACCTCGGTGTTAGGCGATCTTGTTACTTCATGTGAACTATCATCACGGATGGTGATATCATGGCAAGATTTGTCACTGGGATCCCCTTCTTTGCCCCTCGGGAGACCCCTCCTTAGTTTTCCTCTGTACTTACTCCAGAGACACTCTCCTGTCTACGAGGGACAGGTTTTTCAGCCATACATTCTGGAGCATAATGCCCCAGTTTCTGGCATCTGAAACATCTCCTCTGAGATTTGTCAACTCTCGGTCTCTTTAGAGCTTCTGTTAATCCGGCTAATAATGTTTCCATCATGTTAGTCGGAGCAACAGTGGCTGCTACAGTTGGGTTTGCCGTAGAGGCTACACTGCCAGGTTGAGTTGATCCGGAAGCTGTTTTACCAGCAACTGATCCTCCTCTCCCTCTCGAATGTACTTTCCTATACCGCTTTTGTCGGTAATACTTTCCAGCTACATGCACTGAACCAATATAATCTCCGTTTTCATCGGAGACATATTCATCTTTCTCATCAACTTCATTCGATTCAACCGGAGCTAATTGGGAAGTATCGTATACCGGAGCAGGTGTACCTCCGTATTGGAATGGAGCTGCTCTTATTGGATTAGGTCCGAGACCTACCAGACGTTTCTTCATGTCATGTCCATCGATTGCTATGAACAGATCACTGAAGGAAGTGTCATCTTTCCAAGAGTCCCAGACCACTTGCTTGTGATCCGGATCACGCAATCCACTGTAGAATTGTATAAACAATTCTTGTAGATAACAATCATCATCATGAGCCCAATTTGGACGTGCTTTCGAAAGCAAGTCCTGTAGCTCCAAACCAAAGACTTTGTGTGATTCTTTAGGTTTTTGTGTCCTCTTCTTAAAGCTTACCCACGGATCTTCTCTAACGATTGATCCGAAAAGGTATGCGGCACATTCGACCAATTGATCATAGGTACCATATATTCCGTAAGCTGCTCTCCATTGGTTGAGAGCTACTTTTCCGCCTTTATTTAACCAACAAATCAAATATGGCAGAGCTTCTTCTTTTGTCCAGCCACTACAATTGACTTCGTCAACAAAAGCTTGATACCTGTCCTTCCATGGATCATTAGAATCATATGGAGGGGGTATCCGTGCCTGCCTACGTGCCGGATTATTACATCCGCGTAGTCTATCTGCTTCTCGCATGCTCCAGTTCATGACTTCCATGCCGTCTGCTCCCTTTCGGTAGCAGTCAATGCCAAGGTTTTGTATACATTGGCTTCTATCAAAGATGGTTTGCATCCCTGCAGGCATAGAAGTTCTCCTGTTAGGTTTCCTGCCATCTCCTCCTGATCCTGATCCTCCGAATCCGGATCCTCCTGGGCCGCCTGGAGGGTTTCCTCCTGGTGGACCATTATTATTATAGCCTCCAGATGAACCACCAGGCCATCCACTATTGTGACCGGTGTTTCCAGAAGAAGCGTGTCTAGGGTAAGAATCATTTTGATTCCATCCCTGGTTATAGCTATTACCATTCTGATAATTGCCACTTCCCGATGGATTATAATTATTTCTATATCCATAGGAAGATGTTTTCGGTTGGTACGTACCGCCGTTGATATTGTTTTGTGGCGGATTTGGTCTCGGAAAACGTCCATCAGTAGGACCATTACCAGAACCTGGGGGTGGATTCGGTAATCTTGGTACTGCTGGTGTACTGTGGCCGGGTTGGGGGAAATATGAAGGTGGTGTCAACATATGTCTCATTGGTCCGGGTGCTCTTGGTTGTGCCACGGGTGAATTATTATTATTCCCTGTAGCACCATCGTGAGTCGCTTTGATTTTGTGACTCAAATCTGGTATGGGTGGTGCTGGACCTATCGTATCTAGCATTGGAACTACTGGTTTAGATGCGGTTCCATTTACTGCAGCATTATCCGGTTTCTTATAGATTCCGGATACCACATTCTTGTCAGCCCCATCATCAACGAATGGGCTGTATCTAATTGGGGTTGCATCTTTAGATGTCTTTCCCAACATTGTAGATACCACAGCTGGGTCTATATTACCTATAGTTAACTGGGCTGCTTCTACATATTTATCTAGAGTTATTGCAGTGGCCTGCAATTCCTGAAGCTCATTCGTGAGTTTCTGTCTATCCTCCTCCAGTTGTTTGTTGTAAGCTATGATGCCTACCCGGATGGTTTCATTGTCTTCAGCTTGTTTACTGCACTGAAGTTTCAATTTATCCAACTCATCCTGATAATGGCGAATTTCGGATTCGAATTTTGTCTTATCAAGGTTTAGTTGGTCGTTCGTATCTATGTATGTTTGGATACGAATGTGCCTATTATCATATTCTTTATTGAATGATTCTCTCATAGATTGAAGTTTTAGTTCTTCATTCTCGAGTTCTTTCATGTACTCGCTCCTTCTGGCTTCGAATTCCTTTCGCATGCCAGTTAGGTCCTCTTCCATCTGAAGTTTTTCATGCAATACTTCATCCTTAGCTTTGACCAAGGTATTTAAATTCTCGTTCAAAGTTACATAAGTTTCATTCAACAACAGGACATCCGGTCGTTTTAATTCTTCACCTTCCGGTACCGCATAGGTTAAGTCGCCATCTATAGCGCTATAATCTAATATTGGTAATTCGGGCCTGGGTAACCTATAAGGTAGTTCTCCGAATGTTACCCTTTTTCGCATTGGTGCCGGATGTTCTGGGTTAGTACTACCACCGACTTCGAACATCGAATCACATAATTCGTCAACAATTGAATGCTGGCCTATTAAGTTACTATGTCTCTGTATGGACTGTTCGCGTCGTACAGAGTCTGGCAGATTCTCTTCACTATCATTATAGTGGGGTCCGGGATCTCTCCAAGATGCTGATTCTGCATCTTGTGAGTCCGAATGGGCTTGGAGCATTAGCGATCCATTTCCATTCTCTTGGGCAAGTGATTGCCCTGCTGGGTTAGCTTCCCTAAGGGTGTCTAACCCATGTACTAGCCGTTCGGACGTTATAACGTCCGGGCTATACACCAGAATTAACTGGTCACGGCACCAGTGTAAGGGTTTGTGGCCTTACGGACCTGGGGGGTTCGGGTCTTACGATTCGGAAAGAAAGAGTAAGACAGTATTCCAAGTGTATGCCAACGGTTAGGTTTATTACTTAATGCACACTCACGGCTGCCGAATGATATCAAAGAGGCAGCTAATATTAAAAGACAGTGGTTTACATAGTGTGGAGGCCAGAAGGGCCTCTGACGTAGCGGCTGAGCCCTGGGCTTTATATACGGACCCAGGTGTTCGTCGTCAGATGTCCCCACAGACCCGGATCGGTGCTGCCACCTATCCGGAACCTGAGGAACATCCGACGACTCGACTCACCCGCCACGTCAGACGGTACCCAACTCCTATGGTTTAGTAAAGTGTACCTCTACAATGGTATAAACACTGGTGTGAAGAGAGTGACTCCACAGCTATTCCTTTATTTTGGGACTCTTACCCCTCTGCCCAGTCAGTACTTCTTGGAATAGTGTAGGAGGGCTGAGGCTAAGCTCGAAGCAATCTTAGTGCTGGCTAAGAAATGTGAACGCAGTCTAATCTTAAGATCGCTTAATAGGATAAGGTAGAATTATTCCTAAGAGTGCTGGGGTTGCGATCCTAGGATGTTTTGAATTAACCTCCCGACAGTAGTACACGTAATCTATCACATATTGTAGTACAAGTAGTTTACTACAAAGCTAATACTGATTTACATAGGGCTAGATAGATTAGGTGGGATTAGATAAACTACTTTGATTGCAGACTAGCACCACGAGCAGAGGTGGTCTAACCATCACAAGCTTAAGTTTTCCCATGGGCGGCTACACTTGCGGTTACTTAGCACTCCGAAGGGACGGTCTCTGTGTTCATGAGGCGAAAATAGAGAGGAATTATCGAGCTAATTGTCGCCACCTGGAGGGCCGAGATAGCACTAGTCCCCCAACACTTCAGTCTGACTTCACAGGCCGTCGGCGCCCACTGGAGGCCGTTGGTATTCGTTTCGGTAAGAGGGACGTCTGTGGGTGAAAGGGTTCCTATGAAGTATGGACCATTACTCGTTCTTTGTCATTGTAGGGAGCTGCCCGGTAATCACAGGAGCTACTCAGTGGCAGGTAGAACTACTCATTCAGTCATTGTAAGGGGGCCTATAGCAGAGAGCAATGTATATATACACAGGGCAGGAGCACAGGATGAGGGAATTGTATTGTTTTACCTTATGCATGTAACACCACACAAAGAGAAATGAAGTCAACAGGGGAAAATAAGGGTTATTTTGAAGTATAATATGTACTGCTCAAGGTGGGCTCCGGTATAAGCAATACCACTTATAAATGTACAAACATTCATGGGTTGAGTTAATTATGACTTATATTCCCTTGATCGTATCGTGCTCAAGAAATATCTGAATTCCGGGAACACCCTATATTATTTCATATCTAATTGCGAAAATTATAGTAAAAGGTTACAAGCGACTCATGACAAGACTTGTCCTGTTCCCGACCACCTGGTGACAACCGCTGCTGCTGACCTTACCACGTCCTTCGTACCCCCCCCCCTCTCCCCGCTGCATCCCCTTTGATATGCACATTCTCATCACATGCATGTTTATTTGTACCCTCCTCAGTCCCAACGCCCCACAATCACATGTTTGCTTGTCGACAATCAGCAGGCACGAAACCCGAGCAGCTCGTAGGCGAGGACCCCGAGCGAGCTGCTCTTTCAAACAAGACAGGTGAGAGCGACTCGCTGGTGGTGCCCCGCAGTGGGCAATGCGGCAGACAAACAGAGAAACATGTTCCCAACTACTGGAGGGCGGCTCTACGGGCGGTGGCTATCAGTGGCTGGACTGGGTGGCTAATTACCGTGCTATACACTGGAGCACTCCAGGGTGCTGGGAAAATGAAGCCTCCTGTAGACCTGGCGCCAGAAGTGCACGGGGTCGGGGAGCAGGTTAGGGGGGAGAGGGTCTGTCTATTAGAGGATTGTATTAAACCTTGTACAGTAAGAAATCGGCTCTCTCTATACATATTGTAGTATATGATATTTGTATATATTCTATCATTTTATGCGTTTGGCGTTACCTGCCTATAGGTATACTGCCTGGAAAATAATTCCTTTGGCCAGCGCAGTAGTCCCGGGCAGTAATCCAGCATATATGGGGCCGTCAGTAATTTCATAACTAGTATGTATATCAACCACGATTTTCACCCTGTCCAAAAAGTTGTTGAAAGATATGTCGACAGGCGGTGCACTGAGATATCCATGACCTTTCTGAGCACTCAGCTGCTGACTGCCGTAGTACAAGTCTGGTCTTTGTGACATCTGATGCTAATGAAAATGCCTACTAGCCATAACACCATAAGCTTTACAGTACATCCAGTGATCTCTGTACATTATTTAGTTATATACTTTATAAAATGTGCAGCCCAGATGCCAGATTTGGGCCCTATCGTACTGCACTCCTCATAACTGCATGGGTACATTGGAAAGGGCATATTTGAGTCCCATCAAAATCAACAGCGAGAGGACGATGATGACCTCACCTCACCTTGATCTACAATTGCTGTTCCAGGAGGCCGACTATAACGTTAAACCCAGACTCCTTAATCCCATGTACAACCGGACAGCCACCAGGGAGTCGTCCCCTCCACCCCTCAACCCGCGCTAAAGGAGTCTGGCTTCACCCACTTCAGCATCTGGCTTCCTGGATGAACAGCACGGGTGGCAGGATTCAAAACAAAGTCGATCCGCCCCAGGAAGGTCTAGCCATCCATTGCATTACCCCATGTCCCTCTTTCCACCCATCCCATTCCATGATTCCCTCCAGGGCGCGCCCGGAGAAGACACAGCCCGCTCCGTACACACGTCCAGCCACTGATGGGCTTTCCTCCTGTAGTACATCCACACTGGAGCCATCCATCCTCCTGGCGCCATTAGGGAGACGAGGGAAACATCATTAATATCAAGTCATGACCTGTTTACTTTCACATCTGGCCTGCTCCAGGCTTCCTCCAGGTGCCCCCGTCTGGCCGGCAAGGTGTCGCCCACCTCCACTAGGTGGCGGGGATGGATTTCCCTCCAGGGTTGTGTCAAGTCAACATGTTCATGGCTTTGATGTCTTGTTAAAATAGGATCAAGTTCTAGTCTGGCTAAAATACACTTGCCATGTACCTGGGATAGAAGCAGTGTTTGTTCTCAGGTATTGAATTACAGCGTGACTAATTAGGACCTGGGCTATATTGGTGTATGGAAATGGCATACAGAGAGAGGCAGTCTCACATAAATGTATAATTTTAAGTATCAAAGAAAAGCGTAGTTATTGTTCCTTTGTTATACTTACCATTTTGATTACTGTAGGAACTATTAGACGATTGGTAGTGGTGAAGTTTGTCTCCGAAGTACTGTGTGCCGTTCATCGACTGCAATAGAGAGAGATGGATTTGTAATTTAGAATGTATACGGGTTATATAGAAATAAAACAGGTTTGAAATAGCGTTGGCTGTTTAGTTTTGTCATTATGCTTTTGTCATTTGCCTATTTAAATATACCATACAGGAAAATTAATTCATCTTCACCCCCCTCCTCCCTTGTTTCACCAAGACTGACTGTGTCCCCTTTGCTGGTAAATTGTATAGAATCATTTATCTTTCAGCATCTACCTTTCCCCTCTCATTCCCCATCACCCATTCTTTCTACATCGCCTAAGCCTCACGCATTGAACAAAAATCATGCAGTTGTCATCTTATCATCGGTCTTCTAACTGAAAACGCTTAGTGACGACCCCTAACCATGTCAGTTTAAAGACCTTATGCTTGAGCTGACAAGTCTATATTTTGTCAGCATATAGGTAACTTATTCTATACTCCACCCCCTTTTTAATACATTCACCTAACTAGTTAACACAAGTAACTCATTCTTGATCATAAACCCATAAACCCTTCACCAATAAAGAGAATGAGGTTCGCGGGCGTATAGTCAGCTTGATATGTCACGTTTATCCGGGACGTTTATACTGCTCTCCTCTGTACGGCCCCCTCTGTACGGGCCTGGGGGCTCATGGAGAGTGTTGGCTGTGGCTCGAGGAGGGTATGCACATAGAAGCATGGTGTGACATGTGTCAGAAACAACTGCCTCTGATAGCAGGCATTCAGAAATACAGTGTTTTGAAGATGGTGGCGTGCTAAGGAAGTCGTATTCAGCACACCTGGACCAGTACAAAATATAATTGTTAATGGTGTCTGCATCTCTCTCTCTCTCTCTCTCTCTCTCTCTCTCTCTCTCTCTCTCTCTCTCTCTCTCTCTCTCTACAGCACAGTATAATATGAGTATACAGACAGGCAAATGTATTACCTTTTTGGCTGTTATCCCCTTATTCCTTGATGCACATTGTGTTAATTCCTTCGTATCTCCCGGCCCAAATCTGTCTATTATTATTTAGGTGTACTGTACGTGCATTGTATAATATCTCCCCCCTCCCCCATTCATACACGTCTCCCCACTTTCCCTACACCCTCGGTCTCTGCCACTCTTTGATCGCTCTCCCTGCATTCCCTTTACCCACCAGCCCCATTTCTCTCTCTATACATCAGAAACATTAATCCGCCGTGAGATTATTATCTAATAGTAAAAATGAGCATGAATGCTGAAGATACTGAGGGTCCTTTAGTTTAAAACAGTGCACCAGTGGGTGGTGCTTCTTATCTAAATACCTCCCAGGGAAAGCTGTAGGGGGCCTATAGGTATATATGCAGGCACAGGACCTCACACGACAGCAGTGGTATCCAAATAACAGGCCTCCTATATACTTCATAACCAAGTAAATTCAAGGTTAGCAACTTTTTGCTGCTGCACCTAAGCCAGGTTCTCGACCCAGCCCCATTGCTGTGCGTACATGAGAGTCGATGAGTAGGGACTTTTAATCTGCATCGGTCTATTTCAATATCGTCGTCTTATCCTGACAGCATCTTGGTACCCACTCAACAAAATTGGTACTCTTTTTTAGAAAAAATAAATGGATTCTATGCTCTTTATTGGGGAAATTGGATTTAGTCAAGTCGTCAAAAAATTTGTGAATAGAGTATTATGAAACGTATATTGAGTTAGAATCACAACAGTGAAATAATCCAGTTTAGATCATGAACATTTTTGACCTAAAATATCACAGTGTGTTACTAGTGTTGGTAGTATAGCTGATGTTAGTCTCTAACATTACATACTGGGTGTTAGATAATAAATATCCACAGAACTAGGTTGAGTAAGAGTAAAGCTATCAGTACCTAATGTACAGCCGGTGAAAAGTACCCATCTTCACATCATTAACTACATGTGTATTGATGTGATGACATACTGCTTAACTATGTTTTCTGGGCTAATACTTTATGTATGGCTCTATATGATACTTCACACCAAAATTTTGCTGAATCAGCGGGGTGAATTTTGGTTCTGTAGGGAGCAGAAAAAAAAATTGTGCTACTATGATATAGTCATTGATAATATAGCTACAGTGAATTAAGGGAGTAACTGCTAGAGAGTTAGTGGTTTGACACAGGCCTGTAAGGAAACAATGCAAGTGGCTTCAGATGTGGCTTCATGTCAAGACCGTATCTCGGGCTTTGTCTCCGAGAGGCAATACGGACTCTGTGTAGCTATTAGTAGCATAAACAGCTGATTTGGAAATATTATTGTCAGAATCATTTGCAATACACCGCTGGAAAGCTGATGAAATTTATAATGGAGATATAGAATTTTCAAAGTTATAGACAAAAGACCTTTTCCTGAAAAATAAAGTAGCCAACTTTTGCCAGACATCCCCAAAATCAACTAGTGGTAATTACATCAAAACCCAGTAGTGTCTGCATTTTGACAATAAAGAAATTGGAAGTGATGATAGTAATCTAACTTTTCTGTATATATTTGTTGAGGTATCTAGGCTTATAATTGAATGAAACAGCATTTGAGGTGAGTAAATCTTCACTGCTGACCCTAAATTTGCCACCCATACCACAACAACACCTGCATACTTCACTTTAACAACAGGGTTAACTACCCAATTAAGCAGGACAGGCCAGCACCAAGCCAGTAATAATCAAAGCTTAGTGAGGGATGTTGGTATGTAAATAATGTTGTTGGTCAGGTTGGGAGATTTTACTTGGGATTTACTCACAAATATGTCTATATAATCTTGGGTCCACCTCCATATAATTCCAATGGACATGAATATAATGGTATATGATGGTACCTATGAGCCATGTTTTAGACAATAGAGTATAAGACATGTAGCATGCTTAAAAATCATTTTCCATTTTGAGTGCCTTTAAAAAGTATCAAAAATATAAATATGGGAATTGTCTTTGCTCTATACTCTTGGTTTGAAATCTTCTTGTTTGTCCTGGGGAATCCTTGCTTAAGTAAAGTGAACATTTACCCCAGCAGTGTTGTCCCCCAGATCTGACCTCACCATTATTTGCTTTTTGGGATCTGGGGCAAAGTAGACCCTGCTGGCCCCTTAAAGAGCTGCGCCTGCTACTATTAGTCTATTCGTCTGATTAATTCACCAACTATAGATACATTTGCATGTCTTCACGGTGTAGGCCAATATTAAGCTCGAGCCATTGTCCTTGCATTTTAAAATAACGCAACATTGAGACAATTGGAGTATGATGTTTCTACATTGCCTAGGCAGTAGACAGAAAGGCAGTTTCGACAAGGAGCACTAGCCAACTATGTGTTCCAGATGTGATGATCAACAGACTGCCACACCAACAACAGGTAATGGGCGATATTAAGGCAGTTTACTCACCACTAAACATGCGTCTCATTACACTCTGCCCACGGCTAGGTGCAAAGTGAGGGTAGGTAAAGGGTAGTGAGTTGCTCAGCGATATTTCACCGAGTAGCTCTTCACCATATGGTCTCCCCGTGGTTAGAACCAGGGGTCCCTGGGGCATAAGTTAGACCTGACATGATGAGAGGGGATGAGCAGCTCAGAGTGGGTGTTAGCACCTAGAGCAGGCTATACATAGATGCAAGACTGCTCTATAGGTCTGAAGCCACTGATTCTAGTACTCCAGGTAAGTTTATGTTAAGAGAAGGTGCTGCAACAAATACTCTTTGATGTATTTTGACAAATATATTCACTATGGTGCTAAGTTTTCTTTTTATGTTTAGGTTGTAGACTTTGTGCCTGTTCCAGGGCAAGGCGAAGTATATTTGTTTTTTTTTTATCAAGCGTGTTTCAACTAATAAATTCGGCATAAATTCAATTGCTGTTATATATGGTTTCTTGCATCTACGTTGCAGATATGGGGCAGATCTTTCTACTATCATTATAATAGTTCTCTACTACTGATGCCAATCTCAAAAATCACCATATCTATCCATACAGAATATATTGCAATTTAATGCCTAAAGAAAATAGGAGCATGGCGACTGGTTTCCCTGCTAGCACAACTAATCCAAATGATGTCTTTTTTACGTAAATCACATGAGTTTTCACGTAAGAATGATGTAAATTGCACAAGTTGTGCTAGCTGGTTAAGTGTCTAATTACCATGTATGTTTAATGAAGCAGTCTGTGACAAGCTTTTAACAACTTGATCAAAGATGCAGAAAAATGTCCATTTAATTGCCTACATATAGTGAGAGAGACTAAAATCCCCAGAAACTGCTTTTTTACTAACACACAATTTCCCTATTCTAAATGCCTCAGGCCTTGCGCCGTCAGGTGTGCTTCCACTGGAGAAGCATGGTAGCCGTCGGACCCGGTCATCTCAGGGGTCAGCGCCCCCTGCGGGAAGGTTCATTGGTGGAGAACCCAGCCCGTGCGGGGAGGGCGGCGCCCGCCGGAAGGGCCATGCCCCCCAGGGGTCAAAACCATTTCCGTGATGCCCCTCACGCTTCATTGGCCGCGGTGAGCAGGGCGCGGGCGGCGTCAGTGGCCTGGGGTGGCTTCCTGTCTGAATGATCGAGGGATGTCAGGTAGGATATGGACACAGGGGCTTAGGAGCAGGCGCTTAGAACTCACTGGGAGCCGTTAGGAGCCTCGGTTTGGGTACCAACTGTGGTATGGACCCAGTGGAGCGGTGGCTGTCGATGCGTCAAAGGGGGTAAAAAGGGGGGCTGTCAACTGAGTTAAATCTTGAGAATAGGGGGCTGTTAATACCTAGTATAACGTACAGGAAAAGGAAGTAACTTGAAGACTCCATGTAATCACTCCAGGGCTGTGAAATTCCTGAGTATTGTTGTCAAAGTACCTTAATTTCATGGAAGAGGGCCCCATAAAGGGGGGCTGTTATCAAACTTCTTAAAAAAAGGGAGGTTGTAAAAAATTAGCTATATTTTAAGGGGCTGTGAAATGGCAAAAAATGGGGGGCTGTAGTTTCGCAGTTGGTACCACCAATCAAAGAGTCAGTGCCTCCCCCGGGGTATCGATATACTGAGTTCTCTCTGTACAAGATAAGCTTCTGCAAGCCTGAGAGGTACAATCAATTATGCTGTGTTTGAGACACCAGAAGAGCAGCTATTAAAAGTTCATGACCCTAGAAGCGCACTTCTGTTTCCACTCAGTAGAATCTGATGCCAGGTGAGAACCAAGAAGCGGCATATCATTCTAGGGTGTGTGGGAACGTCTCAGCTTTAAGCTGAAGTAGTGTGAGATCCATCCTCCAAGGTGGCCACCCTGTGTGGTGGGAGCTGTGGTTTTTCCTCCAGGGGCCCTCCAGGCAGGTAACCCTGGTGACCTGGTCTGGCTGACCACCACCTCCCGGACACTATCTCTGACCCCAGGCATGAAGACTCTCATGTCCTTCCTCAGCGCCGGCTGGACACACCTGTTAGACACCTCTGACGTCTTAACGCAATGTCCCAACATACGCAGGACTAGACAAAGACGTGCTCAAGTCCATTGATTTTGAGAAACAAATGATATAAAAGACTATCAAGCATGAATCTTAGTGAACTAGAGGAGTACTTGTACTGGAGGAGAGGAGCCAGAGCTACTCTAGACTATAAAAATAGATGGACAGCTGTGCCCAAAAGTGAATTTGCTGAAATTGTCGCTCTGTCCAGCATATATCAAAACACGTGCCGGTATGTTAAATCAAATTAGCAGGTATCACTCAATTTGCAAGTGCAGAAGTCAATGATCTCCCATTGGCGTTTTTTAGATCTGCTGTATCCAATATTAGGTGAAGGCCTCCTGACCTACCCTTCATGGATGATTGAACATCATCAGTCGAGCATATAACCAAGGGGAGGAGCTGGAGGGTGTTGCTCCTATTGTAAAAAGAGCTTTGAGTATGTGCCCTCTTTTCTAAAGAAGTCATGCACTGCTTCACCAAAGTACTTGCACTCACCACATCAGTCTGAAAAAGCACCTGCTTGTTTAAAACAGAGAGAGCTGCACTATCAGGTACCTACTCATATCACACTCTCTATAGTATATTATACTGACTGACTTCTCCCAACTAGGTACCTACTCAAATCCCCCTTTTTAGCACCATACTTGAGTGACCACTTGTGAGCAACAAAAGGTACAAGTTTTAGCTACATGAAAAGAAAGGACTGGAAATGAGGGCATTTTTAGCCAGCTCTTCCTTTTATTATAGGAGCAACACCCTCCAGATATTCAGAAGTGGTGCAGCGTTGTGGTCAGTTCCCACACTTACTCACGACCCTTGCTCATCACCCCGCTCCAGCGGGCATTGTGTTGACCATGGACGTCGATGATACTCGTACCTTGACCGGAAGTGGTAAAAGAAAGCCTGACCACTTCCTGGGAAATCTGGGTGTCCTTTGCCGGACGCTGTCTAGAGCTGTCTAGCACTGGCTCAGGGTGCGTGGAGTGCAGTCTGATTAACCTAAGGCCACTTAAAAAAAATTTCAGCTTTACAGATCCGCCCGCACCATATAAAAAGGGCCGCATTGGATCTTTTTATTACAAATTTCCCTAAAAAAAAGTGTAAAAATCCCTCATCCACTGAGAAAAATTTCCATAGACAAAATAATTCATATCTCAGCAATTATTTTGAGTAGAAACTTAATTTAAAAAGCATATTAATCCCCATTTCTCCATCTACAATGTAAGAGTGCAATTTACATGGGCTTAAAGTTCGATCTGTTTATGAAAATACTTAGAAATAATATATTTTTTTATACTTACAAAAATAATCAATAAATAAAAATAAAAAAGACTCTCCCTCATCACTCTAGACCCAAATAAAAATAAATAAAAAAAAAGCCTCCCTCCCGCACCCTATTTTTCAGAAAAGTATCCGCAAAGCTGAAATTTTTTTTTAAGTGGCCTAACACATTGATATTTCCTTTCTAAGCCGGATTGATTGGCTCTCTTTTATCTGACGCTACCATCATTTAATCAAGTGATTTCTGAAAACAGTGCATCAAAATATGATAAATGAGTGAAGAAGAGGAAAACGTTTAAAGCCGATATACATGTAACCTGAAGATACCATGAGCCATTAAGTACTGCTATCCCTAATCTAAAATATCCACAGAACTCTGGTAACTGTTCTGACAAATCTCTCTATTACACAATTTACAGAAAGTGGAAGGCGACGTATGCTACCAAATTCACGCGGCATGTCTCTGCAACCATCGGGAATGCAAAATACGCCATAAAGAAAGCGGTCTGTAATATAAACTCTCATAAAATTACAGCGAATCGTCCATCATTCCAAAATGAGAAATATCATATATCCATGTGAACGTGCGCTAAGGATGAATGTGGGGAGTGGGAGGTGAGTGAAGGGGGAGTTACTCTGAGGTGCTCTCCAACAATGGGAAAGTTAACCAATTCCGTATGCTCATCTGATGGAATCTACACGTGGTTTGCGGCAAACCAGAACTATATTCATCACCCCGTGGTCATGGTCACTGTGCACATACCTTCAGTATGACTAACTCCTGAAGACGCCACTCACACCAAGAAAAAAATGGTAAAAGCCTTAAAGAACACAAAAACACATCACTCCAAACACATCCACAACCCTGGGCCTCCTCCGCCGATTGTCAACAGACATCTATTGCCTCTCATCAAAAAGAGAACAAAAATCTTGGAAAACCAAGGAAAAATAATACCGCTATCCCATCGACTTGGCTTTCCACGTGGTTTCCCATGAAGTAGCAGTAGGAGAGCATAAAAAGCTGTTTTCTCTTGTTCTTTTTGTTATGGGAGTGGAGATCCATGCGGCCCTGGATACTGCAGAGGGGGCCCTGGAATCCAAGATACTGTCATTTGTATATGACGTAGGAGAGGCGTTGTGAGATCTGGGATAAGATAACGTTTGGTTTTCTACCAAAAGTGGGCGTGCCTGAAGCTCATTAATAAACGTAACTATCTAGTGTCACATTGGGGGAGGGGACAGCGATCCAGTGGGGGGTTTGGTGCTAGGGGCACTGGTCTCACCCGCAGGTCCTCCAGGGAGGATACAGTATACACTATATTCATGGGTCCTCCTACCAGATCCATGGTAGTCCCAAAGTATGATCAGAACACTATCTAGCACTTGTAGATTCTCAAAACAAAAGGATTGGGATTGCATGACATGCTGGCGTCCATAGATCCTGTTTATAGTTTAAATACATCGCTCTGGGTGAATGTTTTGAAATCTGAGGTGGCCATGTTAGATCTGGCTACTGTGCTTAAGTGCCTTCCGGCTGCGCATGCGTAAAAGAACCTGCCTGGCGATGGTCATATGACTGCGAGATGAGACACTAGAGGAGTGGTTTTCATGAAGTTGCCACATTAATCTAAGGTGACGGCTTCGTGGGGAGTAGAACTCATCCCTTGCAGGAGTCGGTTTCATGAGTCTGAAGAATTAAAGGTCCTGTATCCAGAAATGAAAGGAGAATTTATATTTCATTCCCTACATGTGTAAATATGTAGGCCCACGTGACTGGGAAAGTAGAAATGAAGGAGTAAGTGATGAAAGTAAATGTCCCACTGTAAAGATGACTGTTGAATCTACCAGGGATCCTTGTAAAACTGAGCAGTGAACCACCATTATATTTCAGTAAACCAGTGTAGTTTTAAAAAGAAGCCTCAGGTGGCAATACAGTGGGACACAAATATACAAGGAATCTCTGTGAGAATAATGACAGATCTCTAGCAACTTTGGGGCGAGGATTCCGTCACTATTTGACAACATCTTTTTCAGAGTGCAATCCAGCAAAATAGTTAAAGTTCATTTGTCAAGACTGTGTTTCCCAAAGCACGGCTAGCTGCCCTGAGAGAATAGTTTTTGCTGTGAGAAGCTTTCCAAGACATTCTACAGACATGGGATGAGTAAGGGAGAGACTATGCTGTTGTTATAAGCTAACATGGTTTATGTCAATTTGAGGGGAAAAAACATGGGGATGGACATTACCTCAGTTGGCAAAGCATAGCATAAGAGCGAATAACGCAAAGGATCAATAAAGGGAGCTCGAAATTCCCAAATGAAGGGGTTGCCATTTTGGGTGGGCGGGGTCATTACGGAAGAGGAGGAAGGTGGAGGCTCCCTCCCTCTCCAGGGTGTATGTTCAGGGCTACTAAGTTCACATACATTAATCACCTGGATGGTATGCTACTCCAGCCTCCAGGTGATGGGCTAAATGACATGGGCAGCATCCCCTGGGTGGCATCCCGACCCATTCTGTACATGATCACTGGATCACTGGAAAGCAGTGAGACATCAACATGGTTATTGGGTATCAAAGACATACCGGTATGATTCTGATTATAAAAAAACAATAAACGCCACATTGAAGAAGAGACCAACATTAAAAAAGCCTGTAGGTTAGAGCTTTTGGGATGTCTAGCTTAGAACTTATAGATTCTACGCCCCGAATATCTTTATATTCGAAGCAAATATTGTTACAAAATAGGTGTTGTACTTAAATTCTAAAACCGACTTATTGAGTTTTGGAACCAACCTCTTCATATTTTGAATGGGATATCCATTATTCCTATAGGATTTATTGCTTTATAGTCATTGCATGGGCTGCATATATCCAGCAAAAGTAGGTTAAACTTGAAAGCTTAGGAACGATTGGACCAATCACTCTGCTGCATTCTAATTGGAATTTTCTCATCATAGATACACATACAAAAATAACCCTGCCATGATGCACTGTAAAAATAACTGTCGAATGTACCAAGGATCCTCGTAAAACTGAACAGTGAACCACCATAATTGCATTGCAGTAAACCACTGTATAGTTTTTACAAGAAGCACAGGTGGCCGTGTGATGGTACACACATGTCCAAGGGATCTCTGTGGACATAACAATGGATCTCTGGCACCTTTGGGACAAGGATTATGTCGTTATTTCGACAACATCTTTTTTTTGGTACCAGATACTAATTTATTTGTAACAAGCCATCGAGAGCCTGCAACTCACACAACGTATAGGTCTACCTGATATCCTCTCTAAGTTGGATCCCACTCTGGTGGATCCTGCCCCTGTTCTGTCAGTCACCTTTACTACAGACACAGCCGGCCTACACAACCTGGAGGCAGAGAAGAAGGAGGAGGTGGTGGATCCTCCCCCCCATCCCCACCTTGGAGGAGGCCTTTGAAGGCGGTCGACTCCATTCTGACCTGCCCACCTGGCCTATGCAACCACTGACAGGGGAATGTACCCTCAGTCAACTGAGTGGAAAATGGTTTTCTTCCTGCGTCTCCCTCAATTCTACTGAAGAAAGGCATCCATGGTGAAATTGTGCAGGCCTGGGTTGGTTCAGCGTGGTGGAGGGTGTTTGGGAGTAGTATAAGTTCTAAGGGGGTGAAAATGTGTTTAGTGTACTAGCTGGAAACATGTGGAACTACGTATGTTCAAGCTTGTTCACACATATTCTTAATAGTAACAAATAGTTTTGGTTATAATATTATGTATACTAAGTGCTAGCCATCCTCTAATCAATAAGTCATTCTGATCAGAGAGGTAAAAGGTACTCTATATGCAGTTTATTTTATTGACCATCGTTGTATTAACATATAATGTCACTATTTAGTTGACCTGATGATTATTCTATCATGTTAATGCCATATAAATTGTTTCCTATTCGTAGACTTATGAAAATAACTCCTGAATCTACCAAACGTCCTCATACAATTGAACAATGAAGCACCACAATTGTATAGCATTGAACCAGTGTAGTTTTTACAACAAGCCCCAGGTGGGAGTACGACAGTACACAATGTACAAGGAATCTCTGAGAAAATAGCGATGGATATCTATACTCTTTGGGACAAGGCTTGCGCCATTATCTCGACATTTCTTTTACAGCGTATTAAGGGACATTTTTGTTATTTACATTCACACTACTTTGATTGGTCATCTTCCTACAGGGTGGAATTCACCTCAACCTATCAACCCCTATAGAGGAAGCCACTTTTATTTATCACAGCACCATTCAGGAGAGGATACCACTTACTCTTCATGCCTATATTACAATTTGCTGGAAACCACATTGCATCGTTGTCATCCCAGTATGAATTTGCGGCTGCACAACATCATTCAGCTAGAAGGAATTTTCACAATTCAGGGGAAGATGTGTCAGATACGAGCGCCATTCTGCCATTAGAGAAAGCAACTCCAAGGGATCAATTCTTATCCCTATGGAATAACCTCTTTGATAGGCCATATTCCTATCCAGTCGACCTCACTTTGGCTGACAAACTTTCATTCAGACAAAGCCAACTCAGCCGACTGCCTTCACGTTTAGAGACAAAAAGCCACTTCAAAATGGTCATCCTCCTATCCTGAAGCATTTCCCTTTCATAATTATATTTCAACAGCCATGTAGGGTGGAGAGATTGATGTTAATCAATTAGAGCCTGACTCCTAGATGTATTATAAAAGGGAGTCTAGAGCTGCAATGTAGAGAAACATTGACTTATAGTGGTTTACATGTACACAATGTGCTTCAGTTTAGTCACGTGCCTTGTGGTACTGCTCAATGGGTTCTTCTCGTCATAGTTTGAAGGTTGGGCTCACTTCAAATCTGCCTTTAGGTGGAGAGGCTGCAGGGTTGCATTAGAGTGCACAGCTTGAACTCAGACTCTAAAAGATCACTGACCCTCTTTGCAACCAACTAGGTGACATTTCCTCGGCTAACATTTCGCTCTAATTCAAATGAATCAAACCAGTTTGAAAGTAAAATGTACCTAGGGGGTGTTCTCTTTGATTAAAAGACTACGGATCGCTTAGAACATCGACTCTGACTTGCCCAGGTGTGTTGTGGCTGCCTTGTGTTTTCTGATCCTGTGGAAATTCACCCTGCATTCACTCAACAACACCAGGAGCCCATTGTAGACCTACTGTTGCACCTGGTTCCCATAGCTACCAATGTTTGCCAGTTGAGCTTATGTCTGGCAGCGGCCAGCCATTTATTGCCTCTCTGTTTGGAGTGTCTACTTGGGCAGGATCCGCTACTTTGGGTAGAAGGATTCTATGGAGAATACAAACGGTCTACTCTGGTTGCATTTTTTATTTTAATCTGAATGATCCATTATCCTGTAGGTTTAAAGGCTCTCCCCATCTCGTTCTCTGTCTCTCTCCCTCTGTCTGTCTGTCTCTGTCTCTCTCTCTGTCTCTCTCTGTGTCTCTGTCTGTCTGTCTGTCTCTGTCTGTCTCTCTCTCTCTATAGAACACTACTCTTGTTGAGTATTCACTTTATTATTGCCATCTAGAAGGTTAAATGCTAGTGGACATGGAACCCTGTATCAGCATTGATAACTTGCCAGCGTAGTATGAACGTTAAAATATTTAAATCTATTTCCTCTACTGTGTTGAAAAGAGCATGGGACAGTCGCCTATTTTGGACCACCCCTTAAATTGGACCACTTATGGCAACTTTGTTACTGTAAATTACAATTTTGAACTTATGTAATTATGTGCCATGGTCAGTGAAAATTACACAATATCACAGAGCTTTTCCATTTAGTCTATTTCTGCTCCATTTCATAAGATATGACACAAAAGTTGGACTTTTTTCTTTTGTTACATCACTATGGAGCTCAATAATCTTGAATCTGAAGCAATCATGTATGCATCAAAATGTGATTATGAGATAAATGTGTGGATACACATGTGTGGATACACGTTTTCCTATCCGTGTGCACCCTCACTCAGGTTATAAGGACTTCAATTACTGACAAATTAAGCCTCCTCTTACCATATATACGAGTTTACTTATGCACTTTCTGGTGTGTAGGGACTTTTCACTCGGGTTAAGAAGGTAAGATAAATTATAAATACAACTATCCAAACAACACCTGCAAGCAATTCTTCAGGCCGTCTCAAGCATGAAAATCTCTGAGGCACGAACTAAAAAGCAGGTTGCTATAGAACCAAAGGGCACCTGGTGGCATTTCCTTTCAATGCATAAGCAGCACTTTTTTAAGGGATGCCATTATCATTTTTGCTTTAGTTAACGACCAAAGGCTATGATAGAGCAGTGCGCTGTACTTCAACCTTCATTGGGAACAATATGGGGTGTTGGGAGCATGGCTGGACATGAGCAGTTACTAGGGTGCTGATGGAGGCAAGAGCCGATGGTAACCAGGAACAGCTGCAGGGCCGACCAGCCATGTGGCCACCACCCGGACTTGGTGGCCCTCACACCCGCCAACAAACATGCTGCCTCCCTGAGCTGCTCACTACGAGCTCAACACGCTCACTGCCGTGAGAACAAGCTGTAAATCTGTCAGGCAACTAGCACTGAGCTGCTCAACAACATGGGGAGGGAGCTGCTCCTGAAGTACCAGACAATCTCCTGCTCTGTACTGCCTGTAGTACTTGACTCCTGTCTTTTCAACGGGTTTGAATAAAATGGCATTGTAATATTTGTATTATTGGCTCTTTTATTTGGGGCTATACTATTTTTTTCACAACTTTCATATAGTTCACACATGTCACGTGGTCTATATATAGTGACTTCACAGGGGCGTAGGAAAAGGGGGGGGCAGGGGGCCTGAGCCCCCCCCCCCCCAATCACGAAGGAGGTGGGGCCTGAGTATGTCTGGCCCCCCCCCAATATTTTCCAAGAACTCATAAACACAATGGAAAAGAAGCTAAAACTTTACATCTCAAATTAGATTATTATGGTGATGTCATAGGGAAAATGGGGGTCTGAGCCTAAAGTCAGATCCAAAATTTACCAAAAGTTACTTTTCTATATGAATTCTATATACGCATTATATAGACGCCATCACGCATCAGCCAACAATTCAAGGTGGTCACGACGGTGCCCTCGCCAGGGCCCCCCAATGAAGATTTGCTTCCTACGCCTCTGCGGGCGCCTCTGCTTCAATGCCAATTTCAAAAGGCCTTCACAGTCCCCCTTCCCCAAAGAAGAAAAGCATTCAACAAATTTCAAAATATGATTTTCAAATCATGTTGTGTTATTACTAACATTAGATACTAAATGCCCTCATCTTGCACAGCAATTGGAGTCATTTGTGGCAGAGAAGGAGAAAGAAGATATTTTCAATGCTATGGAGATACATGTTCTGTGAACTTGGCTTTTCCTGGCAGTTATTCCTGGCGGCCCCTAACTGCTTGTTGACACAAATCTGTCTAGGTATACCTTTACCCATCTCACTATCTCCTCTCATTACAGGCAACCACGACTCCCATACCACCATCTCCTCCAAGAACTACTTACACTTTGTAAGAATAACTCTTTTCATTGGCTTTCTGATTACTTCTGTAATGATAAGATAATGAATATTCTCTAGCCAATTCATTCCTCTGCTGACACAAATATTATGCTGCAAGGTCGGTACATCCCTTGGTAAGTGACATGAGCCCAGTGCACATGTGTATAGACTTTGGAAGAATTTGTATCAACTTTCCCTTTAAATTTCACACCTTCCTCCACCTGAATTATTTTTGAAATGACACATGTTTCAAAGCCTCAGGAAAAGAAAGGATTTTAATAAATCCCTGACACTCATCTACCCGATATTGATGCCCCGCCATGGACATGTGCACAAGAGATAGCCTTGTTAGAATCCAGACCATATTTTTGAATGTGAATACACAAGATAGCTATACCCTTTTATAAATACAAGGCATTGTTGCAAATTACACGTTCTATACATCTGTATATCCATTTGATGAGGGCAATTAAACCATGATAAATGCTAGATGACCATTCATCCTGATGTCAAGACTTCTCAACCATTCCTTAACATTGATTAATACCCCTCAACATGTGAAGAATCTATTCATCCACTGTTGAGTGACGACCAGAACAATCCTCTGCTTCCTAACATCTCATTGGGAATTTGACAAACAATCTCTCATCAAAAACTTGTCTTGTTATCAGGCTAGATCCTTTGGCATAGATATACATTGAGGAAAGGAATCCTGCACCGGGGGGTTCTGGATGGGAAAACTGGATCCAGATGTGGCCGCTATAGGATGAACTGGCGGCGGGGTGGTGGGAACTGGCGAATGTCGTCTGCAGTCTTGTAGACACCCCACATTCAAGAAGCATGACTCATTTGGCGTTTTGTAAACGCCAAGGACACAATCGCAATCAGTTGTTTCTTATTAGAGGTGATGAAGCAATGATGACAGAGGGCGTTGAGCCTCTATAACTCAGAACATGTCGGATAGGGTCTGTTATGGTTATATATTTAAAACGCAGCACTGTTTGCCCGTCCAATTACTGTATGTTTTATGAGAAATCCAAAGGTTCTCTGAACTCCGAACTGCAGACATATCAAACCCTCTCCACATGAGAAAGAAGTGTTTTAACGTAAAACAAAGGTTAAAAACAACTTAAAACATTGTTTCTTTACGTTGGAAAACATTTTTCAAAAGTGTTCCTTTCTTAATACCCAAATGCACTGCCTGCAAGCAACATTCAGGCGCCCACCATATTCATGCACGCTACATACAGCACTGTGTGTAATGTGATACTTAAAAGCTTGGTGACATGGGACTTCTCAGCATTTGCATGGGAATATGAACTCCTTAAAATCGATAGGGGAAAAGTAGACTTCTCTTCCAGCCCCCCCCCCCCCCCAACTGTCCTGAGTTTAAAGGCTTAGAGGAATATAAAAGTGGGGTTGGGGACAAAGGATTGTTTACACTGTAAAAAAGGTGTTTAAAGTCTAAACACATGGCTAATCATTTTCTTGTCCCGTTTTTGAGGACACTTTATGAACCTAAACATGTTTAGCCTCATAATGTGATTAGGCTAGATTTCAAGGTGTTTAGGTCTATCTTTAGGATTGTAAAGTGTTTACTGTGTTGATGTTTAGCATAGGTGTTCAGGCATTTAGAATAAAAGTGTTTAAGTCCTAAATAGATAGACACCTACCTAATATGTCTAGACTTTAAACATGTTTAGGTCTAAACATATTTAAAACCTAAGCTCCTTTTTTACAGTGTAATTGTCACGTATATTGTCCACATTCTGAATATAGCTTAGGCGACATATTTGATTATCATGATATGAAAGTATTGTTCATTTGCACATCTGAGTGACATGTCTGTATGACAATCTCATGTATAGATTGATTTTGATACCCCCTTACCCCTATCGCTTATTCGAGATCGGCGCTTATTTGGTGGTGGGGGGGTGGTTATACATGTAAACACAATGATGGGTTCTATATTGATAAGGTAGAACATCCCAGAATCTCTCAGACATCTCAGGGTTCGGCTTGAAAAGTGTGGGTGTGATTTGTGGGAATGCCTCCTGGAGTTGAGTCCCCGGTTATCTGGTATCTTGTCCTCCCAGTGGGAACATGTCGACTCGAATCTTTCTCCAGGGCTGTCAACGCCGGCCTAACCAATCCCCAGGCGACCAGCCTAAAGTGGGGTATACACAGGCAGTTTTTGCGCCGACCCGACCCATCCCGCTCCATCTCACCTGGGCAGTCGGCTTCAGTCTGCCTGTGTATACTGATTCCCGACTACAGATGGGTCAGGATGGCTGTAGTCGGGAGTGATCGGCAATGTTTGATATCTGGCCGGACTGGAGGGTGCAGTTTGGATGGGCCGGGTCAGGGGTGCTTGTGTATACTGACTCCTGACTGCTTTTACTAAGTAATGTTGTACTATGCATGGTGTTAGCCAATCAGAGTAAAAGATATTGTCTTCCACATTTCTAAAGCCAATAACAGAATACTTGTATATACTTTATGAAAATTATGTTGATCAATTATATTAACACTAATTGATACTTGCTCTTTGGGGCAGTTATATAAAATTTGCCTATGTCATAAACTAACATGTCATTTTATAGTACATTTACCTCATACCATTGATTCAATTATATACATCAGAGTAAATGAAAATTTTAGTTTGACACTCAGAAATGCATAAAAACTGGGAGCCCACATGACAAAAGAAGTGCTGTCCCAGTGCTGTGTGTACCTGTTCCCAAGTCCCGACTCAACCCATCCTGACTACCGCCAACTGGGTCAGATGAGTTGGGATGGGATGGGTCGGGGCAAACACTGTCTGTGTCTACTGGGCTTAACCCTACCTCTTTCTCCGTCTAGCTTCATCTATGGGGATGAGAAATCCATTTCCCCTCTTTTCTTTGAAACAAACCGGGATTCCTGGTGGATCGTGGGCCGACATAAAAATTTATGATAAATGTTATGGAGATACTGTATACTCTATATACGTAAGTTTGTTTTTTTTTCAAAAATGAAACTGGGTGTTTATGGTGAGAAAAATAGGAGGCACATTTACAGCCCAAGCTCCACCTGGCGGCACAGGGCGGCAGCATTACATGCGGCACACGTTTCCCTCAACTCCAAATGTCAACAATAAAAAACAGAACAAAGGAAATCCTGTGTCGCATGTAACGCTGCCACCCCGTGCTCCTTAGTTTAGCCCTTGCTTTATCACCATCAAAATGTTCTTGCACAGAAATATTGCAGTATTTGGTGAAATTACCATACCGGTATATAGTCTTGGGATATTTTCAGATTATTCCCTAGAACGAGGCATGTTGTACATCTAAAGCTGTTTCCACTTTTACAACTCTCGATTTCTTTTTCAAATATGATCATGATGGGGATATCATTTTGGCAGAGATATTGCCCAGTAAAGGTAGTCTCTTGCAGGCCCAACCATACACATGTGTCAGAGTTATGCTGGAGGTTGTTTCTTTTATGCTGAAAAGAGCTCGGAGTAGGTGCCCTCGGAAGGTGCCCTCTTTTCATTACCAAGTCATGTTCTGCTTCACATGCTTTAATACCGTTTAAGCCTGTTTAAGCGCCCCGGCGCTCATAGATTTCAATACCCCTTTACCCCCGGCGGTTATACAGGACAGGCGCTTATTCAAGACTTAAATTACAGTGTATTTTCCTATTTCAATACTCCCTTACCCCCAGTGCTTATTGAAGACCGGCGTTTATTCAAAGACCCGGCGCTTAAACAGGCCACTACGGTACTTCCATTTATCACATGAGACTGCAAAGTCCCAGCCCTTGCCTAAGATTAGTAGGTCTTGCACTGTTAGGTACCTAATGTAATGGTGTCCCATTCTCGCTCAAGTGTTCTTGACACCCATATAGACACCCTCACTGACATGCCACAGTACTCACACTGAGAAGGTACTAGATTGACTGACTTCGCCTGTCTGCAGATTAGGTACCTCCTAATCTGCACTACAAAGAAAGAGAGTACTGCAGGTGAGGCACTTCTTAGACAGAACTGCCTTTTCCCATAAAAGCAACACCCTCCTGCATTTTAGCTATACATGTACTACACAAAGTGTCCACAGTACACATAATACCCCTCGTATATCGTCCACGTGGACATTTTGTGCCTTGTGGCTAAAAAGTAGCGCTACACCCCCCCCCCCACACACACATAGTTATTTGAGATCTACTATCTATGCATGCATTCCGCATGAAAATATCTAGGCCAGTATCTCATCCCGCCCTCTTCCGGTACCTTTCACCCACCCCAAATTGAATCTCAAAACAAATACCCTGCGGCACCGCAGGGGTTCTATTTCTATCTATCACTCCTATGAACACTACCAACATTCCATTATCTACTTTGTTTAATCCAAATGTAACAACAACCCATTGCAAGATATGCTATTATATATCGATTTCCACCCTTTCACTCTCAAACCCACTCAACTGCTCATAGAGGCACTCAGGGACTATCGGTAGCCCCAAGCATTCAGCGTCTGGTTGGTGCCCCGGGGTTGGCGCTTTTATAGAAGCACCACTCGACCTTTATCTGGGAATACGAGCAGCTCACGAGCAAATCAAAGTCTGCCGACGAGCTGCTCCGACACAGGAAAGCCCACCGCCAAGTAGTACTTGTGGGTAGTAAAGCGGTATATACCTCAGGGAGCAGCTCTCCCCTTTGGACACGGACCCAGCACCGAGCAGCTCAGGCCTCCGTTGGTCACGTCTTGAGCTGCTCAAAGCAGGAAGGAGTGTTGAAAGCTTGTCAGTCCCAGATGTCCTCGCCACTAGCGGGCGCCAGTAGTGCCATATGGGGGCATGTCGCCTGTCGTTTGCCGAGACACATACCAGTGAAGTCATTAGTTGCTCACGGTGGGGTCGGCGGCTCCCCACCACAGCGAGAAGCTCAGTTGAGCAACTCTGAGCAGTTCGGCAGAAAACGATCCCAGGCTTTGATGTAGGGAGCAGCTCACCCAGTCTTGGTCTGAGTGGCTCCTATATAATGACCTGGTTGTAATAGGCATGCTATTCCCGCCTAATTAGACCTGACAGGGCTTGCTAATGGAATTAGCCTAATGGACGTCGTGTGGCGGAGGGAGGGGAAGGGTCAGTACGGATTGCCACTGGCTAATATCCCACAAGCTGATACATGTCAGCCTCTTACATCTTTTAATTTTTCAATATGACCCTTCTATCATGGCGCTGAGTGCTTTGTTTTGGAAGTGCGCCCTATGATTCTAATATGGATATGATATGATATAAACTAGAAGTGTCCACACGCCAATATATGTTTTTATCTCCCCACTGCCAAACTACCAACCCTCTAAATCCAGGCGATATGATCGCTCCCAGATTCCTCAAGGAAGCTACCGCCCCCTGATTTTAGGATATTTGGAGTTACTGCCCCTAGTTTCAGGGCATTTGAAGGGACTGTACCTGCAATTTGCAGAAACATGTGCAGCATGGAACCTGATAAGTACAATTATCTTTTTTCTTTGGAGCAGAAAAGATATTTACCACCCCCTATTTTTGAGGTGCACACATAGGTACTACCCCCAGGGCCCCTATATTAGAGGTGCACATACAGTTACTGCCCCCTATTTTTGACAGGTGCACAGTTACCGCCCCCTAAATTTCCGTCTGATCGCTTCCGCTTCTGGCGCCCGCTTGGCAGTCAGTAGCATATTCCGACCTGATTCCCCCCCCCCCCCTGGGGTCCACACGTAAAACCAAGGGTGCCACAAAATAAAAAATAGACATGTTTCACGAGGAATTAAAAACTATACACAGTTATCAGAGACATATTCTATTGCGAAAATGGAATTAAGAATTTGTTTCAATTTAACCCTTATTTATCGTCTATACAAAAAAGTAAAGAGCGGCACATCAGCATATTTCTAAAAAAAATCTTCTCAATTTAGATTTTAGTGTTTGGTGACTTGTTTTATCTTCAACAAGAAATGTTCATTCGGGAGTTTAATTTTACGTATATACCCATGGGGCCATTTCACAATTTCATCGATTAGTATCATTGGTACACGCTCTCCAGGGGACATTTCATATTATTTGGGTTAGCTTAGGTGGTACCTTTTACTGATCCAAGGCCTTTATATTCTTTTGGTCATCTAGTAGGTTAGCATATTGTTTGTTTTTTTTCTTTCTATTTTTTTTAGGAGGGGGGGTGTATTTTATGTTGCGTTAGAGTTCTTGTATCGATCTGTTATGATATTCATCCCGATATTCATATCGTTTCTGTCAACACACCTACAAGTTTTGATTATGTTGTTTTTTTCAAAATTGTTTCCATATTATATTCATGGACTTTCCAATTTTCATGCAAATTAGAGGAATCAGTTAATTGGTAGAATGAATATTAAGTAAAAATGTGAATGAATATAGATATATAAAACCTGCATCTTTCTGACTACATCACCTATAACACCCTTTAATCATTAGATAATTTAAATCTAAAATTGTGACACGAATAGACCTATCCTCATATATGAGTCTGACCACCACCTTCCCCACATTATACCCTCAACTCCACCCCTACCCCCCCCCCCCCGAGTCATACAAACATTTAGTTCTCACCATGTAGTCGTTGGCCGTGTTACCTGGGTCGGTGCCTGCAGGTCCTCCAGGGCCGCCGCCCCCCGCGTCGTCTGACCCCGCCCCACCTCCTCCAGCGCCTCCTCCTCCTCCTGCGCCCCCGGGCCCCACGCCCCGCGCGCCGTGCAGCAGCTCTTCCAAGCTCTCTATGTAGTCGATGGCGTTCCGGAGAATCTCCACCTTGGGCAGCCTCTGGTTGGGATTAGGACACGTACGCCGCTTCAGCGTCTCGAAGGCTTCGTTCACCTTCCGCAGACGCCGACGTTCACGCATGGTGGCCGCTTTACGTCGGTCTACGGTCACTGTCTTCCTCTTGCAGGCCTTGCAGGCCCACAAGAGGCAGCGGCGCGCGGGGCCATGGAAACCCGGGGCCAGCACGTGTGGGATGTGATCCTCAGCACCGCTGAAGCCGTCGTCGTCGTCGCCGACGCCGAGGTCGCCGCCGCCGTCGCACGACATGGCTGTCGTGACGAAATCGGCGTCAGGGTCCCGGGCGCCGCCCGTGCTGGGGCTGCCACAGATGGTCGAGTCTCCGGGGCTGCACGGCTCCGGTGAGCACTTTTCTTCTTTGGGGAGGTGTTGGTGGGGATGGTGCGGGTGTTGGTGGTGGTGGGGGTTGGTGTGGTGGTGGTGGTGTCCTCCTGTGGGTGGTGGCGGTGGGTGGACACCATGTTGGTTGATGTGTGTGCCGACATTGCTTCCTCCATTAGGTGCAGAGGAAGGCGTTGTCGATGTATGTCCCGCCATACCGCCGGGCGATCTTCCGTCGGGCGTGCCGCCACTTCCGCCGGAAGAAGCGCTAAGCCCGCGTCCCCCGCCGTCGGCGTCGGTAGGCCTGGGGCTGTGTGAGCTGCTCACGGGCGGCGTGCAGCTCGTCTCCTTACTTGTGTTACTCCCGTAGTCGGAAGCCGCCCCGCCGCCGCTACCGCCGTTATGCCGCCCATAGTCGTCACTTCCGGCTTGTAGCTGAGTGGTATTGTAGCCATAGAAACTGCCGCCCATTGTGGTCTGCGGACCCTTGTATCCACCACCCCCATACACCTCCACTAAGGAGAACGGGGATGGAGCTGGGGGAGGGCCGCCTAAGGATCGACCCAAGTCTGAAATACTGTTATTGTAGTTTCCTCCACGCCCTGCAGTGTAGGCAGGGGCAGAGTAGTAGGGTGGCTGGGTGGCACCTGGGTGGCTGTGGGAGATGTCCATGATGCTTCCGGTGTCAGGAGACAGGTCAGGCCTGGGGCCGGAAGTCGGCGGTGGCGAGCAGAAGGCCGCGGCCGCTACCGTGTGGTGGTCGAAGCGACAGCTGCGAAGATCTGCGGCCATCATACTTACCGACGACCGGTGGGGGTCTGGCAGCTGAGTCCTGATACGGGACCAGCTCAGGTTTGGGAGTAGTAGGATGATATACAGTCAGCTGAATGCCTCCAGAGATAAGGCAACTGGCAGACTGGGTGGCCTCTGTACTGTATAATATTGCAGTTTAGATACAGGTAATGTTACAATTCAATCAGTTTTACCCACAGCAACTTGGGAATCCTTTGATATTGAATACCACCTACATAATCACAGATATTCACATGGGAGAAGGGTTTGGTCCACTCACTTCTTTACACAGTAATTTCAATATATATGCCCTTCGTTAGGTTCCTACAGTGATAATTCTGCTGTATTTTCTTTTTGAAAATGCAGAATCCTGTTACTCAATATGACAACTGCTGTCTCATGGTGTCAGTGTCAGGTAGGTGAGCAGGATACTCATGTCTATGTGTGGGGTCGTGGGTCAACCCTTTTTTACTCAGGAGCAGCTCACAGAGTCTCAGGTTTCCACCTCAGGTGTGTTAACTCAGGTGTGTCAATCAAGTCATGCGAGCAGGGCGGGGAGCAGGGACCACCCGCTGGTCCTATCTGTCAGGTGCCCACGTGGGTTTAAAGGGATGCCCCTGACAAAATATATCGACTCTTATATCCTTTGGGTTGTAACTGAGTCGTCCACTTTGCCAATATATACAGGTAGGATGAAAATCACTTCAGGTCTATCTCTGAGCTTATAAAGTATCTCTGTAGTCATGCATGCATATAAAAAAAGAAGACTGTTTCTCTATATTAGAGCTTCAAAGCAAAGACAACTGCAGATTAAAGCAGACTGAGCAGGTCTATGAATAGCTCAGGATGAGTGGTTTATCCTCCAGTAACGATGATATTTAACTTGTTTGATCCGCTGCTGTGGCGATCCCCCCTCCTCTGTGTGCTGCCTAAGCGCCAATAGTCCAAGGGACGGCCACGTTAGGGTGTTTATACCCAGGTATGGGCTGCTGCGTCTAACACTGCTGGGTACTTCTCCACGGTATGCAGAGGAGGCTCCATCCCAGGCCACTTAAGCCAATCATCGATCGACCGCTGCAGCATTGATTAAACCCCACTGGTGCCCATCACACGCCCACTGCGCAGTGGGAGTGCGCAGTTGACCCTTTGTTTCCGGTCAGAAGCTGGTCAGTGGTCTTGAGTGAGACGCTGGGGACGCACTTCCGGTTTGTCCCCTCGAGCTTCTCTTGCACCCGGAGACACGTCCGGGTCGCTTGGTGGTAGTTGCCGATATGACTTGGAGACCTCGAGCTACTCGTTCCTTCTCCAGTCTGAGCTGCTCCTACACACGGAGGGACTCACTCAAACTGTCTCTCTGATAGTGAGCTGCTCACTGACACGTGTATGAGCAGCTCTGAGTGAGTTCTGCATCTGATCCCTGCCTTGGGCTATAGGTGTCATGGTCTAGCATCCCTGGTCTGCGGGGATTGCCGGACCACAAACCTAGCCACCTCTAGTTTTTGTCAGACATTGTTCCGCCCAATAGAAAGTGACAACACCGGCCTTCTAGATCCACCCACCCCTCCAGGAGGGCGCTGCTGTGCCCTATCGCCGATTGGTAGGAGGGGTGGAGCTGCGCCGAGAGTTGCTCTTCCATGCAACTCCCTCCAAACTCCAGGGCTGCAAAGTTAACCGACATCAAAGCCGACGATAAATTTCAGGCCACCCTCCAAAGGTCACGCTCGGCGTAAAAATACAACCAGATGTGAAAGGCATTGAAACCCGTATCGCAGCTCATGGTCCGAGCGCGGCGAACATGGTTTATGTTTTCAAAACACTGAATAAGTTGTAAGGGTAAATTTTGTCTAAAAGCACAGAGGAAAAATAAAACCCCATCACCTTGATCCCAGGTCTAGTATAGATCTACTTGAGATGGAGAGGGACTTTCATGGGTCAGCTGGAAATCAGTTTATTTGTCCAAACTCAGAACAAATGAGATAGATTTATTTATTCAATGTGAAAATAAGTGGAGTTCTCTATAATATTATTTGTTGATGCCCAGAAGTGAGAAAACATGTGTTTTCACTTCGTTCCTCCTTAGCCCCTATAATTCAGAGGGTAGAGTTAAATTAATACTTTTGTGATTCCCCTGTCTTGGATCACTACATGTTGTATCTAGTCCCGGGTATCTAGTACATGTATGTCATGTATTCTTCTGCTGTATCTTGTCATAACTTATCATAATAATGAGGATCTGCTCTTTAAAAAGCGCTGTAGAATAAGTCCTGGTAATCATAATTAGAATAACTACATCATACTTTATTAGTGTCGGATTAGTGTGTTTTACGTATGAAGAATTACTGGACTGCTACTGCATCCATTCTATCAGCCCCCACCATACTTATCCCCTTAGATTGATGTTGGCAGTATCCGCATACAGTTCTGGTTTTAGGCTAACTGACCTGTTATCTAGTTTGGCTTAATTTGACCGGGTGTTGGTTTTCCTGCCTTCTTCATTTGTGGCTGCCTGGCGGCGCGCGCACACGGAAGTCATGATCAGGGCCACTTGTCGGTGAGCCCACAAGGCCGACCCCTCAGCCCTCACCGCCAATACATCACGACAGACAACCCCCGTTATCGCGATTGCGTCTATCACCAGAGTAAATCGCTGGGAATATGTAACTCTAGCTGACAGGGCCGGCGACTAGAAAGCGGCCGGCGCAAATTATCGACATATTGTGAGCAGCTCGCAGCATTCCTGAGCTGCTCAGGAGCCGCCCAGGGAGAGGTAAGGGGATGATCTGCTCGTTTGGGACTTGGGGAAAACTGGTTTTGTCACGTCGCTGAGTTTCCGTGTGGCCCCTCCAGTGTCCATCTAGACCCTGATACCCCCTGCACTACTCACACCGTCATACACCCCTAGTAGCCCCATCCCCTCCTGGAGTAATTGTTTCCAGAACGCCTGCTTCACACTGGACGATCAAGCGTCCACCTCCGCGCGTTCCCCTAGTGGCGCTTTGATGAACTAGTCGCGACCTCCCGACGACGAAGATTAGGGGTGATCGGTCGCGGCCCGGGGGTGAAGGCTGGACGAGGATTGGTTTTATTGCTGACAAATGAGCTTGATTAGTACCGTATAATATGTACATAAACCCTAACCGTGAAGGGTGGGAATAAGAGGGAGGTTCTGGCCAAAGAGACAGTGAGTAGTTATCTAGGTAGCATGTGTGGACGGGGCAAAATGCATATGATTTATTTGAAGTTTGACGAGTCGGAATTAAAGCTTCAGTCTGTTTTGAGAAACGACTTTCTACATTAAGTTCAACTTCATTGCTACGTCCAATGTCATAGCGTAATTCTGAAAAATTCATCTATACCACATGCTGGGACATTGTCCACAATTAAGCTTAGTGACAACTGTTATTATTAAAGATGACTTACTTTGATCTACTATACATAAGTTATGACATTCAGCAAAATTACAGATAACTGAACAAAGGAAAACAACAACCAAAAAGAAACACGATAAAAAGACAAGACTTTCTTGCGCCATCTAGTGAGGAATGTGTATAAAAGTGAACAGTTAAGAGATAGGAATAGTTCGGGACTTTTCAAACTTTGACCCGGCCCGTGACGGCGGATCTATGGCGGATGTGGGGGATGCATCCCACCTTTCAGCATGGCTCTATAGATTATATGTGGGTTGGTTGGAGTAGGACCAGATGAAGGTTGGCATCATTGTGCGTAGAGTACATTTGTGACATTACCAGAGGGAGAATGTAGGCACACCTGTCCGTAGTCTTTGAGTCTGAGACAGCTCGTTTTGACAATGTTGACATTTTCCAAGGTAGCACAATATCGTGTTCTATAACACTGGTTTTGCTCATTTGGAATGCATTGTTTACCAAGTTTCAGCCATCAGATTCCTTCCATCCCGGATATAGTAAGATTGCAAAGAAATGATACCTTTATCAATAAATATATATCCGATGTTAACCTTTCCCCCAGCGCAAACCAGGGGTCGACACACGCACTGTCCTCTCCCAGCGAAATAGCAAGTAGTATATGGAAAGGGAGTTAATTTAATCAGGGTAACAATGCGCAACCGCCCGACAAATTCCCACTTGGCGTCACTGGCTCGGTACGAATTCGCTGAAATGTCAGTGAAACAGCTGAGGCCATGAGATATTTTTTGCATATTGATATGATTGATGCTTGTTATTCTTTATATTAATTTCTGGAATTTTTATCAAGTTTTCAAGAGTACAATAGTACGCTCTTAAATTCTCTATATGGATTAGATTGTTCCTAATCGTGATTATAATAGTTCTATGTGCATTTTAGTCTAGTTATACCACAATCGTATTCTTTGAATACATATTTATAGACAATAGTCTTGGTCACAAGGAATGATTACTAACTTGTTTTCTCTGGTGGTCAGAATAATCATTCATTGTGCACGGTTGTAGTATTAGGACTGTTGTTGTTTCCCATTTACTTTCGTAGTAAATTGTTGTTGTTTGTAATTCACAGTAGTACTAAAATTATTGTTGTTTGAAATTGCTTGTCATTTACAGAGTTGAAAATATGTAGGGGCTGATGACTCAGTCTCCTACCCACCCCAGCCACCCTCTGCCATGTTCCATTAGACCACCGTCATGGATACGTCTCTCTCACACCAGCCCTTTGTCTGAGCTGCTCCCCCATGGGTGGGAAACTTGCTTAGAGCTGCTCTGATTGTCAACATTGGCACCACTACCAGGGCCTCTCATTGTCAGCCTAGGGGCGTTAGTTGTAGCTGCTGTGTCTTCTTGTGGGATGTATATGTATCTGTACAAACCTTTGAAGGGGCATTTTATGGGGACTCTGGTCGTCTCAGTTTAGTATTGAGTTACTACAACTGTCAGTTTTTGTGTAAAAAGAGAGAAGAGATGGAATGAAGCATGGTGGTGAGGATGGGAAGTGATGACTCATCGGTAGGTGCCTGGTGGGAACATATACGTGGTGGAACAAACAGGAAAATATATATATATATATACAGCTTATATAACACTAAATAGTATTGATAGGTGCAGAAACCTCCATCTAGATATCATGCAATATACATGTACATATGCGTTCAGATGTTTAGGGCCATTTTCCACCACCCGATATGGACCCTCTAACGGCCGCTAGACCCATAGTAGATGCTATTTTCGGCCGACAGAGACCATGCCTCACCATTGAACCCTATGGCAGCCCTGTCGGCCGAGGTGGTTGTATGGGGCAGCTATCGCCCGATAGAGCACTCATATCGTGTGGTGGAAAACGGCCCTAAGACATTTTATATTTAGTTTAAGGAGGTCTATGTTTTCTTCCTTCTGATATAATTAAATTCATTGCACTTATTGATATAAAGCCAAAGCTTCTAAATTACAGTGTATTTCACATGGGAATTTATCCTGATAGATTAATATGCATCTGGGAAGACTTGAAAACAAACTAAAAAAACTGTGTGCACTTCTAAAGCTGCCTGCAGTACTAGCTGACTTTCCCGGCTGAGCTCCAAGCATGGCCCATTATACCTTCCCACAATCTCTACCCAATACGTTGAACCATTCCACTGTTCAAATATTCCTTCTGCATCCCATATTATCATCAGTACCTGGTAGAGAAAAAAGACATGGGTGACGCTCCGATAACCCAGATGGAAATATCATCAGGGATATGGTGATACGGTTCCAGCGTCCCCTGCCGCGTCCAACCCCTCTTTGCACGTCGATGACAAGGACAATTTGTCAGAGTCCTACATGGCAGGCATTCTTTCATTATGTTGACGATGGCGCATGCAGAGCCACCGACCCTTACAGAGATTCCCACGCTGGGAATTGGCACAGGAGGAATAAAAGAAAAAAAGGCAAAGAGATATATTCTTCAGTTCCATTTCCACTATAGGTAATTTACCTATGTAACTTATGATTATATGATGGCATTGTCATATATATTTGTGCATCTGTATATATATATATATATATATATATATATATATATATATATATATATATTGTTTATGATATGATTTCCTTTCTACTGTGATGGGTCTATCAGCGATAGATAAGTATATCTGTCATAGCTTGATAACACTGAGATACTTGTTGGAAACATGACATAAGGAGGCTGAGGAGGGTGGGGCCTCACATAACCGACCAATGCACTGACCCTCTTCCATCTATCTTCCTGGCAGCTCACTGATACACGTGAGTGCACAAGCATCCCCTGGATGCGCAAAGAGAGACAGGGAATTGATAACTGTAATCTCTTTAGAGGTTAGGGTTATCTCCTGGGCTATATTCTCCACCTGGTGTCACAATAGAGATAGATTATGCTATTTTTGATAAAATAATAAGTATTGTTTGTATATATGTGCTGAAAATTGTGTATACAGAACAATTGCTGTTCAAGCGATATTGAATTAATGTAGTAAGGTTTTCTTTTATAAATCGTTATTTAACGATTTATAAGTTAAATCGCCACTTAATGATTTATCTCAGAGCTATATGCATGTTGCTACTATACATTTCATCTGCATGCCCCCCCCCTGCAGGCGGATTTCCCAAGGATTATATTAACTGCATGCAACCCTTTGCAAAGAAAACACAGTGTAATTCAGACCAAAAATTTATAGTGTTTACTTTGTTATGAATTGCCCTTGTGCCCATAACTTAGGTAATACACAACATATTCCTTATCTTCAAGCAGAGCTCCTCTTCATAAGACTCACTTTTCTCTTTGTGAGCATGGAAACCTTAGAAGCTGTATCATAACCCACTCAACACCCCTGTTATAACTCTACCTTTCACCTCCACCTTGGCACCAAGGCTGCATGGCTAACAGATGGGTGTTAGAACTCCCACAGGGCTGGCTTCACTTGATCCATATCACCATAAATCCTCTACCATATGAACCCTTCTGACTGGGCGCCTATTGACAATGTAAATTACCATTCTTGCAATACCCATCAGCCTGTTGATATTCACAACACCATGACCTATGCTGAGCTGCTCTTCACAGGATGAGCAGATTGCGTGTGGAGATCTAATCTCCATCAATGCACTCTCCATTCGTACTCCCAGCAGGCATTTAGGTAAGGGAAAGCTTTGCTGTGTATCTATATTGCCCCACCCCACCTCCCACCAACCTTCCATGCCATATCCCTCCTCCCGCACCGTATGTTATCTATCAGAGTCATTTCCAGCCAACCTGAACAAATGGTCCAACAGCTCCTCCAAAACGATTTCAGGACTGCGTTTGTTCAAATTATAACGGCATATCTAATTCTAAGTACCGGCTGGCAAGGGCGACTGGCAAAGCCATCAGTGGTCTTTAGCCGCGCCATTGGCTGAACGAATGGGTCAGATAGACTACACGAACTGCAGCCACATGAGAGAACCATCGGTGATGAGGAGGAGAAAATGGGGCTTTTTGCAATACATCGACAGTGAAATGAGAAAGCCTACATGTGCATTCGCGGCCCTCAGGCTGCGTTTGCCAGGGTATAGGACTAAGATGAAGTCAGTGTATGTAATATTTTATCCGGGAATCTACCGAATGAATATGCAATTCAATTATGCTTTCGTTAATATATTATGTATACTTAATTCAAATAGAGTAGACATATTTGATATGATTTTTTCACGTGGCAAAGTTCTGGTTCATAGCTATGAAACATTTTGTTCTGTTTTGAATGCCATACCCTCCATCCCCCATCCCCCAAATGTCCATGTGCAAAGAAAAGTCCAATCTGCCAGTCACTGAATGTCCAAGTCTATAAATGTCGTCTGCTCAGCCATCTGCCACCTGCAGCCTCGTTTTCAGCACACGCGTCCCGCACCACCGCATACAGGGTGACGAGATTACCAAATTCCCATCATCCCACCTTCCTGGGCTTCTCTTAGCTCTAATAGACTGGGGAATTTCCTAATTAGTTCATTAATTTAGGCTGAGTCTCATGGGGAGAGAGGGGAGCCCCTGGAATATCACTTAGTGTCAGCCTGAAGAGGGAAGCCGTTTGATTGATAGATCGGCAACATATTCTGCAGTTTAGCTATGAGGGGAGGTGTGGTTCAAGGAGGTCCAGGCGCATTGGAATGGGAAGTAGAATGGTCAGATGAGAAGATGGGAGGAACTGATAGCATTAACATACATGTTGATTGCCGATTACCACTGTTAGTGTTGGTATAGCTTTGTATGCGAGCAAATTGTACAGGAGTGGTATACACATCTGAGTAACAAATATAGCTTCGTTAAGAACAGGAATGAGGGCTATTCATTCCTGGATCGTGTTTCAATAGTTTCCACGACAGGTTCAGCCTGCTATGACTGGGGATGGGTCAAATCTTAGCAGGTGATCTTAGGATTTTGGCCTTGGTGACTAAATAGCTGGCTACATTACTGGGTGATCGTACTGCCTGCTGGCTAAATAGCCACCACAGCAGTGACTCAATAAGGGATCCTGGTATGACAACCCTCAATGTGAATAATTAGTGGGTAGCCTTAGCTGCTGCCCTCTGCACTCCTTTGCTCAAATGTACCCAATCTGGGCTCTTTACACTACTACCTATATCCCTGTGGCCAGCGCCTTTGCCTCTGGGATGGCAGTTTTTTTTTTCAAAAGAATAAAATATCATTGGAAAATTGTGGTGTTTCACCTAAGAATTGAGCATTATGGCCACACATGGGCCAACTATGTAGTTTCTAGTATGCAGTGGTGTAGATAGAGCACTAGGCCTTACAAAGCTGTCATGCCTGTCATACCCAACCCTCACCCACCATGGCCTTCTAATAAAATTACAAAGGATATCACACCTAGCTGACACCTCAGCCCTACTATTAAGAAAGAATAACAGAGCGTACATTGTTTAGACACAATTAGGTCATTAAAATTTTTGTAACACGATCTGCGAAAAAGGCCCTTAGTGCAGGCTACATTAAGGGCCCTATTCCCAGTACATGTCACAGATATAGATCTATCATATGTGATTTGAAAGGGAATTATCTAGAACAATTATACATCTTTTGGGCTGGGGGTCTCGTTTGTCTTCCTAAAACCACCTAAAACTGGCCCCACCAGGCCCCTGTTCAAGGCCCGGCCCCTATTGATTTGACAGCCCTCCTACCCCAGCCCCTATTCAAGGGAGGCTGCTATTAAAGGCCCAGCTCCTATATGAGACAGTACGGTAGTTACTGCAGCCCTATGCTCATTTGAACACAGGAGTGCATACTAGACCATGAAGGAGGTATGACTGGTCACTATGTAGCCAATAGTGGCCCCTACGACTGGGTGCTATGACTTCATAGTGGTGTGTATTGAGCCAGTAGTTGAATAAATAGTAGCTGCTATTTTGAGGCCTCTACTAGAGCTCACTATGTAGTCACTGGTATGGAGTCATTTCTTACACCTCCCACTACGATTTGAGGGTGTCTAGTCGTGGAAACTATTGAAACACGATCCTGGTGACACTGATTCCACATTTTTGCATGGCAAATAAAAAGACAAAAAAGACAGGACAGATGCTAATTCTCAAAATACGAAGAAGTTATTTTCAATCTAAATCAAAGAGAGATTACTCTGCTATCCCTGCGTTACCATTCAGTGACTCAATTTGTTTGACAGGAAGCACCCCTGTATATAAATATCACCATGTTATAAGTAACATTTACTTCAGGTTTTCAAGGCTCAACCGTTGTTTATGATATAATGGTAATGCATTAGAGACATAAGTCTGCAACTTAACAGTTTTGTCCCACTTTCTTTTTATGTAGCCTGTATATTTTATTTTCACAAGAAGCATCTCCTCCGCCTTTCCTCCTGCCCCCACGTTCTCTACAGGCCGCATGTCCGTGTGCAGACTGGGCTGAAACTGGAAGAAGGACTGACAGATAAAAGGGGTTAGAGAAGAAAATTCAGGGAAATGAGAGATGTTGTTTTGGCTTGAGGGCTCTCTGTGCGTCATTTCTGTCCTGGCCTATGACATGTTGTAATTGTATTTTGAGTTATACAGACACAGATCCGGTGTAGTTGTGCAGTCATTTTACCTTCTCCAAACTCAATAGCCCCTTCTCCGATCGTTGCCCTCATTATGGGGTAGGCAGACTGTCAGTTAATTTTCCATCCTTTGTTGATAGATGAACCTTAATGCTATTTCTATCGCTACACACTGTACATACTCAGCAAACACTCATGTCTACACAACTTGGTCATGTCAGCCCAAACTGTGTTTATCCTTCCCCTGAATTATAAACACACATTTTTTTTCAGTTTTCTGCTCGTACAATAGGCTCTATGTACTTGAACCTTTTTCTTCCTAATAGAATCGCATAATTTCAGGTAAAAATACTCCATTTTCTATATGGAAATTAGTATAGGCCTAATGAAATGGTATTAGGCCTATGTATAAATTCCACATTTAACATCCTCAGACAAATGTTATTCACATCTTATTTGTGCCTTGAATGTCTGTCATTTTGATGGGAAGAAAAACATAAAAATACGATCAGAAGAATTATATGAGCTTAAGATTTTAAACAGATTAAAGACAGAGACGATGACCACATGAGGTGTTACGTATAGGTCCACCTCAGTGCAGGCTTCCCTAAACCTAGAATAACTTTAGACTGATATCCTAGCTGTGAAATAACAGCAGATCATCAGAGTGTACTCGCGCGTCCAGTAAACAATGCTTAGCCACCATTAGCACTACCTGATTGTATATTTATTTGACGGCGTCCGCGGCGTTTATTTTGCTTGAAGACGCCTGATTCCAGTGGTCGTGCGCGCGTCTGGGGTAGAGATGAAATGACTAGCTTCCCGTTTTACTCACTAGGGGGTGTGCCATGATGAGTCCGGCTCGTGGATGGTGTCGTAAGAACACGCCATCTTGTCATTGAATCCTGGTTTAATTGTCGTCTGCCAATTGTATTTATTTACAATCGGTGCCTCATCGTGTGTGGTCACGTGACAAAGTACAACCAGCACACCTGCCATATAGTGACGAAAGCGTGACTTTACACCATTCCCCATGGTTTTACGTCTGACGTACTTGGAGGCTGTTGCAAAAACATTGGGACATCGTTTCACACAGTTCTCCCCGATTCTCCACCCAGAAAGACAAGTTCCCATCTTCTACTCTAATGGATTTGACTTGTTCTGAATTAGACTGCATTGCGAAAAGTTCGGGGAACTGGTTCCAGGATTGGTTCCACCTGAGTGCTTCACATAGTATCTAGGCCAGAAGGCTGTTGCAAAAAGATTGGGAATTTGATTCTCACAGTAGCTAACACATCTTTCAGTTTTTTTCTGATTATCCACCCAGAGACGAATTCCTACCTTTTACTCTAGTGGAATTGGAGGAAGAAACTAATAGGGAATGTGTTCTTGAATGGGAAGCATTCACCAATTCCCAACCAATTCTAGGACAAATTATCTTTTGGCAATCCAACAGGGAATTGATTCCAGTCAGTTCCAGTTTGGGAGTAGCACCTCTGACGGAACTATTTCCAAATCTTTTTGCAACGGCCTCCAGGGAATTAGAGGAAGGAACTAGCCAGGAATTAATTCTCAATTCGGAAGCAACCACTTCTAGGACCAATTAACTTTTGGCAGCCCAACAGGGAATTGATTCCCTAAGGTCAGTCATTTCCATTTTGGGAATAGCATCTCCGACAGAACCATATCAATTCTTTTCGCAACGGCCTCCTGATACGATCTGTAATAGGTCCCTAAACAATTACTTTCTTCTCACACATTCCAACACTGCTTTTTGCTATGAATATTTAAACTTTGAAATGGAAAGTGTGTTATATATAAAGTGTTTTAAATACAAGGATGGTGTGCAGGTACGAGAAATGGATACTCTAAAGAAAAAAGTCAAAATTGATATTAGCACTATCAGCTTCCCAGTGGGTTGCACAAGAGAGATATGCATGGCTTTTAAAAGTGTATTCGCGAACATGTCTGGTGAATGCCCCCGGCCCCTGCATTCTACATGTAGTATGTACACCACCTGCGTTCCCTCCTTCAAGAAAGGACCCCATTTCCATGGAATTTTATGTTGACTTTTCGAGGTAGAAAAACACTCCTTTTTCTCACAAAATGCTGACATTATTTTTAGCACCCCCCCCCCATTTTCCCACATTGAAAATAATTTGAGATTTTGTCTCAATTAAAAAGCATAAATTTTATACATGTGTGTGAATATTTATTGGCAAAATAAAGGTGGGAAATTTCCTAAACTACAGAAAGCATCGTTGTTCTTCAAATTCCATGGAGTCAGCCCATAAAACACCCCTTTTTTCTCTAAACCATAGAGGTTACTTGAGAAAAAGCACCCCTTCTTCTTGATTCCAGGGACATTGGAATGAGATGGAAAATCACCCTTTTCCCCTGCTTTAGGGAACTCATGCAGGTGGTGTACCTCTACAATAGAAAGTGCAGGGGCCGGGTTATTGCCCCATCCAAAATGTCAATAAGTTTTAGCTCTCATTGTTATGAGGTTGACCCTAGTTAGTAGTAGTACGGTAATTAGTATAACTATATTATTCTGTATAGGCTTGGTCTGTGGCAAGCAGTCTTTTTGACCTGACCATTGTGAGTCATTCTACTAGTACGCATCTTTGATTCCCCCACTTGGAATGAAGGTATGTTTTCAGGGCAACATATATTAAATATTAATTAAGACCTAAACATTTTGGACCATAAAGCTTTCTAAATAATAATGATAAAAAAAGGAACGCTCTACACCAAGAATGGAATGATATTTTCCACGTTGTTAACAGACCTACCTTCTTTTAAAGTCATAGTGGCACTGAGAACTTGGCAAAAATAAAATGGAAGTTTGGTCGTTATTTTGAGGAGCCATTGTTGTCCGAATAAGTGCCGGTACTTTCAGTAGCACATATTAAGTCCTATCCCCCCTGTGGGGTGTTTCAGAAGCCGGACATGATAATGAACATTAAATATCTGTTTCTAAAACTGTTAGATTCTAAACTTACAACTGCAACCACTATCATCTCTCACCAGTCATATAGTATAGACACAGTAAGGTAATGGTAATGCTTTAGAAACACATGCAGTTATAAGCCTACAGTCACTATTAAAACTGCTATCATATCTCCTTATGACCAGTTGTAAACATTACCTGCTTCTGAAACACCCTACTGGTGTCTTAGGGTTGAGTTATTACATAGACCACAGTGTTGGTGTGTGTGATCACCTTGGGTCTTCAAAAGATGCAAAATAACTGTGTTATTTTGGTGTCGTCAGGTTGAGGATCTATAACGTCTTCAGTCTTGAATAGTTTGGGGTTTCAAGAGCTTTTGGTGTGGCCAAAAGTTTACACTGATCCCACACCGACAACCCTTCTTGCCTGATTTAGGCCGACAGTACGGGTTATCATTATCATATCGATGGTGGATCAATTCCAGGTACGCTTACCTCCACAAAAAGAGGAATGAAAAGGAAAATGATTCGTAGAAAGACCTTTATTCATCCATCTAATAGCCCAGTACATACCGGTAAGTGTATACATTAGATAAATACCATGACGATAGTTTGTATCAAGGTTAATGGAAATGTTAATCACTTTCAAGCTCATAATATCATACAGCATGAAAACAAGTTGAGATAAATTGAAATCACACGAATGAAACAGCTATGCTTGACAAAGTTATACAATGGGAATAACATTTTGAAGTTGATCTCATTTTCACAATGATTGGACTTTTTTTAAAACTTAATTATACTAAGACTTGGTCCACTCGGTGTACTTATTTTTCACACAACGAGGTAGGGGGCGACACTGAGTACACTATGTGGAAGCACTTCTTGTGACCGTTCCTTGGAGGCAGCACTAGACTGGTTACAGTAGTTCAATCCAACAACACTAGGGGGCTACACTGATCCTACAGGATTCTATACTGAAGAGAAGAGACAGACGATGACGGCTTGTCCCTCACCCCTAGGTCCCTGGCAATCAGGCTCGATGCTGCAACCATGGCGGTTAGCCTTCTGGATCTGTGGACACAATAACAAAACTGTCAAAGATAGAAGGTTTTCTACACAGTGTGGCCGCTCAAAAATAAAAACTGGTTTCTCATGAACATGGGTTTATTTTGTATCAAATCAAAGCTATTACAATGTTACGAATGCAGTGGACAAGAGATTGAGTGTATTTTCACAAATTTTATAATCAGTAAACTCTTAAGTGCATGTACTAAAATCAAAATTTTTCGTCTCACATATTTGGGAGACGGTAAACCGCCCAACACAGTCTCCGGAATTGCCAGAGTAAAAAAATCGGCCTGGTCATATTTTTTCAGCTTTTTCCCCCTCTGTGTGCATACAGAAATGATCATGATCTATGTTATGTTGTATCATGCCATGTGTATGATCCGGGGTATAACCATCATCATTACCTGGCTGCGGTAGGGCTCCGTTCTCACCCACTCGGAGAGAGTCCGCTGGATGTCATTGGTGAGTGAGGCTGAGTCAGAGGAACGTGAGCTCACTCTTTCCACCAATCCTTCGATCGCAGCCCCCTCTGGTGTACGTTCCACCACCGAGAGCCGCCCATTGCCACGGCGGAGTCCGCATCTTGAGTAGCGACCAGACAAATCTACCAGAAAGTTTGTCTCGTCTACCTCCTGTGGGTAGGTGCATAACATGGACAGACATGTACCGGGTATCATGTGTAGCAGATACAAGTAGTTCTCAGACTTTTAAAGATATGTATTCAAGGCTGTGTTTGTTATGTCAAAAGATCTATTGTTAAAAAGGGAGAGATCAAGAGGAAGTTAACATTATCTATCAGGACTCGTGTTATTGATAGTGAATTAACTATGGTCTTCTATCAACGATAGTTTACACCGCTGCTGGGCCAGTGTCAATTATTATAGCTAAAAGATATGCTCATTATAAAAACATGTTCCAAACAATTTTCTTCAACTCATAAGAGTTTGGGTGAGTATCTTTCTTTGACAGAGGCGTAGGAACCAAATCTTGATTGGGGGACCAGGTGTACCCTGTCGCACCCATCATAATTCATCGGATAGAGTGTGCTGAACTAATTCCTTCTGCGACCATAATTATTGGTGAAAAGTCTGGGAAATTTTTGCATTTCAGTATGGGTCTTGACAAATTTTGGTGGGCCCAGACATATTCAGGCCCCACCTCCTCTGGGATTGGGGGGGGGGGGGGCGGGCCCCCTGGCCCCGCCTTTTCCTACGCCCCTGTTTGAGTGTTTCTTTTTGCCTTTTTCTGCCCTCGCCAAAGTCAGTATTACAAATGCTGTTGTCTTCGAACACCAATATTAATGACCTACCTGGGAGGGATTAACTGTCTTGAATTTACCGATGGCAATGTTCTCACCCTCTACAGGAAAGGCATAGCCAGCAAAAGCAGCTGCAACCATGGAGACCAGCATGCCGAGGGTCAAGATGTAACTCTTTTGTAGAAAAATGAAAGAAGATAGAAAAAAAAGTAGTGTGGGTATTTAGTACAAACAGTTATTGACAATATCATCTGGGCTGAACACAGAAATTTACCCAAGGGAAAATCGTATATCAGAATTATATTAAGCATAGCTATACCCACAGTGCTAAACACGAGGAGAGATACAATCCACGTGCAGATAATATGAACAATACTGGTTGTAATAAATCATCACTATTCCCATTCATTTATATTCATTGCTTCCATCTGGGAGCTTTCAGAAGTAGTTCCACGAGGATCCATGAACAAACACCCATTCCTGTAATGCCATATGACCCAGCTGTATACCAGGGTTTCATTAACATGCATAACCACACTGTTTGGTGATATGTCTGTACCCTGGAGAATTGATTATATGTATATAATTATGGTCTGGTATAATATGACCCAACAAACCAATTATACCAGATGCTTCATTAGAATCACATGGTCTGCCCCCAGACAAGTCGGTGTTTGCCCATTATTATCCAGGTTCTATAATGTAATACTACACAGCATAATAATTCCTTATGTAGGGTAGATTAACCTTGAAACGCCCACCACTATTTTATGGCAGTAGAAAACAGTCTGGCGCTGAATCAACTCTAAAATCATTCAACCAGTTTTTTCAACGTTGATACAGTTCCAAAGTGACTATTGTAATTAATAAGTGGAGTGGGCGTCTCATGGTAAGTACCCAGCAAATTGTGGTGACCTTTCGCCATCTTGTGTGATGCCTTCACGACCGTGGCCTTATGAAAAAAGATCTGGTCATGTGTTGCTATAGCACAAGGTCACCAGGGATGACGATGGTCGTGAACACCCAGGGTCACCAGGGATGACAATGGTTGTGATCACGCAGGGTCACCACAGATGACAACAGTCATAATCACACAGGGTCACCACAGATGACATCAGTCGTGATTACACAGGGTCACCACAGATGACGATGGTCGTGATCACGCAGGGTCACGCCGGATGGCAAACAAATCTTTTTTTGGGGGCGGGGGGTTCTTTTATTCATCAATTTAAACATCATTAATTTAGCTGTTCATTAATTTGTGGTCCTCTCCATCCATGCTTCTGTTGTTAATGCTCCCCTGAATTACTTGTGGAAGTCCCTGTTTAAAGATAAGGAAATAAAAGACATTTAATCATTAATACAGTACTATATCACAAGTTTATGAAATATGTGTATAGCTTTTATTATATCATAAACAATAATTCACACAAAGAGGGTGCATGGCAAATTTTATGCAAACCTCTATTCCCCTTTCCTGGTTAAGCATTAATGACATGCACAGCCATGCATGGACATTTAATGATGTAGGAGGTCTCAAAAATCCACCATTAGATTTACCAATTGATGTGAACAACCAGCCAGTGAATATGACTGCTGCCTGCTATTCTTTAAATCAGAAATTAATGTAATTAAACAAGGTGTACAAGACCTAACCGACAATATCAGTTGCTGTATGTGTCACAGTAAACTGTATATTGTACAAATTACACTAAGAATACTAGGAGCCAACTCACCTCACATCTGTTCTCCTTGGTCTCTGCCTGTCTGTTGTGAAATCTGGGTAAGCTTCTTTGTTCTTAGAAATTTGGAGGGAAATTTGAAATGGACCAATCAGAACACAGTGAACTAGGCTGGTGGTCACTGTCGGTGATAGCTGGTCATGGTGAGTGAGACTGCTGGTGACATCGTGAGGATGCGTCATGCGTCGTGAGAGATGCTATGATTTGGGTCAGACATGGTATGTGCCCCTATTATCACCCAATGCAATAATGTAATGCTCTATCACTAACTGTTCTTACCTCTTTCCAATAGATGTAATGCACCATAAAGGTCAGAGCACATCAAATTTTCTTAATATTGTCAGACCAAGGCCTATTAATGCCTACATACAATGTGTATTGGGCACAATGTCAACTCAGTGTTAAATCCCATAGACAAAAGAAACTATCATTTATGTCTGAAATATGAACACATAACCATAATTATAGGATTCATTATGTCCTATATGTTCATACTATTTACTAGCATATAAAGGAACTGATCCATATATAGCCTAGTTTCATGTATAATAACATTTATTTTCAATGCCCCATCCATAAAGCAAAGACAGCATCAAACTATAGAGTTATCCTAGTCTGTTAATGCTGACATCCTGGTGATGAATCGTCATGATGAGTTGAAACTGACAGGGGTTGGCAAAAGATCACGCAGATTCAACTCACAACTTTTGTAAAATCAGTGATGAATTGCCATGATGAGTGAACCCTCACGGGGGCTGGCGAAAGGTCACGCAGACTCAACTCACAACTTTCGTAAAATCAGTGATGAATCGCCATGATGAGTTAACCCTCATGGGGGCTGGCGAAAGATCACGCATGTTCAACTCACTACATTTCTAAGGCAGGTGATGAATGGTGATGATGAGTGAATACTGACAGGGGGTGGCACAAGGTCACACACTGCGTTATCACTAGAAAAGTGATTCCCCACCCATCACCAACTATGACAGGAGATGACGACAATTTGCTGGGTAGATGGTCCAAGGTTAATCTATATACCCTATGTCTACTTCATATATTATATGCAAACATAGTAGGAGATGTGTAAGAGGTGATCCCAATACAATATACTATGTTGACCTCACACTGAGGGGATGGGTTTTGGTCAAATTTAGTGTGTCAATTATTTTTATGGTAAAGGTATTGGGAAAAGCGTGACAAGGGGTAGGGTTGTTGAAATGACAACAAATGACAACAAATGACAACAAATTGTTTGACTTACCTCGTGGATATCACTTAATTGATCATAAGGCATCATAGATGCAATTCCACATTTAGTCAGACAGAGGAAATTAAACATGTGGTTGTTAAAATGAAGAAAAGATACTTTCCAAAACATTTCTCTTGCTGTATTTCCGTAAGGGTTCGTGAAATGAATATAAGACTTCCGAACATATATGCCGAGTCTGTCCATTGTGTCTTGGTAAAGGATAAACACTTCCACTCCAAAACTCGTATTTGTAAGTCTATAATGGTTTAGATCATTGCAGGACACCAGGGCGTTCCTTTGTAACTTTCAGTGGATACATCTGCAGGATTTGACCTCAGCAGAACCAATGCCCTTCGCACACCATAGCATTGGATCAGGCCATGTAGGAAAGCTGTTGGTAATAACCTTCAATATCCTCCTTTGTATTAGACAATATAGATAAAATGTGTAATGCAAATAATATTAGCTAAAAAAGCGTAATATGGCATACATACCTGCATTTTGAATGGATGGCGAATAGCTTGGAGGACAGAACAGGGGAATGAATTGTGCGTTAATGCAGCCCTGGAGACCCGTCAGATTCCCTTATATACCCCCTCCCCCCTCCTCTCCCAGTCCTAACCCCCTCCCCTCCATATCAACTCCCTCTCCACCTTATTCTAACCCCCAACCGCACCCATCCCACAAGCCGCCTCATGATCCTACCCTTCTCTTTAAGCCAACGCCGCCCCTACTCCCCAAACCCCCTCCCCCTCCCACCCAATACCTCCCACCGGCCCTCACCAAAGCCCTCCTGCCTACCTCCGTCAGCACACACCGCATGGGTCTGCATAATTTATAGTCAGACTAATTTATAAGGAAGTCTGACTGTAATTTTGCTGAATACACACTGTTTGTGTGTATGAGCAGGCTTAGGATATAAATATGCTGAGACTGATGTGACTTGTCATTAATTCAACACTTTTTTCTTGAGTATTATTATCCCATGAATTGGGTGGGAAGCAAACATGTAAGTGAGTGGGTGGGCCTGCTTATACACACAAACAGTGTGTATCCAGCCCAATTACAGTCAGACTTCATTATAAATTAGTCTGGCTATAAATTGGCCTGTATACCCTGTTTGTGTGGACCAGGCTTATTTTAACTCGTTCGATAATAAAACTCAAAGGAGGGTATCCATTCATAATGTTTTATTCATAAACATGTAAGTTGGATCACTTGTTCTCATCCTCAAATTTATCAAACCTGAGGACAAGAGGGTTAGTCTTAGGATCATTTGATTTTAACTTCTAGGAATACTTAATGCGCACTGTGTTATTCCCAAGGGTGATGTCCCTTCTAAGCAAGTCCCTGTAGTCTCTGGCGTGTTCCCAATAAGAACAATACCATGGTCCTCCTTGTCAATCTATCCAGCGTCAGGTCTGCTATCCAACCCCAACTGGTCATGTGGTCTAAAACCTGCATAGGATCCCAAATGGTCTCATATGCCTCCCCTGGGGGTTTTACAACTCTCACCCCTTTTAGGAATCTGGAGATTTCTGGGTGTTCTCCCAGTGGCATGCCTTCCAGCCGGATAAAGCATGACAAGAAGGACCTTGTGGTATTAAGGGTACTGTAGCCTATCCCTGTATCGAAAATGTGCACGAGAAAATCAATACATGTTTCGTATGCCGACTTACTGGACTTTCCTATAGGGAGGCTAGCATGATGTTACATGCTCTATCAGTGTAATGGAGGTGTCCATATCCTTCTTAGAGTGGGATGGCGGTCAGCCTCATCCTGTTTGCCTTTGGGAAGTCCATTTGTCCTTTGCCTGTCCACCTTAGGGAGTTGACGTTGATTGGGAGTATCAGCCTTCTCTGGTACCCTTTTAGCTGTGTTAGCGTTGGGAACCAGGGCTGTGTCCTCCAGTCTGGTGCTATGAGAATTCCTGTCAGTGCTTCCTGGTTTATCTTCCCCAGGAATCTGCCAATGAGACAAAAGGGTGGAAATATCAGGGCATTTTTACATGTCCAACTGATAAAGAAAGCATCGATGGCAAAGGCTAGATTACAATGGTTCAGAGATACAAAGTTACGGCATACATGGTTTTCTGGGGATGCAAAGAGGTCTATCGTGGGCCTACCAAAGGCAGAGAAGATTTTCTCCCTTGTGGTAAGTGTTAGTGCCGACTCTCCTGAGGTGGAGAAAGCTCGGAGGCCCTATCTGATTCACATTTTCACTGCCGCCTGTTTTCTGAAACGCTCTAATTTTGGCAATTTGCAGGCGTTTTATTAGAACTTTTGCTGCAGGGTTGGCTGGGTCTGTTGCTGCTAGCCTTCCCACTATACTAGAGAACTTTCTGATAGGAGTAACCATTGGGCAGGCAGGTGAACCTGTATCTCTGTCCACGGTACTGTAATTGCAGCAGGTCCCTGTCCATCAGATGATCCATTTTGAAGTGTTTGTATTGTGTGTATTCATTCAAATTGGTAAGTTTAGAATGGGTCTAAATGATCCATCTGATTTCTGCCTAAAGAACATATGTGGACAGATGAGGGGAAAGGGTCCTTCGAGGTTAAATATGAAATTCAAAATTGGTGTTATCAGCTTTAAAATCAGGTATTACACTTGTACACAGCCCTTCTAGTCTTGGAGATATTGCTTCATGAAAAGGTAATGACATGACTGTATCAATACAGCCAATAAGTTCTATCATTCAATGTTTAAATCAAATCAGGCATCTAATTAGCATAATGATTTAAATAATCAATTAAAACATGACCATCCCTTTCCATACATTTGGGCATAACTTTGGATCTAGAAATGGTATCTTTTTGCTTTTTTCAGCATATGAATCTTCATCAATTATTCCATCGGTTGACATTATTACTTTTTCTATTTTAAATAAAATTTTGGTTGCCATGGCAACACATTTCTCTTAAAACCCTTATTTAGGCCTTGTTCTGGATTCAAAACGTTCCTAGTTCAAAAAGTGCTAGGAAATAGAATGTTTTTGAGAAAACCACCTGTTTCTGCGTAAAAAAAAGTATATAAAAGCTATTTTTGGTCTATTTTTCACATTATTAGCCTTTGTAGCTCCCCTAGTGGCCAAATCCAGTACTAAAAATCTCACAGGGAGGGCCCTTTCCCCTCATCTGCCCACATATGTGACACAAATGCCCTGTCAGAGGGGAATGCTTTTTCAATTATGTCATTCTCTAACAGTTTTTGGATCTGTTCTCCCAAGATTTTATCTTTTCCCGGGTCAGTACAAGCAGAGTCCGGTATTGAGTCTTGTTTTGGTATGGAATACACATCTATGGAGAGGCCCTTTACCATGTCCAATACCCAGTTGTCAACGTCCAACTGTTGGCACACCTGGACACACCGCCAGCTCTGAATTTTACTGACTTAGGTAGAGTATTACTTACTTTTACTTTCTTTTGTGCTTGCCACCTCCATTCTGTTGGCCGTAGCCTCTTCCGCCCTGGTTCTGTTTGTCGTTGTAGCTGTTGTTGTGGTGGTGGCGTCCCCTGCCCCCCTGGTTGTGTTGGCGGTACCCGCCCCCTCCATGGTGGCTGTGTTGTTGTTGGTTCCCTCTGTTGTCTGGGCGCTTCTTCTTGTAGCCTGAGCGGCTCTGGCCGCCATTGTTCTGGTACTCCTTGTTGGTGATGATTGTGCTGCCCATGGTGGGATGGGTTCTTTGTTGTGCGGCCCACTCCCCTGGATGCATGGGGCGTTTCCCTGGTCCAGGTTCCTTGACCTGCCAGTGTTGCTGTGGCCATTCACCACCATCTCCTTGAAGGTTTCATGCACCTTATGGCGGGATGTTACCTCATCCTTTAAATTGTCACCTAACAGGAACTGGAAACCCTGGCCTGGCTGCAAACTGCAAGCCCCACTGTAGCGACTTAAAGGGAGCGTCTTGAGCCTCTGTTTTCTGTTTTAGTCAGAGTTCTTCCAGTTCATCCAGTAACTCCTTATGTAATACCTCCAGGTTTTCCGGCCTGGGGTACGAGTCATACATCTCCCTAGTTTGCTTTTTGTTCATAGGGTTGAGGAACACTGCATCCACCAGCTCTTTTGTTTTTGGTTTAACCTTGGCAGTGACTGCATCCATAGGAGCAGTTGTAGGCAAGGTGATGGCATCCAGGGGTGAAGCCTCCTGCTCCTGTTGCCTTTCATCCTCCTGTCCATGCGGGGGTGAGTCTAGCACTATAGGCGTGTATCGCAAGGTGGAGACACCACCTGGTGACTGGTGTGGTGTTTGGTGTAAGTCAGGCATCTGTTGTCTGCCCTCATGAGGTGAGAGGCGCCCGCTGCGCAGTGTGCGCGTCTGTCTCATGTCAAGCACATAGGAAGTAGGCGGAGTATCAAAGTGTGACGCCATGTGATGCACAGGGTACTGTCTGTGTATAAACAGGTTGGTATGCTGGCCTGTTGGTACCTGACCTGTTATCTATACCATGGGTATAGCTTAGCCTGTTTGAGCCATAGAGGTACCTCTCATGTTCTGTAGGTGTACGTGTAAGGGTATGATCATATACCCTCTGTCTTTCATTGTGAAGGGGTACAAGCGCTGGTACATTGTATTCTATCCTGGGTCTCACAGTCCTGTCCACATTGCACTGGACCCTGGGGTCGTTAAAGACTGACCCTTGGGCTCCCTCATACCTGCTCCTTTTCTCAGCAGATTGCAAGGTATCACCCTGCCTAGTCCCTACCCTCCTGGGTTGGGACCACGTGTCCTCCTGGCGCCCAACCTCCTCCTGGTGGTGGCACGCATTTAAGACACTTGGAGGGTTTTGGATGTCACTGGGTGATGCTACCAGCGGTCGGCTGAGAGTAGCTGTGGCTGAATGTTGAGGCTCAGGCTCACCGGTAGGCATATTCCTCCAGGCGCCCTGAGTATGAGTGGGCTCATAGCTATAGTTGGTCAGGTATTGTAGCTTGCTACCTCCCTTGAGTTTTCTTCATCAGATAAGTCTTCATATACTGTAATAGACTGCTGGGAGTCTATCACTAGTTCTGTAGGGCCTTCCTCCTGTTGGATAGCCCTCAGGGATTGTACCAGTGAGTGCAGGACACTGGAGCCGCCTCCTGAGTGTCATTCCCTGGGCCCTGGGCGTTAGCCCTCTCGGCACCAGGAGATCCTTTCCCTAGGGGTAGGTGTTCTTGAGACACGTCTGACATGTCCTTAGCGTATTCTTAAAATGATAAGGTGTCTAATCAGTATCAGTTTAAATGTCCTCATCTGACCCCTGATTAGCTCTGAGCTCCTCTAATGGGGTGTGGCTCAGGCTGGGTAGTGTGGCGCTGCACGTGATGCTGCACGTGTGTTCAGTGACCTCAGGTCAATATCTTTTGATCTTAGATCAAGACATGTCACTGTCCTGTCACTATGTGCCTCACATGTCGGCGGTTATTGCGTAACCACTCTGACCCCTCAATAAAACTCGCCTGACATCCCTTCAGGTCAGGATGAAAGCTGTTTTATGAGGTTGACTGCCACTAGGCGGCGCACAGTTTTATGGCCCCTGTACCAACAATTGTTGGTGCCTGGCCTATACCATGCCATCTGGTGTCATGTCCCGTGTTCGCCTTGGAGGAGACCGCCTTCCAGCCCAAGTCTGGCCAGGATGGGGGGCTTGTCTCTCCCAGGGTGTGTGTGTGTGTGTGTGTGTGTGTGTGTGTGTGTGTGTGCGTGTGCATAAAAAAATGCCATAGACCCCAATGTATTTTTTTTCTGAAGCATGCAGGCTCATGCATCTCAGTGAATTTGTACTATTGGCACTTTAGGTCTTTAAAATCATGCCTTTTAAATGTGGATTTTGTCCTGACAGATTTTACCTTTGAGTTGAGTTGAGTTGAGAAGTTTATTGACGCAGCAAAATGATAGAAGTGCATCCTTTTCATAAGCAGGTCAATGATATATAATACACATACAAATCATATCATGTATTATCAACCATCATTACAAGTCATGTCGTGCAAAAGACACACCATTGTGTAGTGTTTGAAACATTATTATACAAAATGTAATCAGACAAATTCACAAAAAAAAAATACTAGACATAGGCAGCATAGGGGACTCATTAGAGCTATTTTGATAGAGGGTGAGACAGGAGGGCCCCATATAGTTTCTTTTTACTTTGCCTTTTTAACTCAATTGAACTAAGGATCTACTAAATCAGAAAATCGGCAAAAAACGGAATATCGAAACAAAAAATCGGAATCGGCAATAATGACATGTCAATGACATCCCTAGTCTCAGCGTATTTATACCCTAAGCTTGCTCCACACAAACAGGGTATACAGGCCAATTCCTCGATTACACAGGCGTCGATCATGAAATTACCATCTGTCTTCCTGTTAGAAATTGAAAGGAAATTAGCAGAACCCATGTCTCCCAGGCACCAGGGGGCGTTCTGGTGTCGGGTTCCACCCCCTCTCGGTGGTTATTGACAGAAGTTCTAGTGGAGGACCAAACCTTATAATGTAAAAAGCCCACCTTGTCAATGTTTGTGGGGACCCTATAGCAGTTTCCTCTATATCGTCATATCACAACCTGATTTCTATACCATATTGATAGACCTATCAGCATAATCGTTTGTTAGACTTCTTTCTGAAGGTCGCCAACATACAGGAGGGTCTTGACAAAAGTGAAACAAGAACCAAGAAAGAAAACATGCACGTTTTTCTCTTGCTAAATAATTGTGTGGTTGATCGTTTAGAGAAAACGTGCATGTTTTTCTACATCTCAAAAAAGAATTTTCCATTGATTTTGCTATAGTTTTTTTTTGTGTGTCAATACTATGAAAACGAGTTAGGCCATGCACCTTTTCCTCAGCACTCTCTGAAAATATTTATGGACATGCTTCCTCGTTTACTTTTGGCAAGACCCTCCAGGACAGTCTGTCAATATTTCTGACTCCACTCTATGACCCTAATTACAGTTGACAAGAATTTTCACAGTTCACATTTGGCCACATCACCCTAGCAACTTTACCCATTTCCCCAAGGATCACACTTCAAAACTAGGTAGTTTCGGGATTTATATAATGATTCGCCTCTCTCCCTGTGCAAGCTGAACTTCCCAGGCAGCTGAACCTCAGATTCTGCTGCCGACACTAAACCATCTTCCATTCCTACACTGAGTCTGGCTAGGCCAATTAATCCACTGGTGATCCCCTTCTCCAGTTAGGTCCTAGACGTGACGCACTGTGACGTCGTTCCATCAGGCGCCAGTGGTTGGTTTGGCCAGCGTTGATTCTAACTAAGCCGTTAGGATGTGATGGACGAGCGGACTCATCTCACTCGGCGCGATACTATCTCGTGTCCTCTCGCTCCAGGCGAGACCAATTACACGGAAATGACATGGCCGCACATTCAGCCTAGGAAAGACTTAAACGGATGTGGAGAAACGGCGAAGCTGCTTGCTTTAGATCCCAGATATCATATTGCGTGAAAACCAGGACATTAAATTTTCTTAAAGTTTTGAGGCATTTGAGACACTGATCATCAGCAACACTTGCAATTTGCATGCAAATGCTCTTTTTTAGGACAATGGGGGAACATGTTCCAAAATCCATCGGGTTTTATTCAACCACTATTGCCATTGCGTTCATATTATCTGGCTTAGAGAACACTCAAACCTTTCATTGGTGTCTTACTTTCAAGTGTATGACGCTGCTTTTCTGTTGTAAGTAGTTTATGGAATGGCGTTTATTCCAGGCTCACAAATTGCAAGGCTTCTGGATATCAGGGATGGAATTGGGAGAAGCGCCTGCTTTTTGTAGTTTTTTAGTTCCTAAATCACGGATTCCACAATGCAATCTATCATTCATATTTAGGCACTTTACTCCCTTCAATGTTATTGAATACAAACCGCAAATCCCACTATTGCAGATAAATATTTGCTATCTACAGTTGCGCATCTCAGGGGCCATCCCCGACAGCTCTATTGACTTATTTCACTGTATGTGGCTTGCTCCTATTTATCAGTTGTCCCTGCTTGTAGGAGATTTGGTTTCCCATTCCCTCTGGCTTTAGATTGTTGAATTAACCACATTGTTTCGATCTAGGGGGGGGGTTAATCCCTAGCGTCCATTACGATGCAACACACAACCCAAAATATGATTTCTAACGAAGAAGGGGACACTCAATCTCAGTTTTAGTACCAATTACAGTACTGGTTAACGGGAGATGTGGCTTTCGGTGCGCCAAAAGGGGTGCTGAATGAAAAAGCTTACTTATAAAGATTATAAGATATCCCTCACATTTCATATATTCTTTGATTTGAGTAATGCTAAGTTTTTTGTATGCGGTATACACCATGCCAGGAGCGTAGGAAGCAATTTTTTATTGGGGGGGCAGGGGTCTCGGTTGGGGGGCCTGCTATATTTTTATATAGGCTTATATAGGGAACCTCTTCATTATTGGGGGGGCCCAGGCCCCCCTGCCCCCTTTCCTACGCCCCTGTCATGCACAGACTTTGTCTAGAACAGTAATATAGAGAGGTTCTAGATTAGTCAGTACTAGGGTAACTCAGTTTGTTTATAATAACAAGTACTAGGATAACTTCATTAGGAGTTACCCTCGTACCCAACTTTCAGTTTTGACGGACTTTAAAATAATCCAAGTAATGTAGTAACTCCAGGCCTTGTCTCCATAAGTATCCACTCCGCAGCTAAACAATACTGTAAGACCATTATGAAGTAGAATAGTGTAGTAACAGCATAGAATGAGGAAAGGTGTACACACTGGTTACCATCAGTAGTTTATATACAACCCTTCATGTTACCCCAGTACTTTCTGCACTGTGGTTATGTGGATGGCCAGGCTATAGAAGGAATCCAGCTGATTTTATGCTTGATTATAGGACTAACTTTTAGAAGTTAGAACGTAGGATGAGTTGATATTCATGCAGATATACCCGTGAGAGATACACTCGCGTGACTATAGAAATGTAGTCAATAGTAACTAAAATTTTCTTTTCTATTGTTATCAGTGTATGGCCTCCAGTCATACATAAAATAATAACAATTGTGGCCAGATGAGGGAAAACATGCCTCCAGGGGGGAAATTGCATTATAAGGTTTAATTCACAGGCTTTGAAATGAGATATCTTGAGCTAAAATATCCCCAGTAGTTTTTCTGTAATTGCTTTTCAAACATAAGTTGCAGTGTGCAACCTGAAAATGGCAAATACACTCTAAATGTGTTAATCCTATCATAGACACATATAATGCAAAGAATACAGTTTTGTGGGAAAAAAAAACAAAGAAAAGTGATGTTTTGTATTGTAAAATTGGTTCTACAGGGAGTTTTTAGCTCCTTTTTTCATTTCTGAGTTCCTGAAGGAATTTCCCAAAAGGTTTGTGGCAAAAATTCCCATTTGGAGTAATGGGGTGGTTTTCATGGCTACCAGAAATTGCCATATATACCAATTTTCTATATTACCATGGCAACGAAAATTCCTAATGCATTCCATTTTCAGTGGAGATGGAATAATTCTAAGCATACCAAAGCCAGTACTAAAAGCTCCCCCCCCCCCCTTGTTGGTGGTTGTGTAAAGTCGTAGCATATACACACGAGGCAATCCCGGGAGGCAATACAATGTGGGAAACCTGAATTCCAATGTAGGTCTATTGAGCCTGTATGGAATTTATTACACGCTGGGGGAGCTGTGATGAGGTTTTGTAATTAGCCATCTGTCAACAGGGGGATGGAATTTGTAAACAAATATATTTCTATCGGCAACTACTTCCATTGTTCATTTCCAACGATAGATTTTTGTCGTTGAAATTGTCTGATGGACGTGGCTGCTGATAGAAGCATTCTGTCTTTACACATCCTATCGCCCTGTGGACATACCACTATCTATAGTATCTTGAAATTTCTCACATTGTCCGGTAACTGGGCAATTGCATATATTTGAGGGGTATACTTCTGATTAGCAACTTGTGTTATAATTATGTAATCAAGAAACAAAAAAAAGAACAACAATGCAGTTGTGATTTATACATTTTTACTCAAGTAATAAAACCATTGATAGCAAGAATAAAAGTAAATATTTACCATTCATTTCTTAATTACCTAGTGTGACAGCAGCTTCAGTCAACTCTCAGGGCGTCCAGTACAGATTACAATATCATATATCAGTTACACAATACATGTATGGGATGAGGGCACTCGACCCTATAGAAGGCAGAATGATGCCTGGATATTCATGGTACCTAGTCGTCATGATGCACCAATGAAGTTTTGGCCAGTCTACTCGCCAGCACTTCATTTGTGCATCAAACCACCCCACCAGGAGTGTATCAACGCAGTAGGGTTGGCATGATGCGTCAATGCAGCCCTGGAGGGTAAACTCGCCAGGGATGCATTTTAACATCACGACGACAAATGGGCATGATGCATAAATGTATCATGCGATTGATTCACAATGTAAACTGATTTATAGTCTACATAAACAAACGGGGTTGGCATGTCAGAGCAAGGCAAAGGAGAACCTAGCATAAAATAACAAAATAGCACTTGGCTAATAAAGAAAGCTCCATAACACTGATAAGAACTAGTTGATTACTAATGTGAAGAAATACTTGGTTAGATAAATTCGCAGAATAATGGGATAAATTGCTGGTGAAAGCTATCTGATTTCCCTAAGAATAATGGTCAATTTTCTCTCAATAGAAACTGTTTGATTCGAATTACAACATGATCTGAGGAAGAATAGAATGGAGTACACTGTATCATGATAACAAGTAGGTTATTTTTGAGAATTTTAGTGTCATTGGGCAAAGAAAGCCAATACACAGGGGACACAGGACAATGATTCAATATCATCCAATTTGACATTACATATATTATTTCACTAAAACTTATACACATACAACTACAAACTATACCTATGCTCTGTCTATCTTACGTCTCTAGTTATCATATATCTGTGCGAAAACAACAAACAACCAAATTAGTCTACGATATGTTCAAATTAAGTTCTGCCATGGAATAAATATTGCATAGAAGGCTACCTATAACCTATAAAGTTTTTGTTTTTATTCTAAATATTAACACATTACACTTGCGTTCCTCACATATTCGTATTCCATGTGAAAATGAGACTGTATCTTTATGTTTAGCACTCGGTGATGACAGAGGTATGACCCGTAAATGAGGGTGAGCAATAGTCGGTCCTATACATTGCAAATAGATGTATTGTAAGTGGATCCCATTCATTTTGAACGGTTCATATGTATTGTAGATGGGCGAAGTGTATTCCAAGTGGACCATTGCCTAACAAATGGACATTTCATATTAAAAATGAATCCTATATATGCATTGCAGTAGGACCATATCCATTACACTTGGACCTGATACATAGCAAATTAGATTCTTTGTATTGCAAATGAACATTATGCATGAAAAATTGATTCTATGCATCTGCGGAAGGATGGACAGAGTGCAAAATTGATATTAACATGCACTATGAGTGGATCCAATGTGTTATAAAAGATCCTTTGCATAGCAGATGGATCACATGCCTTGCAAATTGATCGTATAAGGACCGCTAATGAATTGCTAATGGGTTAGGAGTCAATGAAAATCACGGTTTCCCCTTGCTGCATTGGGAAACACCAAGCTGTTTTGTGCGTTTTCCTTTGTCACAGCGAGCACCGTTCAACAAATCTTTCTCCTGTTCTTACATGAGCATCTCATGTACATAATCTAAATAACAAGTTCACCATTTCATACTCGAGAGGGCGCTACGGTTGTTTAGTTTTCACCAGGTCGGTCCTTGTGTTCAGGAATCTATCTATCTCTTGTTCCTTCAAAGAGGTCCACCCTACTCAAGATTACCTTTTCTGAAAATAAGCATGTAAAAAAACATTTCAAAAACTCTGGATATATCATTCTGAATTTAGTATTTCCATCAATATTCTATTGGTGGTGCCTATGTAGGCTGTGAGAATTATTATAGACGAATACCAACCAGCTTTTGTAACTGTATTTTGCAGTATGAATATGTAATTTGTAATCTGTTTGGGTAATTATGTTCCTCGATACTGAGAAGACCTCCTGAATCTAGATGTCATTCGTAGTAATGTGTAACCATGTCAGAATGGAGTGTAATGTGGAGATAATATTTCAATATAGACATGAAAGATATAACAAATACATTTGGAAAGTGTTTCTTATTAATATAACTCTGAGACATACTATATTGAGGTGAATTGTAATGATTAATGATGCATTTGGATAGTACAAAAAGAAAGAGTACAAGCCACTGGTAGGTCTTAAGCTAGTTTACTGGACCACAAAGCACATCTGATCATGGGCGTGGCTTAACAATGAAAGCAATACGTAGATTGTTGAGAAATACATCGCTTAAATTAATCAAGGGAATGTGTCAAATTTATTCACTTTATGTCCCGCTAGGCCATTCCAAAAGTTTCATACCCCAAAATACTTCTTATCGTTAGGTGGTTAGGTCCCTGGAAGGTGTTGAAACTACTTCATAAATTATACTAATTCTCTTATGCTTAGTCATGGTATATATTTGTTTAGGGAACGTTCAACAATTATGTCACTGTTTTTGGGCAGTCTTTAGGACCCCCACCCCCATGTTACTGTTTGTCATTGGTTGCCAAAGACCTCCCCTAATAATTCCCTCACTGCCTCCCAAAGACTGACCCCCCCCCCCTTGCCATTACAGGAGGGGGAACGTCAATGGGGGACAAATTAAACCCCAACATTTGGAGGGTCAAAGTTAAGCTTAATAATCCATTCAACTGTCCATAGGAATACATTATTTCATGTACCACGCTATATTCTCTTTTGGGAGGGGGGAATTTTAAAAAAAAAAAGAGAATACAGTAAACTCCCGTATTGAAGCTGTAGCTTATATGCGAACCAAAACCAGAGTGCAGATTATTTCCTCCAACTGTTTGAAATGGCTTTCCTAGTTTAAGATGCCTCCTATAGGCTCACATTATTTTTGCTTCCTCTTGTGGCCAGTGCCTGCCTTGATAGACATATGGTAGAGTCGGTCCTGCACACCAGGCCATGCAAAGGCATAATGGATGCCACAAGCCAAAAACTATGCTGACTTAGAGAGGACATGCCATTGTCCTAAATAAGGGTGCAAACCATCCCCTACTATACTAACAGTCAGCCCATTTTCAGGGATGCTACAGGGGCAGTGGCCCGGGGGCAGTGGTCCAGGAATGAACCTGTCTCCAATGGAGAAGTTGCTGCCTCTTTGGTCTGAGCCGCACTCCCAGTCCTTGCGTTTAATGAATTGAACCTTGTATTGGCTCTCCCAGACATGCTCCAACTTCCAGACAGGATATTTATTTTCTTGGGTATACTCACTGTACCCTTTAATAGATGATGCAACAACTAGGTAATTGATTGATTGACTAATTTGTTGAACGCATAAGAAACACTTGACCATATTTCTGATAATACTTCACCAGCATATTTCAATGGCAGATCCAGGAATTTGAAAAGGAGGGGTGTGGCCCACAAGGAGAAGCACAACCTATTTTTGCGAAAAATTTGGGGTCCAACATATATGTAACTAAACTCTTAACCACTGGCAACATTGCTATTGGTTAAATGCACTTATCCCCAGTACCTTAGCTGCCAAAGAGGTGCATCTTAGTCACTGTTTATAAACTGATCAATTGCAAAATTATCAAATTTCTTAATGACCCCACTTAATTTCTGAGGGAGAAGGAGGCCAATGTGTTGATCTTTGATCAGCTGCCCTTGTACTCTAGGCCTATGTTCAAAACTTATAAGTACACTAGGTGGCGTCCCAGTAGCCCCGCTGCTTTCATGGGCATGGCCACAATGTAAAAAAAGTGGCTTAAGTTTTAAACATGTTGAGGTCTATACATGTTTAAAGTCTTAAACATATAGACTAGCTAGTTGCATTCTTGGCCATCTATTTAGGATTTAAACATTTTTATTCTAAATGCCTAAACACCAATGCTAAACATGTTTAGACATTTAGCATTTAAGCAGTCTGTTGTTTAGGTGTTTAGGATATAAACGTATGTATGTTTAGGTGTTTAGATATAAAAGACACACTAGGTGGCAGTATTGTGTTCAAATGTAATTTCTAAAAGCAGGTATACCCTCTTCTCATCTAAAATCCGATAAAAGAACTTTGTAAATCAAATTGAATAATTCTATGTTTAAGTACATTAGTGTAAATAATACAACATGTTAGATTAGTCACTCGGATCCTATATCATTTGGGTTGATAAGCAATGCCCACCTTAGACACCTATGCTGCGGAGTACAAAGAAAATATAGAGCTACAAGAATCCTCTCCTGGCTATTCTGTTTACTACCACTATGTGGGGTTACTCCCTATGGAAGATAACCTACGTGATGACATTCCCTGGGAGAGTGAGGTTCTCTCTACCTACCTTAGTAGAATAAATGGAATGATTTATGTAAGTTTAATATCCATGTACACCAGATCTAAACATAATATCATAATGCTAAACACTAGAGACTTGGACCATTATCTAAACATTTCAGATGTAAACACATAACAGACATAAGCATAAACATAGTCAACACAATATGAACATAACCACAGACCTAAATACATGGGAATCTAAGCACAAAACCTAATCACATTTTGAGGCTAAACATGTTTAGGTTTGTAAAGTGTGTTCAATAATGGGACAAGAAAGTGTTTAGCATTGTGTTTAAACTCTAAACACCTTTTTTTACAGTGCAGTATCCACTCCCAAGGCTCCATATGTTACCCTTGGTGCATGGACACCCCTCATCAAAATGCCACTTGTCAAATCAAAGCTGCACACAGAAAAAATGATGTGGTTATACTCACTATCATTATCTAAAGAAAATGTTGAGCCAAACACAAAACAGACCATTATAAGCATGTGGACCTATTACAGGTGCTGGAGTCCAAACCAGCCATGCCCCTGTAGGAGGAACAAAGTGGCATGGTCGCCACTAGCGCCACCTGTTGTATTATAGCTGATGAAAGGGTTGTATATACCATGCTTTTGATATGGTGTAAGGCGCTATAGCAATCTGGCCCTGTTCATGTACCTATATATCTGATTCATATGAAGACATTTAGCTAGGATAGACCCAAATTGTCGTAAATATAAACCAGCTGTTTGCCCTATTGTAATTCTGGCTTATGGCATCAAACTCCCGATGGTATAACTTTGAACGGCTGGATGGTAATAACAAAGGACAGGACAATATGAAGAAACCACTGACATAGAAAGCATTTTTGTAAGTGTATTAATACATTAATAGGGACCAGGAGGGCATTTCTCAATAGTGTTATATATACTATTTTTTTAGAAATCCCTTGCTGGTGTGGACCATGTGGTCTGTATGTACAGACATTGTTGTATACACTGTTTCTTTTTCTATATACTTACATATTTAGTGACAAACCTTCATGTAATACATGTATGCATAGTGTTATGTGAGTGTATAATCATAATGCTTAATAGTATGAATAGTTACAAGGGGAGAGATACCACCCATGGGGGCACCATGGGGACCATGATACATTGACAGTGTTATTGTCATAACATCTGCCTGCTAGAACACAAAGTATACCACAATTACAACACAGAGGGGGTTATGTAGGACACACGACTGCTGCCATGGCTGCCCTGTTCTTGAGAGCTAACAGAATAAGAGAAACGGGAGTCTTATGATAATAATATGGGGGGAAAAGAAAGTTTAAAAAAAGAAAGAAGTTATAAAACAGAGACAATACAATGACATGTGAGTAAAACTAAGGTGCTGGGAGGGTCTAGATTAGTCATTACTGCATGCTTTGTTTCTGGGGACTGTGTGAGAAGGTGCAATGTCTATAACTACTAGTCTCAGAGGAATTTAATGATGATTAATCATCGTGCACATGGACATCATGGTCTAAGGGGTATCTAGTGACTAGCACTACATGGGTTTGAATCTTGAACACTGGATCTTACTTTTTTATGGGGGATCACTCACAGTTTTAATAGCTAATGTAGTCAACGTCGTCTCCCAACGTATCCGGCTCTCCATCCGCACTGCTTTGTGTAATTTGCGGGCTAAAGATAAGAAAGCATTGAAAACACATGCACATCAGTCTCACCACATCACCACTCGCGCATGCGTGCTTGCTTCTGCCCCCCCCCCGGTGTCTAAAGGCATAATGTATAGATATCTATATAACTAACTCCATGCTGTAGGGTCACATAGCCAGGCTAACATCTGTTATCATATATCCTATTACTAATTGTATGTGCTTATGAATGATTTCTTTAACCATGTTAACACTCCTAATAATCAATCATACACGACTAAACATTGGACTTGGGGGTTAGGATATTTTTTATACTTATGTCCAACACAAACTGCTGTTACAATATGAATGTGTATTTTGGTTGATTGCCACAGATTGTATGTTGTTTTGAAAGATTGGTTTCCAATTTCATAAAATACTTGCGACTTTCATATCCTATTTTGAATCTCGCGTACAAGAGAATAAGTAGTGATTGTTCGTAGATTGGAAGCAAATGACAACAATTTCCCCATGCAATGAGAGCGAACGCCAATTATAACTAGGGCAAAATTGATTCAAACATCCAAGGGATGAAAAGGACAATCAAACATGCAAGTAACGTTTATATAGACGAACGATTAAAATCAAAATGTAAAAATACTGTGGAAGGAATATTTCTCTGGAGTGAGATTGAGGAGAAACAGATTGATCAGAGTGAAAAAGAATATGAGCGCATCCCTAAGTTGAACAAAAATGCAATGCCATATCGGAGTGATGCAAATGCTCCCTGGGGATGAAATAACCGGAAAAGTCTAAGAGAGCCCTTATAGAAAAAAAAACATGGGGCCTTGTGTGTAGGAGTAGTCCAGGAGGCAATTAGGAAAGTATTAGAAGTCAGCAATAATGAATAAATATGGGCGCGCACTACGAGGCAATATGTACACATGCTGGGGCTAGATGTTACATTGTCATTGCGGCTTGGTCCAGACCTGTTGTAGCGACCCTTAACACTAAGTTCTACGACACTTATAGCCTACAACTCACTCCTCAAGGTCGTCATCCACTCTGTGGTGTGGTGCAGGTCTCAATACTGAAGCCGCGGTGCCACCTTCTGGGATCCTATACAATAACAGTCACACAGAATTAAATGAGTGCTCATTGAATGTTAGACTGTAAAGAAGTCCTTATCTTCAGGGAGCTCTGCTGTAGATATGTATATAAAGAATGATTTAGACATGCATAGCTTCTACAGTGATAGCAATTCGAAGATAAATGAGTCTTAAGCTGGTATGTCCAAAGGGTAACTCCGTAATAAAAGTTCAAAGTTCAGCAAATGTGGCCAGGCAGGCAAAGAGGGGTATCCGAGAGGAATTTCATTTTCAAAGTTCATCTTAAGATCTTTGAATGAAATATAATTGGCTAAGATTTTCCTAGTAGTTATGTCAGAACCCGTCCTTAAACGTTGGTTGCTACATAGATATACTAGTCTCAGAGGAATTTAATGATGATTAAGCTCTAAATAAAGCATAATAAAAAAAAAAAAAAAATCACCAAAATCACAATAAGTCAGCCTTCTTGGCAAAAATGGTAACTTTTTCATAAATTTTGTTCTAGAAGGAATTGTCAATTTCTGTTTTCAGTTTTGGATTCTTGGTGAAGTTCCCAGAAGTTAGCCTATAAAAGCCCTAAAAAAATCTTTAAATTTGGATTGACGGAATGGTTACCATGGCAACCAGAAATATGTATATGGGCCAATTTTGTATGCAAAAAAGTTCTTATCATCTTTCAAATATGTAACGTTTGCACAGGAAGTGTTTTAATGAGGCCATTGTATTGTACATCAAAAATTAGGATAAAGCATTTTTATATGCATTTTTGACTTATTTTGTCCCTGCAATCTCCTTGATGGCCAAAGGGGAATTGAAAATCGGTGTATATATTTCTCTCATAAATTGAAGGCATAATTCAGACTGCATGGTTTGGGAGTTTTTGCACCGAATGGGACACTGCCTAGCCTTAATGTTCAGAGAAGTATGTAGATTACCTGTAAATGGAAACAGAAAAAAGGCTGCACTGTGGACATACCAACTTTAAGACTTAACTGATAGCCAGTCGAGCGCTTTGCTGTGAGAGCCCCTACATCCCTCAACGTATTACAGGTGTATAGACAGTAAACCCACCACATCCATTAGTACAAGTACATTGGTTTGCTTTACATTATATATTATATTCAGCATCGTTAAATGGAGATTATAGACAATACTTGTATGGTCTACCCTCAGTGATTCACTCTGCCAGTCCCACAGGCACCACCGAGCTGCCACCTGGTGTTAGAAGGCAGAACTCTCGTGATGGCTACAGTATGTGTGCGCATAGCGTACACTGGAAACCTGCCCACACTCCGCCCGCTTCTCTCCTGCTACATATGGGACAGGTGGAAGCCTTGCCTAACTAGTTGGATCCTGTTGGTTCTGCATGGGTGCACAGTTATTTTCTGTTAACCTCTTTTCCCATGTCTGTGACTTGACCTTGACACAACAGGAAGTGAGGGGAGAGGTAGGTGGGGGTGGAGCCCTATGCCTGCGGTAGTTATACGGACGCAGAAACCCAGCGTACGCATAGCGCTGCATCTAGCAATATTAACGCAGTGCACTCTGAGAGCTGTATCTTTACATGTCTTAATCATTACAAAATCTGGAAGTATTTCATTTGCAAAGGTTATGAATCATTACTATGTTGACATGTATTCTGGATAAATCTGAAACGGAGGATGCACAACACAATGTTTAATTTTAAAATCAAAGGCAGACTCTAACAAATGTGAATAGTCGCTGCTCTTCAGTAAAAGAGTGGTTGAGCTTAGGGAGTAATCATTTTTTAACAATGGGGGAATGGGTCTAGGGGGGGGGCAAAAAGATTTTTCAGTCCCTCTGAGAGGGGCGGAGCAAAACGATTTTACCTGTTCCAGTGCTAAAGCCTGTGTATTATTATAGGTCAATTTTCGAATCCTCCAGGGGACAACACATTTTCCCAAAAATCTTGAAACTTTTTTTCTGTATTCACGGGACAGGCCATCACCCCACCCCTGTTCTTAAAGATTATCACTCCCTTACGCCCCAGATATTTTAATTCAAAAAGAATTAAGCCCGAACCTTTAAGGGAAATTCATTATATATAGAATAAGACACGAAGTAATATGGGTTTGCACTTACAGGCCTATTCTACATAAATATGTGTTACATTATGATAATTGAAACCTATTTTAAAGCTTCCCTATTGATTGACATGCTGTGTAGTCCATGTATTTGCCTGGGACATTTTAGACGAAGGAGGAAATGTTTGACTGTAGTTTCTCTTATAAAATTCATCAATAAATGTATAAATAGAATATGAAATCTGGAAAAGAACCCTCATTATGCTTTGAAAAATGCACAGACATATTATTATCATTTGTATCACTATGTTGAAAGGTTTTACACAAAGAGATGGCAGTGCGCTTGAATTTTTCTCAACATTTATCAATATGGGACATTGGAATGGGCCATTTGAAAATCAATATTGTAGATGAACCCACCTGAACACACATGAGACGACCACATGGAGGCCGTCTGGCAGGACACAGTCAGGAATAACTGAACAACCAACTTCCTTCGTCGGAATCTGCAGAATAGATTGATACAGTGAAGGTATGTCATTAAAGACATATTGCCTGATGCGTACAGGGTTAGAATATTCCTGTAATGAGAAAGGTTAGGGATTAAGATGGTAATATTTTATGTAAGTCTTATTAAAATTAGCCTGGAATATATATTGGATCGGGTAAGACGGGCATTGCCTCGAATGGATCACACCACATGAAGTCTCCTCAAAATAACAATATTTTTACCATTTTTGTTGTGATTATAAATCATACTCATAAATGAATGTTATAAATACATGTAGTCTTGACATTTTGATAGTCATGACGTTCTAAGTAGGATTTGGTCCCAACCTAGGTGTTTGGTCTATTCCATAACTTATAGTTAGATTATTCTATTTAACGCAAAGACTTACTATTTGTGTGTTAGTAACCAATTTGATACGTGTGCTACACAAAGGTGGACATGCATTGACAATTTATAGTATGAACTCATAGTTAAACCATGCAAACATAGGGGAAACAGGACGAAATACTGGCTATGTGATGTCTTGTCAAATCGAATGGCCAATGGGGTCTTAGCATACTTAGTACCTTACGTTTGGAAGTTACGATTTTATAGAAGATTATCAATTCTGTATAATTTCACGTTTTATCAAAAGAGTTATGATCATCGTATAGTTTAAACGTCAGCTTGCGGAGGCTGATTCATAAAAGCTATCATAATAGAGAATTGCATTTTCTTTCAAGTGGTTTGCTAAAGCTAATAACTGATAGTTCTACATCGTTTCTAATTTCAATTAGGCACATGTTATACTACAATACGTGCATTATTTCCAAATAACTTTTTATGATCATTTTCGGTTTCTAAAATGTTTGCTTCTAGATACATTATTTTGACCACAGAAAGATCGCAAGATTTTATGAACCACCCTCCTGTAATTATGATAAGGGAGTGGTCATTATTTATCAACAGGGGGCGGGCGGTGGGTTTTCGCGCGGATGCGCGAAAAAATTTTTATGCCCCCCCTCAACGGCAGTCAAAATTTGTTTGCGCCCCCCCGCACCAGAGGCGCGGAGAGTTTTCGCGCCCCTCTTTGATCTATAGTAGCGCGCGGGCTTTTTTGCTAAAAAGAGGGTGAATTTTTTTAGCCCCCCCCCTCAAGAGGGGTCAAAATGTTTTTAGCCCCCCCTCAGGAGGGGTCTGAAAATTTTACGCCCCCCCCTCAAACCCACCACCCCCCCCCCCCCGTTGATAAATAATGACCACTCCCTAAGGACTTTGAGTGAAGACACATGTACAATGTTACTCTCGTATCGCCCTTTTTTTCTTCAGGATTGCCAGTATGAAGTGTCCACACCTGTACATGTTCAATAGACATATTAAATCATATCACTCTAAGTGCAACCACTATGTCCCTTACACACTGGTCCTAATGTTGATCTTATCGCTAGGTCACATGTGGTTATTAATTAACTGTTGTACATAAGTCATACCAATCATACACCCTTACCGAATTATTCATTTGATCCAGGAGCCACGTCTAGATACGAAATTTAACAACATTTATGATGAGATATTACATATAAATCAGAGTACTTATATTCACATGTGAAACCTACATACTTATAAATGTTTAATTTGCGGACTAAAGATATGGAAATATATCAACCCAGGTAGCACACAAAAATTTGCCAACGGTGGCCCGACGCACTGGGCCAACATAGGCCAACGTTGGCTCCCCATCAGGCCTACGTAGGCCTGACCAGTGGCATTTGCCAACCAAATGCCAACATTGGCCCAACATTGGCAGGACATTGGCAAATGGTCGACCAGGGGCCGACCAACACCAACATTGGGCCTATGTTGGCATTAGGTTGGCACCGTTGGGCCTACATAGGCAGGATGGGCAGCCGATGTAAAGCCGATGGTCACGCCAACATCAACCCAATGTTATGCCAATGTCTCTGTGCTACATGGGCTTTGATTCACTGATTAGAAACATCCATTGGCCATAGTCATAGAAATCCCATTCCTCCATCGTTTTAGCATAAGGAATAATATATAAAATACCACACTAAGAGCATGCACAACATCCTAACAGGAGCCTAATATGGTACCATTGGGTATGGACCTCTACCAGATGATATGAGTGTATCCCATTGTATCAGACTGTCGATCTGAAATTGCAGAATTATTCATAACAAATGTTCCCGTTATTCCTATGATACAGATTATGTCCTCTTGGCTTGAAGACCCTACATTTATAAGAATGATAAGCCAATGAAATATTTTCGAGTCAACTCAACTCCCCCCCCCCCAAATAAAAAAAAACAGACAAAAAACAACAACAAACAAACAAAAACACCTGATACCTGTATAGCCTTCAATTAGTACCGTACTGTACGTATTCAACATCACCAGGACGGTAGGATATGTGCAATCTATCATTTACAAATAGTGAGATAGGCGATAACCCTTCAAGGCCAAATACATTATGGAGCCTCCATGTTTATCTTCTAAGGTCTATGGTTACCCTAATGAATCATATCGGGTATAACGCTTTAATAAACCATAGGACCCTCAAAGGCTTAAGGCCTCTGATAGAGACATCGTTGTCTGGTTATCAGGAATAACTTTCTATTGGTCATTGTACTATGTATGGTAATTCCTCTAAACCCATACATGCATGGTTTGGACACGATAGCACTTAATAGCTGAGGATAAAAAAAATACCCAGTAGCCGGAGCTCAGGGCTACTAAATCTGATTATCCTGATCTACTTCACACGTTCATGGACCTATTGGTAAGATAAAGTAGATAACAGATCCATCCTTCTCATGGATCAAGGGGGATCAGCTCACACCGATTAGTGACGAGGGCAAAATAACAAAATGAAAATCAAAGGTGAAAGATAGCCACATAAGAGCTTTATAAATATTTTCAGAAAAAAAGCTTCCCTTTAGGTGGATAACAATAAAAAAAGAGATACGGTGGATAATGTTACATGCTGGTAAGGAAAGAGCAAAGAGAACGACGATTTTGTCTTTGATCTTGTTTGACTCATATGATTTGAAAATTTGGATACTTGATTAAAAATTCGATACAATTTTTTGCGTCCATGAAATTCTTCAAATTATATTCTAGAATCGACTGAAAGCTCTGCGAAAATCTTTCTCATGCTGAAGTGAAGTAAAAATAAGTAACCAATTTTTTAGCAAATCACCGGAGAGAGCAATACCAATGCAGTGACTTCGTTGTATACCCACCAATCGACAAATTTATGTGGAATGTATTGGAGAAATGTGTCCCCAAACCACTGTGAATTCCGCCATAATTTTTATATACATTTCATCAATTACCTTCGGTCCAAGGTATGGATCTGATGGTAGACACTAACAGAACGGTCATATAATCGTTAGTGGTAATTTAGTAAAAAAAATTGCATGTGAAAGTAAGATCAAACTCTAAGTAAACGTATATATTGCAGACATCGAAATGTAATCATCCTGTACGTTTCTTCAAGTTATTTCTCTTCTTATTTCAAAAGGGCTAAGTGATTGATGTATCTAATTCTAGATGTTAATCTAGTCTAATTCATTGGTCGCTGTAACCATTCCAACCTCGTTATTCGAGATGGATGATTCGCTTGAGAAACTCAGTCAAGGATCCCGGATGGATAGCATGAGCCTGGGATCAAGACATTGGATCTCTGAGATGATCGACGTATGGCTGACATTTGATAACAGTCTCTTGTCTGATAAGAAAACAAGCATATCATCAACGTTTATTGTGCTAAATGGATGACATCCTTAAACATTTCTTGTGTCAGATATCGTATTACTTATAGTAGCCTGGTAAGCAGACACTGCTGTGCAAATGGGACAGACTATGTGTACTGATAACTACTAAGAAACATACTGATATGTCCTTCACAATGATAATACAAACATTTGTCATGATTTCAATGCCCTCGAATTGATTTACGATTTTGAAAAGGTCCAATCTTGATCGAGTTATGGACTGGACCTGGAGTGTATTTTACAATGATGGTACATCAACATAAATGGGGAATAGCCTACTGCAGGTTTTGCTCGTCATCTTTAGCATTTAAGCTGTTAGTAGTCGCTCTTGATTTGAAACGTGGAATCATAGGACCTGATTTCATGGCTAAGCATTTATTGCATAAATCTTGCCAAAACGACAACCATATCATGCAATATGAACGTAATTTTGGTAAAGATAACTTTAACTAAAATTAAACTGTAGGAGATGCATAAAATACTCACCGATGGCCAAGACTTAAGAATGGAGATGATACCATTTGACGTACTTCCGCCGTGCTTGACGGAGCCAAACAGTCCATCTACGTCATATTTCCATTTCTTGCCTTCTGCCTTTGCATATGTAAAGTCCCAGTTGCGCCTCCCAATCATTTCACACCTCGTCTCATATCCAGACAGATTCTCCAAGAAGTGCGACCTATCCCATTTCTGAAATCAAACTTTACTTTAGATTACATCGGGGTGATTATATGAAAATGCAATTATTTTCAAAATCTATCTAGACAAGCAGCGATTGAGAGAGCGTGTTTTGTTCATACACAATGCCTGTATTATGCCGAATATGTTATGATTGTGGCAATTTACAATCACTTGAATGTGTACTCTATTTCTCATTCAGAATTACCCTTTTTATTATAGGTAAGAAATTTGGGTAAACTTCATTGCTGAAGTAAGGAGCTTCTTGGAATGAAAGTGCATCCCCACATCAAACGACAACAACAATTTAGACCCTATGCCTGTAGGTTGGTTGACAACTTATGTCCTTCATTTTTCATCGAATTCCCATTGAAACTGGAGTTTTCTGGCAACCATTGAACTGCCTTGTTATTACCCAAACATGGCGATGAACTTGCCACCTCTATTAAAATGTGCTTAAACCCTAAGGCAATCTGGCAACACCTGCCATCAATATAGCAAAGTCACGTAATATCCAAAAGTTCTGATGGGCATTTACAGTGGAGTGTCAAAATTGTTCAGCATGACCAGGAGGTCATTTCTCAATTTTATACGGTCCAACATAGCTTAAATAATTACTTAGGCTTTCAATGGGTTTCTGGTACAATTTGAAGGGCGGGAATCATAAGATCCTGAGATATTTTTCATTCTGAGATACTGTGCAGACCCGCAGACCCATTCTCTTACTACTGGAGGTAATTTCAAATGAATGAACATTACACCCCTTGGACCCATCCTGCCACCCCGTGCAATATTAAGGTCGAATTCTACGTTGCAATCTCTCCCTGGAAAGTTCTTGCAATTTGGGAACTCTGGCAAATAGGGGGTCTTGCCTTTACTGTAAATTGCAAGGCTTCTAACATGCCATTACCGAATCCCACAGTTGCATTCAAAATGAGCTCTCAGCCTTGCAATGTAGAATTTATGATAAAAGCAACCTGTTTTAAATCACAGTGCCTTTATCATTGATATTGAATTTGTAAGCTATTGTGTGCAAACAGAGTGTAAAATAAGACTGAGATTGAACTGGCTCAGAATAGACAAAATTGCAATGTATCCTAAAAGATCAGACTGCATAGTGGAACTTGGGTTGCAAGTTTAGGTGAACACATATATACCTAATTTCAATGATTTTATCCAACTTTCTGTAAGTTGCAAGAGAATCCGGAAAATTGCAGAAACTTTTCACTTAAACAAGGGAAAATATCTAAATATAAAGATCTTGACTTTTGTCCAAATCTGCAAGGGTTTCATTGCCATTAAAGTCCCCTGTAGCCATTATAGGTCTTGCAATATTGGGAGAGAGCCCCATATTGCAACAGATGACTAGATTGCAGAAACCTTTTAGCCAAAATTGCATCGTGGGATTCACAAATTTGTGACCTTGATGAGGACTGATGTTAGTGCAGTCTGTGGGTAGCAATGCTAAAGTATCATTCACTGTTATCTACCTACAGTTGCAGTGGTAAGACTACATGATGCTAAAACAGGGGTGGTGTTAGTGTTCACTGAGAACAGGGGGTTGTGGCATCATAGGGTAGCATTGGCCTCTATATGACATCAGACTCCAATGTGAGTGCAACAGTGTGCTCACTGTGTATTCCCACATGGAGTGTTGTTATGAGGTGTGCTGCTCTCTACTAACACTTTCCAACATCTAAAAGTGCTGGTTAGTTTTATAGGCGCAGCAAATAATTAGTTAACACATCATGTTGTTCTATTCAGTCACTCTACTAACATTGCACAGGGTGTGGTGTTTGGCCGTTTTGAAATAACCTCCTTGTCTCACATTAGGGCCACATGTAGTGTTTCTATCCTTCCCATGACATTCCCAGTCTCTAAACTCCACGTCACATACAGCCGAAGGGTTCCAATGTTATGCTATTAGGGGGCATCAATTAATTAGGTACGCACATTTTTGCCAAAAATTGACCCCCCCCACCCCCCATGTTGCACCCTGTATGCAATGGGGCTACCCCCTCCCCCTATGCATACATACTCAAACCACATGGACCCACCCCTTCCCTGTGTAAAAATCTCTGATAAATGTAAAATGGCCTTATTTTTGTAGCGTTATTGAATGCTTCAATTAAGGTGGGGGTTGACTCAGTGCCGGATCCAGGATTGTCCAGAGGGGGGAGGGGGAAGACCTGGTGAAAGCTGGTGAGGTTCTATAAGGCCACAGGCACCACAGAAAGGTTTAAGGTTAAGACTTGAAATGGTGCATTCTGAGGCATTCTGGTACACCCTTTCCACACCTAAAGAAAATTATGACATTCAATACTTGAAACATTAAATACTTGTTGCATTTTTATAACTACTGAACTTTGCAGTTAAAAGTGAATCATTATCTGTACAGATGTTTGTGAGCTGCAATTTACATTTAAGGTGGGGGGCTCGGGGTGGCCCAAAGGAAAGTTTTGACATCCTTGGTTTCAAATGGTGCATTCTGGTGCTGTCTAAGGATAAATACCCTCAGTTCAAACTATGACAAGACTTCCCCCCAGGCCCCCCCTCCAAACACTTTTGGTAAAGCACCACCAGATATTAAGACTACAATGAGAGATATCCATGAGGTAATCCTGTTTGGGCCTGCTCTACACTTTTCTTTTCTCTTTCTTCTCCCTCTCTTTTTCCCCCTCTTATTCCTTCCCTCTCTCACTTTTTTTTGGCCCCCTGCCCCCCTGCCCCCCCTGAATCCGCCACTGAACGGTTGTGCTCAAAGCTCAAAGCCTCTGACCCCCTCCCCCACCCTGTATGCATCTGTACGCATTTGGCCTGACCCTCACACACACCCCCCTGGATGCGTACATAATTAATGGATGCCCCCTTAGCAATGAGCCGAACCAGAACTTTGAGGTTCTGAACCACCTTTGGTAACCTTAAATCTAAATAAACTCACCCAATGTGTGCTCAAAGTATAAACCCTATTTATTAGTGTGACATGAATAGGTTTTTAAATGCTCTTTTCTAGTCTTTGCTTTGAAGGGTATATTGTTCTTCTATGCCATGGCTTTCCTTATTCAACGTAAAGTTTTTTTTGTGGTTTGACCTAGCAGCATAGATTCTAACCTCCACAGTAGCATCAACCCTATAACCCCCAATCTTATTGGAGGCTAAATATAAGTAATGTTTTCTATGAATCACGTTGACAACAAAAGGCTGGTTTTTGATGCTGTGCCAACAAGTGCTGTCATTGGTGACTGTCAGACAAACTGTCAGTAGGTTATCAAGCCTTGACTGTCACACATCCAGCTGAAAAGGTCCTGGGTGAGTCTGCTATGTAGCATGCCCCTTACAAGCATATCCCCCCTATAGTATCTAACCAAAACACACCCTGCGATTACAAGCAGCATGTATTATTGTATATCTAACCCCTGGTCTATGTCATCTATACATGTAGTACCTAGAACCAAAACACCCCTATTATTACAAGCCTCACATGTATCTATCTAACCTTTGTAATATATATCACCTACAGTATCTAACTATAACACCCGTTGTGATAATATAAGTTGCATCTATCTAACCCCTGTTCTATATTAATTGTATTTAAAGTCAATGTGCTGGGTTGTAGGGTACGCACCAGAGGATGAAGACCATGAATACCACCTTTCACCTTAATGCCTATCGGTTTTTTTTTCACCATTCATGTCTAGCCCAGTATTGTCTTAGAGTGAATATGTATATTTCTCCTCCTTCCACAGGATAACTGGGTGTTTTATGACTGTTGAAGCTATGATAATTGTCCAGTGTATATTCTAGTGCCTTCTAGTGACATATAGATCTAGCCTAGCCAATGCAAAGTCACATATAGGTAAACCCCTATGTCATAACAGACAAGCCCCTATCCATTCCAGGATGGGCTGTGTCTGAACCTAGAGTGTCCAGCTGTCAAATAGAGTATCCACCCCAGACTGCATTGCTAGCATCCACAGAGAACATCACTCTGCTTACAGTATAGGACAGTATACATGCTGCCAACCCCACATACATTACAGGAGTCACGCTTAATAACACTGTCAATAACACTGTCAACGCCACTGTCACTGACACCCCTTCTATGTGCGTCTGACTGTTTGTGTACCTGGGGCTAATGACAGGGCATGGCTGACCGGGTTCATTATATGTACAAGTGTCAGGTAAATGTCATCCTGGATCATCTTTCAACGTTTATGGGCAGAAGAGGGCAATCAGTTCTGGGGTGATTGACGTTAATTCCCCCGCCCCAGGACAAGGTTTTGGAAATGGACCAGAGTGGCAGTTTTTTAGGACCTGAGTCTAGTGACCCTCTATTACCCTCTATGTAGTGACCTCTATTTTACTGTTTGAATGGTGTTTGAGGTCGCTATATATGTAAAGCCTACATACAAAGATAATGAGTCAACAGCTATAGGCCTACCCCTAGATGAATTATGGTATTTAGCTCATGGCTAGTTCTTTCTATATAAGCTACCTTGTGCTTTTATTTTAGTAGGATACAGAGCATCACACTCTAAATTGTGAGGGCAACATCTACAAATATGAGTCACCAGGGTTGAATGTAATTATGACAAACATCTTCCACCATAACCACTGCTCCTAACTCCTAAAGATTGATGAAAATGCAAAACACACGAGGACTTTCAAACCCATTTCAGACCTTGCAAACAGAGACTACCCAACATCACCTACGTCCCACTACCTTGTGGTGGTCCAAGGATGTTAAAGGTTATATTGAGTTTGGAGAATGCAAGAATAGGCATTTGGGACTGGTCCGTGAATGTGTTGTTGTTAAATCATTTTGAAACTATAGACTTGTTCCCAATTTGTAATGGATCTGTTTTAAAGTGTGCCTAGTCTTAAACTTTACTGCTAATTTCATTGCTGCTGATATCAGTAATATTGCTTGTCGGCCTTTAAGAGTATTATCTTGTATAGACCTAGCATTGTATCGACCTATAATACATTATTCGGCTCAGGGAATCCTAAGGGCATACGGGGGTGTTGTCTATGACCTTTAGGTGTCCCCATGTGTCTGACGTGACGTCAGGGGTACGACATCAGATTACGTCTTGGTGCTGTCCATGTGTTATCATCTCAGAGGAGGTCACCAGGGTAGGTTAAGTACCTCCTTTCTCCACCAGGTGTCAGACCAGACAGAGTTGATGTGATGCCCTGATCTAAGCTTACAGACAGTCTTGTCTGAAAAAGGCCTGTCAGCGGGGAACCGTTCTGCAAACAAACCAGACCTTATAAGGATCTGTTGGCCTCCAGCATTGTCACCCATCGGGCATTAACTCTTGCATAGCTTGGTCCATAACAGCAAAGGATATCATTTTTAAAGTCGTTTATTGGGCAAAAACAAAGTACACAATAAAATGTAAGATGTTTAACCTAGCACCTGCGCATTGTAATGCTTACGCTAGGACCCATAATACACCTCGGGTTAACTTCATTGCAATTTTTGTTATAACAGTAGCAGTCACATAACATAGTTTCCTCTATATAGCATACAATGGTTAATATCTAATTTATGACAATATCCTATGATGAAGGAGCTTCCGAGGTTACTCTCTTCAGATTTACCACCTCTCTCCCACTTGCCTTGAAAAAGAAGGCGGGTCTCCCCAACCCATTTTTAAAAGGGGTCTGGTCTCCCTTTTTCTGTCCTCTCTTATCCTCTGACCTTCATCTTCATTCAATGGGGCTTCCCTAGCTCACTTAAAAGGGTCTATTTCTCCTCTTTTCTATCCCCTCAGGATGTGTATGGTGCACATATGCCCGGGCACCAACACATCCCTCTGTGAAATTGTGTAATGTCGTTCTCGCCATGAATATGACCTTAGATGTCGAAATGGCGTTAAACATCTATTACTCACTCACTCACTCACTGAAAAAAAAGGACTCCCTGGGGTGAGTGCATAGGTTTTCAGAACAGAATAAAACATAGGTATTACGACTGGTCATAATTCCTGATAACAAAGGATTTAGAAGTATTTTATTGTCAAATGGAACATGCATGGGGTGTATTTGGTATAATGTTTCTCATTTTACCTCAGAAATGAATTGTCTAGTTGACAAACTCTGGCTCATGAGGAAATGCCTGCAGGTTATATCCTATCTTTGGTCAATCACGAGTTCTTAATGTCTTCTTTTTTCATTTATAGCCGAGGTCTATACCTAGGAGACAGACAAGCTTCGAGAGGAAGGAAAGGGTGTTTATTATTTTGGGACAGGGGAGGGGCGTAATGTACGTTTTCCTGCGTGGGATGAGCTATGTATAGGGAGTCTGATGGCATCCTTTTGATCATGACTTTCTGCCCTTGGTGGTTTATGACAGGAACAATGGACCACTTATAACTGACCTAACCTCTCAGTGTTTACAGCCCAATAGAGTAAACAAACATCATGTTGGGATCAGGCAGATAGCCTATTTGCTGTCTTATACTTGAGCTTACATATTGTCCCAGAATCGTCTGTTACTAAAACAACAACCACCCACACTTGCAAGGTACACATCCATAAACTATATTGTGTGAAGGGAAAAAAGACCACCAAGGCCAAGTGAGGAGCTATCCTGTTCTGATACCTTCCGGTCCCCAGCTGTATGTGAAAGGGATGTCTAGGTTTCACCAGGTGTGAGGGCTTTAAACAATGTTGGTTGGTACTCTGCATGCACACAGCATTGAATATACGTTGAGACGTGTGCTCCCCCTTGTCCCACAAGGGCATCATTACTGTACCAATGCAGTTAGAATAGTTTCAGCAACTCACAAACATGTAAGGCAGAGAGGCTGATACTACTGCACCCCTCCAGTGTCTTAACCTAAAGTAAATCTAGATATGTCTTTTCAGAACAATCTTCAGATCATTAATATCACTCAAAAAGAGGGTGAGTAAGCACATGACTTTTCTGTCGTTCCGTCTTGGTTAATTAGTTTTTTTTCTGTGTTTTTTTTTTCAATTGCCCTAAAGCATTTCTATAGTCAGAAACGTAAGGGGCAGTCTTATAAGCAGCTTGGTCAATATTGGAGTTGGAATTATATTTCTACTATGTTTCTATCTACATCTACTCAAACTGATTTAACAAAAATGGAAAGTAACTGTAAGGGCCCTTATTGTAAATCAAATCTTTCTTCCCAAGTCCTTGCACAGTAGATTAAACTGGGTCGTGAGACACCAGTCCGTAGAAAACCTAACGATTTAGTACCTCTGTCCACGTTACGATGGATTCCATTTCAGTTATGCAAATGTCAATTGCAGGTCATGTGACATATGCAATTGATTTCCGCCAATTGAGTACTCACGCTCCCTATATTGTAAGGTCTAAACTGTTGAGCATTTTCTAGCCATAACAATATTCCTGTCAGCAGGGCGGAAACACAAGAGTCAGAGATAAAGGTTAAAGGTTGTAGACTGCGTGATATGGTGAGGATGTGGATGTCAGGATAACTTACAGTGAGTGTCACTCCCTCTGCCAAATTGTACTCCTGTCGTGTGAAGGCCAGGGCCAGCTGCTCACCCGTCAGTGGCGGAGGGGTGGCAATACCTGCAGGGAAAAGAGCCATCTGTAAAATGTCTGTATTGCACAACTTGAGTATAGTAACTAAACAGTGGAGGTGGGATCGAGGGTCACATTAAACTACAATTATGACTTTTCTACCAGAACATCATGAAGTAGAGTGTGCGGTAAAGAAAGCAAAAGATATTTAATCAACGTTAGAGTTAGGATGAATTGCATTGTTGAAAAGGAGGGATAGCTGGAGGCAGAGGATCTAGCGCCAACATCATGTGTAATATAAGTTGATAGAAATATCTAATCTAATGTATATAAAGGTTCATGTTGACCTCTGTGTATACAGGTACGGGTGTAGTTCCTTACCTAGACAGGTGCGTCTATCTGGTTGTAGGGTGTAACCTTGTCTACAGGAACAGTAGTAAGACCCAGGTACATTGGCACATACATGATCACAGCCACCATTGTTCTGGGCACATTCATTGATATCTGAAAATGTTCAGTAATTGTCTTTACAATTCAGAGACATGACATGGAATTGACATGGAGAATACAATATCAATGAGACTAGACCTATCAACAACTTCTGCCTTTTCAGTCTTACCTAATATCATGTCTTTATATATCTTATGCCCAAATGTTTACCTATAGGTAAATATTTGGATATAAGAAAAATGGAATTTTGGTAATAAAAGCTAATTTTGAATACTTCTAATCTAATCAAAACATTCAGGGGCCTCACAATTGAAGCAAGCTATCCCAATTGTTTCCAGCTCGTATATCAACAATCAGACAGAGAGATAAAAAGAGGAATCTTACCTCTACATGACTTTCTGTCTGGTGCCAAGGTATAGCCTGGACGGCAAGAGCAGTAGTAGCTCCCTATCGTGTTGTGGCAGATGTGCTGACATCCTCCATTCTGCCGAGCACACTCATTCTCATCTAAGAAATCACCGAAAATTAGAGTCAGTAAACTATCCATAAGCATGAAATCAATGTGCAGGCAAAATGTTAAAGTTCAGTGTTGGTGTATGACAGACATCGGCATTACGATTTTCCATGAAAATAAAAGCAATAACATGAATAAAAGCATATAACTGAATTTTCTGAACTTGCATTCTTTAGATAGGAGACTCTAGTTTTCGGTTTATAGGCCTTTGTGTACTCTATTTTAATCTGAGGTCGTCATGCATGAAGCATGAATTGGCAATTGATAATATTCATAGCACAAATAAAAAAAAGCCAGATCTCCAGATCTATGAAACGAAATAAATTGCAAGCAACATTGAATTGTGAATTGTTAGGTGAATTGATTAGTACATGAAGTTCATTGCCAGAAGTTTTGTATTTACATAGAAAGAGAGTACTAAGTCGTATGAGTCGACTTTCAATTTCGATCTCTAGGTGAATTCTGAAATTCCTGTTCTTTCATATTAGGTAGGACTAGCCTTTACAATAATACTTTAATACTTTGGCCTTCATCATCAAAGGCGTTAGAAGTAAACTTCTGATTGATAAAATTGTATTGCGGAAAGGTAAATATAAAGAGTTTAATTTGATAGACTAGAGTTTGAAAATCTTGACAAATATATTTGTGCCCCTATGGATTTCCATCCGTCACTCAAACAATGTTTTTGTGTTTTTGGCCTCTACATATTTCATAAAGGCATTATATTTGTGACTATCTTAGGTTAAATACCAAAGGATCGAATAGCAAGAAATTAATAGAAAACGTAAAGTGACCCTCCGCCACACAATATATCATTGTAACATGCATAAAATGCCCTCCACCTTTATATGCAGGCATTTGGGTTGCTGTGCAGATATTTTGTATTCAAATAGCAGAGCTTTGTTTTAAGCTTTAAATCTTTGAAGAGGTGTAACATTATGTACTCATATATTAATGAGAACATATTCAAGAGAAGAATTATGGAAACATGGTACACTCTTTTGAAACTTAGTATATCTAGTGGTTAATGAGATAGGATGGCACAACCACAGGACACTTATCACAGCATTATAGACATTGTATATTGAGGGAAGTAAGGCATTGTCTCCATCAAACGACAAGAAGCAACACAAGATACTCTGCCTCTGGTATCACTTCCAGCAGGAAAAGATGGCAACCAAGGCATGGTGCTGAACGAACAGATGATACGTGTATACATGTGTACACAGGAACAGAATATCTAGGGATCTTACATACTCTAACGGAGAGGCACAAACTGTATATAATATATCTTAGGTAGAAGAAGACAGGTGTTTCAGAGGATGAATGTACTACGTATCACAGACAGGGTAAAGGTATACAGACCGGAAGCTGTACAACAGGAAACACGATACAGGCATGGCTTAACGTCCTCCTAAGACACTAGACACTGTTAGGACATAAGGCTACAGGCCTACACCAGAATGCCTACATGAAATAACTGATTTTGACAGGTGTGGTCTTGCTGTCAGACCTTTGAGAACAGGAAAGTAATAAGAAGTCTCTTCATGCCATTTGTACTTCGGTCTCTCAATATTTTTTCATATATATATATATATATATATATATATATATATATATATATATTTCACACCTCATATCATCATATCTAATTCATAGAGAAGAAAGAATATGTTTACAGATTATTATTGAAAGTCTGATTCCATGTAGGTATGTCAGGTGTTTTCCACAACCTTAGTTTTGAAATGACTTTAACACAAACTATAGGAAACAACAGCATAGAAGGTTGGTTGATGGTGGAGGTGGGGAGAACAGGGATTGGAGGAGGAACTGATATCTACATCTGGGGGCTGTGAGTGAGTCTGTGAGCAGTAGACAGTTGGCAGGAGCTGCCCCAACACAGCACCAACAGAACACACAGTGAGCTGCCCATGAGCTGCTCCTAGAGCTGCTCTGAGTAACACATGTGTCTGTTGTGGTGAGCTGCTCCTATGGACAGACACTGGTAAATAGCAGAGGTGTTGCTGCAGGTACAGACTGGACGCCCACAGGTGTGTGGGGCTGCTACTATGAGGGTGTCTAGTCTACATGCCTGTAATTTCTTGCCGACAGGTGTGCCTGTCTGGCTGGAGTTGATAGCCCGCCCGACACGAGCAGTAGTAGGACTGAGGGGTGTTGTGACAGATGTGGTCGCACCCTCCATTGTTGACGGCACACTCATCTGTATCCTCCTCTACAGTCAATGATCATTGAGCAAAACCAAACCAAGAGAGATAAGGGTTAATATGGGCACCAGCAGATAACACTCGATAACACTATGGTGTTCATGTGAATAGAACCAAGGAAACAACAACTCTAAACTATGTGTAACATCTAAACTATTTATGAGTATGAACACCTACTACTATAATTAAAAAGAATAACAATCCTGGTGGTTATTTTTATAGAACAAAAAGGTGGATGTAAAATGATGGCTGTTTTATGTTATAGCCACAACTCAAATGAATTCCTAGAAGTATACTTGTGCTGGAGATTAATTTTTGTCCGTCACCATTGTAAAATGTGTAGCAAATAAGCACTCAGTGTAGGGTTAAAACAACAAAATATAGAGGGATGGCTGAAACATGCACATGCACCTCTGTTCTTTCTGGGTGCAGTAAGGGTAGAAAATCACATAATACAGGAAAAATAAGGTCTAGAATAACCACAATCTTTCTGTTACTCCACACTCCATAACAAAAGGCATACTGCTCGGCAAGTGCTAGGACCCAGCTTATTTTCTTTCAACATTCATGCTCATTTCCCATTTCTATGTGTAAGCACAATGCCAGTTTTGCCCATGTCCAAAATAGCAACTTTTAACTTCTATATGAGATACACCTAATGTGATGGAGTGTCAGGGTATGGCTGAAGGTGGTATTCAGGCAGAGGGGATCATGTCTCAAGCACCTGCACACGTGTGTCTGTCTGGTAGCAGGTAGTAGCCAAGACGACAGGAGCAGTAGTAGGAAGTCTGGGTGTTGTGACATACATGGTCGCAGCCGCCATTATTCACCAAACATTCATTGTTGTCCTCCTCTGGATGGTTGATTATCAACAAGAGAGGCAAAAGTATAGTTATTATGTGATATTAAAATACTGTATATATATATATATATAAGCACATTCACTAATTTAAGCAGGGAAAACATAGCACAATTGTAGATGCTGAAGATCCTCATGCAAGACTAAGATGACTGGATATGGTCAATAATGTAATCAATGTACTTGTGTCCCTTATTTTGTAATGCATATCATTGTCAATGTGTATTTAATGTGATATGATTAAATTTTAGGCAGTGAAATATTAATCTAATGTAATTTTTACCCAACCTATAAGGCACAACCTGACTTTAGGAATATCCTATAAGGTGCAGTTAGACTTTTTCTCATATATAAGTTGTACCTTATAAATACACGAGTTTTTGTGGTACATGAATGTCATAGTTTTGATTTTGTCACTTTAGGACTTTTGGGTCAGGGGAGGGACAGATTTTATTTTGCTCTGTAGAAGTGTATAGCAGTCTAGTATTTTTGCTGCAGCGGGCTAGCCAATAATATCCTAGCTACATTGTCATTTTCTATAAAGGATTAAAGGGTCGTGGGATTTGTATGCTATATTTTCTAGGTAAGCCCAATGTTCAGGAAGTTGAGATCATGTCTTAATGCTAGTTGAGCACCTGCACAAGAGCGTCTGTCTGACGTTAGATAGAAGCCAGGTCGACAGGAACAGTAGTAAGTGGACTGGGTGTCGTGGCATAGATGGTCGCAGCCGCCATTATCCACCAAACATTCATTGCTTTCCTCCGCTGGATGATTGATTATCAGCAGGAGAGTTAAGAATGATATAGTTATCATGTAACTACAATTGATATGCATACACATGCATGAGGTGTAGTTGGGAAATATGAAAATATTGAAGGAGGTTTGTGTAGGACTTAGCACAAAGAAAGATCACAGAATCACCATCAAGCTATGTCATTGTCAATGTAAATGTGTTTCTGGTCCTTGTTTGACAATTCATATAGTCATTTTCTTGGGTGATGACATGTGTCATACTTTTAGGCTCTAGCATTTCAATGCTTTCAGATGGGTAGTTGGTAGCAGTTTTTAAATTCTGTTTATCATATCAAAGTAGAGGTGTACATGGTTAATAGTATTACTAAGCCAGTCGGGTATTATCTCTAAATTGTACCCTCTATTGAAAATTATGATGTAAAATGCTTCATGAATGGTAGTATGTAGAGATGTTCAGGGAGTAGGGGTCATGTCTTAATGCTAGCTGAGCACCTGCACAAGTGTGTCTGTCTGGCAGTAAGTAGTACCCAAGACGACATGAACAGTAGTAAGAAGTCTGGGTGTTGTGGCACACGTGGTCACAGCCGCCATTATCCACCAAACATTCATTGGTGTCCTCCTCTGCATCATCATGATATAGATGGTCATCACCGAGAGAGGCAAGGGTACAGTTAGAGTGTGAAAAATATAATTTTCCATGCACATACATGAGATATGGCAGGGTAAACGTAACAAATCTAAGTACATGTATGTTTTTGAAAGTAGTTGAAAAGGTAAGTAGATCTATTGTAATTGATATTATGAAGCTTCACTATCATTCCTTTGTGACAAGTTAGACTGTCAGGGATTTGTAGAGACTGTAATTTCGCTCTATTAAAGTTAATGCATGTCATTCTGTGTATAAATCCTGATGATATACTGATATGTGTTGGAGTGGGTGTGGGGCGAGAACTTCAACACATTCTTAATGTTGACAAAAAAAGTGTTGACTAGAATGCATGCGTCTGTGTGTTTTGGGGGACTAATTGCTGCATGTGCATAAAGATCAAAAGCAAAACTTCACAATTGATGACGATGAATGGTGGTGATAAACATATCCTTGCTCAATCTCTAGTCAAAGGTAGTAGTGTGATGTCTGGCTTGATATAAACACGCCAGCACTACTAATGTATATTTCCTATAGCTAGCAGTAAACTAAATAATACATGGACTTTAGAGATGGTATCAGTCCCATACAAATCCCCCACCACTTACAGTTGGTACCAATTTGTATTACACCCCTGTATTAGCTGCTGTGGTATTTGTATAAGTAACTGCATGGCTGTGTTCCATATTCTATGAGTTACTCTGAAGGACTCACGGGCACAGGTGTGTCTGTCTGGCTGCAGCTTGTAGCCTCTGAAACAGGAGCAGTAGTAGGAACCAGGAATGTTGTGGCATTGATGCTGACACCCGCCATTCCCTCTCAAACACTCATCTGTATCTGAAATAGTATACATTTGTATTGGACATATGTAGCAATAGAACTGCATTGGATCAGAACATGGCATCTTAAAATGGACTTGGCGATAGAGTGTCTCTTAAAGACCCTGTGGTAGGGTGTTACAATCCTCAAGTTATAGTGTGTCCCGCAGGCCCATTCTGCATGATTTCAGACATACTCTCACTTATCTGGTTCCAAAATAATTACTATACATACCCCAGTAATGATTCAGGTAGCAATTTGAAGCTATTAATCATGCGCACATGATGGGTTTATCATTTTTTCATTTTTTTTCTGGGTCTTATGGCTGTGGAAATGCACAGGGAATTATCACTTTTGGCATAGTGAGAGTAGGTAGCATATAGCACAGGTCTATATTTGCAGTAGGGGAAAATTACATGAAGGATTATTCTACAAAGATTTTGTGCATCTTGCCTTAGTTGAACACTTTTTTATGACCAATAGTCACAATTCTGTGTTAATTATTAGGTCAAAAATCATTAAAAAGACCAATGAAAAATAATTATTCAGAAAGTGTACACTTGTTTCCTTGAACTACACATAATAAGTAGAAGAATGTACCTATATCCATCAATATAGCTCTGTACAACTCTTGCATACAGGAGGCAGAAATAGGCCTCTAATAGCCTTTCTTCTCTATACCTTGGCAAACCAGCACTAATAAACAATTTTAGATTAGCGGGAACATAAGGCAAATGCTACTAACAGAAGTACTATATATCATAGTATTTACTCAAACACTTTTCTGGCATTCAATAATTCCTACAAGCTCTAAATGAAGGAGTTTCTTTTAACTTGCCCTGTGGCTACAGGTAGTGTGATCACCCTGTGCTGCATGGTCCACTGGGCCCACTCTGCACCCAGACAGGTGCCACTCACCACATAGTTTATATATAGAGCAGTAGGGACAAAATATCAGTCATTTTTTCAGCTTTGAACAACTCTCAAGCATTCCCTATTGAAGATATCATCATTCTGTCTAACATTGCATTAGTACATGTCTTTTCAATCAGAGCCACTATTTGGATATTATGTGAGACTATTGGTTAATTTTCAATGTAACAGGCTACCTGTGGTAATCTCTGGACAGTGTGGTGTCAAGTAAAATTAAGATGTTTGTCGGAGGCCAAGCTATGGCCACTTGATCATATTGTACTTAAATTTTAAAGAAAACCCATCAGAAATTCGATGCCAATGTTATTATACGGTTATTGGCCACTGTCAGTAAGACCTACCTGGTTTGGGTGTCGCTCCTGTATCACCATATCTGAGATATGAGGGAGAATAGAATATATCAGTGTACACACAAAAATGTATCAGAAGGAAAATCTCTATTTTCGATGAACTGTTGTATAACAAGGATTATATTACCATTTTTACAAGATGCACGCTTAGGTGTTCACTGAGAGGTTAATACATGTATACGTAGAAGTTCTAAGTTATCGTAGTTATCACGGAATGGCATACATGTATTAGATGGTGTATAAGGAATATTTACGTAGTTCAAATACAGACTTATTCTTAACTCTTTCAATCTAGCTTAGAACTGCTTTGCTGACTTTTAGCAAACATTCCCCCATACACTAGATTTATATTCTAGAGGATTTATCTTCCACCAATAAGCGTGACGAGCATTTAGAGCAGTGGTTGGTGGGCCAGGACGTGCCGACCTTGTCAGGGAAATATCAACATATAAATAGGCCTAGAATATATCATACTGATAAGTGGTTTCCATATTCTTTGCAAGAGCTTGTACTTTAGTGATGATAAAAAAAGAGCAATGGTGCATTATATCATAAAAATAATATAAAGAATTCAAATGTAGTGTAATTTTGCCAATATGAAGCATGTGCTGATATAACTGGCGATGGAGTAATGATCATTTGCTTCCATATTGTTCCAGGTCAATATAGTTGGTGACATTTGAGTTTTTGCTTGTGTGCACAGACACCCAGACTATCAATACATTTGGGCCTTACATTGATGATCCAAATCTGGATGATCTGAACTCCAGATAAGTACCAAAATCTTCTGGTGGACAATATATCCTGTCAATCAAAGTATCAAACGAATTACTAACTGTGTATACATGACAGAATGTGAGGCTGAGTACTCTCCTTAAATGCAGATACGCCATCACTCCCTATATAATATACGATAAAGTCTTATAACCAGAAAAGCTCCTCATGTATTATATAGATGATAAAGGGCACTTTATATCTGTCATCATAGCAGTCCATTCTACTTTGGATTCTACTGATTGACATCCATACAGATTCAGCTGCCTGTTGTGTATCCATACCAGTCTGTTATCATAGGCTTAACAAAGTGTCATGTATAGGGTATACTTTGTATCAGATCCCCTCCCCCAGGACTACTTTATGACAGGTTGATGTGTAAAATAAACAAAGGGTGGCCATCCTTCTGGCACCAAACTGGTGGTAGACAAACACAGCTAGATGGAGTACTCATGTAGCATAGCCAAGTGTGTCAAGATGAATATGTACTTGTGTATTACATTTCTGTAATGCTGCCAAGAAATGCCCTCCAGCAGCATTGTTCCCTTCCTCTCCCACACCATCATTTGAATGCTTCCTGTATCCCCTTACAATGCATTGCTAGTTACTGATTATTATAAGGCAGTGTGGCAGAAAGCAATGGACGGGTGCTCTCCAATCTACCATTAGTATAGAGCTTCTAAACACATCAAGTCTTATCATTCCGTATTGCACTATACCACCCTCGTCCTAGAATAACCAACTGGTGCAATCTGATGCCCTGTGTTGATATCAGAGATCAGGGGGCTCCTTTTGCAGATGAGGATCCATATTTGATCGGATTTTCATCATGGATGGTCCGTAAGCTCAAACAAAAAAATTTTCTTCAATTCAGTAGTCACCCAGAGACTGAGAAGTGCCCCTATATATAAACATAACCTTAGATAGAGGGATCTGCATGGGGGCGCCAGGCCTAGTAAGCTGAACTTCAAACTTTACCTTTGCTTAGGTAATTCCTAAAGGAGGCCTTCCTCCTGGGCCGTGCTTCGACGCCGACTGAAGGAGGTATGAGGCATTATGTATGCCACTCCCCCCCCCACCTACCAGACAAAATGCCAACAGTCTCTGCTCTGCTGGACTTCTTTACATCTTTGATATTTCATTATCAAGAATCACAAAACACCAACTTACGCTGGACTAAATAGGCATGTGAATATCACAAAGCCCTTACATCTAGGTTGTACGCTGCAGCCGAATCTTTTTGCATGTTGAATCTGGAGATTAAAAAGAAGAAGACGTGTTTTAGACATTGCCATAGAAACGGAATTTCAATTATGGTCTTAGAAATTTTTTTTTCTGAAAACCACTGTGTACATATAAAAAGATGAAAATCCATGACATACATAGGCCACCAGGAGAGTGACACCGTGTTTAGAGTGCAAGTCACAGTGGTTACCACCAGTGTGCATGTCAAACCTTTCCTGTCGACTGTAACTGAAATCCATATTTTGTAGAAAAACTGGCCTCCTACTACATCAACACTGGGGACACTGAGGATCACATACCCAAGGGACAAGGCGAGGAGTTCTGTTTTCAAGAGGGTGCTGACAGTATGGTTCTCATAATGTCCCTTTGGTTACAGACCCTTAAACAAAGTTGTACACAGCACTTTGGGGAAAAAAGAGATGGACTCTTCTTATCCCCAACTTTCATCTCAGGGTGATGAACTACCATCAGACAGATTAAATAAACGTAGTCAGATCACACCCCCAGGTAGTGCTTATGGGACCCGCCCCTAGCCAATACCTTAAACACCTGCTGGGTGAACTAAAAGGGTGATAAATGCCACACCAAACACAGGAAGCTGTCAGTTTAAACCAGATTACTCGCAAATAACCTCTCTAAAGCTTTACCTGTGGACAATCCCCTTTAGGTATCTAAGATCTATTGAATCTAAAACTAGTAAGGGTCTTTAACAACCTGTTGCTCGCACAGGACCTACACTGTGCCTGATGTTATAGAATAGATGTATCAAGTTAAGTTGACACATACTATGACTCTCCTGACATCCAATAGTTTTTTCGTGGTGACTTTATTGCAGTTATACAAAATGGAATTCAAATATCTTCTTGCTGTGAAATGACAGTATTGTGCTGATATTGCCCATAATCATTATTAGAATTGAGAGGCAATAACCTACATTTAAAATGAGATGGAGCAAATATTAGGTCCAGCAACTGGTGAATCATCTATAGTGGAATCACATGTTTCTCTATCCATGAGAATGGTCATTGTTATTGCTTGTTACGCCATAATGATATGAGCTGTTTTTGATACAGAGGATATACATCGGTTATGTTAAAACCATTAGTTCTTTGCTATAATTAATATTTGAAATTCACACCCAATGATAGATGTTGTTTTATCCTGCCAGAGTTAAGAATATTCTAAAATTAAGCGTGAACCCTTTAGAGAAAACCAGATATTCCTACACCACAAGCTCACGCCCCTATTCACCTAAGTGCCAGATAAGATTACATTGAACAGTGTTTATTTTTCATTGTGACAGAGATTCAAACAGGGGTGACAGCATTTCTGATATCAGTTTAGCAGATTAGCCACATATATACAAATAGCTATAGGCCTACAACATATTGTATATCCAATATTGGGTTCCTTGTCAGGATGATGTACGATGTGACATCACATGTACAACAGTGATTTGACACTTTGACACACCTGGATAAGCAATGGGGGACTGCCCTGAGTGACCTCTTGTCAGATCTATTGAGAAATAGATATGGTGAAAGACATAAAGATTTGTCATCAGATCTCCTATAGGTATCTGGAAGAATTTTCTGTCCCATAGCAATCCCTTTAAGAAGCATTAACTGGGCGCTTTTGGATGTAGTTTGCTCCTTTGTGTTGTTAAATAGATATATGGGTGTGATAACACACGCAATATACATCAAAATAAATCCTTGCCCCACATGTACTAAAAAGAAGTTGCAAAAGGGATACTTGGGCCACGATAAATGTTTGGCTTTCCTATCAAAATACGGTTTAAACACTGGTGGGAGATGATGGAATCAACAGTTGAACCAATTCTCAGGTTCTCGTGTTTTTTGTACCAAAAACAACTAAGGCCCAACATGATCCCTTCTTTGTGTATATTTCACCCATAGTCAACCCACAATCCTTGCAATATAGCTTACTGTTATATCTGGGTGTTAAACCTTTTCTATTATAATGGAGAAACTTTTTTTTTCGGGTTAGATCGGATTGTGTAAGTTGTTTCATGGTCTTACTATCATTTTTCGTCTTTTCATATAGTGAGTGGCGGCGGTCGGATTTATGCTCTAAGGTAAAACTACTCTAAGCCAAAACTCCTCTAAACATTTCCCAAAGTGAAGGGTTCTTTCTTTGCATATAATTCAAATTCATAGCATGATAAGGACAGGCAAACTAGTTGCTATCAGAGCAAAGACACAATGCCATGTGTATCCCAAAGACTGAGGATCGAACCTAGAACTGTTGACGTAAAAAGTCACTCTACAGGTTTGCCACCATTCCCCAGTTAAACCTGTGTCTAAACCTTTTTTCTATTGGGAAACCCAAATACCTCGGATCATATAATCTATATCTATTGCCATGATTGCTAAGCTCGAAGGTGTCGGAACAGGGGACAAGGGAGCCATGACCCCTCCTCCCAGATATGGGGACCCAGAATATGTCTTGGCCCACCCAATTTGGATACCGGTTTAACACTTGAGAAATAAACTCAATCATTTACTTGCAAAATGAGTTTAGATAGCTGCAAATAAAGTCTGGATATTTCAGGTTTCACTTGGGAGCATGCCCCTAAATCCCCTGCCCACAGCATGCTGCTCACCACAGGAACCCTGAAATTAAGCAGCTTAGGGGCGCTTTGCCCCTTCCCATATCAATTTTCTCCCAACAACCCTGGAAGCTGGTAAAAGAGGTAGACAGTAGTAGACGGTCACCTCTTGTTGGCCATGTCCATGTGATGTAAATAATGTGATATTATAATCCTCCACAAATTCAATCATGGCAATAGTCCCAATATCACAATCTTATCCTAACGATGTCTATTGATATGTAATCCCTAAAGCAGCAAGATAATTATCAGTCCTTTTCTTGATCTGAGACAGTAATGTGATTATCAGTTCTGATTATCTATTGCACTAATGCATGCAATAATAGTGTCCCACCCTAATAATGTAAAAGTAAATTTCCTCATAAAAGGGATCTCTGGTATCGCTGACAACTCAGACAAGTGACCCCGACGTACCAGCAGGGCATTTCAAAACGATATCTATAACTATGCTTTTGAAATGCCCTCCAGAGCTCAGATCTGACAAGTAGAAATGTCTAAATACCACAACAGGCCCACCCCTTGGAAGGTAAGCCTGAAGTCTTAATAGCTACTAAATCAGAAGAATGGTGTTAGACCAGTCAAGGTTGATACTGAACAGTAAGGTGTTTGGACAGCTCACAGGGAAGTAGAACAGCTAACAGTGAATGTTGAGCCCTTGGGCTAGCATAGGAAGGACCAGTTTTACATCAAAGACAAAAGGTGATCAGGATCGTGTTTCAACAGTTTCCACGACTGGACACCCTCAAATCGTAGTGGGAGGCATAAGAAATGACTCCATACCAGTGACTACATAGTGAGCTCCAGTAGAGGCCTCAAAATAGCAGCTGCTATTTATTCAACTACTGGCTCAATAGACACCACTATGAAGTCATAGCACCCAGTTGTAGGGGCCACTATTGGCTACATAGTCATACCTCCTTCATGGTCTAGTATGCACTCCTGTGTTCAAATGAGCATAGGGCTGCAGTAACTTCTGTAATGTCTCATATAGGAACCGGGCCTTGAATAGCAGCCTCCCTTGAATAGGGACCGGGCTAGGAGGGCTGTCAAATCAATAGAGGTCGGTCTTTGAATAGGGGCCTAGTGGGGCCAGTTTTAGGTGGTTTTAGGAAGACAATCAAGACCCGCCAGCCCAAATGATGTATAATTATTGTTCTAGATAGTTCCCTTTCAAATCACATATGATAGATCTATATCTAATGACCTAATTGTATCTAAAACAATGTATGCTCTGTTATTCTTTCTTGATAGTAGGGCTGAGGTGTCAGCTAGGTGTAATATCCTTTGTGATGTTATTAGAAAGCAATGGTGGGTGAGGGATGGGTATGACAGGCATAATGTAATACTCAATCCTTAGATGAAACACCACACTTCTCAAAATGATATTTTATTCTTTAGCCATCCCAGCGCCAAAGGCCCTGGCCACAGGGTTATAGGTAGTAGTGTAAAGAGCCCAGATTGGGTACAATTGGACAAAGGAGTGCAGAGGGTAGCAGCTCAGGATACCCACTAATTATTCACATGGAGGGTTGTCATATAGGATCCCTTATTGAGTCACTGCTGTGGTGGCTATTTAGCCAGCAGGCAGTACGATCACCTGTAATGTAGCCAGCTATTTAGTCACCAAGGCCAAAATCCTACGATCACCTGCTAAGATTTGACCCATCTCCAGTCGTAGCTGGCTGAACCTGTCATGGAAACTATTGAAACACGATCCTGGCTTCACTGCCATGTTGAGGCAATTAGAGGAGAGTCTTTCACCAACCGAGGATGTAGATGGCTAAAAGGCGTTATAAAGTACAAGATGACTGCTTGTCTAAAATACCAACCTTCCTTTAATTTTGATTTAAAATTGATCATATTTAGAATAATTTCACTACCCCAAAGGCCATGGGTGTTAAAGGCTGGAGTTGTATACTTTGGCCAAATCACGATAATTTCATGGTTAGACATTAAATTTTAGTCATGATGTTAAGAACAATTTCTTGTTCAAAATCTCAGGTAAGTAACAAGTGTCTAAATAACAGACATGACAAGGTGGGGCTGGGATAATTCTCCCATAAATCATCATGAATAAATCTTCTTTTATGCTACATTCAAGACTAGCTTCGGAATAGAGGATCAATCTGTGAGGTGAGTCTCCTGTATAATACACTTTAGACAGTCCCCACCCCCACCCCCACCCCTACCCCCATACAGACAGATGTACTGAGGTACCTGCCCGAGTGACCTGGTCATGTTTCTAGTCCATGCACCATGGCGATTTGTCATGGCGTAAAGGAATGTGTTTTCCATTCACTGTGGCTCTATCCTTTCTTTAATAAGGAATCAGTGGTGGATCACAACAAATCCCCTGCCTATAGCTATCAGTCTGTCTACAAACAGTGAATATTGAATCTACAAATGGTGCACCATCAATTAAGACTCCTCTTATTTTGGCACAGTCCACAACCAATCCCTTCTGTCACCTTCCCGGATCCAAATGTCTGATCCTTGCCTTTTTTAATCATTCCATCACTGAGAATATGAATACCAGAATCTTTGTTTATATTGTTAAAGCCATGACACATATTTACAGAAGACTCTCCCGTAGGTGTAGTCTATTCTTATTTAGATAGATGGCAGAGTATGGATACACATATAAGGGGATTTGATACGAGCCCATACGTGAAAGAAAGCTGCCAAATGTTCCATTGAAGCGTTGTATATATAAGAGTACACAGACGAGGATCAGGTATATAGTGGATATATATGATTATTGAGTGAGCACGAAGTTGAATTGTCTGGAAGAGGACATCCCTATATAGTTGCAATTTAGTAGATGCTTACACACATATATTTAGTAGAGATTTCGTAAAGTTGACCATTGCAATTCAGTACAGTCACCAGCTAGCAAATATAAACATGAAATAATCTTGTCTTCATGAGATACTATATTACAATAGGGTGAAAATAAATGATATAATTTTAACAAATGCCGGATATTTTGACAGCCAATTTAGAATTGCAGGAATATACTAGGGGATGAATAGAAGAATTGGAGCATATAATGCATACCTGGTCTTTGTATGGAGAGGTGTCAATCCAGACAGGTAGGGCGTTCCTCAGGTATTCTGCCACGGCACCCACATGTGAAAGCTGACCAGGTGTGTAGTCGGTGAGACCCCCAATGGTACCTCCATCCTGGATCGTCCAGTCAGGGATCTTAACCTGACCGCGACGCCGCGCCGACCTGCAGAGGGCATATCGACCCGATAAGTCCACCAAGAAGTTCGTGGGGTCCCACTCCTGTGATGAAAAAGGAGTTTGGATGTGGTTAACTGATGTTCAGAATAAGACAACGTTATATCTTATCGGAAGATAAATTTGATGTATAAGGAACGTGCAATGCTTGCAGATAGGTTGTTAAGCCGTGGATCCACTATGCAACATAGGGTGCGATCTTGAGTTAGTTGCATAGAAATAGAGGCATTGTATGGTCTGTTGCATAGTGGACCCTACTATTAGAATTATCATTCCTGCAATTGCTTCACAAGCAAAATTTGATGTAGTCTGCGAAAAGGGGTCTCAGTGCAGGGCTAGTACTTCTACCCACAAGACATTTACCCCTTGGGCATCTACCCCCAGACTTTTACCCACATGCCATTTACCCTTATATGACATCCACCCCCTTGGATATTTACCCCCTCAGACATGTACCCCCTCAGACTTTTACCCCCTAACTCTTCTACCCCCTAGGACATTTACCCCCTTCATATTCATGTAGACCTTGGGACTACATATGTAGTCCTTCAGGACTAAAATGCAGTCCCCAGGACTATTTCAAGTCCCTTTGATTAGGGGTGTAGTCCTTCGGCCTGGAATGATCGTCATGGGGACTAGTTTGTAGTCCTCAGGACTAATTATCTAGTCCTGGGGACTTCATCTACTATAGTTGTCTAGTCCCTGGGAGTACCACTTGGTCTGTTTTATAGTCCTGAAGACTAAAAGACAGAATGGTAGTCCTGGGGACTATAGTCTTCCAGTACTAGACTTAAATCTATTGCCAAAAGCTAAACTAAGTGTATTGAATAAAAGTAAAATTAGACCCAGGGACTAGAATCCTAGTCTTAGGGACTAAAAGTATTATGGCTGAATTTAGTCCCAGGGACTAGACAACAGTCCTGAGGGTTATAGAAGCAGACCGAGTGGTAGTCCCAGGGACTGGTGATTAGTTTTGAGGGGTTTTGAGGAGTATATTTAGTCCCCAGGACTATCTGCCAAGTCTCATGAACTACATCTTTAGTCCTAGTGACTAGAGGCATAAGCCTTAGGAATAGGCTATTACATTTTTGTCCTCAGGATGAAACAGGTAGCCCTTAGCACTATGAATCTAGTCCCCAGGACTATGAACATGGGGAATACAAGCACAGTCTTATTGGGCCCTGGACGCATTTTCCAACCCTCCCCTTTAATAATACAGGGGGGTGGGGGTAAATGTCAAACGGGGTAGAGGAATGTGGGGGTAAATGTCCATGGGGGTGGATGTCCAAGGGGGTGGATGTCCTAGGGGGTGTATGACCTTAGGGGTAGATGTCCATGGGGGTAAATGATTTGGGGTTAAATGTCCAGGGGGTAAAGGTCCTGTTACCGAACAGCTTTATACTGTTGTGCTTTATTGTAAAGCATTTATTGTCCTGGTATATCTATGTCTGACATTTTTGATATCCTATAATCGCAAGGATATAAAACCTTAGTAGAGTCTGAAGTGTGACTTTGATATTGCACAATGCTCCTAGCACTCCTTGAGATTTAGGACACCACGAAGGCCATACAACTCAACTAACAAAATCACAGAGATATTTGAGGCATTTTTCGTCATGTGGGATTTGACCTTATAGTAGCAAACACACAAGTTCAATCTGGTCTTGGTATAACGAGATGGTCCACCTCCTGCCTTGGTAGCAGATGTAAAAAGGCAGTTCGCAGACGAGGAGTAATGTGTAGCTTCGCAGAAATCGAAATCACCCTTACTTACTTAGGATTGAAGAAGCTCTTCCAGGAGCAATTTCAGAAGTGCATGTCCCCTAACCACAAAGTGAGGAGTGTGGTTACATTGGGGTGACAGCCCCTGGTCATAAAGCTGTCAAATATACTAGTAGAACATGACCAACAGCTGTTGTATCTCAGAATGTTCTATGCCTTGAAAGCAAAAGTGCTTTTTCTAGATATCCCCGTTCTGATACCTGTCGATATTGCAGGCCATGAAGCGTTCTGATATCCATGGATGTCAGGCACCCAGTGCCTGTTATCCATGGATATCAAGCACACCTTGCAATCAGGAGAATATAGTTAAAACCCTACACCTCCTCGGGGAATCAAACCCCGGCCCCCATAAGAGATAGCCAGCGTGTTACCACTAGACCGTCTCGGCGATGGTAAAGAATGGGTTAATTCTTCTACTCAATCAAGGCAGCTCAAGGAATGGTGATGAAACCGTAGGATTCTGAAGAATGTATACCATAACAGCGGACATAGTTAAAATCCATAGAAGTAGAGATCCCATAGATGATATCAGTGGCCATATTTAAAGTCTCTATTGCTTAATTTCAACGTAAACTCCATTTCATTGAGCCGGGCTGGGCCACAACAATGGCGACAGCGGTGCTGGCTTCTCCTTTCCAAACGATGACTTTCAGCTTGGATATCAGGTAAATTATACATTTCTAAGGTTTGTTGTGTAATAAAATAAGTAGTTAATGGATATTTCATGACTCATGGGTGATATCAAATGATAATAAACGAGGGCGCCATTAATTACTTTTTCACTATGCAGTGTCTAGAGGAGAGACTGAGACCACATTTTAACATTTATTGCTTTTTTAATCTGCACTGATAAAAATACAGTTGAATATCTTAGTCAGTAGTGACTAACTTTAGTTAGTCAAATGATAGTGCGATTTTTGGCTATCCCTCTATAGTAACCTGTGACTAACTTAGGTTAGTCATATAGTCAATGTATAGTCATGCCTTTAAACCATTGTAAAATGACTTAGTCAGATGACTATCAATTTGATGCCTGGCATCATTTAGTTAGTCATTGCTGCTAACATGTACAGTCAGTACTGACTATACCTCCCACAGAGGATCTGTCTCTGAGTTTATCTCTCTGCCCTTTAGGCTGTCTGTCTGTCTGTCCACTGTGGTTTGTCTGTCTGCATCTTTTTCTGTCTGTCTGTCTAGAGCTGTCTGTCATCTCTATGATCTCTGTGATGGTGTCCCTTGACCATCACCCTGTGATCCTATCAACAAAGGTTTAAGACAGAGCAATGTGAACAAAATTCATCCACCCAGTTCAATATGGCTGCCATACACCTTCTATTTATGATCAGTTTAGGTCAAAAATAACTCTCCTATTTCTGCAATACCTGCCAATATCATGACAAATAGATGACTTACCTATGTACTGATGAGTAGACATAGTCATTATCCATGGATGGAGTAGCTATGATGATGATAATGCCTGATTTTAATTGTCCTGATAAGGTATGTCCAAGAATCCAAAAATATGTGCTCTTTGTTGATGGCATCTTTGTGCACAGAAAACTGTGACATCATCACTTTGTGAGCTCTAGACATAGTCAGATTGACTAATTCTATGACTAATAAGTGACTAAGGCATATAGTCATCTGACCACAGGGGTCAAAATCTGGAGGTATAGTCACTACTGACTATAGGTTTTATTATCAGTGTGCCTGCGCGACCAAATTTCGTGCTTCTAAAAACTCTGGACTGAAAAGAAGGATATAACCTTGGGCTAAATCCTACTACGTGAAAATGACCCAAAAGGTCCTCATGATTTAGCATGCAGGGATCCTTAGCCAATATTGGAGGCTGATGTTGTCGAAAAGGGAGGCCACTATATGGATATCTCCTGAGAGAAATGTTCAATTAAAACCATAATGATAACTCCCCAAAGTACTGCCTGTAGTTGTTAAAATTACAGAGATACACCTAGTGGGATTTTGAATAGCTAGAAGTGTAGTGAGATGTGAAATACTAGTATTGTCAATATCATGAATCACAGACATTTCTGCACTATTCATGTAGTGGGATTTGACCTTTAGACTCTCCTGTGCAGAGGCAATAATGCAATCAGCGAAGAATATGATTATGAATCTAATATATGTAACTTCATGCTAGCTGACAATTCAACCTCCTGCATCTGTTCCTTATTCAGAAGGGAAACAGAAACCCAGATCACTATATGTGTGAATTACAATGTTCTTTGAAAATTCAAAGACAATAGGAACCTGTGTTACCTAATCCTGCCTGGTGTATCACCATGGCAACACCCTGCCTCATCTTCTCTATACTCTCGCAACACAGACTAAAAACATGACACTGTAAAAAGTGGGAACTAGTTTGATTCTATTGGCCCCTGCCTGCCCTTGGGCCCTCAGGTCATGACCTGGTGGCGCCCCCCGTGGTGAGGTGGTGACATTGTAGGTAGGCTGCCAGAGAGCTGTTACTGTTATGGCTAATGGGATGGTCGGTAGAGAGCATGTGATCCTAGCAGTGATATATACCTGTAATGGCAAACTGCCAAAGGCCCTGTCATCCACAGGAGAAAAAAAGCAGCCACACTCAAGGTGGTTACATGGAAGGAGTGGGAGGGAACAGGTGTGGATTCTGTAGTGATCTATGCGACGTGCAATAGCCTTTGGCTTAACCCTAGTACACTAGACACTCATTCGTCCAAACAAGTGTTATACAACTTAAATTTAAGCCGTATGTGGTCTTTCAGTGGACAAAGATATCGATTTTGAGGCATTCATTAAAAATATGCCTTTTCTCGAGAAAACCAAAAACACAATCTGGACACCCATATATAAAACCTTAACCATTTAAAGGTGGAAAGATGCCCCAAAGTTCAGGTTCTCATGCCCCCACCACTGCACTGGGGCATGATGGCATGATGGCTATACCCTTGGGAGTGCATCACTCACACATAATGCATGGATACAGACCTCACGATTAGACCTACCAGGACTCTACATGCATGCATCATGCTAACAGATGGGCATAATGGATTAATGCAATGTGCACCACCTAAATGGTTAGGGCAGTGTCTGTGATCCTGCCGCAGGATATGTACTTGACAAACACCATTTCCAATTTCGTCTTTCTTCTCTGGATAGACCAAAGGGGTTTGAACAATGTGTCTGTTTTCAATTTCAATTTCGTGATTTACTTTTTAAAACAGAACAGAAGGTTGTCCGTAAGGTTGGTTGTAAGAAATGTAGATAGACCCTATCATCAAATTCATGCTATATTTTCTACAGAGCATTAGCCTAATTTGATCCCATCACAGAAAGAAGATAGGAATATCCTATCACCATCAATTATGAAGGTATTTACACCAGAAAATATGATTTGATCTTTGTTCAATCTCTGAACAGACGAGATTGCATAATTCCATTTCCATTTCCCTAAAATCACGGACTCCAAATATATGTCTTTCGATAAATCCCCACGCTAATCGCTTTGGTGATCTCACCCCCATGTGATAGATGTCTACGTTGAAGCTTTTATCTTTTTGTATGTGTCTTTTAATGCAAACTGGGTGGCCGCCTTGGCAGGCTGTGCCGTCCATATAGCCGGATGCGTTCATCACCTTGCCTCCTGTCTACAGATCCTTGGAAGCATTCATCACCTTGCCTCCGCAAGCAGATGCTTTTTCCCTTATTATCACCCAGACCGTTATCTGAGAGACGGCTTCACGCTTGGATACCTAAAATGTAGACAGACGAGGGTTCTCCTGTGGTTGAGGTATTGGTCGTAGAGCACTTATGCGACCTTAGATCTTATTGTCAAACATTGTGTAGAGTGATAATCGGCTTTCTCATACCTCACGGTATCGGACCACCAAAACATTCTGCACTATAATTTAATGTAACTCATGCACCCATAAAAGTGGAATTTCACCTTTCAAACACTCCAAATCACTAAAAATCATGAAGTGGCACATTTCCCCCTCTCTGGGTGCCAGATCCTGGAGCTTAATTCAAAACATCCTGGGATCACGACCCCAGCGATCTTAGGAATAAATCAGCCTTATCCTATTAAGCGATCTTAAGAGTTGACTGGGTTCACATATCCTAGCCAGCACTAAGATCGCATCGATCTTAGCCTCAGCCCTCCTACACTATTCCAAGAAGAACTGACTAGGCACAGGGGTAAGAGTCCTAAAATAAAGGAATAGCTGTGGAGTCACTCTTCTTCACAAGAGTGCTTATACCATCGTTCCCCGTCCCCATATGGGCTAACAAAAGAGCACAGGGTGCAGTTGACCCCCGTACAGTATTCAAGAGTTGTTCCCATGAATGTATGATTTATGCTTGCTTATTAGAAGCATTGTGCCCTCCCCCCAGGACAAAGAGAGAGAAGGGAAGAATTACCTTACAGTGCACTTCACGCATGAGTAGCCCTAAGAGCCCTCAAGGACACTCAGCAAATGTCCTCCCTCACCTCTTTATGTAAGCAGCAGGCTATTCACTCTTTTGATCAGGAGTGTTCCCTGTAAGTGCTCTTGTACTCAGGTGAAACTACTATGCATTTCTTTCACTAAGATCGCAGTGATCTTAGTGGTGGAAATGGAATAGTGAAGTGATCCCAGGACTAGCTATTCTGGACAGGCCTGCAACCACTGCATTACATAGGGTAGACCAGCCAGGTCTTATGATATGTGCCTACACTAAGATCGCTGGAGTTGGGATCCCAGGATGTTTTGAATTAAGCTCGAGACGTTGTTCACCAACCCAGTTTTTCTGTACGATCCCCATTTTGGCCTATTCTGCACACAATTAGTGATTATTTCCAACTTTTTTTTAAATAAATATTTTGGGATCCTAGACAAAGGAGCTGTCCCTTGTACTTCATATATTCTGAATCACAACAGGTTAAACATTTTATCTATGCTTTATTTAAAAGTTTGCAATGATTTTGAACTCTAAAATAGACCAATCACAGCCCTCCAAGTCCTAAATCCGTACATCTCGGTGTATTACCGGAAGTGACTTCATTATCAATAGTGGAACGATACCTCACACAACAGGGTGTATTTTGTGAAGTGATCTATGAGATGATATGACAGTTATGGAGGATAAAGAAGAGACAGCATTCTGAATACAACTCACATTCTGCTACCAGGTAACCTGCCTTATATCACAATGCATTGGGAACGGTGGCCACATTACTTTAAACATTAACTGATGATGATATTGTCTGTCCAGAAATTGGGCAAAATCATGGAGCCAGGGGATATATGGTAAAATGTGTAGTTGGTTGGGAGCAATGATCATTGTCAGGGGTTAGCAATGGAAAGATATGTGAAAGTTATACTTGACAGGCTGTTTCTATATATCCCTATGCCTCTGCGGGAACACATGCATATTGGGATGATATTTACTGAATAGCACGAGTTACAGTTAGATCCCCTACAACGTCAAAGGGTGGTTGTCTACACCTGGTTAGGTAGCTATACCATGAGTGGGATCTCCTAAATGTTGTACATGTATTAGATAGTACATTGTTGATTACCGTTCTGAGATATCCTTTTAGATTCTATGTATCCCATTTGTGAGTGAATTACATGATGTAGCATGTAGAATAGGACCTGGAGATAGAATTCGAATGTGTTTTAAATTTTCATGTAAGTGAAGCATGGTCGCCTTACCCAAAAGCCCGGGCCCAAAGGTCAATGGAGTACATTGGTTTGTTTGTCTGCAGAGACCCATATATAGTAATAATCAATAAATACATGTAGCTCAAGCTGTTGGCCCCTGAAAAGTAAATCTGGCCATGCCTCACCCACAATGCCTACTAGTAGCAAATTGTCCTTATGTTTGATTAGGCTAAGGGTCTATGTCCCATTCAAGGGCGAGAACTGTATCTAGATATGGGGTAGGAGATTAAAGCTATATATAGTGTAGGGTCTATCACTCTTGGAGCCACCATGTTGGTGCCCACTGCCTGACAGTAGGCTCAAAGCAGACAGGGGACTATGTAGGGGCAATACAACCCATATGGGCTCCAAGCAGACAGGGGACTACAGTGACTCACGCTTCTACACTTCTCTCCACAAACTCTGCATGGAGACTGGGCCAGCTAACGAGGTGAGATGACATTTACACATCTAGGAAATTGTGTCATATAAGTCGCTAGATGACAAAGTATATGACATCTATTCTCTCTCCCACCCCTCCTGCCCGTTCCTTCCTCCGCCCTATTAACTCCCCCCTGAGCTATAGTAACCCACACTTCTTTTCTGCAAAAAGAAAAGAAAGAAATGAATAGATAAAAGGGAAGCAAGAAAGCAAAAAAGATATTCATGCCCCCTACATAGTAGCATCCCCTCATTTCGTTTATGACCTCTTTAAGAGGGGTTAAATCCCCCTTTGAAATTTAACCACCTCCTGCTGATAATAGGGTCTAAGTAATGATTGCCTCAAGCTCATTAGATCCTTTCCTGGGAGGGGAATAATGGGACTATATACACGTGTGTATATTCATATAATTAACAACGGCGAGTGATACGCCTGTCCAGGACTATTTGTTGCACGCAACAATACAATGCTCTATTGGTAACCATGGCAAAGATACCCTGCACTATATAACAGCACGTTTTCAAGTAACTCACCAGTCGGGCTCAAGAACTCATACAGTGCACAACACCCCTATGCTGGGGATTGGCACAAAAGAATTAATTTAATTCTTCCATTTATTGTTAGTTTTAAGATTTTAGTCTAGGTGCTGACTGTAACCTAGTGTTCACTTTTTATTGACTGATATTGCTTTGAATAAAGCCAGTTTGTATATTCAGATCAATTCCACCAAACACATGTCTCTGTTCAATTATTTATTATCACAACTATATATTCCGGTAATTACCTAACAGGACTAACTAAAGTATATCAATCTACTGGTAGTAGTTAACCGGTTTTGTAGTCGCCCCTAGTTAACTTATAGTGATATTTGTTGCCCTTTTTTAATGTTACGTTAAATATCTCTAGGACTCCATATTCATGATCATATAGTTACATTATGTAGGCAATGTTTGCCCGCAGCTAACCATCGATCCTGTGACGTAGCAATACAAGGGCTAACTGTAATTTACCCTATGGATAGAAGCAATCGAGTAAATTGTGCGACGGATCTACAACTTCTTCCTCCTTTCAAACCATTTATGATAAAGACAACGAGATATCTATGTTGCCAGAGCTTTTCAAAATCAAAGTAGTACACGGTCTAAAATCACAGAAGGTGTGCAAATGGGAATTTTGGTGAAAGTCAGCCCCCTACACTTAGGATTTTGATTTTTCCCCAATTTTTTTTGGGTCATATTTTTGGGCTCAATGAGTTCTTGATGTTATATATGGGTTTTAGTGGATCAATATCAATATTCTGGGCTCCAGGGGGTTGAACATACCTAAAATTGACCCCTTTCAGCTTGGAAAATCAATAAAATCGACAAATTTCATCATTTTTTGTAGAATGAGGACTAGGTATGTGTCTGTCCACTTTTATTATGTAAAGTATAGAGTCTTGTGGTGAAATAGAAGCAAAAATTATGTTCCTGGTCGGATTTTTTCTATTATTCTGGAGCATTTTACTTTTTGTAAAGTGGTCTGTCCGGGCGATAATTTGGTCACTTGGCCTCCCCCCATTAAATAACTAAAAGTGAAATGGGTTCAATTATGCCTTAAAAGATTTGCTACATATTGGGGGTAAAGTATGTTGAAAACAAAATTTGATTTCCTCCATAAACTTCACTGTGACGGGGCAATAAGTGATTTTCCTTGAAAATCCCCCTTTTTCCTTGTCCGGGCGAAAAATCATGTTCCTTCCCCTCCTGTGTAGGATTAACACATTTAACTATCCTAACTAAGTCAGTTATTTACCCCCTACATATACCTAAGTGCCCAATATATAGGGCAATGGATTACTCTCCATCCTTTGCAGTAGCAGAGATGGGAAGTGCTATTTTGTCCGGGCGAAATCGTGTCCGGGCGAGTGACCATTGAATAACATGCCATGTTGAGGGGTTGATTTCCTACAGAAATTAAAATTTTATCTTAATGAAAATAACAGCTCTAGACCATTTAGACCTGTAGATTACAGAAATCACATTGTTATGTATGTCAGATGTGTCTTTTATATCATGAAATGAGTGTACTTATAATAAATGTTTGTAGAGATTCTTGGCATATGTCCGGGCGAATGACATTTGAGTAATAATTCATATCGAGGGCTTGATTTTCTACAGAAACAATTGTCATATTACCATGACAATCTGAGATCTAGACCATTTTGACCTGTAGATCATGAAAAGAACATGTTTCTTTATGTCAGATGTGACCTTATTATCGTAAAATGAGAATACTTTTAATGGTTTTTATCATGATTTTGCCTACATTTCTTGTCCTCACACAAAATTCAATATTCCTGCCCCTCCTCTGCACAATAGGGATATTCAAATATCCTAACTATGCCTGTTATTTACCCCCTACAAATACCTTAGTACTCAATGTATGGGACAATTGATTGCTGCTAAACCTTTGCAGTATCAGGGATGGGAAGTGCTTTTTTGTCCAGGTGAAATTGTGTCCGGGCGAGTGACCATTGAGTAACATGCCATGTTGAGGGTTTGATTTCCTACAGAAATAATCATTTTATCTCATTGAAGATCACAGATCTGGACCATCTTGAGCAGTAGATGATGGAATTCACATTGTTATCTGTGTCAGCTGATTCCTTGCTATCATAAAATGAGCCTACTTTTAATGGAATTTGATCACAATTCTGAACATAATGTCCAGGCGAGTGATGAACTACAAGGTATTTTGAACAGAAATTACAGATTTTTCGCCCATCAAAACTATATACCACCTGAAAGTACATGCAGTGGGCATTGTATTCCATATAATCAATAGTTCCTACCATAGTCTGTTCAGCTTTTATATAAAACAGAAAGAAATGAACATTTTAGAATCTGAGATTTACTTGAATTCCAGGCTAGGCCCTATAGGAAAATGACCTGAGGGAAAGGCAAAAAGCCTGTTACGTCTGACTACAATACTCCCAACCCAACTATTAGACCCAGTACTACAAGCAAAATCATAATAACAGTCGACCAGAAGCATATCATAGGTCATTTTGAATCAATAAAGGGAAAATACCCCGAATGGTCACTCGGGAGGACATCGTTTCCAGGTAGATAGGTCCTGGGCATTGCCATAGAAACGGTTTTCATATTTAACTCATAATATTTCATGTGCAGTTACCCCAAGACCTATACACTATCCACAAAAAATATTTTTGAGATACTACATAATTTTTTCTCAGACCTCTCAAAACTCCACCAAGGCCTATTTGCACACTTTCTATGATTTTTGACCACACCTTTCTGAAGCAGACTGAAGAATGGTATCTATACATTCACCCCAAAGCCTGCACTTCTCTCTAAGGAACCACTCCAAAAGTATTTCATGGCGGCAATACATAAAGGTACCATAGTGACAGCATAATGACGTTCCTTTATAGCAGAGATAAAGATAGGCAATCATCACCTTTTAACAGGCTGCTGAGCTTATCCCTGACATCCCTAGCCTGGGGGCATTCCCTCCCCCTGAATGCACTCAATGTGGTCCTTAACAGTGGTTACTGAACTAAGGTAACTGTAACTCTGTTCAATGCTTAACTAGTGATTGCCCCCCTGTATATACATAGAGTGACATCTTGTTCATTCTGAGACATGAACATGTTGCATCATTCAGACCACGTTTTTCAGACAACCACAATGGTATAACGATTTCCAAATTCATGATTTAAGGAACAATCTCTGAGTGATCCAATCTAAAAACGAACAACTCTGTATCGGGACAATTTTATTCTGTTTAGATCCAGATGAATTGTGTCAATGTTTTACTGCATTACTAAGCTACTAAAGGGCAGAAGTTAGTATTTTACAATTGCATAAGTAATGAAAATATTTTGATTCTATATCTTTGACCTTATAGTTTTGAGCTGCATCTAAATTACAGAGCCAGGTGATTCAAATGCCAAATGGCACTCTCAGGCACTGTCACCTCCTCTGTGAATCCATTGCCACTCTCAGGCACTGTCACCTCCTCTATGAATCCATTGCCACTCTCAGGCACTGTTACCTCCTCTGTGAATCCATTGCCACTCTCAGGCACTGCCACCTCCTCTATGAATCCATTGCCACTCTCAGGCACTGCCACCTCCTCTATGAATCCATTGCCACTCTCAAACACTGCCACCTCCTCTATGAATTCATTGCCACTCTCAGGCACTGTCACCTCCTCTGTGAATCCAGGTCTCACGTAGGGAATCCTCGGGTCACTGAGTGCATCCTTACTGACAGAAGACCTCCGCACAGAATACTACATGAGTTCTGGGTGGATAAAATAGTTAGGTAGTTAAGTAGAACTTTGTAAAAATTCATAACTGGTCCTGAGTAGGTACTAATTCATATGATATAAAATAAAACAAGATCATTGCAGCGATGCCCATTCATTTTTGCGCTTGTTTGGATTGGGTCTCAACTGAATTTATTCACTGCGAAAAAAAGCCAATTATGCAGGTGTGTGTACATTTATGGCCAGCATTCCAGATTTTTGTGACCAATGCACAGGGTATATCTCGTTAATCAAGGTTGCCCTTAAAGACGTGGGAATTTTTGCTCAATACCTCTGGGGCACACTACTTATGGCATACCATGCTACATTAAAATATAGTGAAAACGTATTTCCATGGCTGAGACCTCCATTGCCACTCTCAGGCACTGTCACCTCCTCTGTGAATCCATTGCAATTGGCAATGGTGCAACCCACAAAAGCTGTTTTGAAAAAAAGAATCTTCATCTGATAATATGTCATAGATAAAAGTTGGCCCCTTGACGAGCCATTCTATGTTTTTGTCTATCATGGTTTGAACATCTCTTGTAAAGAAATAAAACTATTGACAACTCACAATTAATGGACACACTCATGAACACCAAAATGTATGCCCAATATTTCACCTGAATGTAATGTGAGTTTTTCACGTCTAAATGATTAGTGGACCAAGAGGTGATGATAAGCATTCATTAAATAACCACTACCTGTTGGAACATGCAATGTCCAATCATGAAAGTAACATTAAGATGGGACCCTGAAGGATATACTAAATTTTAGGGGCTGGGGGTTATGTTTGCAGACGAGTTAACCGTGATTTAACCTTTCTCATGTTTCTGCTGTGGCCCCAGGTGTTAGAGGAGCCTGAGGACGTAGCAGGTCAACTGGACAAGTCTCATTCTCCAAACAGGCCTTTGAGTTGGTTATTGTCTATGCTGTACGTGCCCTGTGGGTAGGGCAGTTGTGGGTGGAGAGTGGTTGAGGAGGCACGGACGTGCAAACGGTGTGGGAGGTCGTGTCACGAACGCTCGCACTGCATCATGGGGACGGCTGACGGTGGCGACATGCTGGGGCGGCTGCATGAATCATAATGGTCATTAGAGGACGTGATGTCAGGGACAGGGCAGCTGTGACTATCGCGTATTATGATTGTTATACAGTTTGTCCTTGCTTCCTTAACCCTTTGATTCCTCAGATCCCTCATTACCTCGGACATTGGATCTACAACTCTCTCTCTGTTTTCTATTATATTTGGACTTAATTCCTCAGATAATTTGCTTCCTCAGACAATTTTCCTTCCATTTCCAAAATCTGAGGAAGCAAGGGCCGAAATGGCAGATATTGGTAGTCAACATAAGAAGGACATGATAACTTGAATTAGATGTGTCCCATTCTCCCTCTAGTAGGGATTTGGAAATGGATCAGGAAGAATCGTTGAAAGAAAAAGAAGAATTGTGAAATATTACACTTATAGATGTATTTCCTCGGGGCTTAACCCATATTCATATTTTAAGAGTCTCAAATTTGCATCATCAGTAATTGATGACATGAGCTTTTGCACTAGTTGCAGTGTAGTAGCATAGGGAACTGATAAAAGGAGACCATTATGGTGACGACGTCTTGAATACATACATAAGGTGTCCTCCCATCAACATCTTTGGTGTTTCTTATGTGAAAATTTAACATTTAAATAATCGTTGGCTGAAGTTTGCTCACTATTGCTTTTTAACCTTTCGAACATTAATTCTTCACCTCGAGGTATCTCCTCCTCTTAACCATAAGGAGTGCATTGTAAACCTGAGGAGGCACACAGTAACCAAAGAACACTTCAAGATTTTGTTTGTGTGATTCTTCCTTCCCTCTTTATTTCGCACAAGGTCTCCACACTCAGTGTAATCCTATCAGTAGAAATGTGAGATATAAATACATGTTTGTATTTCAAAGGGGGGAAAGGGCGATAGATGGTTGCCTGTATGAAGTAGGTACAAAATGTACATATACTGTTTCTAGAATATAGGGAGTAAATGACCTAAATAAGGCTGAAAACTCTTTGACCTTAAAGATATATTGATTTGTAATATTCTGTTCTTATAACCTATAGAGACATAACCTGTAATTATAGCCAGGATAAATGGTTGAGAAATTGTGGAATCCCTGACTCATAACCATACTATTATTTGTATATTGGTACCAATCTCTGTAAGTAATGACTGGTAGAATCGATTGATTTAAATGACAATGGAAATGTGTCTTCATCTGAAAGTGTTGAGTAGTGGGATATAGAGGAGGTGTTATGTGCCTGAAGCAAAGATCATACATGAACTGATGGAGTAAGATGAGTCCATTTTGATGCTGAGTATATGATTACATAGATCTACAAAGATTTGAATTTTCTTGTTCCATATAGTACTAATAAAGATTTATAGTGGGAATAAATCTGAAACGTGTTATCTGGGGCATATAATGAGAAAAGTAGTTCCTTGGGTTCAAGGAGATGGTATGGTAAACTGTATATATTTGATTCAGTTATCTAGTGGGCATGCACTGGTGCTTGAGACAAGATCCTGGTTGTCACAATATATGGGTTCAGGGTGAGTGGAGGGTATGGTTGGTGTATATGGATGTACAACCTGGAGTATAGGCACGAGTCTATGACTCCTCCAGGGCCTGTGATTGATGGGGTGGGGCACTGTGCAGTATGTATGAAGATGAAACCAGATAACTCTGGTCCAGGACCAGTGTATGGGCCCCTGTATAGACATCTATACATATCTGCAGGTTGTAAAGGGGAGGAACTGTTGGATTTATCATACCTTAGACGTTTGGGCATTCAGGACAGGGAGTCAGGTGTAGAAAGCGGGGATGGAATTGGGAAGAAGGTTTGCCCATTTAATTTCTAATATCATTATCAATTTCAAAGCAAAATAGGATACATTATCATAGAACAAAATCAACTCAGATAAATTGTCAGGCAGAGGGGCTGTCACTCAAAGGTTGCCTAGGAACTCTTCTGTTAGTATATGTGAGAATTTGGACCAGATCAAGACACATTGCAGCTCAGCACCCGCCCACATTGAACACCCAACACTTATTATAACTAAGGAGAACATGTACAATCTGACAAAAGAAAATGTTATTATAAAAGAAACATTGACCTTATTGACACCCCTGTCAGCGGACAAAAGCTTATGTGCAGCTCCTGAACTAACAGAGCCCATTGCTGACAGATGACCAGGTTGACTTAATAATTCTAACATTGCTGCATGCCAGCTATCCATGCAGCGTTTAACAACCAGCTGCTGGAAGGCCCGACGTAAGACCCCCCCCCCCCCCTCTCAAAAAGAAAGAGAAAGAAAAAGGGCCGTTTTATTATATAGCTGAATGGAAACAGTCATAGTCCGCCCACAGAGGTATTTAATTTTCTCTGTGAATGAAAAAAGGATTGCCTGTGTCAAAAACAGGTCGTCTGTGGTTATCCACGCACTGTGTCTGTGTGAAAGAACCTTTGTTCGTGGAAATAGATTACAACCACTTTTTAAATGGTGCAGTGTCTGTCATTTTTATTGGACAACGCACCAGAGGATGCTCGTTGTATATACTCATGGCTTCTGGACAGGATTGTCCTTTTTTTATACTTACTAACGACTTGGACCTGTGGGAGCATTTATGAAGTTTAGGGACGTACTGGGGCATTCATAAAGTTTACCAAGTTGTCATTGTGAGTTATGAGGATGTCTATTCACTCTGGGGCGGAAGAAACAGAGAATGGTTTGTATTAGGGTAGGTGCAGACTGGGGGCAGTTGATGCAGGTATTAGTACACTGTATACAGCAGAGCACTGTTGATATTGGACAGGGGTGGAGGTATTTGAGAGGTAAGGGACACACGTGACAAGTACGTCATCATTATGGAGGAACGCGCGGTGATTGATGGGAAATAACCTCGTTAGGATCCACAGTGTACAAGACGCTAGTGACGCCCCCTATACCCCTCAGCTCAGGACGGGTGTCTCTCAGTGATAATTTATCCATATACACCTTAACCTTGTAACCTAAGGGCCTTGACCAGCCGTCTCCAGTGACCAGTGACTGGGGTTTGATGACCTCAGGAGGCCATCCATCTCACATGCCTATGTCAACACCTTGACCACTCCCAAGGGGTGCTATCTCTACTTGTCTCCACACGCACGGCTGATTCGTTATAAAGTGTCCACCAGTGTGGGCAATATGGCCTAGGGCCACTTCTAGGAAGCCTACATGTTATGAGTTGGTTGAAAGGGGGTTCCCTGGTGTGGGGTTATTATAGGGTCGGTAGGACGTGTGAGAGAGTATGGGATCTAATTTTCTGCACCGGCTGCGATAAGGGATCGTAGGTGGAGTGAGGTGGGCGCCTGGAGCGGACGGATGTACAGTGGTAAGGGGCTCTCTAGTATAATCCACATCCCAGGGATGTATAGATAAATCTGTTATAGCCCAAGGGTACACTAGAAATACACTATAGCTGTATACTCCTAGGCTGCATCGTAAACTGATAGTTTGGTGTTCCCATAGGAAAAAAGGCAATACCAGGCTCTTGCAAAGCAGAAATGACCATCATCGTTCATCTTCATTTGTTTGTCAGTATTCAGCCAGAGTTGAGGGAGTACTATGGGAGAGAGCTAGTATTGAGCTGCCTTTATTTGGTGAATCAGTTCTTGAAATAAATTCCAGTAAGCACAATACATTTATTGCCATAGCTGTTGACTGTGTCTCTCATAAAATGCAGTTCTTTGAAAATAATGTCAAAATATAAATAGATTTTAATCCCACTTATCTCCTTATATATCTCTTTGAACTATTAATGGCTCATGTTATTGGAGAGGCTACTTAAAATTGGACAAATCCTTTACAGATTATCACCCCTGGCTATTCTAAGGTATGTCCTTCTGTGTGCACACTATTCATTTTAAGCTCCACTAATGCAACCTGGCTGTCTGAGTCACCTCATATAAAGTTCATACATACAATGCCTGCCAGAGCCCCTTGCAAGGTGACCTCTCGGTTCTCAATGCCATGTCATAGTCTACATATTCATAGAAAGAGAATATAAAATTGACCTTTTGATGAGGACATTAATCGAATGGAAATATACCTAGGCAAACTGTGTGTACTGATACACTGATAATAATAGGCCTTGAAATGTTAGTCAATACAGACTACATTTCTATAGTCAAGTGAATGTATCTCTCACGACTATACCTACTATAGTTACTGGTTACTAATGAAAGTTAGTCATATAGTCAACATATAGTCATGCCTTTAATCCATTGTAAAATTCCTTAGTCAGATGACTATCATGTTGATGCCTGGCATCAATTATTTAGTCAGGTTGACTGGTATGTATAGTCAGCACTGACTATACCTTCCTCAGATCCTAAAGTAGGTAACACACTCTATATATATATTGTGTGCACACAGACACTCACGCACATGCCATGCCTCTCATACACTAACCAGTCCAGTCTGTCTGCCTGTTTGTCTGTCTGTCTGTCTGTCTCTGTCTATCTATCTCCCTCCTCTGTCCCTTTTCTATTGCCCTGTAATCCTACCACTGCAGGTTTAAGACAGGGCAATGTAAACACAGCATCCACCAGAAAATAACTCTCCCATTTCTGCAATACCTGCTAATATCATGACAAACAGATGACTTCCCTATCTATTAATGAGCAGAGACAGATTAGTTAAGATGACGATAAAGCCTGATTATAATTGTCCTGATAAGGTATTGCCTCCTTGTTCAGGCATCCATAAATGTGTGCTGTTTTTCTTGTGCACAGAAACCAGTGACATCATCAGTCTGTGTGCTCATATAACTATTTCTGGGACTAAGAAGTGACTAAGGCATGTAGTCATCTGACCACAGGGTTCAAAATTTGCGGGTATAGTCACTTCTGACTATGGGTTTTATTATCAGTGTATAAATTGTTTCTGATAAAATCTAAGAGTCATTGATTGTCCTTTTTCATTTTGGCTTGGATTGACAGGTTATTCATCTTATATTCTTGAAACAAGAGAGAATCTTGAACGTGCTGTTTAGATGGTATTGCATAACTGTGGATAGATGCCTGGATGTGCTTCCTCTCATCTTTATGCTACATGTATATTACTTTCCTTGAACGACAGTTCTTGCTGTCTCCTCAATTACTTGCAAGTTGGATGAAGTTGTTTCTTTCAATTGACTGAATCACCCTGAGTTTCTTCCCGACTCTCATAGTAACTGATAGAAACATGCTTTCTTTTTGTGCACAGATAAGTGTCAGCAAGCACATAAAGTTTATACGCACAAATTAAGTGGAAATCGTTTTTAATCTGTTTCTGATGCAGCTCTCAGGAAAGGTAATCGCGACTTGTAGTCGGCACTTGATCACCACTGAATGATATCCTAATCAATTTTAGATGTGAATAAGAGATTTGAATGCCTCCCATTATTGCAGTACCTTTAGATTTATGTTCCCATTTCGTCTTTTATGTGGCATGTAGACAACCCTTTGAACCCTCATATCTGACAGGAAAGAAAGGCCAATGTCTGAGTACCACACACAACGTGTAGTGCGATAACAACAACTCCCACAGGACCCTGATAGCCTGTTAGGTATCACCCATACACACCCACACTTGTATGTATATGTGGATATGTGGCTTCCACTTCTAACTTCCTCCCACCTACATAGCTTATTTTTCCCTCCTGCCTGCACTCACTACCACTCCCCAACCCCTATCCCCCAACAACACCTCCCACTGCCTGTCTACAAGACAGTTGTATACATCTTGTGCTAGTACCCGAGGGGTGGAACCAAGGGTAAGCAGCATAGAGGAAACATAAGGACTCTCCCACCCACTGGGGCAACTGTAGCCATCTTTTGCTGACAGCATTTCTACGTCTTACTGATTACCAGTAAGTGGTCGTTGATGGTCAGGGTGTGGTTCTAGGGTGTAGAGTGGTGATTAGGTACTTTGAGGTTGAAGTGTAAAGGAGGTATAGGAGGCCAATGGGGAGGAACATGTGAAATCCTCCTTATCCATTTCAAAGATAGGCCTCAATAGTTCCTATAGCCCCATGAGCCCTTCCGGTGTGGGTGGGTAGGGAGGCTGGTAGAAATCTACATGTAAGCATAATCTCTTTTTTTTTTTCTTTTTTTTTTCATTCTCCAGACAAGTTACCCAGCTGCAAAGCAGTATATCTCGGCTAGAGTTATGATGCAAGCAGAGATAGAATACTGTGAAATATGTGCCTGTGCAATTTTTATGTCTTTACTCTGTATCCATCTAAATAATGACAATGATCATTATCTTGCAATGGGTTAACTTGTATCTCAGCATGTGTGTGCTCATCATATTATCAAGTTGATATAACACAGCTCTTTATTTATAACTGATTGTCTTGTTACATGCAACTAAAAAAGTGATTCATTCTATCAATGTTGCCTCCTGATATCCTAGTCCAAACAGAACATGTAGGTATGGTATGGGTCCTATCTCCGTAACCCAATCATGGATGTCTACCGCGGCTGAGAAATTTTCTGACAAATGCTTTCAGCCCTTTTTCCTCTTGATGTCTACCATGAGGATAGACCAGCTTAAAAACTATAGATGGAATACAGAAGCCTGCCAATCCCTAGCACGTACACCAATGACTACATCCTCTACCCTGGCTGTCAGTTAGAGTGATATATCCAGACAAGTGCAAGGCTTCTGGTTTTGGTATATACGACATGAACAATTGCCTTGATCCTACCAATGTGTGTAGGTGGTGTAAGTGAGTATTACCAGTACAGGGAATGGCCATCATACAACCAGTTTAATTTCATCAGTAGGAAATATACATTAATCTATATCAAGGTAATTGAATTACTAAAGGATCTGAGGCCCTGGCAGATGGCTATGTATTCCTATTACATGAAAAGTTTAAGCTAAAGATGAGGAAAACAGACAAAGGAAAGTTCAAACATTGATGGATTGAAGAAGGAAATGAATCAGCAAAGATGTGAGAAAGTGGGGGAAGGGACAGGGAATAGAAAAATGATCTCGAGAGAAAGGGGTAAAGGATAGAGTAATTGTAATGAAGAGCCGAATAGAAAAGGCAAAAAGAAAAGATTTTATTGAGCTGCGACGGCAGGAAGGGAAGGGAAGGGATAGAGACCGTGGATGCAGCAGAGGACAGGGATAACAAGTTAAACAACATATTAACATGTTGTTTTAGAACATGCCGTGGGTCCTATGAATTTTTTTCATTGGCAAAGAAGCTTTTTACCGATCCTGCACATGAACATGGAGTACAAAAAGTTCTGGACATTGAGGTATCAGCACTCTCACCTCTATGAGCAATCCGTGGTCGGAATTCAAAGCGCATATGTATGCAATTCTCTTACACACAGAAAATAATCCAAGTTAGTAAATACTAATCTAACTTAGACAAAATCACCCATTAGGCAAAATACCCAACATGTTAGTAACATCTTACTAATGTGTTAGTAGTATTAACTAACCTATTAAGGCAGGCTGACTTGACTTAGCCATGTCTAAAGGGTAGTAGTTTTGTCTGAGTGGTAGCAGTTTTGTCTAAGGGGTAGTAGATTTTTTTCACACCAGTTGGCAGTGTGGTTTGCATGAGGATTTTTATGGTAAGTGCATATCATGGAAAATCCTGTGAATGTCAGAATAATGGTGCTTTCAATGACTATAGACATAATAACGCCTCTACAATTCAACCTGGCATGTGATTTAACAGAATACACTTAATAAATATATATTTGTTATTGAAGGAGCAATGAAGAATAATGGAAACACCTTTTCTGTGGAAATTTAATTTACTCATATATCCACATCTTTGACATTATGATAAACCCAGAGCAACTAAGTTCACGGGTTGCAAAGAAAATGATGTGAGGTATTGAACTTGCTTCTCAAATGGAGAGGCTCTGTTCTGGATGTCTTAACCTATGTGGAGTTTACAATTACCATTTCAAAATTAAGAGAATTGCTATGTTGCTTGAAAGTCTATGTAGTTAGTGGAAAAGTCTCAGGCAAGTTAGGAGAAATCAGGCAAGTCGGGCATTTTGCCTAAGGGTTAGGCATAAACTCCCAAGAAAACTTCGGTGGTTTGGGGACGTGCAAACTCCCAACTTGGGTTAGCAAGTCCAACAAATGTTAGGCGAAAGGCCTAAGATATTCAGAATATTTTTTTGTGTGCAGAACCACCAAAGCCATAAATCATAACTTCTTGCATATATTCGCCCTTTCCCATATATAGACAAAACTATCATAAAGAATTATCAGTAGCATATATCATATCACTACATTGCCCTAAAGTATTCTGCTGGAATGATTATAGTCGTTGGACGGATAGAAGAAAGGATTGTGAATAAAGCAGTACAAGTTTCTTCAAACCTATTTTATTGAATACACATACCTGATGTTAAATACTCCTACACCCCATAGATGGGCGGCAGCATGGAGGGACCTTACTGAGACTAAGTGAAGGGGCTTGTCAATAGCACCCAGAATCGAGTATTTACTCTGGGGATTTGCTCAGGGAATCTTACGATATTGCTATTTATCATGAAATGGGAAATGTCAAACGGTCGTCATCCTTGATCCCCACCACTTCACCTCCCAACCAGCCACCCCAAACCACCCACATTCCCACTCATCTCACCATAAGTAAGTCTAGACCCTGCTGAGATATGATCTTTGGGTACCTGTAAGGTAACGGTGGGATAGAATGGGTTACGTTGTGTTTGGGGGGGGGTGATAAAAGCTTTGTTTGCTGGGCCCTTGGCACAATAATTACGTATTCTCTGCCCGTCCCTTCAAGTTTGACTCGGCCCCTCACGCTGACTGGCTGCTTACAGTACATGTCTTTCCATGCTGTAAATGCCACTTAACAGGACCATGGAGGTAGTCTGGGCCCCGAGGCTACCCTATAGGGTCTTCTGCCAATGTCTGAATGGGTATCTTGTGTGTGGTGTGCGCATCACATGGTGGGGGAGGGGAAGGGCTCTATCATCCCTGTAATATAGATGGATGATGCCACAGGGGTGGCTACCTTTAAAACATGGTTAAAGTCCGTTTTTCAGGAGGCGGCAGCTAATAGCACAATATATGTATATAGTAATGACAAGCACTCTCACACAGTGTCATTTAGATCCACATTTCATTGCTGTGCTTTTAACAATCATATGACAATTGACATATCAAAAGATGAAAGTCAGTTTTGTAAACCGCTTTTATTGATAATGATGTAATTCAGTTGTTCAGATTACAAGAAATCATATCCACTTCTGTGTTGAACTTGTAAGAAATCAGTGCTGATCGATAGTCTTTCAGAAATTATTTGTGGAAAATTAGGGGCCCCCGTCACAAAATAGTTACATCAGCTACATCTACACTTGTTTGGTGCGGCCGGTTTCAGTCCAAGAGATGGTTATAAGAATGTCTGGGATGATACAACAGATCTAATCATCTTCACAACCAGCAGGAAACACACTATGTACTCTCCTCAATTTCCATGTCATGCACTCACATTCTCATTCACCGTAGTAGTTACCTGGTTACAAGGCCTTGCGGATATACCATATAACCATAAGGACTCACAATGAGTCCTTATGACCCCAAGGGAGAACCAACAGAAAAGGGAGGGGCTTTGGTTTTGAAATGATTCTGTTCTTGTCAAAAACCTCCGGTGTCACAAAGCAGAGGCCTTATCAAGTTATTTAGTAGAAGTGAGCTGGTACAAGGTATAGGAGTGGGCTGGGTCAGTGTCAAGTGGCTCAGTCCCTGACACCAACTATCCCGTTTACAAAGCTTTTTTGTCTATGAGAGAGACCAGACTTCTGAATAGCCTTCTCCAGGGCTTCTGGGTAATTCTCCAGCTGATGGAAATGGGGAGTGGTTTGGTAATACAGCCTATGTATCTTGGACCTATTATCGGGTATAACACTAAGTAGTTCTGAATTTAATTCATTCAAAGAGGACTCTCTAGAGCATATCAATACAGAGTTACCCCAAGCAGTTGTCTGTATTGGACTACTATGTAAATCTAGGTGTCAAAGCTGCCTGTATGGCCTACAAATGCAATTGTGGCATGCCATTAAACCGACCGTGCAATGGAATGGCATGTGCACTCTAACGGAAGGACCACCTTTTAAAAACCAGTATGTTAAGAAAGAGATACATATACGCAAAGAGTCAAACTTAAAAGTCCTATAAAATGGATACAATATTACCTTTGAGATTTCAAAAGACCACCGCGGATTTATCATAGTTTCTTTAGATTTTATTTTTGGCTTTGTAACTTTTAGTGTAGAAAGGTGGCATTAATGTTTCCTTGTGCATTCACACGTTGCTTTCATGAGCAATAGGGCAATGCCAAAAAGGAACCCTTTGTCTGTAATAGAACTATTTTTCAAAATGTTCTGTAGTGTGATCGTGTTTAACATTGTACCTGCGAGTTGCCTCGAGACGTTTGCGCCCTAAAAATCACGGAAAACACGGCCCCTGGACCAGTTCAACCAGAAGACCTGCTGAGTTTTCAGGTGTTTCTGTTTATATGTTGATATATCACCGTGGAAACATGTTTATTTATTTCATTTAGTGCTCAGAAGGGTTCGAACGATGTAAGAAGAATTAAAGTACACGGTGAAAGCAAAGTTATAGTACAGGTTTTAGATCTAAAGCAATGAAGTAGATTGAACGGATTGATATCATCTACGAAAGCTGGAAAGCACAAATCTTATGATCTTAATTGTAAAGTTGAATTTCTCCTTGGAGAATCACTTTTCCTTGATTATACGTATGTACATGATTGTGAGTTATGTGTTATTCACATTGGATGTTGAAAATAATGATATGCTCAGTTCTAAATTCACTCCAGACGTATGTACGTGCGTATATGATCCTTCCTATAGATAAGCCAAACTATAAATGAGTAACATCAATTTTAGGAACCACTTATTACTAGGGGGCATGATGTATGTTTTCTCATACCAACTCCCAGTAATTTTCAATATACAAACACACACAACCCCCTTGATTTCATGTACGCATACAATTTCTATGCATTTGCTTAGACCCCAACCCCCATCTGTGTGGGCACAAAGGCCTATTTTATGGAAGCCCCCCCCCCCCCACTACCATTATAGCAAGAGTTTAGACGTAAGCAGTTGTAATGGTTTAGGTTTAGTTGTAGCTTCTTGAGAATTGACATCCAGGAGTGAGCTTTTTGGTCATCTGTTCAGCTTGACATCTCTCAAATACATACATGTATAGACTTAGATTTAATCAGGCCAATAGCTGCCTAAGTAAAGTGACCAACTCCGGACACTAGTCCACTTGGGCCTCCATGAAACCTATGGCCTATTCAAGGATCTTAGCTATATTAGTCTAATCTGTAGGGGCATTTATGTTGACACATGTTTAAAGGGAAACTATCAGGCCAATGCCGTCTATCCTAATCATAATTCTACTTACTGCGTCATGGCAACATCTCAAGCAGATCCATTCTAGATATGATAGATAATGTACATGTATATCGGTCAGTGACGCACATGACCAATCCAACCTGTCTTCCACCACCCATTACATCCTTTCCTCCATCCCATTCCAGATGCAGTGCCTGTATTGGTTATTTCCGTCATCTGGAAGTGCCACCGTGTGTCCCCAGGTCCCTATGTTTACCATCTATGTGTGGTTCATATCAACATGGAGCAGTCCCTTGTTATTATCAAACATGCTCTCGCTTCTCAGGCTAACCGATCAGCCTTATTCTCCAGCATCAGTTTACATGTACCTCCTCCATGGCCTCTCCCCCAGGTGACCGATATGTATGATATAGCTAAATGTTCGTGATGAGGTGCAGCGGCACTTCATTTTCGTTAGGACATTATTTTCATTAGGTACTGCCCTGCGACTAAGACCAATATCAAGGTATACCATCTGCCATCACTATCAATAAAATGAATAGGGGTTATATCTGTATTTGCCTTGGCTGCTTTCTGCATTCCCCTTACTGTATTGGCATGTCGTGTCCACATCCCTACCTAATCAGAAGATTTACAGAATTTACAGAAGCATCAGTTCTATTTTGAAACTATTGCGATTTACAGAAGCATCAGTTCTATTTTGAAACTATTGCGATTTATAGAAGCATTAATTCTATTTTGAAACTATTGCGATTTACAGAAGCATCCGTTCTATTTTGAAACTATTGCGATTTATAGAAGCATTAATTCTATTTCGAAACTATTACGATTTACAGAAGCATCAGTTCTAATTTGAAACTATTGCGATTTATAGAAGCACCAGTTCTATTTTGTTTTATTTCTAGATATCCACAACATAATGTGGTGGTCAGTCTGCGGAGGGCAGTCACAATTGCCTTTTCATCATAATGATATTCTAGCTGAACTTGCAAAGCATAATCTTAACCCCCACACCCTCCCCCATGTGAGCTATATATAGTTGTATAATGGCTCTGCCCAGTCCCTTAATAAGTAAAATATAATTTGCAATTCATATCATTGTTTGAAATCCATTGCCACTCGATTGCTATTTCTAGATATGCAAGATGTATTCATGTGAATTGATATGTCTGTCACATCTCTTGGATCCAGATGATATGACTTATTTCTGGATGGTATATCTCGTTCACATAGCCGTTGTAGTATATCAATGATAAGAGATGAGAGAGAGCTATAACATGAGGTGGGAGTCAGAAATGAGTCAGAGTTTGTGTGAAGGTCTAGGGTATATATCACTTACAGCTATGTATCCCATAGTATTCACCACTTCCACATCCTCACAGACTCACAGAACACCTATACGTCTATATGGGTGACCTCTGGCTCTCCAGGGGAAGAAGACCCTGGAAGAGAGGGAAGTATATATATTTTTCTTTCTGACAAACATTCTGGGTGGTAGGGCTTTTTCCACCTCTAGATGACAGAAGATGTGCGTGGGTCCTACCCACGATCTGTGCATGATCTTTGAAGTCGTATTTGTTTCACTTAATACCTACCATAAACGCCCGCATATAAGGCGCATCTTATATGGGGGTTTAGTTCTCATTGCATCCACAAGGGGGACTCCAAGACCTTTCTTTTGATATGTTACATGCCTCCTTAGCCATAACAGGATATATGGGGGCCCAGGGGTCTTTGAATTTTGAAAATTCATTCAGTAGAACCAAAGTTATGAATTTTTCATTTTTTTGAGAATTTTCAAAAACTCTAGGTGCGCCTTATACGCGGGCTGCGCCTTATACGCGAGAGATTACGGTACATCGTTTCCAGTCAATGAACCATCTTCTTTCCTGTTCGCCCCACCCTTCTCCTATGCCACAGCAACTCTTTATATTGACATACGGGAAATATGCATCGTAGGTGTCAATATTTGAGGTGGCGTTGCAAAGTGTTTGGTATGTAATTCGGTAGCACTGAGAATCAACCTTCCCTTTCTACCCGCAGCTGTGCTTTGGGGTTTGGGTTTACAACAGCTCTCCCAGCCCTGGAGAAGAAAGGAAACCCACTGGAGTGAGGGAAGGACACGGGAGAATTTCTCACCTCCTCTATGGAGAATTGGGTGAGTATTGGTGTCTCTTCACTATCTCCTGTGGTGAAACCACAGATCGGTTAGCTGCCCCAACACTAGAGTGTGCTCTTTTCAATTAGTCTAGTTGACAGGCATGTTACCTGACCTGCAGGTCACAGGTCAGGCACACAGCTCCCAGGTAAACGTGCCCACTGTCAAACAGTTGCATTACTCACCAGCTGGGTGCCTGGCATGTAAGGTAAAGGGAGGCATCCACCCACAGGAGGGGGTCTTAGAAATGTAGTTTATCTTTTGTTAATCTATATATATATATATATATATATATATACATACATACATATATATATAATATATATATATATATATATATTATATATATAGGGAGCAAGCAGTACATTTCTATATGGAGAGATGGGATGCAGTATCTAAATAGGAATAATGGTCATATCGTTGTATGTTTTAGATCTATCAGGTGGGACTACATGCCTGAAGTTAGTGATCCATGTCCCAGAGAACGAAGGTATGGGACTGGTGAATCACCAAAACTAATTGAATTTTGTCAAGGTACAAACACGGCATTGCAAAAGAAAGACAGGTGTTCTCTCCTAGCATTTAATTCATTGATGGCTATTTGAATTGGAAGTCAAGCATGCAGATGGAATCTAGAAGCTTGTCTGATCCTCCACTTTCATCGTAGCAGAGGTTGTCTGTTTTTAAAGTGTGTTTTATTTTCGATATACAATGGCCAGCGGCAGTCTTATTTGTATCATAGTATTCCCAAAGAATCGCAGTGGAACCCATTCCTGCCTATACCCGGGCCAGGAAATTCTGTACTCAAGGAACCGGTGCATCACCCATGCAGGTCATCCAACAATAGAAAGCTACCACCCCCCCCCCTCATCCCCACCCAAAACCTCATCCTACCCAGCTTCCAAAGTCTCTGGGTCCTCCAGCAGCCAACAGTGGGGGTCGCCTTAACCCTAATTGTTTACCCTCTCCGTCAAACACGAGCACTGCCTTCCTCCTGGGTGGACCCTGTGGTGTCCTCCAGGGCTTTCTAAACCATGGAGGCACAGGGATCCTTTTACCAGCCCCTACCCCTGTTGTATAGTCCCACTGTGCTACACCTGTGGCAGTGGTACAGGGGTGGTGTCTCAGTGGGGGACTTGTTGGATCATCCAGGGCTGGATCCTCCAGTCCTCCAGAGCCGATCCCTATGCTGTAGCCCTGGCTGGCCGCGTGCCATGAGGATTGTTTTGTTTACGCCCCGCCACCGCAGCAGATTTTAGAGGCTGAGAAGGGGGAGTGGAGGCGGCGACAATCAAGGTGGAGGTAGCAGTGGTGGCAGAGAAGCCCACCTGGAGCAGTGGCCAGGTGTATGGTGCATGTTCTGGTGTAGCCTTGTTCTAGGATACCGACCTGATGTTCTGCTGAACTGCCAATGGCTGTGGTCTGATTCAAAATATACACCCATCGCAGCTAATAGAGTTTCTATTTCTGTTTATAACATTCAGGATATATGATACTGATATCCATATGTTTTGTCTTGAAAGATCCACATGTCAAATTTAGGTTTTCCTATCATCATGATATAATATTAGATAATTGGGTGAGATCCTTGAATTATTGTCGCTTTCGTTTAGATAGCAAAAGTATCCAGCCTTTAGCCCCTCCAGTCTTTAACCTGGCTAAATGCACACACCTTTAACTATTGCTAATTTACTCTGATGTGAACGATTAGTGAGTCTACACAATAAATGTTGCACACACTACTTCATAACGCCCCCTTCTTCTTAACTCACCTATCGCTCTGGACGCCCTTTCCCTGATTCTGCACCTGGTCGTCCCCTCCGACATCCTCCACTATTGTCTATGCTTTATATCTTTTTTATGCCACACTACCCAGCATATGCCGTTTCCTAAGCTTAATATAGAGTGGATCAACAGATGTTTTATTGTCCCAATATTTGTGTTGGAAATGGGATAACTAATGGAGTGTAGTGCTGAAACATCAAAGTTAGATCTGAATATTAACTTGATTGACCAAGATCAGGCACGAAGCTTTCAATTAGTTTTATGTTCATGCAGTGGTTGTTATATCAGTATTATTAATTACATTTAGGAAATATATAATTCTTTCTGCAGCTAGGAGGCACGTGTTTATAATCATACATCATGAATCTTCATATTTTGAGTCTAAGCAAACTTTAGATGCACCTTCCCCCTCTCAGCATGGGTATGGGCTAAGTATTCATATCATCCATTCCCAGCAGTAGACAGAATTATTAACTATATCTTACTAGAAAGGTTTGGAGCTGGGTAAATTATAGCTCCCCTCCCGCTTCACCATGTTCTCCCATAGTATAATGAATATGGACAGTGTTTTTTTCCACCTCATCTTGAGAACAGCCAAGCAGAGATTCCTTACACCTTACATAGATAACTGTATGATCTTACACCTCACCATTAGTCTGAGCAGAGCATAGATATCCTCGCATCTCGCTCTGATTCTGGACAGAGCATAGATATCCTCATACATCATCATGAATCAGAACACAGCATAGATCCCACACCTCATCATGAGTCTGGACAGAGCATAGATATCGTCACACCTCATCATGAATCAGAACTGATTAACTTAGTATAGATTTCACACCTTATCAAGTGTCTGGACAAAGCATAGATATCCTCACACCTCATCATGAATCTGGACAGAGCATAGATATCCTCACACCTCATCATGAATCTGGACAGAGCATAGATATCCTCACACCTCATCATGAATCTGGACAGAGCATAGGTATCCCCACACCTTATCATGAATCTGGATAGAGCATGGATATTCTCATACTTCATCATGAATCAGAACACAGTATAGATCTCACACCTCACTATGAGTCTGGACAGAGCATAGGTATCCCTATACATCATCATGAGTCTGGACAAGGCATAGGTAACATCTACTGGTGATGCTATGTATAATGTATAGTTGGCTCATCGGACAGAGGCTCATCAATCTGTCAGAGTCCGACTGAGGGGCATCACGTCAGATTATAAACAGTGAGAAGAGTAGGACTTTGTATACAAGCTCTCTCTTCTCTCCTGGTTTAGAGACACACCATCCATAGTTCCTACATGCATCTGTTTTAAGTTAGAAGAATACCACTGCTGAACTCTGACCAGTAAGGTGCCACCTAGTTCGAATTCTGTGCCTGTGTTGGAGCTTCAAATTCACTTTGAATCAACATAAAGTGGCAAAAACACTGTTTTTATTGCCACAGACAAAGGGGAAAGGATTCACATGAAATGGTATGCATCCTGCTTTTTGTCATCAATTCAAATACGTTGTACTTTGTGTAATTTGATTAAAAAAGAAGGGGGTCATTTACTGCAACGGACTCTGTACTAAATTAGCCCACTAGTAATGACATAGTGAGTGTCTTACTGAAGTGTGTCCATCGGTGCCCATGAAAAGGAGACTTGATCTAGGAAGATTTAATGCGAGAGTGATAACTCTGACAGTGCAATTTCTCCTCTACACATCTTGAATTTTTATCGGAACCATATACTAAGACATTATACAATACGACAATGTATGACTTGCTTAATAACGCCTAGTGCCACATCACTTTCAACAATTCTGAAGCTAGATCTATGCCAACAACCTAAGTCGCATCAAAATACTTTAATCAAAGTGAATTACCTCACTACACACACACACAAAGAACCTAACAGTCTTAGTCAAAAGTTAGCTAAAATGCCTAACTTGCTAAGTCAAAGGCAATTTCAGAGATCTACTGCCATTTTCAAATGGTTCCTGGACTCAGTGGCAACATAAAGATGGAGTTTTGATACAAAAGAGTAGAACCAAAACAGCAATTTATTTATGTTTTAGCTCTGGGTGTGGCTTATGTGTGGGATTTCATTGCAATTCTTTTAATTCAATTGAAATGGTTATTTAAAACTCTGCAAATGATTTAAATACCCACAACAGAGCCTCGTAATTAAAGAAGCGTACCAGGGATATTCAATACCTTATGATATCACCATTTTCATTTACAATACCTGTGCTAAGTTGCTATGGGTTTGTAACAAGGTCACAGATCCAACAATGCGGATATATGAATATTATCTTGAATCTCTGGAGGATATAATATATAGATTATGTTTCTATCCTTCTTCCTTCAATGATTTACCAACTTGCTAGGTGTATATTCTTATCATGCCATGTCAAACTGAGAAATCTTTATTATGTCAATATATAAAAATCACCATTATTGATATCCATAGACCTGTCCATGCTGTAGACCTACCAAAAAAGTCCTCATGCAACCCCACTGCCACCTGGTGTGAAGTAAACTACTATCCCTTGGATAAAGTGACTAATTTTCTCTCTTGGCGAAGTTAGGAAGCTTGGCTGAATGGGTTAGTCAATGTTACTAACAGACATTGTCAGTTATATGTTGGTCATAATACACTCGCTATTAAAGTTTAATCAGGTGCTTTGTCCTGGTTAATTTGGATATACTACCTCAGACTTTTTTCTGTGTTATCTTGGTTACTAATTCTAGAGTACTTGTGGCTTTTTGCTACCACTTACCTTTTAAGTCAATCTAAAGATAATGCATACTTGACTATAATATATATATATATATATATATATATATATATATATATATATATATATATATATATATATATATATATATATATAATCTTGGTGGATTCTGATGATCCGTTTATGGCCATAGAGTATCTTCTTCATAATCTACAGGAAACGTATCCAATACTTGAAAGAGTTAGATCATTGCTGTTATCTAAGACCATCTTCATTACGTGATCAAGAACATTTAGCCAACCTTTTTCTAGAATGAAATGCAACGCTTTCCTAGGGCAGCCTTGATGAAAAGCCACTCCAGGGCAGACGCACCAGGGATAACCTAAATTAATCCACTCTACAGAATCCATTCCAGAGAAGTCCCATGAACTTAGGCTCCCTCTGTGCCGCCAATGGGCTAACGGCCCAGAACTTCAGCTCCCATAGAGCTGCCTTATACTTATAGTTATGGAATGTGTATAGGCTACGTTTAGTTATAGTATGGATATGTACCTGAATGCATGCTCTCAGTCTACTCCTGCCTAACACGGCGTCTCCTGTGTTTCGTGCAGGACGCTAAACTGGCTTTCTATGGTCCTTCCGTTTGACCACACTGCTATCCAATTGACATCGCCCTGACACTATTGAGTATGGAAAGAGACGTGTTCACAGAAACCCCACTGTTTATACTTTTCCGTGTTCCTTATCCTAATGTCGTTTGTAAACAGTGGTCTATAGGGTTCTACCACAGTAGGGGCAGGTGGCGTTGATCCACAATGGACCCAGTTAGCTTGTTTGAAGGCTAGAGAACCAACCTGTGCTCTTAAAGAAAATATCAGCCCCCTACATCACTAGAGTATGCCAAACAGTTATATTGGAGAATCCCATACAATCATCTTAACAGATAGACCAATTGCCTCTGCTGTGATGCTCTTTTGAATTGTTCTAAATGTTCTTTACCTTTGAGAGTGTATTCATATTTTTATACGGTACCATATATAATTATGACCTTATGTCTATGTCTGTGTCATATGAATTCATGTCTACCTGGAATTCCCTATCTATATCATCCATGTAACTAGGTGGCAATGGGTGCATTGAGCTATAGGCACCTACCCAATCAGCAATGGAGCATTGGGCCATGCCTGTCCATGCTTGGCCCAATATAAGCCAACATTGGTCCAATATAAGCCGACAATTGCCCAATGTATCCCTGCTACCTGGTTAGCTAGAAGAAAAAAATGGTTCTCATTCATATTGGATTATTTGTCTTTCTACTGCTAGACCCGGCCGTCCTTGGATGGCAAAAAAAGGTTTCCTACACTGCCAGCAAAACGGTAGATATGGGAGAAAAATGTCAAAGGAAAAATGCCAGACCTAGACCTATTAACTTTTGTCTGGTACATCATGGGAGAAAAATGATAAACAAACTGAAGTCTACAGCTACATGAGTATAGAGGGGGTAGAACAGGTAGAAACGCTGACATTGTACTACTCACCAGTGATGGGTTGATTTGGTGGAATAACTCCTGCACATAGTTCTCTGTTTTCTGGGGGAAGGCGCGGCCAGCCTGCCCCATGCTGACCAATGTAGTCAATAGCACGACCTTGAGGCACAACCCAGTCAACCCCTGCAAATAAAGCAGTGCCATGGCGGTGAAGATGCTGGAAGGAGATGGAGATGAACAATGCTTATTTACATCCAAAGGCCTATAACACCTAGAAGTAGCACCACAAGTTTAGCAGCAGTAGACAAAGTTCTCAAAGTGATCCTAGGAGAATGCAACCAGAGGTTCCCCCTTCAGAAAAAAATAAAGGCAATTGGGTTCTCCTTTCCCTCTGGATTTGCGTAAATTCCTATAGGGTATAGATCCAGTATGGTGATAGGAACTATAGGTTTGCCCCTGGAGAGGTGCTGTACACTCCTCCAGTAGGTAGGAGCAGATGGCCCACTGTGATAGCTGTCCCATGTGCTGAGGCAGCAGCTATGTACAGAGTATCCAACAGTCTGGTGGCGGCAGTGGTGGTGGTGGTGGGGCCTGAAGTGGTGCCTCTCCCTCTACCTCTCTTCACTATCCCTATACTTCCCAGGCTCTCACTCCCTCTCTAGGTGGTCATAAAATGATACGGCAAACCCGACTGAGCCCTCTCCACGTTTGATCCGCCCTGTCCCTGCCCACAGCGTATTATAGCCGTGCACACCTAGGTGTCGCACCAGTCGCCTCCGCCCTCCTCAAACCACTTGGACCAGAATCTTCACTCCCACTCACAGACCAGGGACATTTTTCAATAGATGCTACAACCGACTCCTCTCAAATTGTAGTGAGACCCTCTCAAATTGTAGTGAGACCCCATAGTGGTAACACATGTGACTGCTCTGCCAAACCATATAATGTATTGATTGCATAATGACCAATATGCAGTAGGCAATGCCTACGATCACGAAGCCTCGAAAATATATCAAATAGTGGCCGAGAAATGTTATCGTGGTCTCAATTACCCACGAAATAGATATAGGGACGTAGGTCGTAGTCAAGGATGTGCCTATGTAGAAAACTGCTAGCTAGCCTAGATCCAGAGCTTTACTATAAATATATAGTTCAACATTCAGAGCATTCATATGGCTAGGATTAACTGATGCTACAATCTCTGGCACGAAGATTATATTTTTCCATGTAAAATATGAATGTGAGTTATCTGACGTGCAGGGTAGACGGTATGGGAACGCTGCAAGAGTAGTACGTAGCACATTCATGGGATGGCTGGGATGCGGCAAGTGCCGGGAAGTGGTGAGGCTGTCTACTTGCATCATTCATAATCGCTCCTGAATGGAGTTCCCTTTCTTTTATTTTCAAGGTGTAAATGTATATGAGCAGTGTATCAAAAAAGTCATGAGGGGGTTGTTTGACCATAGAGACTAATACCCAGCTTAAATAATTTTCACACTTTCCCCCATATATAATATACATGTAACACAGGTAGATGTCCCCTCATTTACACCTGCATTTGCTCAATTGGTTCAATCGTCATTTAGTGTGCCCGATAAATCAAGAATGGATCGTTTCAAATTCCTGTCATTGTCACGCAACGGGTTATCTCTCGTTAATTTCTCATAAATCTTATGACCCCACCGTTAGCAACTGGCTATATGGGTTGAGGAAAGGGACATCTATGCCAGAATCCCCTGACCCCATCCCCCTCATATGTACAATCTTTAGAAATGTCCAGGGGCTGGATGAAAATCGTTGATATTGGGACTGGAGACTTTGATGGGTGTTTGGGGATTCAATGACTTTTTTGTATGTACTCCGTTGGCTGTTGTGCTACATTGCAAACTGAAATAAACTGGCACAGTTATAGTCATGCACATATGCAAATCTGAAGGCGACATTCCAATTGTCAACTGCATTAAGTATAGGTCTATCCTGTAGGTAGCTAGCACTTCAGCTGATGAGGTGGCATGTATGTATGGCGGGTGAGTAGAGGATGGGGGTCCAGTTCACCCCCTAGGGTCACCATGAATGCAGTCTGGGTTCACGCTGATTGTCCCCTATTGACCCGTCCTCATGCCTGGACGAGTACACCATACAGAACATTAGGACCCTGCTGGACAATGCAAACTAAGCCCTTAATGATTAGGGAAATAGCCCAAGCACCCAGTGGAGTCATGTCATTAGTCAGCTTTAATTCACAGTTTACTCAGAGAAGCAAGCTCCTACACTGATTCAATTAACAATGGTTGGATGCAAACCGTGGGAAACTAGTTACATGCACTGTTGGCTGCGTAGTGTTATTTCCAATATGTGAATAAACTTATCGCCGGTAAAACCTTTTCGTATAGATATCTTTCTGAGCAACTTTGTACTAGTGTAGGTCTCATCACGGAGGAATATCACGGGCATGGTTTCTTTCAGGGGTGTCTGGACTACGGGAGTGGGGGTTGGGGTAGCGACTCATGCCCCGGGGGCCAAATTAGCCTTTGGCATTTAAATTTTTAGATGTGGGAGAGGCCAGATTATCTTTTTGCCCACCTGAAATGGTGATGTAGATTTCGGAATTAAGCTATTATTATTTAGTTGTATAGAGTATTGACTATCTTTTGCAGGTTTGTTATATTTGGCTTAAAGAAGGACCAGTCCCCCCAAAAAAGAAGAAGAAGAAGAAGAAGAAGAAGAAGAAGAAGAAGAAGAAGAAGAAGAAGAAGAAGAAGAAGAAGAAGAAGAAGAAGAAGAAGAAGAAGAAGAAGAAGAAGAAGAAGAAGAAGAAGAAGAAGAAGAAGAAGAAGAAAAACAAAAAAAAAAACGTTGATATTATCAATTGCTGATATATGTATTTTGTGAATTATTTGCGAAAGACCGAGACAAAACATAGAGAGTTCTGTACATCTGATTGGGGGTGTAAGTTGATAAACAAGAAGTGAAATACTAGGCTTTTTCAGATCTTTGTTTGGTCAAGTAAGGACAACATTTGGTAGGCATGTGGGTTTGTGTTCTTTAGGTCATTGTGGTTTGTTTGGCGCCCACAGAGACAGAAGTTAAATAATGTATAAGTTGCATTTTTGTCTATCTACGATGCCCGAGCCTTTTCCCTACCCTAGGGGCATTGTCATTTAGATTTCTCCTTTCTGGTGTAGATTGTACCCTTTGCAGCTGTGAAGAATTGTGGATGATGCTCATGATTTAAAATATAGGCATAAATCAATCAGTCGTGCCAAACATGGTTTAGACCATAGTGCGACTGGTACTTGCAATGGCCTATCCAAGCATGACTTCACATCCCTTAATATCGTATGGTGGTCGTAGCTATAGCCCTCATTTCCCGGCGCTTCAATATCAAACTCGAAATCAGTTCATTCATTTCTTTTGTATTATTTCATAACATGGCAGCCAGCTTGACATATATCAGAAGCAAACAAAATGCTCTGGCAAATCTTATAGGGCCCTTCAAACCCCTCCAGGCGGGGGGGGGGGGATCTAAGCTGAGTTCTGAGTTGAAAAGTGTAGAAGATGATTGCACTAAACAAAACTCCAGTGTACTGCTGAAAGGTGGGTTTTTAACCTGAAAGGTAACTCCCCAAGTCTTCTCTCGACAAATATCATCCTTTATAACTCTACTCACGTCGGCGATATATGTGCTCCACTCTGCAGCTCTGAGGCTCCCCTCACAACCCCAAAACAGGAGTAGTGTTGAGCAGAGTGTGGTGGTCTGTGTGGACCATTTCTAAAAGAGGCTGCACTGGCAGATCGTGATCTGAGAGTAGGATCAGCAGGGGATCAGGGGGCTGTGTGAAGAGCTATGTGATCTCTACCTGTATGTTGTGGCATAAGAACGTCCCCCCTTCAGAAGACAGTAGTCTATATAGTTCAACTGCTGACAGATAGTGCACATGTACTTGTAGACCCTACATCTTCCATGCAAAAAGAAACATGGCATGACCATACGTGTGTACCTCTCAACACCTAGTAATATATACATGCTCTCTTTCACACTATCACAGGAAGGCATAAAGCTCTAGCGTCATACATTTCATCTTATATCACGCACTGACATTTCCCCTTTTATCACCCACTTTTGATGTTAACTTTTGCCCACTAGATCAACTTTTTCACACATTCGCCTAGGCACCTTTACCTATAGGTATATTGTTATTGAGACTGGAGGTTTCCTTAGATCTCTCCTTTATCTTAAACATGTTGGTATTACAGAGAACAAATCCCTACAGCAGGGAAAGACACTGGGGAAGGACATAGCCTCGCTGAATAATACCCATTTTTCTACTTGATATAAAAAAGAAGAAAAAAAGGTTGGTCCCTATGACTAGATATATCCCCTTCACAGGGGGCCCATAGACCGTGCATGTCGTCACGAGTGGGGCCTACTGTGTGGGTTTACAAAGGAAGTGGCCAGATGGCCGCGTCTACCCATTGTTTTACCAATGTTTTCTACATGGAATGGCCAGCTGACCCGTCAGTATTTATTGTGTACGCTCCCATAGCTACTCAGAATTAAACAACTTGCACATAAGGGTCTCGGACCCACTTCTGGTGCGATGTCTGCCTTTTCAGGCAACTTTTCATTGTCTTGAAAAATATAGGTTAGATTTGGGAGTGCCGCTTAGAGGTGAGGACAATATTACACTCAAGCTAAAGTATAGCTTACAGAAAAAAAAGGCCGCAAATTTAGCAAAGATTCAGGGTACCAATTGATAGGTAGGTCCCATTCGAAGTTGAAGAGGGGCAAATATGATAGAGAAAAAAGAAGACTGATTACTTTCACAGAAAATAATACTGGTAAGGCTTTAATATTCTACACTTCCCCATCGATATAGAGAACACTTTAGGAGAATCTGTGGTTTTCTCGCATTCAGCCTTGGGCTACTGCTGTGTGGTGTCCTCCCCCAACTTAATGAGCCAACAACTCCCCATAACGTCACACAATACGATAGACAGTTTCAATTTTATCAAGAACGACTTTCTATTCAAAATCTACACCCACCCCCGGCGGCGACCCGTAGGGCGTTAAGTGTAAACAAATGCTTAGTGAAATGAAAGAAAGTGTTTTGGGAAATTTATGGGACTGCTTGACCCCTTCTATAGAGATTATCTTTTTCTTTTTAGGTTCACACTCACTTAACCATCTAACAAAAACAGCTATTAGTTATACTTATCCCATTAATCTCCATAAACAGCCCCCTTTCCATTCCCAAATATCCTTTGGTGAAGATCTGCCAATTGCCAAGTGTTATCTAGGTTATCAAAGTACACTCAAGGTGTCATCAGGGAGAAGACAATTCTGATTTGCCCAGTACCTCTCAGCCCGAATTGTAAATAGGCAGTAGATACTTCCGTAGCACCTACACTAGAACCCCAATCAAGTCAATGGGTTTGTACTAACATCAAGTCCCAATGTAGTTCCCAACAATAAGCTTTCCACTGTAAAAGGGTAATACAACTCACTAATGCTATAACACTATATCGGTTGACGCCATAACACTCTAATAGATGTACACCTTAGTAGAACGATACATGGATATATATATATATATATATATATATATATATATATATATATATATATATATATATATATATATATATATATAGTCTTAATTCTAGTTGATTAATGTGTTATATTGTAGATGAAATATTGCAGTGTCTGTTTGATGCAAAGTGCCAGCTGTCAGGAGCTCTTCTACTTCATATATACGGAGATGATGGGATATGGAGGGCATTTCTTAACCTGCTACAAGTACATGTGTGCCGTTTGTACAACTAAGGAAACCGCCGCCAGTCGTATTTGTCATAAAGGTACGACTGAAAGACCTGTATCAGTGGAAGTTAATTCAAAACAGTGGCAAATTAGCACTGTTTTGAATTGACATTCTGGAATTTACAAGTTTCAAATTTCTTGTGCAGAATCAATCCAAGACTTGTCCCTGATGCCCTTGATATAGCCGTCAGTTTGATTAATGAATTGTCCCTTGAGTTGTACGTAAATTACTGGTACTATGTTTGTTCGTGTGTACTGTGATGGTGATCTTTAAAAATGGTTTCACTTGTATATTGCCATACCAAAAAAAATGGGTAGAATACCCTACAGAAACCTATCTTGTCTATAATTCTCATTGTACGACTTTCAGTTGCCCTCCAGCCTGCATTGCTCTGGTGAAAAGACCATGTAGCATGAAGAATCGTATACGAGGCTGTCTAGTAACATTCCTTCTAGATCTGCTGAGAACTTTTTCTCCTTGCTATACCATGCATCAATACACCTGCATACTCTGGGGCGGATGGAATACACTCTATAGTGCCCATCATCCACTAGGCTGAAGTTATATAGAGTCTGTATGTAGTGATTGATCGCATTGACCGAGACCTGGGCCTGTGGATGATGGCTATGAGAGGAAATATGAAGACACGGATATAATAGATGTTGAACATGGGAAGCATTACATTTCAGCAAAGTTCTTCTCATTTAATGTTTCAGATGTTTTTACAATAATTAGTCAATGCTTCTTCACTGTGCAATGTGTAAAACGACACTTTTCTTTATTCCTTGTAAATTTGAAAGTCAACCAGTTAGGTCTATACATCCTCAGTTCGCGAGAGAGTATATGGAATAAGAAAAAAGGCTTGTGGTCCCAAGTGCTATGTATTGCTAGTTAAGGGGATGATTTCACAACTCGTAAATCCATCAGCTGATTCTGCACTAATCGGCCATTTTTTGAATAACATATGTGGAATAACACATGTGGAAAAGTCGTGTAATTGGTCTTGGCCCAAACCATTTTATAACAACATTATGTATTTTCTCATATACCCAATAACTCATGACCAAAAATTTGCAGTGATCATTCCTCTAAGATAATGATCTGGAGGGTAATTTAAAACAGTCGCAAGTTAGCACTCTTTTGAATTACCCTCCAGGGCATCTTAAATCAAAGTGCATTTTGCTGTCCCAGAATAAATAATCTATAATTCCTGAAGTTGATAACAGTGATATTTCCTCCTTCCTCAAGGTGTCATCCATCTTAAATCTAAAATGGCTGTGAGAATATTCGAATGCCAATGTTCCGTTCTAATCCTTGGTATTGGAATAGTAGATTTACCCTTTTATAAAATTTATAAATAGTAGCAACTTGGTTCAATCTTCGCTTCACACTTGGTGAAAGAAAGTAATCAATTGAAATCATCAAGGTGCCATTGTCACGTCGTTAGGCGATACAGGTGGGATAGGTTTGCAATATGAGAAGCGGAGGTAAGCTTGTATTTTTATAGATTCATCTATTTATTGATTTTTATTCAATTTTCTATTCAAACCTTAGTTGTAGGTTTACAGAGTGTGTTAATTCAACGTGTTACTTCATCTGGGACAAGTTAGGTGTATATGACCTTGCGGACGTGACTTGTCTACACGAAGGGTCTAGTGTGGATATTTAAAGAGGAAATAACAGTGTATTTCTCTGTATATTCAGCTATTTAGCAATGGCGTTATTATCACCTAGGATGCTTTTCTTTTATTTCCTATATATCCTTTCAGTGTGTGTCCATCATGAAGTCAACACTACCTCTGCTCACTCTACGTGCCCCACAGGATATGTGAAAAAAAGTTAATATTGAGGAGACTAGAGGACTTATTTGATTGAGAACAAAACATTTTAAATTGTATCGTGGATATAATTCGAGTTAGGTTGGACGGCATACATTACTTCCCCACTACTCTAATATGGATTGCAAAGATTGTTACACACCGTGACACGATCCCCAGGCAACCCCTATACACGTTAAGTCTGAGAATGTGGAGTATGGCAAGTAGGCATAAGGGCGCAAGTGTTGGTCATACTACATGCAAAAGGCATTTTCACGTGCGTGTTTTTGATTTACGACCTGCTGTACCAAAGAAGAAATGTACCAAAACGTAGATAAAGACCAGACAAAAAATAGAGCCATGGGTATCTATGTAGCTATAGCATTGAGGGGGCGGCAGATTGGGTGGAGGTAGGCGGAGATAAGGGAAGGGGTGGCCACATTCTCGGTTTTGCCTTCATAGCTCTGCTACAGATCGGATGGTGTATTTTTCTCACCTCTGAAAGGCCCAAGTGTTGATAAGAATTTCCCCACATGCAAAATCGATTTCCTCTACATGTAGCCTGGCCCATGGAATCGTGGCTGGATGGTGGATTATTGGGTCGTGTGTTCTTGGGTTGTGCTCTACCCCACCTACCCCACCTACCCCCCCCCTCCCAAACCATCGCCCATCATCAGCAAACACTATAACCACCCCCAACCTTTGGAGAGTCACACAGTACATCTGGGCTAGCATCGACTATAGTCGACACCATGGCAGGCCTAGCATCGACTATAGTCGACGCCAGTTATATAGGATTAGTATAGGTATTGAAAATAGGCTCGTCCTCTAGGAACTATACTTTTTTCAGAGGTCGTCCCCATGGCCAGGGCAACAATTTTTGCTCTGTCCTTAAAGGACATTTCCATGCAAATCAGGTTGTGACATTTCCATGCAAATCAGGTTGTGATTATTTGAGTAGTTGAAATGGCAAAATATTAAAAGTCTGCATGAATGCTTGATGCTGCTACCAACATCAAATCCCTGCATATCATCAAATTCAATATTGGGCAAAAAAAAGATTTGTTTCCAGTTACCCGACTGACCCTAGCAAAACAGGGCTGATTTCTGGGGGATCCACTACCGCGTTTTTGTTGCAAATTGGACTCGTGCGTGTGTTCTCGCAGAAAACATTCCAGCAGTGGATCAGCTGCTGCGACAACATTCATGTGACGTCATGTTGCGGCATGCGAGAACTCTCGCAGAAATCAAAATAATTTGATATTTGTGACTGCTCTGCGAGACCACACGCACGGGTGCAACTCGCAAGAGATTAAGTGAGGCTCCACTACGCGAATTTTGCAGAGAATCGCAGCAATTCTCAGAAAATGGGAGACAAACATGGATTAAAGAGTAGTATTGTTACCATTACAAGATAGAATGTGTATGTTGGTGGGGGCTATTTGTTTATCTGGGGATGTGATTGTGTGCGATCTCAGGCATGCTTGTGTTTGTTTTTGTTTACTAAATCAAGCTGATGTTATGTAAACATTGCAGACTTTCACATTGGGGAGTCTCTGCAACTCAATATCAGACAGGTTTGATTTTTACAGTACAAGACCCTGCGATCTGTGTGACTGTTGTGTTGTTATTTATATTTTGCTGTGTTGATGTTTATATATTGAACTCCCACCCAATCACAGAGTCTATGAAGGTGCAGGGTAATTTTTTAAGTATGGCACATAGGGAAAGAGATCACCCATGAAATGACCCCTGAAATCTCATGTTTACAATTTTGAATCTCATGTTTACAATATAGGAATGTCAACACCCTATTCCTTAGGCACTATAGGGATAGCAGTTAGTGAGAATGTACCAAGAAATCGCATAGTGGAGCCTCCACTATTCACGGTAGTGGATCCCTAGCTCTAGGGCCTGTCTCCACTATCCGATGATCGCGACCGATGCACGCATCTGTCATGATATCCACCTTGAAAAGGTGAGACTCCACTACACGATTTTTGCTGAAAATCCGAGCTATTCTCACAAAAGCAGACACAAACACAGATTATAGAGTGGTATTTGTTATTATTTCAAGGTGTAAATAGAAGATTGAGAGAGTTTTTTGTTTATGTGGGGAAGGCTTTGTGTACAATCTCAGGCACATTTCTGTTGCCAAAAGATGTTTTTGTTTACTAAATCAAGTTGACCTAATGTAAATATTGCAGAGTTTCACACTGATGACTCTCTGCAACTCAATATCAGACAGGTTTGATTTTTACAGTACAAGACCCTTCGATCTGTGTGACTGCTGTGTTGTTATTTATATTTTGCTGTGTTTATGTTTATATATTGGACTCCCACCCAATCACAGAGTCTATGCAGGTACAGGTTAGTTGGTAAATATGGCAGACGAGAAGAGGGATCACCCATAAAATACTCCTGAAATCTCATGTTTACAATTGTAAATCTCATGTTTACAATATAGGAATGTCAACACCCTATACCTTAGGCATTATAGGGATAAAATTAGGTGAGAATGTACCAAAAAATCGCGTAGTGGAGCCTCACCTATCGACTGACATGTTTGATCTTTTCAGACGATTTGGTACTGATCTGGGTAACGAGAGGTCTACTGTAGAGGTCCCCCACCCCCACTCACATACGGTACCGATGGGCGTTGTGGATAATTGTCGCCTAGTGGAGAAAGGCCCTTACATGTACACCCAGGAGGGTCTTGCCAAAAAGGAAACGAGAACCAAAAAATAAAACGTGCACGTTTCTGTATTGCCAAATAAATTTTCCTAAACTCGTTTTGATAAAACATGCAGGTTTCTTGCAACTGAAAGAGTGTTTTTCCCATACATTCTCATGTTAAATCATGTGTCAATACTATGAAAACGAGTCGGGCCATGCACGTTTCTATCAGTGCTGTCTCAAATGAATTTAACAGGCTCTTCCTCGTCAAACGAGGCTGCAGTGGCGATCGACGTGCAGTGGCGATCCAGACACGTAACGCCACTGCTGCAGTGGCGATCGGCGGTTCAACGTTAAGTCTATGACAAGAAGTTATTTGCATAAAATAGAATAAAAAAAATTCCCTACAGGCCTTGGTCGGGGATGGGGGGGGGTAAACCAATTTAAACCTTCATGCTGGTGGGTGGGGGTGGGGGGTCAAATCTAAATGTGAGCAATTCAAATACCCATCAATGTGTCATTCTATAATGCATATCCGATGGGGTTTTTTTGGGAGGGGGGGAGGCATTTTGAAAAATCAGTTCTTAGTTGGGATGGGGAGGTTGCGATAATTTTTGTTGATCTGTCGATCCACCAAAATCCATCAAGCCCCGACAGCTGAATAAATGACTCGGCCCTTAGTATATTCAAATTCGCCTCGAAATTCTGTTTCTGTTGATATATAACGTGTCTATATTGGACAGGAGGAAGACTCCTTTGACGTTAAGAAGAGGAAAGCTCCCCCCCCCTCCCAAAAAAAAAAAGAAAAATAAAAGAAAATCCGACCTACCGACCCTAGCCTTTCAGTCCATGCAACTGAAAACACACCTTTTTTTGGCCTTATAGGTCGAATCCCACTTGGCGAAAAATGCCTCAAATATTTCTGCGATTTTGCATCTGTTGCGATTTTGGGATCTCCCCCAAATTTGCAAGGGAGATAACTACAGCAGGGTACATAGAACACAAGGGCACTGTTATGTTTTATTGTAAAGCATATGCAATATATTGCCCTGGTTAATGGGTATATCTGTGTCTGACATGTTTGATATTCTAAAATCGCAAGGATATAAAACCTTAGCAGAGTCTGCCTTGGGACTTTGATATTACACAAATTAACAGCACTCCTTGCGATTTAGGGCACCAGGATGCCTATAAAACGGAGCTGACAAAATCACAGAGATATTTGAGGCATTTTTCGCCATGTGGGATTCAACCTTAAATGAAATGTAGTGCAACACATCCAAAGAAGGTAAAATTCCCTTTACTCAATATTAATCATAGGTTTACCCTCCTTCTTATCTTTCCTCGTTCCTCTCCTCCCCTCCCCCAACTTTGCTCAGTCACCCCCACGTCCCATGTGGTCTCTACAAACCGGCTTCAGTGTTGAAGATCGTGACATGAATGAAGGCCAGTATCCTAAATACCTTACTCAACAAGACGTAGTATCATTGGACGTGGAGAGTCTGCAAAGATGGGCGGAGGTGGCACAACCTAAACGTCATTATGACCTCTGCGTTCATCAGGAATAGACCATTTAGGAGTCGACATCCATAACTGTGGCCGCAATACCAGACGTCCGAAGCGTGAGACGATGAACATGATAACAAATAATATATTGTGAGATGGACCCTAGCTTGAAAATAAAAATGATGGACAAATCATTATTGCTCTTTATTATGATACAATGTGACCCAACACTACCAAGATGCATTTTCAGCAATACTATACATATACTGCATCAAACATGTCAGAAAATCAACGACTCGATGTGACTATCCCTCTTTACTTTCAGATGAATTTCCTAAAGTTGGCCTTTTGGCTTCCCTTTAGATTTGAACTTACTTACACACCAACACCATTAGGGGTTGTGGTTATCCATACGTATACATTAGTTGAAACCATTGTGAAATGATTGAGATCAAAATGTGTAGAAAGCAAAAGCTATTGGAAATTGAAACGTGGAAAATAGAACCGTATAGAGAGCGGCGTTTTCGGATTGAAATATCGTATTTTGATCGACACAAGGTCATGAGAGATAATAGAGATACCAGAAAAGATAAAAATTGACTACATATATGTTCAAGGAGCACTGTGCACCGTGCGGTCTGAAGAGGACTCTTTCCCCAGCAAATTGTCGTGATTCCTCGTCAACCTGTGTGAAGTGGCTCACACATGTCGCCAGATGGAACACGACGTCGCTATAGCACAAGATCACCAGGAATAGCAATGGTGGTGATCACATGGCCTCACCTCAGATGGCGAGGATGGTGATCACTCAGACTCAACAGGGATAGGGATGCAGGTGATCACTCACCTTGCTAGATGAAACACGCACCTCGTCATAGTGCATGTTCACCAGGGATGGCGAGGATCGTGATCACTCATCCTCACCAGGGATGGCGACATGAGTGATCACTCATCCTCACCAGGGATGGCGACATGAGTGATCACTCACTTCGCTAGATGAGACGCACACCACGTCATAACGCACATTCACCACAGATGGCAAGGATTGTGATCACTCACACTCACGGGGGATGGTCACTAAGGTGATCATTCATCTCGCTAGATGAAATGCACACCATGCCATAATGCACGTTCACCATGGTTGGCAAGGATCATGATGACTCACACTCACCAGGGATGGCAAGGCGGTTGATCACTCACCTCGCTAGATGAAATGCGCACCACGTCATAGCGCAGGTTCACCATGGATGGCGAGAGTGGTGATCACTCAGACTCACCAGTGATGGCGATGCTGGTGATCACTCATCTTGTTAGATGAAAAACTCATGATCATCAACATTGGTAATCATGCAGCCTCACATCTGCCAGATCAATGTATGTTTTGCCAGAGAAGGTATTGCCCTATATATCTTCCCTCTAACCACAGACAAGGTGTTCATGTAGATACTTCCTTATGTATTTTTTCCTGTAACCAGAGAAAAGGTGTTTATGGATAGTTGCTTTTATTTTAGAGATACCTCTATCTAAATTCAATTGATATTTTCTCTATATAATCTTGTTTGATTCAACCCTGAAGTATTACATGGAAATCAGTGTGCAACAAAGCACATTTGATAAGTATGGGACTTATACTTCATGCCCACACTTCCTAGATAGGCTACATGTTGAACAGTGGTGCTGTCTCAACAACTTTGGCAATGGTGGTGATAAGTTGCCATTCTGAGTGAGAGTGAATGACAGATGATGCAATCCTCAGAGAGCATTGACTTGGAGTGACACAAATTCACGCATTGAGTGAGACAAAGGCTGGCAATGGTGGTGATAAGTTGTCATTCTGAGTGAGAGTAAGTGACAGATGATGCAATGCTCAGAGAGCATTGACATGGAGTGACACAAGTTCACGCATTAAGTGAGACCAATGTTGGCAATGGTAGTGATAAGTCGCCATTTTGTGTGAGAGTTGATGCCAGTGGCATGGGAGTGGTACATAATCACACAGTGAGTCAGATCCATGTTGGCGATGCTTGTGATAAGCTGCCATTTTGAGTGAGAGTTGACAGGCACTGGCACATATTGACGGAGTGAGTGAGATCCATGTTGGCGATGGTGGTGATAAGCTGCCATTCTGAGTGAGAGCTGACCGGGAGTGGTACATAATCACACAGTGAGTCAGATCCATGTTGGCGATGCTTGTGATAAGCCGCCATTCTGAGTGAGAGTTGACAGGCAGTGGCACATACTCACGCAGTGAGTTAGATCCATGTTGGCAATGGTGGTGATAAGTCACCATGCTTTGTGAGGGATGACAAGGGGTGGCACATACTCACGCAGTGAGTGAGATTATGTTGGTGACTGTTGTGATAAATTGCCATGCCATGTGAGACTGACACACAGTGGCGAAAGATGACGCAGTGAGTTATCACTCAAAAAGGAGTCACCATTGATGACCAATCATGGCGACAGATAACGACAATTTGCTGGGTCGATATCGACGATACTATCCAGGAAGAGCAAAAAACATAAGAGTAGCAATATTCTGATAACAAGATATGAAGGCCAAGAAAAAGTCCTCTATATTCAGATAGAAGAGCGTATACCAAAACAGTCAATATACAGACGTCTATATGGCAGTCTAGTGGCTTTGTGGTAATGAGATTTGCTGGTGAACTGATACACTCGTGTTCCCTGTCCCTAAGGTATATATTCCGACTCAGTCAGCCACAAGTATAAAAACACAAAGCTTGGTGTGTATTTTATGATCAAATCGGACTCAATCACACCATTCATCTTGTTCTGTATTGACTTCATCTTCTACGACTACCAATGCCAGGACTGGCAGCCCAATGGTGCTTTCTGATGATATATATATATATATATATATATATATATATATATATATATATATATATATATATATATATATATATATATAGGATTGGTATTGGGCTGAAATTCAAGTAAAAATTCTTCCTAAGCAGCATTCATTTGAATGCTGCCCATCTATCACCTCTCACATCGCAGGAATGGGAACTTAGCCGTCTGCAAGATACAGTAAAATATTGTCAAGTATCATAGGCATAGGTCTCCAAGTATAACATCACTGCATTGGGATTGGACCAATATAACCCAATGGAATGGCCCAATGTTGGGATTATCATGGAAAAAGCCTGGCTTGATCACTGGCGCATGCTTGAGATTGTGACATTGACTTAAATGTTGACACAATTTTGGGCCATCATTTTGAAGTTCGAACATAGGTCCTTGCATGGAAATCAGATACCAATTAATATTTTATTGTAGATGTTGGCCCAATGTCTAATTTTCAAACATTCAGCCAATACAGCAATTGACAATAAAGGCTCAATATCATTTTCTTGATAAACATTCAGGTTATCATGTGTATATTTTATACAATATAGAGTGCTTCTCGTAAACATTTTTGTAGTAGTTGGGCACCTTGGCAGGTTATCTCAATCCTAGTCCCAAAAGGGTAAGAAATGATACAAACTGCCATGCTAGGATTGAGAACTTAATCATATTTCATTACCACTAATGAGATGTTTCCTACTCTATATAATAGTGATACACTCTTGGCTAATCCATGTGAAAAGTTAGTGGATGGGGGTCACGTTTGTCATCAATGAAGTTATTCTGACTTTATAACCCAGTATAGCGAACAATGTATTGCTTTTGTAACCCACTGATAAGACAATGTATGAGTCTGCCTATCAAAAGCCCTCAAAATAACATTGAACCCCTTGGTGAAGATGATATAGTAAATATTGGTGTCGGCATTCAAGCCTGGAGGTTGATTCAAAACAGTGGTAAATTAGCACAGTATTATGGTTGATATGTTGGTCCAATGCTACATTTCCTATATCAATTTCCCAAGGGTGAGACAACATCAGACTTTGTATAGTGCACAAATGTCTACCCTTCCATGTTGAGCCAAGGTCATGATCATGACTGCAATGGTGCACGAATGATAGCAAGCATTGGCCTAATCTATCTTTGCTACCTGGGTCAGATCCATTGGCTCCAATATTTCAGTCTGAATTGATTTAATTTTATTTGTTAAATTGATTAGCTTTGTTTTAGAAGAACAATGTAAATATACTGCTGTTACTCAAATTCCTTCTCTGGTATATGGAATCTGGTATATGGAATCTGTCAGTTGTCTATAGGCTTACCGATAAAGGTCACTGCTCATGGCTTCTCCCCACTAAATGGAACATGAAAGGAGATAGTTAGGACAACAACAAACAGGGGCACTGGTACTACAGCCAATATCAAACAGAAGCTATGGAGCTATTAAACACCAGGAGGCCATTTCTTAAAACACTACGACTGCTGCCCTTTAAATTGTAGTGAGAACCTAATAAATTGCCCATAACAGTACCATGCACTAGTAGTCCCTAATGTCTGAACGAGTACGACTGCCCTTCTAAACCTTATGCAATTACTACTGCATAGCTGCTAATCATAGTGAGCAGTCGTAGGGCAGTTCCTATGGTAGCCTGGCTTATTCTTGGCATTTTTAAGTCGTAGTGGCCGTGTGTAGTCGTAGTACATTGAGAAATGGCCTCCAGAAGAGGCCCTGCTGAATGACACTTAATTTGTGTTTTTGGTTTGGCATAGTTTGCAAGCTTGCACTATGCAAACAGGGTAAAGGATTAGCTATCTAAAGCTGACCCTAAGTCAGCAGAGGGTAGCACTAGGGTTGGCAAGGGCCTGGTTGCCCTCCAAGAAGGGTATTTATATAATTAGAGTGGTGATGATGGGAAGGTGGCTTGAACAAGAATGTGCCATCCCTATACGTGTGTCCCATTGTGCACTAAGCCTAAGTATAATGCCCTATATGGTCAATGTATTCTGTGACCCCAAGAATCAAAACGTCCTCAATTCTGCCAACTAATCCATATTTCTACTGGAGGATCTTTAAGCATGTGGTATTTATCTAGACCTTGTTTATTCGTAAAATCTGAGTATCCATTCTTAAACAATTTCGTTCTACCCACACTATTACTGTCCTCGTGTTTGTAAATCGATGATGAAGTCGGCTATGTTCTACGCAATGTTTTACATATAGGACACAAATAAGATAATTGCATTGTCAGTAAGAATAGAGGTCGTTGCTAGATTTACTACTATTCTTTTTTTGTATCTGTATCTATAGAACCTTAAAATGGTATAATTTAGTATAAGGCTCGAATCTTGACTACACCCCTTTTAGACTTTTTATCAGCTTGATCATACTTGAATGCTGTGGGATGATTGACCAAACAAATTCAGATCATAAACCAATAAAAATATATCAATTCATGCAACCTCCAGGTGTATATGACAGGGAAAAACATTCTTGATAATTGACTGGCCCTGTCCCAGTCAAGGGTCACTATGATTTCTTTATTTTCCCCTGACCAAATCATCAGTACGAGGGAACTCTAAACAAGAGGACATTTCACATAAATCACTTACATAATCTCCTTATATTACAAATTGGATATGTTCTGTTTCTTGTTTGGTAATGTGTAAAAAGAAATGCAAATATGTAAATATGTCCCTGAACTTTGACTTGTTTGCTTCGCTTCAGTACACCTAGGGTACCCGCCACATTGTGTGCATCACCTCACCCTGTATGCCTACCTTGTGACAAATACCAGTACAAGATATACAACTTCTGTAAAACTGACAACTGTCGACAGTTTCCACCTTGGTGATGACTGCAACAAGATACAATGGCAACGTGTGGTGAAAGTGAGAGTATGGCCCTGATTCCTTGTTCTTTGCTGCCTAAAGGCTTGAATCCAGCAACAGTTTTTGAATGACGGATGTTTATCATTCCTTACTTTTTTGGTCGTTTACTCATTTTATATTGATGGATATAGGTGTCCGTCTGCCAAAAAGTTGGTAATTGATTTAGCCCAGGAGCTTAGTTCAAAACATCCTGGGATCACGACCCCAGTGATCTTAGGAATAAATCAGCCTTATCCTATTAAGCGATCTTAAGAGTTGACTGGGTTCACATATCCTAGCCAGCACTAAGATCGCATTGATCTTAGCCTCAGCCCTCCTACACTATTCCAAGAAGAACTGACTAGGCACAGGGGTAAGAGTCCCAAAATAAAGGAATAGCTGTGGAGACACTCTTCTTCACAAGAGTGCTTATACCATCGTTCCCAGTCCCCATATGGGCTAACAAAAGAGCATAGGGTGCAGTTGACCCCTGTACAGTATTCAAGAGTTGTTCCCATGAATGTATGATTTATGCTTGCCTATTAGAAGCATTGTGCCCTCCCCCCAGGACAAAGAGAGAGAAGGGAAGAATTACCTTACAGTGCACTTAACACATGAGTAGCCCTAGGAGCCCTCAAGGACACTCAGCAAACGTCCTCCCTCCCCTCTTTATGTATGCAGCAGGCTATTCACTCTTTCGACCAGGAGTGTTCCCTGTAAGTGCTCTTGTACTCAGGTGAAACCACTATGCATTTCTTTCACTAAGATCACAGTGATCTTAGTGGTGGAAATGGAATAGTGAAGTGATCCCAGGACTAGCTATTCTGGACAGGCCTGCAACCACTGCATTACATAGGGTAGACCAACCAGGTCTTATGATATGTGCCTACACTAAGATCGCTGGGGTTGGGATCCCAGGATGTTTTGAATTAAGCTCCAGAAGGTGTGTGCATCTGTAAGTGTCTTAATCCCAATACAGTATACACTGTAATGCTATATCATAATTATCACCGATCCTATATTTGATTTGGTATTTTGGGACTGTGTAAAAATACTTATAATTAGCCCAAATATCGTGTGAGAGGGAACTCTTGAAAATAATATTATACGCTAGCTACCATTAACAGTCATTTATATTCTATAAGCTCCAACATAACTTAGCAATGTAACTCCACAAAACACTCAGGCTTCATTGGGTTAAAATGCCTGCATCAGTAGATCAGTTATCAGTATACTTCTGATACTAGCTCATCTCCTTGACCTTTTAGTACCCTAAACGGATCCACTGTTAGGGTAGCTAATCAGTTGTCTGTATACTAATCTACTTGATCGGATCAGATGCTGTTTCCAAAACAGTATAACGACCCTGTGGAGACAGAGTAGTCAATATGGTGTAACTGGGTGTTTATTCACACTGTAAACCATTTGGGTGCTGATCCTATTACCAACCCACAGGGTTGATGGTTGCGGTGAACATTAATGATACAGATACTGTAAAGATTATTGGTCTACATTTCAAAGACGTTGTACACGCTTTGCTTAAATACAGTGACATACATTATTAGAACGTTATTTAGAACGTCAAAAGCATTTTGGGTGAACAGTTTTTGAGTGAACAGCTACTGACGTCTAAATTTTGCAGAAGTCCCAAATAGTGTGTGTGTGTGTGTTTTTTTTGCTAGGAACTGGGGACTTGGACTAGGAAAACGTGGTTTTTTCCCCCTTAAACTACCCATTAGGCTTAGCTGCACCTGAAACTGAGTTTTTTTTCCGCAAGTGGATTGACCTTGATGGGTATAGAAGCTACCAGCCACCTAGCTTATTTATCAGGCCTCCTGGGGGGGGGGCAACTGGTGCCCATCTGATATCTCTTATCAAAATAAGTTCCTGATAAGAAGCTCCAACAATGGCCGCGCCCATTAGACAATCCGCTACCTTTTTATATACAATTATAGTATAGACAAGACCCGAGGATTTGGCGAGCTCCCTTACTAACCCCTCAGTATTACCGTAAATCCTTATGTATAAGACGCGGCTTTTACACAGCGATTACATCATCTGCATTCTATAGGATTTAGCCCAATTAAGGGTGTGTCTTGTATGTGGGGGTTTACACAATAGAACAGTATTAGAAATGGCCATAATTATATGACCCCAGATGCGTCCTTTAAGATTTAGCCCAGCTCATAGTGCGCCCTATACGTGAGGATTTACATTATATACCATCAGCTTGATCCATATAGGGTAAGGGAACCCTGAGTTGGACAGACACCTAAAGACGGACACCTTTTGGATTGAATAAGATTATCAATATGATATCAGATGAATTGGAAATGAAAATTAAAGTATTGTTCTCTGTAGTAAATACAGTACAACAAATGCAAGTATCTACATTTATGGCTTTACACCTGTGTGAACTAGGAGTGATATTGCTCAAATCTAAAGATCCAAAATAATGAGCAGATGGAAAATTTGGTTTCATTGTTCAGTCTGGCATGTCTTAACCCATTTGTTTATATGATTTATATATATATGACAATGGTAACGCACATATTTTTGCTAGCCATTTGACAAAGAAAACCCAGGTACATCACTTATATCACATTTTAAGAGTTATTCATAATTTACCCTCAAATTATACCTCAAGTCTCGCACAAATTGCACCTGTCTCAGACACAATCATAAAAGGCCTTATATATTATTATAATGGTCATTTTTTCACAAAGAAACCTTTATACTATGCCCTTACTCCTAGCCAGCAATATCATCGATTTTTCAACTTTTCTTTTGTTCTACCCAATAGCTAACACTCAAGTTTAACTGGACCCCCATCTGCCCTATGGAGTTAATGTTCATTTGTGCCTTTCAGAATGTCCCCTTACAGTTATGCAAAAATAGATAACTGAGCATATTCTCACTATCATTATTGAGTATCTAGTGTTATGTTATGTATGTATGCCTTTACAGCATATTCCACATAAAGTTATCTATCATGTCAAGTAAATAACAAAGTGTCTGACTGTAGGGTCATGCCTGGTCTCAGGTGTCCGACTCTGGGTGCAATTTGATGTTTTGAAATCAAAATGAATGCAGTTTATTTGTTCATATCTAAAAGAAAAAAATGATCAACATCTCTTCATGAATATAAGTGGGCAAGTATATTCTTTACATTACGACATTAAAAAATAGAATTCACATCATTTGATGGTACCAGATTGAAGCACCAAATGTGGTCACCTCTTGCATGGCCAGGAGCGTCCGAAATGGGTACATTTACCCCAGGAACCCCGGAGATAGAGCATTGAAAGGAGCAGCTCACCCTCCACACATTACTTTGTTTGCTGGAACTACAATACAGCTTATTTCATGTGCCCTATATAAGAAGGGCAATGAGGATTCCACCCCACCCACTACCCTCCCCACCCTCCCCTCCAAACACGCACACCTCTAGGTCTTCATCCATATCTACCACAACTTTTCCATGAAGAATAAGCACCACTCAAATGGAGACAGTTTGATTATTCTGGGGATGCTCCATAGTTGTTGGCAGTACTTTATAGGCTAATACTTGGGTATATAGGGCCATAGACTGGAGGTCACTGAACGACAAAGAGTCTCATGTTCTGAAGGAGGGCTGAGCCGTTCTCTGTGGGTTATACGCGACGTGACAGTATGCCTCCATACACCCCGCCATCCCAAACGACAGCTGCCAATCGCGAGCAGTGAAATTCACCAGACCAACACAATGATAATACTTCTTATATTCAAATCCTGCCAATCAACATTGAACTTAGGAATCAGCCTATACAATGTCAGGAAGTAGGATTGTGCCCAGCATGTTTCACCATGCACTGATAAAAGACTGATAAGAGTGACACCATTGGGCAGGTTTACTAAGTGGTCACCTGTGGGGATGTATTTATGTCGTAGTGATGTCTGAGAGACACTCACCGATAAGCATAGACAGTGCATTTTTACCAAAATCACTTAACTGATATAGACACTTTGTATGCATGGACAGGAGGGTTATCTGACGCAAGGTTATCGATTGATATACCTTTCATACAACCATTAATCATAATAGTCATCATTATCAGATTGCAAACATGCATAAAGCAGAGAAAGTGCCAGCCAGATCTTGAAGCCTATGTCGAACAAGGGTGCCCAAAATTATTCACTTTGATACTACCATTCATATGAATCCCATAAAAAGAGAGTCTAGAGGCGCATTGGGCTCAATGGGGAGTATACATGATCTTCTCTTTATCCTGACCAGTTCCCCGCATTCAAAATCCAAAAGTGACACCATCCCTTAGTGGTTTCAAGAATCCCCCTTTTCACGGAGATTTGGAATGAAAAAGTCGCTGCTTTCTCTTGAAATACAGGCCTTGGTGCCTCTACGATTCCCCCAACTCTAGGAAAATGGTGATATGATATTTCTAAAATACTCCTTTCTTTTTAAACACCAATCACTTTCTTACAGAAACTTGAAAAAATAGCCCCCCCCCCTTTTCTGACTCTCATGGTTATTTTCTCATTCAAATTCCAAGGGCATCGTTTGAAAGAATAATTTACACCCTATTTCGTGTTTTTAACGCGCACGGTGTCAGTTTCTGGGGGCAGAGTGTATAGGGACCTGGGGACTATAATGCCAAACCTACCTTTTTACATGGAGTCGGGTACGACTAGACAATGTTATATACAACCAGATTCATGGGTCTTTTACTTTTATTCAACCCCCAAAAGGGAGCATCACAATAGCCATTCCAAAGAAAAAAAACACCGATACCCATATAGTTGTTTCCCAACCTCCAATTTAAATAATAAAGCAAATAGATATTTCTTTCCATGTAAGCCACAATAGAAAGAACCACCATGCATTGTTTGTGAATTCTTAATTTCATTTGTGAAAAACATAAGTCTCGAAAACATGTAAGTAGATTTTGTTGGAGGAAACCGGCCAGTAACGATATCTATAGCTATGGTTTTGAAATACCCTCCAGAGCCCATACTCTGTGTAGTTTATTAGAATGTTTAACATGCCTGAATGTATAAACACCAGCTATACCTGTAAATATTGAAATATGGAGGCAGGTAAATGAAGAGTACCTGCCCTGTGTTCAGGCCAAGCCCTAGTCACTATACCCAGCAATGGAAGTCACTTCAGGAGTTCCCCTAATCCGAGCTGGTTATGGGTACGAGCCAGAGTCATTATAAATATTATTCCACGTGGACCATCTCATAGTGCCTCCTAGTTGAAACATAAGAGAGACCAGAAAGAGAGGAGGTGGTCGTGTCGTCTGAATATAGTAGGCTCTCTTATAAATGATAATTACAATCTTCTTGTCAAAGTTTTGGATATCTTAAAATGAATAGGCCTATATAATGTGATTTGATTATCACTAGCATTGTGATTAATCTAAGCATAACCACAATTTTCGTACATAGAAGTGGGGAAATTTAAGGTTACTAACTTTACGGTTCACCTTGTAGTCTACCTGTTATCATTCAGGTTCGCTCTTATCACCCTTTATGGGTGACTGTATGTAGGGACGACAGCTGAGGTGTCATGCATACATGTATACGGCACTAGCATATTGCTAATACTGAGAGAATCAGCTAGGTGGCTCATGTAGTCAGGGGCTAGATCAACAATTGGCCTCTTTGTATATAGTTTATTTTGATGCTCCCTTCCTCATTAACTACTAGTAGCTATTTTCTGAAATTTATATCTATGTATGGCAAATACTTTCAACTTTAACTAGATAAGCTTAGATTAAACATAGTAGTTCAAATACATTACAAATAAAGCTTTAAGATTTCAATAAGAGGTCACATATCACCCAGATTGAGTACACCCAGGCCATTGTTTCCCTATCAAGCTAATCCACTCCCCTCACACCTGAAACAATAGGGAGGTACTTAGGGTGATTAAGATAGGGGCAGGGTGCAGTTTGCCACCCCAATCAGTGTTATCAATCACCATTTTTAAGAGGTGTGAAGAGTGGCTGATGAGAAATTTACCCAGAATGCACTGCTGTGGAGTCGGGGGCCCACCGATGATTCAAAGCAAGATGGCGACCTCCATGACCTGATATGCTAGTGCCCTATACAAGGTGGGCTTTCACCTGCACATAGACTCTCGCCTCATTGTCCCCCCACCCAGCCACCCACCCAGAGCCCCTGTACAACCATTATCTGTGAATAAACGACCGCTATCTGTATTACTACAGACAGTTAGAAGCTGACTCTCCAACCACCATCTGTGTAAAAATGAACACTATCTGTAGTACTCATCCAACCACTATCTGTGTAAATTGACAATATCTGTGGAAACTTTTATGTCAACATGTAAAGGAACAAATACAATGTTGATACACCTAATGTGAGGGGGAATCTGATGTGTCTATAATACTGATAACGGCTCTTTCACACAGTGAATTTGATACAGAGCGTGTCATTTGTACACAGACTGACAGAGATTGGTTGGATGGTTAGCTTCTACCTGCAGTGTTACAGATAATGGTTCTCTACACAAATAGTGGTTGTACAGCCCCACCTGCCACAGGAGGATGTGTCCCTATTATGTACACATACCACAAGGTACACGCAAACCCTTTTGACCCCTGACATAGATCCGATTCCACAAGCCTTCTTGATCTTTAGATCCTCCCCAGCTTGGCCCTCAGACAATCACCCTGATATCTAGGGTCGTCCTTGCACTTACTATGGATATATGGGTATGTGTAGAGATATCAACCAGACTGTAATAATTCAGAATGTGTCAACTGGATGGTCATAGTATAGTTACCGTAAAATCTCGCGTATAAGCGACCGTACTATATACTTATACTCAAAATTGTTTTGTTTTTTTTTAATATCGTCTGTTTTTTTTTTTGTTGTTGTTTTTTTTTGGGATACAATAGGGATAGTCAGGCCAATTCCGATTTAGCTAGAATTGGCAGTTCAGATCGTGACAGAATTTGCATCCGTCCTGATGGCTATATAGTTTTAAGACAGGGCACAATAATGTAAATCAACTCCTGATCACTGATCAATATTAGTACTGAGCTGGGTCCCTTAGACTCAGTCAATGGGTTAAAGTCTGGGCCCAATCAGGTTGATCAATTTAGGCGTAGATTGGGTTCTAGGTGGGCTGCAATATTTCTCTGTAAAACATAAGACTCAAGTGGCTTTCCCCACCAAAAGAGGGAGATATTATAGACATATTGTATTGATTTAATCCTATTGTGGGCTTGGAAAAGCTATATGAAATCATATGATTGGATTTGGTCATTTAACTACAGATTAAGAGTTCAAATGCATCGGTATTGATTTCTAATAGCTTTCATTAGGGGATGCCTCCATTCACACCCTAGATGGGTTACAATAAATAATACCTGCAATAGTCTACATTCCTCTGGTAAGGGAATGGTGTGGTGTCAATTACACTGTATTCTGTGCACTGTGGTGGATGCAAGTTGGGTTTCCTTTGTGGGGAAATCAGATATTGCACATATCTACAAAGTACATCAAAATAACTCATTATATAGACTTGTCCGACTTTTAACACCTGACTGTTCTGTGTCAAGTTACAGTTCCTGTGTTACAGGGTGCTTAGTCTAAGGGCCACCTCCTGCACAATGCAAACACTCCTTTTGGGTCTAAGGGTGACCAAATAGAGTCAGCTGCAGCCTCCTCCAGTAATCTAGTGCGCATAAAGTAAGCCATTAAGGGAGTCATCATTTTTTAACAACAGGTGAAAAAATCTGACGCCCCTCAAACCCACCAGCCCCCCCCCCCCGTTGTTAAGATATGATCACTCCCTAAAGGCGTTCCATGTATCCATCTACATCTTCCCCCATGGTAGATGACAGAGGCACAAGAGCCGTCGAACTTGCTTCGAATTTATCAGAGAAAAATAATTAATAAATTCAGTAAATCTAATAAAATAACACATTATGCACCTGAGTTTTAAACACAAATATGGTGGGACGGGATGGAGTGTGAGGGGTCATTGGGTGTATGAGTGTGGGCGGGTTGAAACAGGTATAGATTCCTTTGTAAATAATCGGAGGATGGGCTGTTGGGCTGATCAATATTTGTCCTTGGTTGAAGTAGGGTCTGACTTAGTTAAACATTGTTAGTAATTAACGGTTTGTCGTCACCTACTCTGATACTTTTAATGGATAAGTGTACCTAGGAAATGCGTGACACACATTCAAATCTTGTGGTGCATTGTGAGCTTCATTTTGCTATGGCATGTACCTCCTTGATAATAAGTGTTCTATTGCTTCATTCTCGTACACTCTCCGCAGGTTGATGTAGTATTAAAACTACTACTATTTATTACTGCCTTTAACTTTTCTGTAGCGAACCAAAGAGAAACCTTGCTTATCAAAGTGAACCAAGACACATAAAAACGCTATGAAATCGCAAATCAGACCATACTAAAATGCACTACAAACAATACATCTCCTACATTCCAAGGAACGCCTATTAGAGAAGGCAATAAAGGGTCCCTTGTGCATAGTTATTTAGTTGTAACTCCATGTTACAAGTAGGTTACAACATGTTCACCTATTACAACTCCTGCAGGGAACACCATACATTAAGGGGGAACTATGTACAAGGGTGCTGCTATATTGCCACTCACCCTCAAGTACCATAATAAAGGTATGGGGCCTACCAGAGAAGCATTAGCTACCTGAATATTTCTGCATGTAAGAGACACTTCAGATACCACCAGCATGTCATGTCTGCTACCTAAACAGGTAATCTGGCATCACAGTTATTATCAGCATTACAGGTTGTGATATAAAAACTGGGAGGCATGAGATAGTAGGCGAGACAAAGTTGATAAATCATGACCTCGCTCGTGACATAGTTATTAACTTCTAATAGGCTGTAAAACAGTCATTTTAAACCCAAAAGCAAAATCGTTATAATAAAAGATAAATGGCATTTTATCAAGTGATCTACTTTGCTCTTAGAATGGATAATGAGTTACAAAGCAGTTGCACATAGATAGTATACCCTGGTATCAGAGATACGCTTTGGTAAAGGTGTAACATAGTTTTCACAAGTATTTTATTATTGCACAACACCTAGATCTTTGCATAACACCTTAAATACCATAGTACTGTCAGGATGTACCACTTTCAATAAAATATGATTTATCCACAATAATATCATGTCAAGTATAGTAAGTTTTACCTACCATGTTGTTTTCCTTGTATCACAATGAATTCACCTGCAGACAGTGCACAGTGGGGACAACCTACACTGCTCCTGACTACTTAGGTACAGCCACGAAGTAGCCAATCACAGAGGGACTTACAACATGTACAGGGTGGTAAACAAAGGAACATAATCCGGTAATGATGTGGCATTTCTCTGTACTATCAGTTCTGCCTACTAGGCCTATCTGTCGGAACAGTGTTGACTTTCCCTGCATGGATTGCATATCATTTTTTTTCCTGGAACACAAAAACATTAACCCAAGGTCCCACTAAGTTATGGCTTACCTGTGCAATATAAATACATAAATTAATTAGCTATTCCTTACATCAAGGTGTGTGGTACCTAAATGAGAATTAATTTGATAGATGATTTAGAAATAATCCTGAGTTTTGAATTTCAGTCTCAGGCTGTACCTTAAATACCAGCTAGCCTGATTCGTCTTCACATGGGACAATTTCAACAACATCTGGTACACCTTCTATGTTCTGTCCCAACTGGTACGTTCTAAACAGTATGTTCCTTCGCAGATGATATTCTATTACCTTAAATCTGAAATGAATTTGTGCATTTATCCTACAATTTAGAACGACTCTGTATCTGATAGATTAGAAGGTTGTTATTACCGTCGTTCATCACTTAAGGCACGACTAGCTTCCTATAGAAGAGGATTTACGTTTTCTTGTATGTAAAATAAATTATTGGCTGGTCCACTTCGTGAGGATTGAGTGAGTAATAGATGTTTAACGCCATTTTGACAGCTAAGGTCATATTCATGGCGAGAACGACATTACACAATTTCACAGGGGAATGTGTCAGTGCCCGCACATATGTACACCACACACATCCTGAGGGGATAGGAAAGAGAAGAAATAGACCCTTTTAAGTGGGCTAGGGAAGCCCGCACTTCGTGAGGAAGTGATACACAAATGTAATACAAGACAGTCAAGGTAATGGTATCTTTGGCAGTTCTGTATTAAAATGAAATATAGCAATAATGATATACAACAAAATAGCAATAATGAATAATTCTGAGTGTGAAAACATAGGTTCGATCATAGGTCTATCTGTACTTTGTACTTTGCATCTTCATATCACCAGTTTAGGCCTACTAGAGCAATTATCCGGGATGTTGGCTCGGTGAATGAACCTATTACGCTGGTCCCCGCAGGTATTGTAGGGCAAGATACTCGCTGGCCATGTCTGATGACATTCTCCCCAGATCATGGGGAGAAGTTCTCTTGAACTCCACTAGATGGGAGTATTTCTATTCTCCAATCACAGACTATATTGAAACATCTGTATAGGAGAGATAGGTTGACTATTGGGGTGTTAGGGAGCCCTCTTGTGAGTAAGGGTTAAAACAGGGGATGATTGACTGGTAACTTCTTATACATGGCCTGCCTCTATGATGTCCCCAACATAGAGGCAGGTCGCCAGCCAATGGACCTATAGGTTTCACATGGATTGCAACCCTTTCTCACTGAAAGGCTTCTCCCTTCCCCCTACACCACTTCTTTCATTTTATTTACTTCATCAGTCACAACAATGGTCATCCAGGTGACAAATGTATAACCACCTACCTGGGACGTATGATGCAAATTTCAATGGGGAATTCAGGTTTAAGCAATGACTACGATTTTATAAAGGCTTGTAAAGATCAGAGGCTATCTTACTATTGGGCAGCAAGTACAGATAAGGACAGCAGCTATGGCTACCGTATTGACCTCTATTTATAAGCGCTGGGTCTTGAACGAGCATCGGCCTTGAATAAGCGCCAGGGGTACAGGGACATTGAAACTTTGAAAATACGCTATAATCTTAGTCTTGAATTAGCACCGGTCTTGAATAAGGACTGGGGTATAGGCTACTTGAAATCATTGAGAGCCTGGGCGCTTATACAGGCCAATGCGGTATGCGCACTACATGTGGACAGTGGGGACAGGTTGAAAGTTGAAAGTATGCCCTGTGTCCCTGTATATGGTCAGGGGTGACAGTCTGGTGATGGCAGGTCCTTGTTAACATGATTCCTCAATGTACACAGACATGGCATGCCCTCACACACCACCACGTGGTACTGACTGACCACCTTTGGTGTAATACTTGACACCTCTAGGTCATACAAGAGAGATAACCTTTTGATCGTGCCCTCATGATTGGACTCCCCATTGGCATTGGGACACAACCCAGCTGAGATCCCCACTGTCCCTACTGGTCCTAATTAGGTTATCCCTAAGGCTAGACCCACCCAGTAGCCCTCGGGCTACTTATTTGGACTACCCCCTCTCTCTTGAAAGTGACCAGAAACTGAAATGAACTGAAGCATGGAATTACAAAGTTGTATGTGTTTAGGATGGGATTAAATCAAAGTGCCAGTACTAGGTCAAGTACATGTCGTATACTTCTGTTGGAAATGGGTTGATGTTCTATTAGCCCTATTTTGCACTGGATGGTATTGCTGAATCATTGAATCATTGTAAGAAAGTATGACTGTTTGGTTCAGATCATTCCCTGTAGGAAATCATGATTAGATTTACAACTAGGCCTACTGCAGATAACGTGTATGACCAGGTACAATTTTTAGCAACGATGTCTATCAAGCAAATTGTATCTTTAAGAGTGACGGTACAAGTACGTGCACGCCCAATAGTTAAGATGTTTTGCATTCTTTGCAATGGTTTGTAATTCATACTTGATCGGGAAGAAGACCTTTCTCAATTTGTATTTTAAAACCGAACAGTGGAAAAAAAGTATAATGTATGGCTCCAGTTGAACCTCGTGATTAGTGTGGCTGTGAGGGCCCAAACATGTCGATAAAAAATGATAATCTTTGCTAACACACCCGTATCAACTTATGGCTCCCTCTTCGACATTCACATGTGTATTGATTTCTCTCATTTTCACTAGATGGCGAATGTGTGCATGCTTGCTTCCAAAAGACTCCTTTCTATATAAATATGACCATTATAGGTAAAGGATAGCTTGCACAGAGGGTGGGCATGGGTATTATATATGATATAAGGATATTTTAAGAGGGTACAAATACCATGAGCTATGAGGGTTCCTAGACAAATTGAGAATGGGCTGGAAAAGATGATAATGGCTATTGTATCTCTTAGGCAATATGTCCAAATGTAATCATTCAAAAGAACTCACAAAACAGTTGGCAATCGTTGTACAGATGTTATTATTTTATTATAGGCCTAGATATATATAGGACTAATAGTGACAACACTAATAAGAGAAGGTTACATTAAAAGCAAAGCCTTCCTCTCTCCTCTTACTTAGCCTGAGACCGCCAGGTGCCAGCACTAAGAATATCTGGCTGAACAGTGACTCCACCTACATACGGAAAGTGGAACGTCTCCAAGACGACACCTCTCTCCTTTTACCCAGTAGATAGTTAGACAAGTTGAGTAAATGCAAATTATCCCTAGCCCACTACATCGCTGACATCGTGTCAGGACATAAATATGGAAAATTGAAAAAGAAAATTAGATTTTTAAAGGGCCCCAAACATTCATTGCATGACGAGGGGCCTACAGCTAGTCTTGGCTGTGTTCAAATCCTTCTGTACGATCCATACCGACTCCAGTGCATGGGAACACGAGGGCCAGCAGGTTCTAGCGAACTACCACTCGAACGCGCCCCAGTCTGAGGACGTGTTGGAGAGGCTCACACCCACAACTGTGGGCTCCTGAGAACCTGCTCAGGGCCCGATGGAACCTTGGGCTTACTGCATGTCTGATTGGAGCTTCATAAAACTGGTGAGGATTAAAGGAGTGGTTTGTGAGTTGAAGAGAAGGCAGTGAGACCCCTTGTGGATTATCAGTAATCTACTTTGCCTCATCTTTAATACGATGTCATCTCTGGCAAGCAAGGCTGCAGGTTGGTAATATAATTTTAAATTTTAAGGCCACAGATAATAACCAAATATCAAGATCTTATCAAATAAGACAAAAATAGTTTTCACCCATTTCCTTTTGGGACTTTCTTACTCTTAGCAGAGAGAGATCATAAAACTATGTAGTCCTCCTTGCTCTTAGGGAGGGACCAGAAAATATCATGATGACCCTTTTGAGTACAAGGAGGAACCCCCCATATGTAAACATAGTCATTACAGAGGGAGTACACTGTTTATCTGGTTAATAAGTGGTGAATAAATAGAGGCTAAAATACTTTTCAATTGCGATGTAACACGATATCGTTGGTTAGGCTCAATAAGTGCAGGTTAAGGGTCACTTCCAGCAACGTAACACAATCCGTCAGTCACGTTTCCGTCACCATTCCATGCTACTGTATCTTATGGGTGGAATGGTGACGGAATATCCACTCCGTCTATAAAGGTGCACGTATGACAATGCAATGGTGATTAACTGATGTGTTGGTGGCAATGGAAGTGGGCCTTTATACTATGTCTGAAAAATCTGCGTTAAACATCACAGATATAGTTAGTGTCCCAGTGTCACCCTTCTTGTCAAGGGTCGCCCAATTCCAAAGTACAAATTAATTCCAGAAATCAAATCAAATTGTTCAACATCGTGGCATTGGTGATTTGTTGTTAGTTTTGGCATTCAATTCTTATACTTTATGAGTCTAATAAAGCCTTAATCGACAGGGCGACATGGCCCTTTTTCTTATAATCGGCACGTGACATGAAGCTTAGTGACAAGGACATGGTGAAGTGAGGTTAGTGATATGTGACTTGACTTGGCCTTTTTTTAAATTGACATATACATAATATAGAGCTGAACAAAGAAATGGTAGAAAAGACATTCAATGACATGGCATTCTCTTAAAATAGATAAGTGACATGGAGCTTAGTGATAAAGGAATAGTAGAATAGTAATTTTATGTGACATGACCTTTGAAAATGGGTCGTCAAATGTAGAAATAAAGACAGTTTAATAAGTAACTACATACATTTTTCTTCAGAAAGATTGTAATTTGGCAAGTGGGCCATAAATATCGTTGACCAGGGGGGAAACATATACTTTTTGAAAATGCCAAAAATCTTGCCGCCGGATCCGTAATCCAGGTAATTAGAATAAAACGGCCTTAACATGACAGACCAGGGTCTATATAGGCCAAAGTTCACTATGAGACTAAAACTTTTTGCAACTGGAGATTGCACTGGGTCTGCAGTTGCATCAGACTTACTCATGGATGATAACCATGTGATGTGTTCTGGGAAAGGGGGCCTTATTGTACTCTGCACTGAGACCCCTTTAAGTGGATCGCAGCAAACTTTGCTTTTCATGTGATTGCAGGAATGATGATTTTGATAGTAGGGTCCACTATGCAACAGATCATACAACTCCCTCCATGTGCATCTATTTTAATGCAACTAACTCAGGATCACACCCTATGTCGCAGAGTGGACCCGCAGCGTATTGGCCACTATATATATAGCTGGTCTGGAGCTGGTTCCGGCAACACACACTGATAAGATGGGACCAGCATGTCCCTGGAAGTGGGTGTTAACCAGGGACAATGTACCCATCATGGTAGGTGTTATCAGTGTGTTTTACCTCAACCAGCGAAATTTAAAATGGCAGCTCCACTAGGCCTCCATACTCAGTCCTATATGATGAGTTACTTGTTGATAGGATCGCCTATGTTTAGTTGCAGGTGTTTGGGACCATACGCGCAGACAAGCCATGGAATCGTGGTCGTCTCTACCCAGTGGGGTCACCGCTGTCCTCATCATCGTCGGCCTCGTCATTCTTGCTTCAGGCCTATGTGTTCTCATGAAACTGTGTGAAAGATACGAAAATCCAACAAGAACAAGGCTCCAAATAAATCTCAGACAAAAGACTCTGCAATCTCTGTACCAGAAGTTTGTCGTGTTCACAGCGCGTCTGAAAAGCAGACGACATTCGACGGGAGCGTTCGAGGCGGCGGAGTTATCCACACAGACTGAAGAAGAATCTATCGTGGAGAGTAAAGTGGACGTTGAAGACACAGTGACTTTGGTTGACAGGGATGGGGAGGTAACGGCGAATGACAATGCCATTGTCTTCTGCTTAGATCAATCTAACAGCTGTGCCGAATAAGTTGGAGATTCAAAACGTGAAGAGACTGATTCTTCGAAAGGTGTCCCTACACAAAAGGATTAAAGGAGGCGCATAGCAAGTAGGCTACAGCGAAATTGCACATAATTGTACGAATATCAATTAGCGTAATTATGTGAAAACATCCCTGGATTACTCACCATTACTTGTAATGCCATTTAGATCCAAAGCTAGTGGTAGACATCAATTATTCATTGCGGATACATTTCGGCGCAAGTAGTATATTGAGTTAATTGGCCCTTTGGGCGGGCACTGAAATAATACCGTTCGTGCTATATGAACCGTATAGTTTTGTGACACATGTGTACGGAATATTATGTCAGAACAGGCGTGTTCCGTCCATGGGGGGCATGGAATACAATATGCTCGTATTCAATGGGTCTCTGTCATCTTTGATTTTGGATGAAGCTAAGCTGTTTTCTTTGTTCAAATGCAAAGACCATGACGTAAATGCAAATGTCCACTTCCATGGAATATTTTTGGATCGTATTCCCCTTTGTGGTACTAGTCGCATTCCACCCAGCCGTATAATGGCCGAGTAGAATATTCCAGTCCCACCTCGGGGAATACGATCAATTTAGCCCCCAAATTTGGGTAAATCCTAGGCTAAAAAGAATAGACTCTTAAGTAGGCCTACAGGGAGAAGAGAGAGGGCGAGAGCGCCCCCGCACCCCCCCCCCTGTCTAAATGCTCTGCACTCCAACTTCTTCAATACTTGATATGTCTATTTATATAATGGATGTGTATAGTTGGTTGTGAGGTGTGTCACTGTTTAGCCCAGAGAGAAGACGGATAGGTTTTCATTTTTTAAATATAAAAGCCCTCAGGGAAATGGAGGATCCTCAAAGATTTCTATAGACTTAACGTACGAATTTTGGTTCTTCATCCATTCATCTTTCTGACAAGACAAGTGTGACATACCTTGCTTCTATAATGTAACAATTCCTTGAAAATAAAATTGTATCGTATTTCCATTCGTTTTACTCGAGACGTTTTCATTACACTTTCTTTATATATATATATATCACATCATAACAGTTTTCATTCATTCGTATCTGCATGTCTTTAATTTAGTAATTGTTTCCCCGACAAAAAAAAGGTGAAGTGGTAAGTAATTCTAGACCTACACGATAATTGTATCAGCTGGTTATACACGATCTGAGTAAAATATCTTTTCGTACCTAAGTATCATATAACCTTTTCTATCCACAGGTATAGAAGAGTTGAATTATTTATATATAAGAAAAAGAGGATAGTGTTCTCGCAACAGAAACCTGTAACTTTCGTTTTTACATAAAATCCCAGAATAATCTAGGATTTTCTATATGCAGTAGGCCTACAGTTTTAACCTTGTAGACACAGATGCACACTAAAGTATATGGGGTGGTTTCCACATTTGACTGATTATTTTCTGAATTAGATTTATCTACAACCCATAATACCTAGAATTGTTGTTTCACCCGATAAAACTTTATTCATGTCAATCTGAATGCATCACTATTTCAGAATTTTCTTTTGATTACTAACACAAAATAGTCCCACTCTATTATCCTACATTATATAATGAACATTGTGCGCTTTCATTCCACAATTTCTAGGAAGCTTTCCAACAGCTTCGATTTCTAAATAATGCAGCACCTGATGCATTTGGTCTATTGTGATGCCATAGATTGCAACAGAGAAGGCTGCTGTTCTCCCTTATGATAGCAGAAGTGCCAATAAGAATGTCTTTTTAGTCTTAGTTTCTATTTATATTCAATACTAAGACTAACGAAAAAAGCCATCATGAAAATTGAATGGTTTCCTTTAAGAAATAACCCAGCAAATTGTCGTTATCTGTCGCCATGATTGGTCATCAATGGTGACTCCTTTTTGAGTGATAACTCACTGCGTCATCTTTCGCCACTGTGTGTCAGTCTCACATGTCATGGCAATTTATCACAACAGTCACCAACATGATCTCACTCACTGCGTGAGTATGTGCCACCCCTTGTCATCCCTCACAAAGCATGGTGACTTATCACCACCATCGCCAACATGGATCTAACTCACTGCGTGAGTATGTGCCACTGCCTGTCAACTCTCACTCAGAATGGCAGCTTATCACAAGCATCGCCAACATGGATCTGACTCACTGTGTGATTATGTACCACTCCCGGTCAGCTCTCAATCAGAATGGCAGGTTATCACCACCATCGCCAACATGGATCTCACTCACTCCATCAATATGTGCCACTGCCTGTCAACTCTCACTCAGAATGGCGGCTTATCACAAGCATCACCAACATGGATCTGACTCACTGTGTGATTATGTACCACTCCTGTGCCACTGGCATCAACTCTCACACAAAATGGCTACCATTGCCAACATTGGTCTCACTCAATGCGTGAACTTGTGTCACTCCATGTCAATGCTCTCTGAGGATTGCATCATCTGTCACTCACTCTCACTCAGAATGGCAACTTATCACCACCATTGCCAAAGTTGTTGAGACAGCACCACTGTTCAACATGTAGCCTATCTAGGAAGTGTGGGCATGAAGTATAAGTCCCATACTTATCAAATGTGCTTTGTTGCACACTGATTTCCATGTAATACTTCAGGGTTGAATCAAACAAGATTATATAGAGAAAATATCAATTGAATTTAGATAGAGGTATCTCTAAAATAAAAACAACTATCCAAAAACACCTTTTCTCTGGTTACAGGAAAAATACATAAGGAAGTATCTACATGAACACCTTGTCTGTGGTTAGAGGGAAGATACATATGGCAATACCTTCTCTGGCAAAACATACATTGATCTGGCAGATGTGAGGCTGCATGATTACCAATGTCGATGATCATGAGCTTTTCATCTAACAAGATGAGTGATCACCAGCATTGCCATCACTGGTGAGTCTGAGTGATCACCACTCTCACCATCCATGGTGAACCTGTGCTATGACGTGGTGCGCATTTCATCTAGCGAGGTGAGTGATCAACCGCCTTGCCATCCCTGGTGAGTGTGAGTCATCACGATCCTCGCCAACCGTGGTGAACGTGCATTTTGGCATGGTGTGCATTTCATCTAGCAAGATGAATGATCACCTGAGTGACCATCCCCCGTGAGTGTGAGTGATCACAATCCTTGCCATCTGTGGTGAACGTGCGTTATGACATGGTGTGCGTCTCATCTAGCGAAGTGAGTGATCACTCATGTCGCCATCCCTGGTGAGGATGAGTGATCACTCATGTCGCCATCCCTGGTGAGGATAAGTGATCACTCATGTCACCATCCCTGGTGAACATGCACTATGACGAGGTGCGTGTTTCATCTAGCGAGGTGAGTGATCACCTGCGTCGCCATCCCTGGTGAGTCTGAGGGATCACCATCCTTGCCATCTGAGGTGAGTCCATGTGATCACCACCATTGCTATTCCTGGTGATCTTGTGCTATAGCGATGTCGTGTTCCATCTAGCGACATGTGTGAGCCACTTCACACAGGTTGACGAGGAATCACGACAATTTGCTGGGAAGCATAGGAAAACCCTCCATTTGAAAGGATTGACTTTGGGGTGGGCGTCATATGTTTTTTAATTGTTGACTGGGATGGGGGACCTTTTTCATTTTCATATAACTCTTACTGGCGAGGGGCAAACAATGACCATTTCAAATAATTATAGCGCTCTAGTGGCGGTGAGTAACTCACAGGAATGAGCACCAGTCAGTGTTAGTGAGTGACAGGCAGGGTCAGATGAATTAACACAGGCACCAGTGTATCCCCACTGAGTGATCTTACCGATCTATAGGCCTTACCAATGGTCAACTACACCTACCCCCACCTCAGACTCAAGTTTTACCAGTACTCTGGCCCTTTATATCATGTCTGAAAAAAATTGTATGATGGTCGAAGGAGTCGGGTACCCACAGGCTGCATGCAGACAGTCTTATTAATGGGGTGTGGCGAATGGACTTATAGCATAATTACTCAAAGGGCACTGCTTATAACAATGAATATGGTGGGCCCACGAAATGGAATGCTAGCGAAAAACGCCACACACTTTATATTAAGCCTAACTTGAAGTAGAGTGGCAGCTCCATATGAATGACAGACTATATGAATGACAGACTATATGACCATATGAATGCCTGGGACATACTCACATTTACGCATACTACCCAGCTGTATTTCAGCCCTCTGCTGCGTACAAGTAGTATATCGAAAAGGCATATTACTATTTCATTTTCAACGACAATGAACAGTTTATTTACTTTCAGAGACTTTCATTTGTATACTCACATATAAGGGAATTATAGAGTTATTGGTATATCATAGTAGTTATCTCATTCGTGGACAAGTTATCTCAAATATGAACACTTTGAGAACAAGTATTATCTAAAGGATAACTCTCTTAAAAAGGGCGCCGGTAGTACTCATAGTGAGTAGACTAATCCTTGAACTAGAGTACTTGAAAAAGCTGCATTCTAACTTCCTGTTGTTGTAACTGGTTCCCAATACACATGATTCATCGGAGGTCGATTCTACAAGAATACAGAGTTGAAATGCGTTGAATCTACTTGTCTCTATCAATTTAAAAGTCCCGGAAGCTTTTCAAGACTTCCCTAGAACTGACCGCCCGCATAAAGCATTGAGAGTTGAGCAAAGAATTCCAACATTCAATTTCAAATTGCATTTACTCATCAGGCTCAATGAAAAGCATAAATGGGGCCTGCACATAGCCAGTGAATGCCTCTTTTGTTACCAAAAGGAAAAGTGTAGAAATGGTTCTAAAACTCTGCCTGTAGGAAGTTGCGATAAAAGAAAACTATGACCAAATAGAATGATCACATTACAATGGACCCGCAGCATGAAACTCCACAGCAGGATGAACGCCTACAATTTTTCACATTTTCGACCATACAAGCCCCACTGTGAGCACATCTGAGCTGCTCTTACCACCTGGAAGTAAGCCTTATCAAGGTGGATACATGTACCCCCCTCCCCAGCTCACGCCCTTCCCACGGCCACCAATTGAATGTGGGTGTGCGTTGTGGGGCAAAGCAGGACCTTTCATATAAACATGGCAAGCCATTTATCAAAATATACAAGTAGGCTCTATTGGGCAATAAATGTGGGGTTAAATTGATTCCAATGCATTTAGGGTGGATTAACCTAAAGACGGCCGTTCCTGTGCAGGTTTTCAGTAAGGGAAATGTAGTAGCTAATATCTTGGAGTCTAATAGGTCCTTAGGGTTACCTAAGGTACTAAGTGAAAGACAATTATTTGGGCTTTTGGACCAATTACCTTTCTCAAATCCATGTGTAAAGTTTATCTATTGTTTTTCATTATTTCTAAGACCATCTCAGTTAGTCTATTTTCACCTTGAGATGACCACCTTGCACCTTGAGGTGACCACTTGATAACTACTCTTTCAATGGGGCTATGTTCATTAAACTATCATTTGAAACAAAAGAATAAGTGTCTTCTATAGATATGCAGTAAAATGGTGTAATTAAAACTATTGCATCATAAGAAAATGTATGTTTTTGTTGTGATTCAATTAGAATGGAAATTGGAGGCAATTTTACGGCCATGGATATTGAAAATAGAAGTGGTATATCCAACCCTGCATTATAGAGGCTTTGTTTTCAATGTACTTGATAGACCTTCAATATGGACTTTCATAATCCATTACTTAACTTTATCAGCACACTCTCAGTATCAAATAGTTCCTCTATATAGTAATAACTGTAGCATTACAGTAGAGATTGAAATGTATGCATCAGAGCATAATCCAGTGAAAATTTCTATCCCAAACTATTCTGTCCATGACTCCTGTGATGTAATCCTACATATTCAATGGTTTCTCTTCAATTAAATGCACAAACAGGTGTATAAAGAGTGGTCATCGCAAGGTGAAATGGTGGTCATCTCAAGGTGAAATTGGTATGTTCTAGGAAATAAGTCCTATACAGAAAGTATTTACCATTTTTGCACTTTTCCTTATGCTATCATTTAGCAAAGATATTTATCTATGCCTAGAGTCAAAATATTGTATATGTGAGCACTTGTCATCTTCAAATTATCAGGATTATGGGCATTTTAGTGTATTATTATGCAATGACAATTACTTCATATTATTCCAGGGAATCATGCTATGGGGTACTATAACAGCTCTATTTCAATAATATGAGGGTTTAAGACCAATGCATTACATTTGAAAGTGAGAAAATCAAGCTGACAGGTGGTCGACTCAAGGTATGTGGTCGTCTTTAGGTTCATCTACCCTACGCACAGAAGAAACAGCACCACCTGGCTGCACCATCACTGTGCTGAGAACCTGGATTGAGAAGTATATTATCGGGTGTGTTGACCCTGCCTATAACCTATTCTATTCTACATTAATGTCAAATGCCAGGTTTATTGTACATAGCCAGGAAACGACTGCCTTCTTCGAACAAATGTTTTTAAAGCGTAATAAGATAAGTAGTGAAATACTAGTAAGGCTCTGTTCGTGCATTGCAATTGAACTTAGGAAATAATAAGCGATGTGTACAGTTGATGGGTACAGCTCTGTCAGCCCTGACTTTGAACACCCTGCCTCATCTCCACCTCATCCCCATCATTCACGAAACCCACTCAATATGCTCTGGTGGAGATCCATCCTCCAAGAGTGACTGAGGGTAGAGAGAGATACCTGTCCCCAACCCACCCCACGCCGTGTGTCCACCAACGCCAATCCGCCTATAGATAGGAAGCTGTGGATCACCTGTGACAAATAACATTAAGGTGAGCGACAGGTGTATTATCCCCACTTAATGAGATCGGGAGACACTCAAAGGTCCATGTCTGGGGTCATGCCCTCCCAATTATAGACTTCCATGGTTTTATATGATGACCAGTAATCCCTCTTACCGGCGTCCTTAAGACTTGACTTTGCCAACTGTTAGGAGGTCTATAACCATCTAAGTCACGTGTCTAAGTGTCAGCCGGCTTAAGTGTGTATCTTTATATCACTAATACAAGAGATGTACACTCACGTGTTATGTAACTTTATGTCGTTATAGGGCATTCTTTTGATGCCGAGTGGAAATGATTCTAAATATGGAATTTCTTTAGCAAGACAGAGCAGATAGATGAGCAGCTCCAAGTGAGTTAAGAGTTACTCCTCCCAGCCACTTGAGCCAATTTACCAGAGCTGTGGGCAGGTTGATGGGGTTGGAGAGCGCGGTAGACCTCGTCCCACCCCATCACTGGATCCAGGATATCTCCTCCAGTGTGTAGAAAGCGATACTCATCAGATTAATCAGCTGCTCAGCCGAGCAGTCATCAAACGACCCCATGGTGACAAGACAGTCGTTCTCAGCAGCTCCAAATGTGACGGCAGGGAGTGGTCATTCCTTTTAGCAACAGGGGATGAGTTGGTCAGGATTCCCATGGGAGTGTACCAAACTATTCTTTATAATGCCCATCCCCTTCCCTACCGTAAACGGTTTCCATAACTTTTTCTCTTTTGTTTTGACCAACACTATCATAGTTGGTATAAACTTTCAAATTTAACTATATTTAAACCTTGCATCAAACGGTGATACCCAAGCTTCATATATGTTATATCAACATTGATTCAACTGAATTTGTGCCCATGAACTGGGTCTCCTCACGGTTTCCAAATCTCCCCGTCCCTCATGGTAACCCTAACAAGGGTTCTTTCTTACAGTGCCACGGATATGCAAGCGGTAAACCAAGATGTTAACACTTGAAATTTTAGTAGACCAATATAGAACTTAAGCTTCTAGTAAACATTCTATTAGAAGTGGACATAAAGTTATTTCTTTGCAAGCTTCAAGGTTTCTAGCCTTGGGGTGCTAAGCATGAATATGTGTAATAAATTTGATTTGAAATCAGATAGCAGTGAATTGGGGTTTCCGATGATTTAATTCATAGACAAATTAGAGTATATATAATGAGGCTATAGAAATACCTTATTGTATGCACTAAAGATGGTGCAATTTACGAGCGGTATTCTGGTACATTACTTGCAATGAACATGCAGACAAGTGTATCAACTGCAAGGATAGAATGAGAAAATACTGCGGACCCATCCAGCCATCGTTGATTCAGGTCACCTATCACTTCAATGTCAGGGAATTTACTCAGGAGACCTAGACTCAATTAGGACAATTGCAAAAAATCTGCTATAATCATCAAACTGAATAATGTTAACATCATTTTGAGAAAAGGGCATCGTGGTAAAACCTTTGTTTTCTTTTTTTATTTTGGGTGGGGGTGCATATGACTGGCATTGCATAATGATAGAGGACACAACAATGTTCCAACTCGTGAAGATGGCTTTAAAAGGTTGTAGTGAAATAAGAGAAAACTATGACAAACGGCATACTGAATCCATTTTCATCCACATTACATGGTTACTTAAGGATTCATGTGTCCACTCCTGCTCAAGTCGGAGGCTGCGCACCAGTGCTGGTGGGCGTGGCTATATAGGGGTATCACATGTTTCCCATATTCCTTTCCCCATATTACCATAGCAAGAGCAGGGAAGTCAACTATAACTAGGACTGACACCTCCCCTACTATATGCTAGTCCATATTGCAATGTATGGAGTTCCTATACTTGTGTCAGCGATCACTGACACCAACATAGGGACAACATGGCAGCTTACACAGGGAGGCCCATGACACTGCATTAGGTTGTGCCTCCTGGTAGAGCTGTATATAACCAGGGGGAAGGTCTCTGTGAGGGACAAGAGACCCACAGGAGAGGAGAGGAGGGCATCACAGAGGACTTCACACCACCTGGACGAGAGAGAGGCAGACAGAGCACACGACTAGTACTGGTAGGTGGACGTTTCGCACAGAGCGTAGGATAGTGTAGGTTTGAGGTTTACAAATTAATTTGGGATAAATGTACATCCCAACCTTATTTTGGGCCAAAATAGTGGATATTAATAGATTCATGTATGCAATGTGCAACAAATGTTACACAATGAAAGGTTCTTAATGCTAGAAGGTGGGATTAGCTGTTTTACTAGAAATCCAGGCCCTCCTTAGTCCTGCCACGCTGTCATAATTAGTGAGGAATTCTCCTCTATCATGAAAGATCATAAGACCAAGGTCCACTGTGAGACTAAACCTTTTTGCAACTAGAGATTGCCCTGGGTCTGCAGTTGCATCGGACTAACTCATGGATGATTATTATGTGACATATACTGGGAAAAGGGGTCTTATTGTACCTGCACTAAGACCCCTTTTCGCAGACCACATCAAATTTTGCTTGTCAAGCAATTGCAGGAATGTTAATTCTAATAGTAGGGTCCACTATGCAACAGACCATACAATCCCTCTATTTCTATGCAACTTACTCAAGATCGCGTCCTATGTTGCATAGTGGACCCACGGCTTTATTCCGAGACAGCCTAATCAAGGGGTCTCGTTCCATCCGATCATTTTCCATTCATGTTTTTCTATTTTCTGGATTTCATATCAAAACTGATTCGTTACGGAAGAAATACATCAGTTTATTTTTTAAAAGTCAAATCTTATTCCTCAGGAGGTAATAAAATTCATTATTTGTTATCGCAAAATTGCAATGATATCTATTGATGCCTTGTGCTATGCGTTGAACATAGATTGCGTTGAACATAGATTTTGAAAGACCTTTTATTCATTTGTGTGAACCTTGCGTCCTCTATTTACTTTCTATCGAGATCTTCAGAATAACTATTGCGCAGGCGTGATTATTAGGAAATTAACTACAGTAGGCTAGCTTTATAGTAGTTCTTTTTTACAGTTCGGTTTATAGACATTGCTCTATGTTCTGGTCAATTGAGGCATCAATTTATTAGATGACATCCTCTCCTGCAGGGCATTTCAAAATGATATCTATAGCTTTGGTTTTAAAATGCTATCTTAATGAAACCTATGACTAACACATCAGGCAACTATCCAATTAATCTGCATAATCAAATAAGGCTGTGTTAGTGGAATCACAGCATATATACTAACAGAGGCATATTAGGCCCATGGGTTCATGCATTAGTGAACAAGTAATCAATGGATAATTCATGACGAGTGTGTGTTAGTGAAGGATAATTACACGAGGCCGTAGACCGAGTGTAATTAGCCTTTGCTATCTGTGAAAAACTGGTTAGAATAATTTTTCACAAAATATATAGGGCCAAACTTTGAATAACAGCAATCTTTTTAAACTAATGATTTTTAAATTTATAATTTGTACTTCAGTGGTAAACTGTGCACTATATTAATGTAATACCATCTACCCTGGCCTGAAAGCAATGAGTGTCATCTTTCATTTGCTGCAAATATTGTGTGAATCGGATAGATTTTGGCTAAACTACAGCATTCCTTAGCGAAAATTCAAGAAAAATTAAGTTTTAGGTTCCCAACTTGCTGCATCGAGCTAAACGCATTGGTACTTTGAAAAGGCACGGATGTAACCCCCCGGGGCACGTAACATCCATACTCTTTGATGGTCAGTACTTACTGCACAACTGTAGCCCCTTTTTTTCAGCCATTTCCACAGCCCTCTGGAAAGCAGCTTAATTTTTAAAGCCCCTTTTTTGCAAACAAATCAGATAACAGCCACTATTTTTGGGACCCCCATCCATGTAAAAAGGGTTGTTTGTCATGGTATTTCAGAATTCCATATCATTGGAATGATTATAAGCGCAGGCAATATATAGGTCCCTGAGAATGGTGCCTTACAGGGTTTGTTACCCCCCTTATCTATGAAACCTCCCCCGCCTCCGACGGCAGTGGACCTAGAGTCTGTCTGTTCGTCTGCTGTTTTCACGCACTGACGTGACTGCTTTTATCAAGAAATCTCTATAATTATTCACTTTCAATCCACCCATTCTTCTTTTCTCTCGACCCTGCATGTATTCCTATCTGAATTTGTCATCTATTTAAGAGGAAAGAAATAATAATAGGTATTTGACAGCCTGATAGTTGGTTTTGGGCCGAAGTGTCAGTCTCACTTTATGCTCATTGAGGCAGTCCGAGCATGCATCATTATCATGAGTCTGATGCAACTGAAAGTTCACCCGAAGTCAGACATACGCTGTGAACGCTGGCGGCACTTTCCCGCGGCCCATCATTGCTTTGCCCACCCCCAGGTGGTCTTTGCGGGCATTTGGCGAGCATTTCCTCTTCTTTTCGCCACTAAATGTGAGTTTTCCCGATCGGTACGCTGACCGATCGGCGGAAAACTTTGCCGCTGGTTTTGGCGAGTCTCTCTGTTAAAACGGAGACGAGCACGAGCCCGGTACGTTGACCGAGCGGCGGAAAACTTTGACGCTGGTTTCAGCGAGTCTCTCTGTTAAGACGGAGACGAGCACGAGCCCGGTACGTTGACCGAGCGGTGGAAAACTTTGCCGCTGGTCCCATGATAATCACAGCGCCGTAGGCGCTGGTCCAATTTATGCCACTTTGGATTAGACCCCACAGTGAAAATGTCTCAGAATGTTGTTTTCTTTTTGTTGTTTTTTAGATAGATGTTTGTGATAGAAATAATGTGTTTTCTTTTCAACCTAGAAATACATCACTTTTAATGAATGAAAAAAAAAACACATTTTTATTGCACACTATACCGATTTCTACGTCTGCAATTAACGTTAGCAGAATGAAAGCCAAAAATAACGGTTTTGGTTTTTTTGTTGTTTTTTTTTGTTTTGTGTTTTTCGTGTTGTTGTTGTTGTTGTTGTTGTTATTGTTGTCGTTGGAAATATCTTTAGCTACATGCATCTTAAAGCGAGAGCAGTTAATGCAGACATTTGTATTTGTATTAAGGATCCAAGAAAATACTTTGAAAAAGTGTTCCTTACTCCGACGCTAATCTGATGGGTTTTACCATCTAGTAAAAGGCTTCGTAAATCAGCCCAGTGAAACGCTCACACAATGTCTGTAGCAATAGGCTTACAACTGTAAAGTCGGTATTCTATATCTGAGCATCTATTTATTTAAAGTTTATTATACATTTCAGGTGTTTCACACGGGCACCCGTTTACCATGGCAGTGCCATCAGGCACCATGATGATCACTATAGGAGTGCTAGCTACTCTTATTCTATCCCTGACCCTTGCTGAATCACCACAGAACCAGGATATTTCAACATATAAATTGAAGTCCCAAATACCACATTCTAAAGGACAAGGTACCTCTGAAACAAGACGCCAGACAAGAACCACCACTAGACAAGACATCAGTCAGGACAGAGACGACACCCGTAGAAACACACATCGTGAGGTCAGGGATGATATTCGGCGTGTGACAAGAGATATCCACCGTCAGGCCAGAGATGACACACGCAGGGATATCCAGCATGAGGCCAGAGATGACATCCGTAGGGATGTACTCAGTCAGGCCAGAGATGATACCTTCAGGGACAACCGCCTTGTGGCTAGAGATGACTCTCGCAGGGACATCCGTGATAAGGCAAGGGATGGCACCCACAGAGACACCCGCCGTGAGGCAAGAGACAACATCCGTAGAGACACCCGCCATGAGGCAAGAGACAACGTCCGTAGAGACATCCACCATGAGGCAAGAGATGACATCCGCAGGGACACCCGCCGTGAGGCAAGGGATGACATCCGCAGAGACACCCGCCGTGAGGCAAGGGATGATATTCGCAGAGACACCCGCAATGAGGCAAGAGATGACATTCGCAGAGACACCCGCCATGAGGTAAGAGATAACATTCGCAGAGACACCAGCCATAAGGCAAGAGATGACATCCACAAGGACACCCACCATGAGGCAAGGGATTACATCCGCAGAGACACCCGCCATGAGGCAAGAGTTAACATTCACAGAGGCACCCACCGTGAGGCAAGAGACGACACCCATAGAGACACCCTCCGTGAGGCAAGAGATGACACCCGCAGGGACGTGAGCCGTCAGACCAGAGATCAAATTCGCAGGAATGTGCGTCATATGGCAAGAGATGACACCCGTATGGACACCCATCTTAAGGCAAGAGATGATGCCTATAAGGACACCCGCCATGAGGCAAGGGATGATACCCGCAGGGATGTCAGGCATGAAGCCACTGACACCAGACGTGAAGCCAGGGATAACATACACAGAGATGTCAGACATGAGACCACTACATTGAGACGCGAAGCCAAGGATGACACTCGCAGAGATACTAGGCATAAAGCCACTGACACCAGACATGAAGTCAGGGCTGATGCCCGCAGAGATGTCAGGCGTGAAGCCACTGCCACCAGACGTGAAGCCAGAGATGACACTCGCAGAGATTTCAGGCGTGAAGCCACTGCCACCAGACATGAGGCCAGGGATGACACTCACAGAGATGTCAGGCATGAAGCCACTGCCACCAGACGTGAAGCCAGAGATGACACTCGCAAAGATTTCAGGCATGAAGCCACTGCCACCAGGGATGATACTCGCAGAGATGTTAGGCGTGAAGCCACTGCCAACAGACGTGAGGCCAGAGATGACACTCGCAGAGATGTTAGGCATGAAGCCACTGCCACCAGACGTGAAGCTAGGGATGACACTCGAAGAGATGTCAGACATGAAGCCACTGCAAACAGACGTGAAGCCAGGGATGATACTCGCAGAGATGTTAGGCGTGAAGCCACTGCCAACATACGTGAAGCTAGGGATGACACTCGCAGAGATGTTAGACATGAAGCCACTGCCAACAGACGTGAAGCCAGGGATGATAATCGCAGAGATGTTAGGCGTGAAGCCACTGCCAACAGACGTGAAGCCAGGGATGACACTCGCAGAGATGTCAAACATGAAGCCACTGCCACCAGACATGAAGCTAGGGATGACACTCGCAGAGATGTTAGGCGTGAAGCCACTGCCAACAGACGTGAAGCCAGGGATGATACTCGCAGAGATGTTAGGCATGAAGCCACTGCCAACAGACGTGAAGCCAGGGATGACACTCGCAGAGATGTCAACCATGAAGCCACTGCCACCAGACATGAAGCTAGGGATGACACTCGCAGAGATGTTAGGCGTGAAGCCACTGCCAACAGACGTGAAGCCAGGGATGACACTCACAGAGATGTCAGACCTGAAGCCACATCCACCAGATGTGAAGTGAGGGATAACATCCACAAAGATGTCAGACGAGAGGCCATTGCAATGACACGTGAAGCCAGGGATGACACTCGTAGAGATTTTAGGCGTAAAGCCACTGCCAACAGACATGAAACCAGGGATGACACTCACAGAGATGTGAGGCATGAAGCCACTGCCACCAGACGTGAAGCCAGAGATGACACTCGCAGAGATGTCAGGCATGAAGCCACTGCCACCAGATGCGAAGCCAGGGATGACACTCACAGAGATATTAGGCGTGAAGCCACTGCCAACAGACGTGAAGCTAGGGATGACAGTCATAGAGATGTCAGGCATGAAGCCAACAGACGTGAAGCCAGGGATGACACTCGCAGAGATATCAGGCATGAAGCCACTGTCACCAGACATGAAGCCAGGGATGACACTAGAAGGGATGTCAGGCGTGAAAACACTGCCACCAGACGTGATGCCACCCAAGATATCCATCAATCTGCCAGATACCAGGTAGCTTCATCAAGACAAAGTAATAGAGTCTCAAGACAGCACAGAGCATCTTTTGGCAATGAAATGCAAACATACAATAAAATAGTTGCAGTCACAGAAAGAAGACAAACAAGACATTCTAATTCTAATCAGCAAGTGCAAATATCTGATCTCCCTGCTGGTCATATCCAAAAGCAAATCACTAGACACTCTTATAGCAATGAGCAGACCTCACAAAATCCTGAAAAGGTTGAGCAGTATTTGAAAGCAAACTCACAAGGTTACGTCACCGAAATCGCTGATTACATCAAGAACATGGTAAGCACACTCACGCATCTCAGTTTTTTTCCTAAAGATACATTGTTACCACACTCTTAGGGCCAAATAAAAAGAGGTTTGTTTCCAGTCACCCGATCGACCCCAGCAAAACAGGGCCGACCCTAGGCATATTTTTTATCATGAAAGTTCGAACTAGTTTTCAAGAATTTCTAGGAATTTCTTACATTTTTTTTTTAATCACTTTTTCATTAAAATAATCTTTTTGTTTACAGTCAATTGCTTAATGCATACCTCTTAAATAATTTTCCAATTTGTCATATGTGACCCATCCTAACAAAGTGGAACTGAAGTTGAACATTTTGAAGTCTAGATATGGCCCTTTCAAGTGGTATAGTGTCAAAAATATCAGGGTTTTTTCAAAATTGATATTTTAGCATTTTTCTAACATATGGGTAGATATATTTCAGAATCCTTGTTTACTAAACTGAATCTAAGCCCCAAATGCCTAAAAGACATATCTCTAGTTTTCATGGCTATATAAAATTATATAGGAGTCATAAATTATCATATGTTTATTATCTCAATTATCTCAGTTTAATCAATCTTTAATCAATCAACTAAATTTACTGGCAGAAGATCTATAGAGGACTACTTGGTTCAAATATGCAAGTGTTATATATCAAATGAAAGCTTGTGATAAGCTGTAAATGAATATGCCAATAACTAAACATTTTGTACGTGCGACTTCCGAACCGTTTTGTAATGATGGGTCACATATGCTTTTCATGTTCTTCCTGTAAAATCAAAGAATCAGATAGATCTGGCCACACATTCCTATACACCTCGCCCCCCCCCCCCCCCCGCCAGAAAAAATAATAATAATGATTTTAAAAAAATCTGACCTACCTACCCTAGGTCTTTGAGTCATGTTATTGGAAACACATGATTTTTTGCCTAGTCTAACCTTTTTAGAATCATTTTGGTGTCACAGGTAAAGATCTTTCTCTAACTCTAGTCTAAGATACATCTCCGAAGCCCTAAATAGACAAGTTTGTGATTCATAAAATTAGTTATGTTACACAGTTTAAGTTTGTTATAGAGAGGTTAGTGAGTATTATTTATGTTAGGATATGTTACACAGTTTAAGTTTGCTGGTGACAAGTTAGGCATTCATAGAAAGTATATGGGAGTGTATTATTTATTCATAAAAGCAGTTCTGTTACACCGTTTAAGTTTCTTGATAAAACCTGCCAGTTTGTTGGAAAATAGAGAGCTTAAAATCACGAGATGTACGGCAATGTGTGTGTCTAGAATTATAGGAAATGATAGGCTATATGTTGCCGTACACGTTACAATAAGGCAAATCTTAACCTCTCTAACAATGAAAACCTGGAAGGTCCGAAATTCGTCAGTGGTGACGAATTTAGGTCCGCAGATTGACAACACCCAAACCTACAACTTTTGGTGGTCAAAATGAGGAGTTTTGGTCGTCATCTCGAAGACCTAAGTCGTCAGTATGATGATTTAGGTCGTCAGGATGACGACCTAAAGTCCTCATTTCGACCATCTAAAGTTGTAGACCGGGGTTGTAGATTTATGTATTGTCAATCTGAGGATCTAAAGTCGTCACCACTGACGAGTTTCGGACTTTCCAGATTTTCAGTGAATATCATCTAACTTCAATATCTCTTTTACAGGTTAGTATCGATGTCAGCAAATGCAACGGATTGATGACAAATGATATTCTCAGGTATGTTTTCAATGGACTTGGGTTGAATAGAAATGACCTCTCTTAAAGATAATAATATGAGCCTTTATATGTTGACTCAGGCCATCGCCATATTGAATACATTTTATATAGACTACATGTATAACTTCTGACCACTCAGTTAAAGCAAATTTGCGTGTAGGCTGAGAAACTCTGTCTCTCTTACTCACGTAGAACAGATGAACGGGGCTGAGAGTTCAGGAACTGTGCTAATTTGCGTGTAGCACATAAAGGGAGACTACTCAACAACAATACGTAAAATAGACTTCACAACAAAAATAAGAGTGATAACAGTGTACTCATAAATATATTCTAGAAAAAGGCAAGTAGGGCCTGATGTTATCCTTTTTCAGTTAAAAAGTTTGATAGTATTTATGTTTTTCATGCAAATATATAGGCTCGCTAATTGATAGGGTCCTAAATGTCAATGAAATCAAAAGATGCATTAACTCTTTTTTAAGATGTAGCTATAAAAGTCACTTTTAATATTAGTGGGGGAATTTACACTAGTATATATGCCTAGTTTCGATCGATGTACTTCTCTATTGAATTGACAAATATAAATAGCCTATGATTATATTCTTATAATCCTTGTTTACAGCCCTTCACTGGGGATGGACAACTTCTCCAAGAGCCTACTTCTGGGAGTGGCGGGACTGCTGTCCATGCGAGCTGTAAGCGTCGTGTGAGGTCCCACAAGAACGCCGGAACCGGAAGGACATACCCGCTGAAGTCGCCGGACGCTGCCGACAGGTGTCCTTGGCGTCGCTAATAGTGTCTCGTTGTGGTGGTGCTGTAACGTAAAGTGTTCTGACCCTGGGTCCACTTGATGTTAATCAGAGACGTCACGTCACAGAGTGTCGTCGTGAATACTTTCTGATTGACGTATCTATAGTTTAGCTGCTGACCACAAAGTGTGTAAAAACGAAGCACATCGAGACTGCAGGGGCTAACCAAAGTCTAGCCATCAACCAAAAGCTTTTGTTTTCCATGTTCATAGACTTACCATCCTACGTTGTTAAGCAATAATGAAAGATATCTAAGATTACCAGTTTGGGATGTCGATATCCTGATATCGTGTGTGTCAAATGTATATAGGCCTAGACATTTATCCCTTTGCTCCCCATCACTGGCATCACAAGAAAAGCACATGTCGAACATTTTAGACAACACTGTACATAGTATTTGAATGTAAGAATAAATATATTTCAAAGAGTTGTTTGTTACTGGTTAGTGACCCATCAGAACACGTAGTTAGGCCACTTTAAAAAAATGGTTTTTCATCACTATAACCCATGAAAAATCTGACGAGGGCGTTTCTTTTACTTCCTCTCGGAGGGTAGATCTCCTTGGTCATTAACATACTGTTATATATACAGTGCTAATCTAACGCAAAGACCATAATCTTTCTTCTGTGTCGAATGCAAAATGTATAAGGGAGTGATGGGTTGGGGGGCAAAAACTTTTTGACCCCTCCTGGGGGTGGGGGAAATATAAAAACTTTTGATCCCTCTTGAGGTGCGGCAAAATAAAACATTATGACCATCGGGGCAGGGGGGGGGGCGTAAAAAAGGTTTGCTCATCCGTGAAAAATACTCACCAAAACAAAAAAAGATGATCACTCCCTATAATATTCCTTGCCCATCCCCAATTTTGACTGCTTCTATAAGGTACACCAGCGCCATATCCTCGTGTATAAGCCATGCCCTATAGTTAAAGGGGGCAGTATAAAGCTACCCCGCGTAAAAGGCACATTACGCATATAAGACACCCCCAAGTTGAATCGAAGTTGTAACCCACTTGGCAAAAAACGTTTTTTCAACTTTCAGGTAAAAAGCTTTTTTTGTTAAATGTTATTTATACGTTGAGAAAACCAATTTTCAACCAAATAAAACGTTTGCTTTTTCAACCAATTCTCAAAAAAAAAGTTTTTTATTTATGTTTCTTTTACGTCAAAAAAAAATTCTAACCTAAAATAAAAACGTTTTATAAGAACGTCAAAAACGTTTTTGAGTACAAAAAAACGTTTGGCAAACTTAGGAACCAAATAAAAACGTTATTTTAATGTTAAAAAAAACGTTTTTACGCCAAGTGGGAAGGCATAACCTACATGGGGCATGAATTTGAGCGATTTGTTACTGTTCTGTCCATCATATAGGTAAGTGTACCATACTCACTTGCTCACAAATAGGGATAAGTAAGTTATTGCTATGGGGGGGGGGGGTAGGCCTAATTCAAAAAGGAAAGAGAGAGAGAGGGGTGGGGGTATCAGGGAGAAATAAATACTACAGTTCTCCCTCTCTCCCTAAAAATCTTTATTAAAATAGACATAGGCCTACTGTGGTATCGGTCTACTTGGCAAAAAGATTTTTTTTTTCAAATGATCTTTCAGGTTCCCAAGTTCTCCAAACTTTCGTAAAAAAAACACCGAAAAAAATTGTTTTTTTTTAGCATTCTGTAAAAATAATCTTAACGGTTTTAACATAATAAAAACTTTTTTTTTCTGCAAACATGTTTACCCAAACCTTTCTTTTTGCAGACGTTCAAAAAAAGTGTTTTGCCAAGTGGGGGTCGTGTATGAAGGCGCGGTTTAATTGTGATGAATTTTAACTACAGAACAGTAATAACATTTGGCCCCAGGTGCGCCTTAAGTTATGGGGCTTATGGGGTCCTGCACAAACACTGGGTGCACATGTGTTTTACATGTACCCGGTATATGTGGGGCCTACTGCTTTATAATTGTGAGACATTGCCGTAGTTAACCTACAGCAAAAAAAAAACAAAAAAAAAACACATTAATCTGAAATTACAGACATATGATGAGCCTATTGACTCTAATGAGAGGTCTATAATTGAATCCAAAGCCATCCCAATGAATGGGCCAGCCGGGAAATTTGAGCGCGTGGACAAATATGGTTATCCGGCAGCGTTTCTCCCCTATCGCCCTCTGCTGAGAAACCAACAAACTAATTTTAGCCCAGTGACGTCACAACATGGCCGCGCCCGTTGCAAACGTGAACGCGACAGAAATAATCGTAAGTATAGGATGGCATTTGATGTCTCTGGTGATAAATGGTGATGAAATTAGCCATGATATTTGTACTCAGCATTCAGTGATCTCTATGCGGCAATCTAGAGATTGATCATGGTGATTCAGAGACTAGACGATCCTCTTCCGCATGGGTTCTGTGTGTACTTTTGACTCACTCGAGTCGTGACTGAGTCTGACTCTGAGATGTGTTCATGAATACATGATGGAAGAGTCAAGAGATGAGTAGTCTGGAGATTTAGACGAGGCCGGAGTGTTGTTAGACCTGTCAACGGTTACGGTGCATATGATCTTGGAACGATAGTGGTGGACAGTGTAGAAAATCTACACTAGAGCGTAATGTATAAAGTAGGCCGAAATACCTGCCTGCTTACAGACAGGATCCAAGATGTATACAATTACAAGTCTATACTATAGTGGCACAAACACATGGCTAGTCTGAACTGAGTACTCACTGTCAGTTCCTGGAAATTGTCCCTCCTATTTACAAACATTTAGTTTTCATGTACATCAGCTTATAATGACTGAAGCATGAGATATATATCCAATAAATCTGACATGTTTATCTTGAGCTTAGATATCACTACCTCAATGGCCTCCATTGGCATTGTTAACATGGGGCCCCCAAGGGGACCCCCCTGAGGTCACAATGTCGCCAAAATGTAAGGTTTCAGGTCACATGTCACTTTTTTAGGGGGAAAAACATGTCTAATAATCTAAAAATTTAAGGTCTCAGATTAAATGTCACTTTTTTAAATATTGGAAATGTCACATGTCACTTTTAAAAGGGTACAAAGTCGAAATGTCGCCAAAAAAAATGGCCAAAAGTCGCCATGTCGTTTTTTACCCCTTGGGGGCCACTTAACATGCTAGGGGTGCTACCAGGTGTTACTGTTAGCTTCCTTTTGAAACATAGGGCTAACCAACCAAGAATAGTGTAGTCTCTTTGGCACTAGGTGGCTACACCTGGCTTCAAGATGGCCGACAATGTCAGGGCTTTTGACAGGGCTGCGCAGTGCGCAATACACGCATTTAATGCTTAAATGTCGCATTTAAATGGCTAGAATGGCCATTCATTTACAGAATGGCGCATTGTATTTGCTAAAAAGTGTGCAATTGGCGCATTGCAAAAATTCCTGTCAAAAGCCCTGCAATGTTTTGGAGTAAGGGAGGGAGGGGAGGGAGATTTGAAAATCACCTGGATTATTAATGATCACAAGTATTTCAAGTGTGTTGTGTATTGTGAATCTTTGGATATATATTGAGGGAAGTGTTGGTGGAAGCATTTGACCTGACAATAAGTACTTCTCAGTCTTCTGTGAGAACTGGGCACTCTGCCAATCTGGCAGAGTAGATAGACTACCAACAGACACCTTTGGATCCTGCCTGTAAGCAGGCTGGTATTTCGGCCTAAATCTAAGACAGTAAGTCTACATACTAGACACTAGTAGAGTCTAAACTCAAGTTGCAATTCACTTAGACACTTGCTATTAAACACTGGCACTGGCAACAGAAATCTAAATCATGAACAAAGTGCATAGAAGCAAAGGTTCAAATTCAGGGAAGGCATGACCCCCCCCCCAAAAAAAAAAAAAAAAAAAAAAATTAAAAAAAAAATTAAAAAAAAACAAACACCGTAATTACCTTTATACTTAGCTCAGTTCCTGAACTCTCTCATCTCCGTTCCTCCTAGCTTAGAATACTCAACTCTCATCTCTGTACCGCCAGGAGAGTTTAGAAAAGGTCTTGTTTTCCAGTGGGTGAAAGCCCCGGTGAAAGCACTCCATATCCTGACCAAAACCGCACAATTACGGCCACTAATACTTGGAATTTCTTTAAAATTTTCAGATGCACTAGATAGTCTAACTTTTTTACTTTACACTCCACCCATTTTCAAGATCGGATGACTGGTAGTAAATGTTTTACCGCAAATCTCCTGAGCAGTCTCCTGTGTAGCCAGCACACGCCAGGCACAACTGCCATCAGCGCGGGAAGGAGTGGAGGTACAGAAATAGCATCAAAACTAGGTCGGAACTCTCTGCTGTCTCCCCTCCTCACTAGAGAGTTCCTCACCCAGCAGAAAACAAGAGCTTTTCTAAACTCTCACGGCGGTACAGAGATAAGAGGTTGGATTTCTAAGCTACCTTCCTCTGTGAGAGGACTCGGGAGTAAGAGAGGTAGATTTCCTCAGCCTATGGCATCTTATATGCAAATCTGAGGCCCCCTGCTCCCTATAGAAACATGGCGATGGCAAAGTCTGGGTGTGTCCTATGGGTGGGGTACTTTTACTACAGAACAGTCCTATATACTAAACCTGGCTGAATACATGTATTGCATTTCTTTCAACTGAGGGTGTCCAGCCCTTAGAAGTTATATCTAGGATGTGCCATAAATATATTTTGTTAAGATGCCCCTCCAAAAAATTACGAATTGATGTCAAACCTGTGAAGGGGACTGCAGATGGGGCTGACTGAACTCGTCCAGCCCATGGCAACGATCAGGACGTGTAGAATTTACTAGAACAAAGTTTTGTTTGAGTCTGCTGGAAGTACTCTTGGTTCTTTCTTGCTTTATTCACTCGGAAAGCCGAGTTTTAAGAGACGGGTAGGGGCACTGGAAATTTTTAAGACCGCAAAATCAGCATTTTTGACCTGGTAGTGTTCAGTTCAACCTCAAATAACATGAAAATGGAGAAATATGAGAGTAAATGAAACATATAATGAAATAGTACACATGTTCAAGAATTTGGAGGTGTAATTGTTACCTGTTATATCTGTCTTATTTCTCTGATTTTGAGGTTTGAAAAAAGTAGGTCACCTGAAGTCCAACTTAGACGCTTGGTGCACTCAATGTTTTTCTATGGACATGTCATTTTGGGTGTCAGGTCCGGGGGGATTGGGTGTCACATACGTGATCAGAATGTAATGGAAAATGTATATTGCATGTTAATCTTGTTTCTATGGTTCTTTTGGACATTTCTCTCTGTATATGCATTAAAAATAATTCAATCTGGTGCTATAATCCTCTGTTATACGAATTGTGTTCGTCTCGGAAAGTTTTTGCCAAAAATCGTTCGGAGCGGCTGAACTTTTGCGACATTCCGATTGCGTCTTACTTCGATACAAACATGGCATGGCGGTTATTGAATTAACTTTGATAATGTGTTACTAGAGTATAGGGAGGAGATGGATCCATGCAAAAGAGACATAATAAATATGATTTGACATGTTAGTCTTTCGCATTGCTGTCACTATAGTGTCAAAATGGCCAAACCAAAGCTTTCTGAGTTACCTGCGATATCAATCGCTTAAACACTCGTTATGATAATGGAAAAAAGGGGAGGGGAGAATCAATGTACATTTACTAAAATAATCTTGTATTTAAGGGTTATGATAGATGACTTAGCCAGTAGCAGGGAGCCCCAATAGGAATTCCAGTACCTGAATGCTCCCTGAAATCAATTGACAAAGCTCTTCTTTTTAGCAAAGTTCTACTCCAAATTGTGCTTTGAACTAAAGAAGTAAACTTCCATTGACAGACTTCCTCAAAAATACCAAAAGATCAGACGAAGATGACTGATACTGATTCCAAGGACCCGGCTGCTGCGGCACAGGCTGATTCTCTACTAAGTACGGACCCACCCATCGAGTCCTCCACATCTAACATGGAAGAGAAGGACCTAGTGGCTGAGGCACTGGACACCGCAGCCAGGGAGGCGGATGCGGTACAAGCAGCAAAGCGTGAAGATGACCACCTACGTGAAGTCAGTCCTGCCCTGTCAGAGGGCAGCGCTGATGGGGAGGTGGGAGCCTCCGGGCAGAACGGTTCTGTGGCTGTTAATGAAGGTGGAAAAGCTGCATCGTCATCAGCTTCTGGATCAGCAGGTGGCAAGAAGATCAAGAAGAAGGAAGACAAGGGTATAGGTGAGTAGAGTAAACCACTACTACCTCCTACCCTAAATACTTAAAATGATAATTCTAGACCATGAATGCCAATACTGTCCACTTCTCATCCATTGCTCATACTTTCATGCAGACCACACATAATACATATGCATGTAGATGCTTTCAATACTACAATGCCTCGCATATAAGGCGTACTCAACTTATAAGACGCACCACTGACTTAAGAGAGAGCTATAAAGTGCACAAATCATGGGGCTTGAATTTGACTAATTTAGTACTGTTCTATAGTCTTATATCTTGGCCTTTAAGACGTCCATCCTCGCATATAAGCTATGCCTAATATGCCGGGTATTATGGTAGTTTCTAACAGTAAAGTTTAACTACCATTACAACTTACATGACGTATTGTATGCAACATCCGAGACGTAAATCAAAAGTTGCATTGAACTCATGATACAGAGCCTTGTATGCCACAGCTGAGACATAAATTGGAGCTCTTTATGTGGCTTGCAAATTGTTTGCTAAGCTTAGGTACACCTCTTATAGGTGAGGTAATTAAAAAGATTGAACAAAACTAAAACTGTAAAAGTTCAAACTCCCGGTATTCTGCCAAAATCTTATGTCTCGGGTACAACGCTAAGCTTATACACGAGTTAATTTTCCTGCATTGTAAAAAGGAAAACTCTCGAAATTAATGCAATTTCTACAATACTTTGAGGAGGTACGTACTCACTAAAGAGACAAGTCAAAAGGAGGCTTGTGTGCTCATCATTGTTTGATTGTATAATTAGTTTCTTTTCCTTCTTTTTCTTTTTATCTATTGCATTCTTAATCACCTCTTATCGATGAAAAGTTGATTTGCCGTACATGGTAATTGCAGCGACGGATTGTCCCTGATTTCAACATTTTCAAGTTCCCGAGGCCTAGAACTTTTTTTTTGTTACTCAAACAGTTTATTGAACTTCTTATGATTTTCAATACACATTTTATGTAACCATCTCGGCTACAGGGGCCCTCAGAAGGAATTAGGGAGGGTTCACACAGTTACTCTGACCACAGTTTTCAGCTTTTTTTCAGATATCTATCATCATCAGAATGTTCAAAAATTTTCACACACATTTATAGGTACATGAATGAATGGAAATCAGAAAGTCGACCCTGGGTTAGCTCCTAACCCATCTTTAAACAAAGTCAATATTTACAGGGTTGTTAAAATGCATTTCAGGGATTTATGTGCTCTTTCAGTTTCATCCCTCTAAATGTAATGATATTGCCCATGTACATGTAGTCCTCGATTCAGACAGTTTGCATGGACAGGAGTGGCGCCATCTTAGACAAGATGGCGCCACTGAGTCGTTGGTTCCATTTCAGCCCAGCAGATGGCAGGAGGGTTGTAGATTACACTGATCAATCTGTGGGTGTTCCGTCCCTCCATAATACCCACAGAGAACACGCTTGGGTCACTCTACCGACGGATTGACGGAAGACTAGGGTCACACTGGTTGTGTATTCCAACTAATGATTTAATTACTTTAATGACCCCTTTTGATCTAGATAAGAATATGATTGACCTAGGATGTGTATTACAGCCGCACTCATCCTTCCCCCTCGTCTCCTCTCCCCCCTACACATAAGGATCTGATTGAAGTTGAATGTGTATTGGCCCTCCCTGACCCCAGTCTTCCATCGAACCGGTCGGTAGAGTGACCCACATACAGAGCATGTTCTCTGTGGGAATTGTGGAGAGACAGAACAACCACAGTGTAGTTGTAGATATGCTCGATATGGATATGGATACCATCAAGGGAAAGGGGATATTTTTTTGGCCCTAGGCACGGGCCCTGGATGACCCTTAATAACCTTACTCTTAGGTCATTTTTGGCCCAATTTTTAATGGAATGAGGTAAAGCTTTTGAACCAACATGGGCCACTTACAACAATAACAAATATTAGGAAATTTGGTGTATTTAAGCTCATTGTAGTTTGATATCCCCTTCATTGATTTTTCTGTATATCACTTCCAGGGGTAAGAGGTAGTTTGTGCTCGTGATGACCTATAACTGTGACCACATGTTTGGCCGCTTATAGGATATAGATTCCAAAACGTCAGGGTCCAGCTGAATACTCAAGATATACAAAATGTATACGGAAATTCAAGGCAGATGGGGATAGAGGATAGAATAAACGTCCCCACTCTTGAGCTATGGACCCCATATTATTAAAAGATTAAGAGATTACCATCCCCATATTCCAACCCCAAACCCTTATAACGATTGTAGGGTTTTACAGATAAACCTCGATTATGGGTCGGCCAGTGGTTAATACTGCAGCCTAAAATTATACACATGCATAGGCCATGCAATCACATGTCGTGTCTGTATTCGCTCAAATCGCTAGTAGGCTATGAAATATTTAGCATTGACTAAAGGAGAGTAATTCATGTATCGTAAATTCCCACATATAAGCCGCCTCTTCATATTTAAGCACACCCTGGGTGCAGGACAATCCCACAAGCCGCACATGTGGTTTTTTTTTTTGGGGACTTTCAGTACTGTTCTATGGTGTCAAAGTCCCCCGCACAGGCCTGACCTCTGTAAAATTCTATACTACCGTAAATTCTCTCATATAAGCCGCATCCCTCATATTAGCCGCACCCTGACTTTGGTCACATCCTATAAGCCTAAATTTGATTTGGGTTCCGGTACTAGCTGCGGCTTATACGAGAGAATTTACGGTACCGGGTAGTATGCCACAAAAAGTCTTGGGTTTGCGTACAAGCCACAGGAATTTAGGGTACACATACATACATTTACAAAGGGAGACAGACAAGGGATTTCATACAACATAAAACTTACGCTGGGTGTATGGCCAAACCTCTTTTTGACCATTAGTGTTTAGAGCAGAGATGCCACATTCGTACTTTTTTGGAATTCCACATTTTTGGATACACTGTCTGGTTATTTCCTATTTTTGGTTACAATTTCTATACTTATTTCCTATTCAAAAACAAAAATTGTCACAATTTCCGAATTTTTAGTGAATAGTGAGTGGCATCTCTGATATAGAAAGGGCAAATTAATCTATAAATAGGGTTAAAATGTGCATAGTAAAATCCCAACATTTGATGGGTTGGTTTATTGAACCCACTGTAACTGTTGTCCCGCAGTCAAATTGAATGAATAATCGATAGGTTACGAGCGCCTGTCATTATCTGGCCTTTATAATCATTAATCACTAGCCATATACATGGACATAACTCGAAATAAACATCCCTACCGTAAACCCTTAGCTATGAGGTGTATGTCATGTTTTAGACACACCCTCAGTTTATGCCGAGCCCATGAGGTGCACATGAAGATTGGTCTTTAATGTATGAAGTACTGTTCTTCAGCATGAAATCCTTGCCTAAAAACGTGCACCCTAAATTCAAGTATTTTCTAGGCGGAACAAGGAACTATCCTCGCATAAATGCCTCGTCTTATACAGGAGGTATTACGATAGTTCAGTCATTGCTCTCTGCAATTGGTCAATTTTATGCTGCAATTTGCTTCAATCTATTGCTACAATATAATTATTCGCTATGAAATAGTCCTTAATGATCCATTGAACTTTTAAAGCACAACCCTGACCCAGTATTCAGACTGCTGCAGCATGCCTAGAAACCAATAATGACCACATCAGGGATAAACCCGGGGTCAGGCATCGTATCCACTGGGTCCCATCTAACTTAGGTTTGAGGGACCTCCACTCACGGCCGGCGGCAGCGTGCATGGACCTGTCTGGCCGGCTTTAGGAGCCCCCAGTCCCGGCTTATGGTCACCCATACAGCCGTGCAAGTCCTGACAGACTCCCAGCCACATACCAAGCTCACTACATGTTAGTCTGTATACACATGTAGCATAAAGTCTCTCTACCTATAGACTGCTATTACATGTACACTACCGAGGCTTGCACTCCCTTGCCGATCCTATACACATCTATACATACCTATCAATCGGTGAGGTAGTTAGCCCCAGGAGGAGCCTTAATAACACCCTGGAGAAGGCGGCATGGATATTATGCTGTATTGATATTGGTAGTATCCTGGAGTAGGCTGTGACAGGGAAGATCCATTGAAGGATCAATCAGATACGGCTCTGTGCGTGAGAGGTATTTAAGACAGCTGGAGGGGGTCTCAACAAGGCACCCCAAGGAGTTAACACCCTATACCCTGGAGTAGCACCACATATTTGACCTTGTTACCCACCTGGAGCTACCTGTGAATCACTCACTGAGTATCATATCACTTTAATATATTTCTGTAAAGTGAATTGCAAACCAAATCAAAATGCCACAGAAGAAGGGCAAAGAGATGCAGTTTGCTTGTGAAAAAGTTGAAAAGGACATTGAACATGTTGACCCTGGTGAGTTTTAACATGGGACTGATTTGATTTAATTTACAAATTACATTAAAAAGATACTGGGTTAAAGTTAAACTGGTACAGTAGATGCAGCATGGAGTTTGTTATAAGGGAGCTGTGACTGAGCATGTGTAGTTTGTATAGTGAGTGCCAGTGGCAAAGCGGTCCCAGTAAGCTCCCATTAAATACCGTTATGATCAGGGGGGTCAGGGCATGCCGGTCACTCCAGGTGTTTAGTGTGTGTGTTGGGGGAGGGGGACATGTCTCGTCTAGTGCAAGCTAAAGCGTTCTCAACTTTATTCTGTTCCAATTGGGTCCATTTCCACCTACTGTGGGTTGGTTAGCAGGTGATATTCTAACTGAAAGTTGTCATTGGTATGAGTCACTTGTACTGTTAACCCGCACCTATAAGTCACATCTTGCCTCTAAGCTGCCCCTCGGCTTTGGGAGCATTCCATAAGTCCCACCAAGGATTTGAGTTTTTGTAGTTTCAATATTGCCTTATTTTGTTCACGGATAAGCCCCAACCAGACCATGGGAAAAATTTACAAACTGCAATAAGAACATATATCCGGTACTTTAAGTAATTCATATCCTTTTACAATCATTTAATGGGCAACTGGGGCTTAATTTTGAGGAGTTTAGTATCGTCCTATAGTATAAAATCCTCGCCTATAAAGCGTACCCTAACTTCAGTCAAATTCTAATGAGGCACAACTGGGCCTTATCCTCGCGTACAAGCCACGCCTTAGGTGCGCGAGTATTTCTGTATTATCCATCTGAAATGTATATCATAACATGGACCTGCATACCAGTGTTGTCAGCAAGACCTCGATCTATCTCTTATCATCAACACATCACGTCACACATGTAACACTCATCAATTATATATAAATGGCTTTTAGATGTTAAAATAGGTAGGCCCAATATGAAATTTCAGAGTGACAAAATAAAAACGGTGTTAAAGGGAGAGGGGGAAGGGCAAAACTGAAAAGGACAGAATCAACTTAAATATTACATTTTTTTTGCACCACCCCACCCCATATGATATGAGACTGAGATAAAATGGTTGAAGGGGGTGAAGGTCACCTGTTGTGCATTATGAGTATGTTATGGATCAAAGGTAAAGTTTGTCCCGGACAAACTGGTAACTCAATCACAGTACATAATAAGGTGCAACTATTACATTTTGTGCTGTAAATATCTATATGCCCTGCAACATCTATGATATAAACGCACATTATTACACATGATTTTGCCGTTTTATGTACATAATTAGGGGAAATGGTTTAATGAATGAAATATATTTTATTTGATTCTACAGACAGAGAACTGACCATGCTAATATACCGATGCATTGTTGAGGCTGTGCTGGGTGTTTTTGTTCCAGCACCTGTGTATGTTATAGCCCAGGGTAGGGATGTAATAGAGTGGTACCACATGTAGTATTATACATCGATCTCATTTCGATCCTGTTAGCTTTATAGGTGCTACACATGGGCCATGCTGGTAACTGGGAGAATGTGTGTGTGTGTGTGTGTGGGGGGGGGGTGTAATATAACCAAACATAGGGCAGAAGGAGGATGTATTATCAACAAATCAGATAATTCCCTGCATTCACTGCAGAATTTTTTAGGTGCATTATGAAACACCTGTTACCCATCATGCTGGTTGTTATCTGTGCTTACCAATACAGGTACCAGGTCAAGCAATGGTGGCCCCACTGCGCGTCCACACTGAGCCCTATACATAACGGTCAGCATTGAAATTTATACACTGAGTTGAAGTCATTATACTACACGTACAAGTATGTTCTGCTGATCAAAATGAAGCGCAATTACGGTACCATTAAACGTTGCATGTCAGTCTTGGAATATTGTAAACCCCCACGTAGAAGCTGCGGCTTATATACCATTTAAGAGACACACTGTGGGTTATAGTCTTCCTAAAGTAGGGTGCAGTTTATACGCAGGGTTTTACTATAGCAAGACTAATAGCAAGGAATGTACCTTCGCATGAAAGCCAGCAACTGAGGGTGCGGCTCATGCACAAGTGCAGCTTATAGACAGGGTTCAGACCGCATGTGTTGCTCCAAAGTACCAGTGTTCAAAGTGTGGCATATACATATGGGTGTATGTATGAAATTTCAAGGCTATCCACAAACTCGGATGTGGCTTAAACACGGGGGCGGCTTATACGCACAGGTTTATGGTAGTACTGTTTGGGGCACTAAAACCATGCTGGGCGTTGTTACATAATGATAACCCTGGACATGATCAGTCTAGTCCTCCACTATTGATGTAGCAAGCCTTATCTATATGAGTGTAAGTGTCGTGTTCTTATCAAAGGGCCATCGGTAATCAGGTTTAGCACCGATAAGGGTACACCTATAATTCTGTGCATATAGGTAGGTGTCATAGTGTGTAAACTCGAGCTGTACCCGTTATTTAGGAAATTCATGCTTATCCAATGATACTCTTTTTTAATTATTTAACTTCCTTGTCGATTCAGGAAATGCATGCTTATCCAATGATACTCTTTTTTAATTATTTAACTTCCTTGTCGATTCATTGGTGTGAAACTTTGCATCCCATTTTATCCTCACAAAAGGGAGTGACAACAGGGGGGCTGGTGGGTTTGAGGGGGGGGGGTCAGAATTTTTTCGACCCTTTGACCAGGGGAGGGTCAAAATGTAATCAGCGAAAAAGCCAGCACATTACTATAGGTTAAAAGGGAGCGTTCGCCTGCAATTTTCGTCCCTTCGGGGGGAGGGGGCAAAAAATGTTGACCCTCGAGAGGGGGGGCAAAATTTCTTTTTGTGTGTCCACGCACAAACCCAACAACCCCCCCCCCCCCCGTTGTTAAAAAATTATGCCTTCCTAAGCTAAAATGTGCAATACCTGTATTTGGATTGTTTTTTTTTTTTTGTTTTTTTCAAAAGTGAGTACATGATAAACATTTTTTTATCAGTCAAGGAAAATGGTGTGGTTTGTCACAGTCATTTTTTATCACAAATGATGATGCCTCCAGGGTTCACGGTCTGCGTTGATACATGTATGATGATGCACGGCCACCAATGCCAACCATTGTATACAAGAAGGAGAAGAAGTCTCAGTTACCAAAATCATGTTGAAAATATCAGAACAGATACTTAATTCTTTTTTGTCACATTGCAGAGCACATTCTCAAGGCACTTAACTCGCTGGAGACACCAGAGGAGAAGCTGGCCGCGCTATGTAAGAAGTACGCTGATCTACACGAGGAGCACCGAGGGATGAAACTCAAGTTCAAGCAGAGCCAGCACAAACTCACTGGGGTAAATTTTATGGATTCTGCACTTCAGTAAGATTTGATACCAGTACCCGTACCGGCACTAAGATTAATGATATCATAAAAATGATTTAAAGAAGACTCATAGCTCCCATAATGTCACAATAGCTCCTATAAGACAAATGGAACCAAGCCAATATACAGATGAGAATAATAAAGACTTTTCACTAAAATGTATTACTGGGTATGTAAATGTAAAACAGAGTGAGAGTAATAAAGAGTTTTCACTAAAATGTATTCTGTTTGGAGGTGTAGATGGGATAGTCCTCCCAATACCTCCTGTCCCAGTAAATCAGTTAAGATTATCCTGACACGAGATGGCATATTTTGCAACTCTCCCTGCCTGCAACTGCACACAGTACCAACCACATTACATATACTGTGCTCTGATCCAAATACTGTGATCTTGATATTTGATTTCAAAATTGTAGACTTTGCGGGAGAAGGACCATCTTCAAACGGAACATAGTAAATCCATTCTTGCCAAAAGCAAGCTAGAGAGTCTGTGTAGAGAGCTGCAGAGACACAACAAACTTATCAAGGTAAGATATCACGCAACTCAACTCTTTAGTTTACAGTATGATGCTTGTGTAGGGATGATATTAGTGAGCTTCTCACTAGGACTGCATTTATGTGTCATACTAAAGGGACATGGTGCATTAAAACTTTATTTTTCCCTTTGAACTATTACCGGTAATGGTCTTATTGTGCCCTGGGATGTTAAACTAATCAATCAAACTTTAAACATTGTTTGGTGTCATTCCTTACCTCTGAAATCAAAATGAAAGCATCGGAAAATAGTCAGCATGTAACCTAGAAGATATGTAACCTAGAAGATAGCTTACTCAAAAGTTTTATCAGAAATTGTCATTCAAGCTTTAAGACGTTGCAATAGTATTGCTACATTGTTGTAGCACTATACTTCAGAAATGCTGTCTTCGAGTAAATGATGATGTTAAAATATGTGTGTTAATTCTATCCAGGATGAAAGCTATGCCCGGGCTCGCGAGGAGGAGGAGAAAAGGAAAGAGGTCACGAACAAATTTCAGGTAGGGTAATATTTCAAGTGTATCATCTTGGCACAGGCCCGTACCCATTCCCCTATGTACAATACCACTTCCATGAACTTTAACTAGCTTCTTTGGAATTTCAAATTTTGGCTATAACTCTCATAGGTATTTCCTCTGGAAATCTTAGAAAAATTGGGTAATTTCCGAATACATGTGTCAAGAGATCAGTGAATGGCATCTCTAAAGATGTACCAAAAGGACAGAATGAGGATCTAAGAACGCTGTCATGACCTAAGCATAGGTCCCTATGCTTGAAAGGTGGTTATGAAGGTGGCTTGCCAGCTGCTTGGTTATGAAGGTGGCTTGCCAGCTGCTTGGTTATGAAGGCGGCTTGCCATCCGCTTGTTCCTGGCCATATGAAGAATTTTATTAAATACTGTTCATGTACTTAAAGGGTGGCTTGTAAAATTCAATTGAGCAGATGTTAGGTACACCAGCATTAAAAGGGTTTCTGATCACTCACAAACCTTATAGCAAAGGCAGAGATGAACTTGCTTGAACTGGAATCATGTATATGATTTATAATTACATATAAATATCAACTCTTTCTATTGCAGCAAACGATCAATGATATTCAACAACAGATGAACGACCATTACACAAAGAATGGGAAACTAAGAGAAGAGAATGTCGACCTAGCCAACAAACTGAAGACGCTCATAGAACAGTACGAGCAACGCGAACAAGTAAGTTAGCTCTATACAACACATTTTCGCATCGAAAACGCTGCATGCAGATACTGATGAAATCATCCCCAGTACCAGGTAGATAGCTTGCATTGAGGGCATATGAGAGGGTGGAAAATATAATGCGCTAAAGAAATTACGGAAAAAAAAGTAGAGTCACTCTGGATTATCTGGATAAGAATTGGAAATAGATTTAAAAACCATTCCCTTTATTGTAATGGAAATGTAATAGTCAAAAGGTTCAGGTTTCATGTGAAACAAAATAAAAATGTTGTATCTGTTGTAGCATATAGAGAAGGTGCTAAAACACAAGGAGTTGGAGCAGCAGTTAGTAGACGCTCGTCTACAACAGGCCAACCTTAAAATAGCAGAGGAAAAGGAACGGTCTGACCATGAGAAACAGTTTGTAAGTGGATTTACAACTTATTGATATTATATTAATTGCTTCAATTCAAATTAAGACACAAATGAAATAGTGTTCAGTGTGACTTCAGCAAGGGGCTAGAGAAATTCAGATCATAGTTTACTAAAAGAAAATTAAAAAAAAAATCATTACTAGTTATAGCATGGAGGTATATGAAACTTCAGATAGGGAGAGAGAATTGCAGATTTTTGTACGTCTGTCCTTTTTCCAAGCCCCATATTTTAGCACCAATACTTAAAGGCTCCTCCGTCTTCATTATCTCTAATACATGAATGTTAAGTCCCAGCGAGTTATCCCAATATATGTACCAACTTCATAAAAAAACCTGTTTTTCTGCAGTTGTTAACAGAGGCGGCAGAGGCTAACAAGAAGGTGCAGCTATTTGAGGAGCAGGAGAAGGCTCTCCGGGCACAGGTATGGAGGCTTGTGTTTTAGTCCCAAAACTGATGTAACTACCGTAATCTCCCGCGTATAAGACGCGCTGCGCATATAAGACGCACCCCAAACTTAGCACATGCATTTTCACGTATAAGACGCACATTTTAATGCTGATTTTTGTAAGATAAGTACATTTCTATAGTAAAAGTACCCCTCGTATAAGATGCCCCCCCAACTTGAAAAATCCTATAAGACTCCCCAGCATTTTGTTTGGCGTAGAGGACGCGTCTTATACGCGGGAGTTTACGGTAACATTCACCCCCACTTGTAGTTTTTCTTTTTTATACTACTATTATCTGAAGAACCCAAATCACTTTGCTAGACATCTAGGTTGCCCGGCCTTGCTTCGGAATCCTACAAGGTGTAGAGCAGCATTATTAATAGCATAGGCTTACATTTGGTGGTAGTATCCTACACCATGTTACAGCATCATACGTAGAGGTTTACTAGCTCATTCTGTAAATCCTCCCTATATATAGCAGATTCACGTATAATACTCGTTTTATATGCAAATCTGAAGCCCGTGAGCCTTATAGAATCTGCCCAAAGTCTATTAGGCAAGATATTTTTACTATAGTTTGGAACATGAAAACATGGCGGCAACAGGTTAAGACGCTAGATTTGGAGCGCTCCACAACTTTGCGAGTTTATCACCACTGTCGAACTAAGTACATTACTTGGTGTATGTTTTCGGTCGTCTAAATATATCGACTACATGTTCTAGCCATGGCAGCCCAAACAGACTCCAATAGAGGTAAAGGAAGGCGAAAAAAAGATCCAACACCCGTACCGCCAGGCCTAGAGCTAGGCGACCCGCCATTGCTGAGTCAAGAAGCCACCCTTGGGGAAATTATACATGCTGTCAATTCACTAGGAAAGCGAATGACTGCACAAGAAACACTAGCTTCAACTACTCTACAAACCCTGATGAACATTCAGACCAGCATAAAAGAATGTACCTCTTCAAATACAAAGGTAAACGATACTTTGGAAGAAGTCAACATTAAACTAGCAGAAAATTCAGCGGTAGTCAATGGAGTCAAGGACACACTGTTAAGTTTGACAGCAAACGCAGCGGCCTTAACTCGTATCATTCAAACACATCAAAGCAAACTGGAAAAAATGGACAAACTAGAGTCCCAGAAAGTAGTTATCATACAAGGGGTTGAAGAAATAGAAGGAGAGAATCTGTACGAGAAAATGGGTCAGTTATTCCACGATACGAAACTAGAATGGAGCCAAGAAATGATAGCCTCTGTAAGACGGGATGGTCCGAAACTACGGAGACAAAACCAACATGGCGTCGAAGAAGGTAAACATCGACCGGTTAGGCTTACATTTCTCAATTTTCAATGTAAATCTGAACTCATGAAAGGCCTCAAACACCTAAAGCATAACAGAATGTGGGACCATGTATCAGTAGGCGATGAACTAAATGAGAAGGAAACTAGAAACTTCATTGATCTACGGTCAGTGTTCTTCCTATGTCGCGCAAATAAAATAGACGCCAAACTACGACAGCGCTCAGTGATAATTGAGGGGAAAACCTATGGCCATAAGAACCTGAACAATCTACCACACCAATTGACACTAGAAAAAGCAAATGAAGCTAGAACACCTGATGGACTTATGTATCGATCCAACCATCACAAATTGTCAAACCTCTACCCAGTAGAAATAGATGATGGAGAAAATGTGTTCTCAAGTGTTGAACAGGGATTTCAATACCACAAGGCTATCCTATGTGACAGCCCAGAGAAAGCAGCTCGTATCATGGAACTATCCAGTCCATACGACATGATGTCAGAGACTAAGTCCCTAAAGCAAACCCCCAAATGGGGCAAGGAGGCTGAGAAGATCATGTATAGACTTAATACCATTAAATTCGCCACACCTGAACTCAAGGAATACCTGATCTCAACTGGTAACCTCAACTTATATGAAGGAAATTTTCATCCAGTGTATGGTACAGGATATCACCTAGGCCAAGCAAACTTATGCCGCATTGACAATCTAAGAGGTGAAAATGTACAGGGAAAGCTACTGATGCGAATTAGGCACTCCTTGACAAATACACAACCTACAACTCCCACACGAAATATAGGACAAGTCCCTGACCAGCATCCTAACGTCGACCCGCTACCTGTTCAACCACAGCTATAAACTCCTCAATACACAAAGACTGATAGAAACTGCCTTATAGCATTTATCTGTACAAAATAATGTAAACATAATAACGTCACTTTAACTGGAGTGCTCCAACCTTAATCTAGTAGTTATTCCCACCCCAGGGCGGCCACTAGAGCTGTATGCCCCGTTGGATTTTTTCTTTTTTCTTTATTATTATTTTTATTTTCTATTTCTCATCATATATGTCGCATTTAAACATGTATTCATGGTATCAACTGATACAGGTAAAATTTATTACAAATGTGTCGAACTACAATACCTAACATAAACCTGTATAATACTCCCAACTTTAAATCAGGTTTTTCTGTAGTTCACCTTAATGCTAGATCCATAAGAAACAAACCAGCTGGTTTGAAAGACGAGTTAGATAATAAAAACATTGATGTATTATTATTCTCTGAAACATTTCTCAATGATACTGATGAAGATGCATTATATAGACTATCCAGGTATAACATGTATAGTAATGGAATATAGCATAAATATGGCAGCACAAGGGTGGTATATTGACGAATATTGCACGAGGCCGTTAGGCCGAGTGCAATATCGTCAATATACCACCCGTGTGCTGGCATATTTATGCCATATTGCATTTATACCACCTTTTCCTCCATTTTGTATTAATTTCTTACCTGGTATCCACAGAATATAGCCACGAGAAGGCATTTTGTAAAAGCAAGCGATACGGCCCGTGGCCGCTCTGCGCGAAGCCATTGTTTTTGTTCTTGACCTATATCTACATCCGGGCCACTGACACACTTTCGCCGGACAAGGAGGCGGGTGGGAATGGCCGGACCGCGACCCGCGTACGTTGGGAAAATCAATGGATTCTTATTTATATCGAAGAAAATGGAGAAAATTAGCACGCATTCCTCGTCTATGGATCGAAAACTTCTTGGGATTTCAATATTATAACATGAAAAGCTTGGATTCAGGACGAAAACTGATTGAAAACATACGGCTAGGACTCCAGGTTAGAACTTATTTACCTTCGCATTGGGTTTCATCACCGTTCAGTGTAGCGCAATGGCTAAGGCCTTCGCCTACCACCACTGCGGCCGGGGTTCAATCCTTGTACGAGTTTGGACGATTTTTCACCTTGAAACAATGGCGAGACTAAATTTCTATGTCCGCCAGCGTCTCCCAAAATATTCTAAGTCCAACTTGACCTCGAAAAAGTATATCCAAAAATCCCAAAAAAGCACATGTGCGTATATGCTCTCATAATGCACTGGTAGGAGAGGGCATAACAGTAAGGCAGGTGGCAGAATAGTGGTATAATCAGCTAATAGATGATGGCTGTCGGGGCCCTAGGGCTGTATATGCTGTATATACCTGAGCCGCGAAGCGGCGAGGGTATATACAGCATATACAGCCCGTGGGCCCCGACAGCCATCAACTAATAGGTTTATACCACGATTTCCTCCATTTTGTATTAATTTCTTACCTGAAATCTAAAGAATATAGCCAGGCGAAGACATTTTGTAAAAGCAAGCGATACGGCCCGGGTCACCGCTCTGCGCGAAGCCATTGTTTTTGTTCCTTGCCGGGAGAGGTACCGCTGTGTATACAGTCACTTTTCGTATGGAATCCAACCATGACACGTCTTCAAAATAAAACATACATATCCTTAGATAGTCTAGATGATCCCTCCATACGTATTATGTCCAATATATTCAAAATAAAGGAGAATCCATTGATTTTTCCATCATAAGCGAGTCGCGGTCTGCCATTCCCACCCGCCTCCTTGTTCGGCGAAAGTGTGTCAGGGGCCCGGATGTGGATATAGGTCATCCGCTCCCCGTACAAGGAAGACGCCGAAAATGTCGGACCCGTTTAGAAAATCAATGGATTCTCCTTTATTTTGAATATATTGGACATAATACGTATGGAGGGATCATCTAGAATGTCTAAGGATATGTATGTTTTAATTTGAAAACTTGTCATGGTTGGATTCGATACGAAATGCGGGTGCACATACGGACCTATCACCATCAGGTTAGTAGTCTTCAACCTTTGCTTTTGGTTTCCTCACCGTTCAGTGTGGCGCTATGGCTAAGGCCTTCGCCTACCACCACTGCGGCCGGGGTTCAATCCTCATACGAGTTGGCACGATTTTTCAATATGGAAAATGGCTAGATTAACTTTGTATAGTTGCCATAATTTCCAAAAATATTCTAAGTCCAACTTGACCCCGAAAAAGTATATACCAAAAATTCCAAAAACGCACAAGGGTGGTATATGCAGAATATACCACGTATATATCGCATATAAAACCACCGGAAGTGCCAGAATAGTGGTATAAACATGATAGAATAAGTGAATTTAGAGGAGGAGGTCTGATTGCGCATATACTCGATACTGTTACATGTTCTGCCACCGCATACCAGCACCTTAATAGAGGAAACCCTAATATCGAAACTCAATGGCTTCTTATACAAAAAGGCATGGCAAAGAAAACTCTAGTTTGTAACGTATACAGACCACCCAATGGAAATCTAACTGCTTTTTGTGATACAATGCTTGCAACCTTGCTTCAGATTGAAAATTTGGATGAATTCGATATTATTTGTATAGGTGATTTCAATGTCGACATACTTACAGAAGATAACGACAAAACCATGCTATATGAAATGATGGAAAATTTCAACCTTACGCAACTTATAAATTGTGTTACTACTACAGCAGGCTATAATACGTGTATAGATTTAATTTTTACAAACTGTAACAATGTCTTTATCTTATGGTCCACTAAATATTCATTTAAGTGACCATCTCCCTATTTATATTATACGGAAAAGTGCCACAATTAAATCTGGTCATAGATACTTTACTGGAAGGTCCTATAAAAATTATAACAGTATAGCTTTTCTTGATAAAATTAAGAACTTAGACTGGACTGACTTTGAAAATTCACAAACCTCTGAAGCCTGTTGGAATATTTTTGAAAAAAATCTATACGATACTTTAGAAGATATGTGCCCCATCAGAGAATTTAAAATCAAAGACAAAAGCTCGCCTTGGATGACAAATTATTTATTAGAACGGATTAATGATAAAAATGAAATGCTAACAACAGCTAGAAAGTCTGGGTCTGTACTGGATTGGCACAGAGCTAGAACCATTAGAAACCAAGTCAACATGGAGAAAGAGACTGCAATGCAAAATTTCTTTAAAAAAGAATGTGATGAAAATATCAAAGAAACCAAAGCATTTTGGCGAAGCATAAAGAAAGTCATTCCATCAAAGCAGTCGAACAATAGTATAATAAATTTGATAAATGAAAATAAGAACACAGTAGAGATACCTGATACTGCCTCATTTATTAATGAATTTTTTGTCAATATAGGACCGAATCTAGCTAGTAAACATACGGACCCATGGTCATTTGATGGTACAACATGTATAACTGATATGCCTGACCTTGTAGTATCCAGAGATGAAATTACAAAGTGTTTAAAAGATATCGATACATCAAAATCTTCTTGTCTTAATTATATACCTACAAATATATTTAAAGAAACAGCTCTGTGTATGGTTGAGAAATTTGAAAAAATAATCAAGTTATGTATCGAAACTAGTAAAATTCCTAACAGTTGGAAAATAGCTGTAGTCACCCCCCTACCAAAGGGCGGAGACAATACCAATGTATCTAACTATCGTCCAATCAGTGTTCTTCCTGTACCGGGAAAAATTTTTGAAAGGTTAATACACAATGCAATCTCCCAGCACCTAACTACTAACTCAATATTAACTGAACGCCAAGGAGGATACCAGAAAGACAAATCTACTACTGACTCCATAAGTTTCTTTGTAAATGATGTATTAAGAAATAGAAATATAGGATATATTACCTTAGCTGCATTTATTGATATCAAAAAGGCTTTTGACTCAGTTAATTATTTGATATTACTAGAAAAACTAGAACGCTATGGTATAAGGAGAAAAAACTTGGAATTAATTAGAAATTACTTAACGAATAGGAAACAATGCACCATGGCAAATAATATTAAGTCAGCAGAATTACCCCTGACCTGTGGAGTACCCCAAGGATCAATTTTGGGTCCCTTATTTTTCTTACTATATATTAATGACTGCATACAACTGGATGATATACATAAAACAATGTTATATGCTGATGATAGTGTACTATATGTGTCTGGACCCAGTATTGATATATTAGAGACAACTCTACAACATGCATTAAACAAATTCATAACTTGGGCGAATAAAAACAAATTAACTATCAATGAGGGTAAAACTAAAATTATGACCTTTTCCTCAGCCCAAACTCTCAAAAACCTACGTAGACCTAACATAGAAATAAATGGAACAGCGCTATTGTGTGTAAATTCTTATAAATACTTAGGGGTACTGATAGACCAGGAAATGAATTTTAATCTACATGTAAAGACTTTAATGAAAAATGTTCACTACAAATCATTCCTATTATACAAAATACGACATATGCTATCACATACAGTGCTCCTACGTGTATACAAAACCTATGTATTACCAATAATCGATTATGCTGATATTTTCTATGATACTGCCAATGGAACTTTACTTGATGAACTCCAACGACTGCAAAACAAATGTATTAAAACATGCCTTGGTTTGAATATTTTAACATCAACAGATAGAGTTCATCATGTAGCAAATCTGCCTAAACTTATATATAGAAGACAATACCATTGTAAGATGTTTGCACACAAAATGGTTAGACTAGGTTTTAATGTTAGAGTTGCAAATAGACAAACTCGCCTACACGATGCTCCTGTACTTCTCTATAGTAATATAAATTGTAAAGCCTATGAAAAAGGTCCAGAAGTAAAATGTGCACAATTGTGGAATACCCTACCTACAAATACTAGAAATATAAGAGAAATAGGTACTTTCAAAAACCTGATGAAATTGGATTTAATGGATTCCATCCCATGAAAAGAAATATGTAGAATTCTTATCTATATATGGTCAATTATATTGATGCAACATTATGATTGTGACTAGAAATAATAATTTCTTTTTTAAATACACTTATCTATTGTTTAAACACAATTATATACACCGCCATGTACCAAAACTCAAAGTCAAACTATTTTCAGGAATCTATATATGTAACGTTACATACCATGGGGCGAGGCATAATAATATCTTTTGATACGCCTCGACCCAGGAACATATTGGTCTTCATATACGTGTATTTTGTACAATTTAATTCTGTATTATCTGCTCGTTGACTCATATGTCTATGACCAATAAAGTTCAAAGTTGTTCAAAAAAAAAAAATAGTCTAGAACAGTACTAAACTTCCAAAAATCAAGCTCCAAATGCGCCTCTTTCAATTCAACTCAGGGTGCGCCTTATACGCAGGATGTGCCTGATACGCAGGAGATTGTTGTAGTTATTCTAAGCTCGGTGACCCAAATGTTAAGAAGAGTGATGTGACAATCCCACAAAAGCATTGTCAGGTTAACTGAGCAACTAACGCCATAGAAGCTAAGGGTGTGTGCTGGAATCAGGGTACAACTCATAATACATAGTGAGTGTGACATGTCAAATTGATTCAGATATGGCATCAACAATTTAGTATGCTAATGTTTAAAATACTAGAAACTGAATTGTCAGCTTTTCTGTGAAAAAGGTTTCAGTTCTGTGCCTAGGTAAAATGCCATGTGCCCATGACATGTATTACCAGTAGAGCCGTTATTTTCATTGAACGTTATATACTGAATTATCTATGCTATGTGTACGATCAGGTATATAATGAAATTCTTATTATGTGTTTGCAGGTTGGGTTATATACAGAGAAATATGAAGAGTTTCAGACCACCTTGTCAAAGAGTAACGAGGTGTTCAGCACATTCAAGGTGGAGATGGACAAGGTGAGTGGGAGTATTTTTATGAAAGGGTTCAAACTAGTTTGTAACATCCCATAGTGGACATGTATCTAGCTATTCCAGAGCGCAACGATAGATGTCGTTGCGGTCTATCATAGGAGATGCGCATGCGCAGATCCGTGGATGTCAGACTGCTGTGTATTTCCATAGGAGGAGGACGTCTCGCAATTTGGCTTACAATTCGAGTGAGTTTTAGCAATTTTGCTATACTTCCATTTTTCATATCTGATTTTATTCATCTTTTAGGGGGTTAATTCGCCTTAAAAGTTTGAAATTAGGCCTCTTTAGGCAAATTTCTCATTTTTGTAACGATCCCTGTTTTCCCGCCGTGTACGGAGAAGCAGTTTGGGTTTTTCCCGATCGTTCTACTTTAGGCGAGTTTTTTCACCCCGTATTCCTTTATTAAAGATCATTTCTTTAATATTTTGTTAATATCTACTGTTTTTGGGCATTTTCTCGTCTTATTTTGACGAAAATACAATTTCGTCTACTTTTACGACATCAACAATCCTAGAACCGTTTGGCGGCAAAATCTTCGGGAGTTTCCGGTATTTTCCGGTCATTTCCGGTTCGGCGCCGAACTTTTCATCTCCGCCCCCCGTTTTCTCAGTTATTTTGTTGATTTGGTCCTAATTAAGACGGATATTCTTCCAAAAACTGTAAGATTACGTTATTTGTAACCGTTTTTACTATATTTTCTTTTCCAAATTACTTGGATTGTCTTTTATGTGAAGTTTCAGCTTGTTTGTTTTGAGTGATAATAGAGGTAGTTCCCATAGACCAAGGCCTGTACTGTCACTGTAGTGTCAGTCTGCCTGCTGGGGTGGTGTTTGAGGTTATCTACCTCCACACTCCTGCTAAGGGTAACTTAGGAGGACTTCTGCTTCCTTTTACCTGTCTGTTTACCTCTTTTATCCCCAAAACTAACTAGTTTGTCATTTTAGGCTTGTGTTCTGAAGCCTGATTGACACTTGATGTTTGTCAATCTACCCATAGGTTCATGATCTGGAACCTCAGTTGACATCATCAAACGTAATAATAATTTTAGTAGACCTTTGCACTGGTTAGATTGTCACAGATATGCCTCTTGATGGAGTTCAGTCTGTTGACCCACCTGGCTATGTTCTGAGCTGGTGGACTTAACCTATGGTATATTAAAATTATTTTGTGCCTGATACACGCAAAGTCGGACCGCTGCAGGTCTCCACATTAATTTCTGATGAAATGAAGTGGCACTAGCCATCCCGTACTCACAGACTGACTTGTGAATGAAATGGCTGTGTATCAGGGAGGTTATCTACACCAATAAGACGCTGGACTCTGTGCTCGCTGTACAGATAGGCCACTGTTTTTAGAATTTGGGTACAATTCTTAAACAGTGACTCCTTTCATAACTGTCTGGACCTGCGGTGGGACTTGTTACTGGAGTTGGGTGTAAGAGGACCTTGACACCACCAGAGTTGTGGCCCCCCGGCACAATACTGGCTAGCTGATTCAATCAGTGGTTCGATTTTCTACCATTTTCGCTGATTATGATAGAAAATTTTGACCTGTCTTCCTGGGGAGGACAGAAGTCTTAAGAACGGTGTCTAAACACGGCTGTATAGGTTGATACTTGTAAATCTGATTTTACCTATACCTTATGCCAAAAAATTTCTCATGTAGAGGAATTTGAAAGACTAGCCTCCTCACGGAGGGCTGATTGTCTTATTTGACTCTGTCTTTTGGCTGTCTAGGTTTTGAATTGCTAAATTCAGTTTTACCTATACCTTATGCCGAAAAATTTCTCAGTTGGAGGAATTTTTGACCTGCCTCCCCGGGGAGGGCAAAGCTAGGCTTTTTCAGAGCTATAGAAGGTGACTGCCTTTGCCAGGGCTTATAAGGTGGTGATTTAGAAAATCACTTTGCCTATACCTTATGCCCAAAAGATTAACAAGCCTGTTAATTCTTAATTAAAGTGAGTCAGAGAATCACTTGAGACCCTTACCTTATGCCGAAAAATTTCAAAAATTTTTTCCAGAGGGTCCGCTTACAGTCACAAGCCTTACAAGCTTACTTGGGGTTGAGTGAGATTGTGATATCACAATTTCCTTTACCTTTGCCTTATTCTCTGACTGTACAGAGGCACAGGCTAGGTTGATCACCCCTCCTTGGTTGACTTCAAACTGATACACTATAAGTGCAGATAAAGCTATTTAATCTGCTGAACACTCCTACTCATGTTTTCACCTAAGATTGGTGATAAAAATGAGTTGTGTTTTCAGTTTACACCAATAAATGTCTTTTGGTAGCTGTTAGCTTAGACTAACTACTGCTATAGAATCTGGTAAAGATTCGTTACAAAAATTTCACTGTGGTGGAAAAAATTCCAGACATTTTAAGATTGGTTTTTAGATAGGATCTATGGCCTTATCATGTCACCAAGTTAAGTAAAGTTGAGCAGGTTAGCTACACCTAAAATACAGCTCTTTCTGTGCCTGCTCTACAGTTAGACCACTGTGTTTAGAATTTGGGTAAAATTCTAAACAGTGACTCCAGATTTGTGACCTTCTGGCACAACACTGGCAAGCTGATCTTTAATCAGCATGTCAAATTTCTCTATGCTACCTTTGTGGTGAGAATGATAGAGAAAAAATTTGACCTGTCTCTCTGGTGAGGGCAGATTCTTAATAAGGTGTCAAAATCAAGTGGTTTAGGTTGTGATTTAAACAATCAAAATTACCTATACCTTATGCCAAAAATTTCTGTGGAGAAATTTATGACCTGCATCACCTGGGAAGGCAGCTTTACCGTTTTCCTGGGCATGTTGCCAATAACCGATAAGCTGCCTTGTAGTGATTTCAAATATCACTGAGGCCCTTACCTGTGAAATTCCCTCAGAACTTTCTTAAAAGGTCAATGGGTAGCCACAGGCCTGTTAGCTTGTGTCAGGTTTTTCGGGCACTAAAGTTTCCAATACCAATACCTCTTGCCATAATTTCCCTGAAATTATGCTAGCACAGGATTAGGTTGTCCAACCTGGTGTTGAAACTATATACTGATACACTGAAGTATTACCTAGAGCCATAGCGGCACCCTAGTGTACTTATTTAGTAATCACCTAGACTGGTGACCAAATGAGTTGAGTATCAGGTAGCCAGTTACACAATAATTGTTTTATTTGAAAACTGTAACAGGCAGGTTACTTACACCCCTAAAAAGTACAGAGATTTCTGTATTTGCCCTACCTTAGGCCACTGTCTAGAATTTGGTAAAATTCTTAACAGTAACTCCTGAGTAACTGTCCAGACCTGCGGTGGGTCTTGTTGATAGAATTGGGTGTAAAATGACCATGACACCACCACAGTTGTGGCCCACTGGCACAACATTAACTAGCTGATTTAATCAGCATTCCGAAATTCTCTGTTCTACCATTTATGGTGAGAAAGATAGAGAATTTAATCTGCCTCCCTTGGAAGGGCAGAATGGTGTCTAAATTCTGGCATAAAAACTTTTGTATAGGTTGTGAATTGAGAATTCAAATTTACCTATAATTAATGCCCAATAAATTCACAAGTATGGTAAAAATCTTTAAGCCTGTATTTAACAGCTTAAGAGCCATACTTAATGTCATAGAATTCTATGAGAGTTGCAGTTGACTCACCAACAACCACAAAGCTGCTTGGTAGTGATATATAAATCACTGAGACCTAATGTTTTACATTAGAATATGTCTTCAGAAATATCATATAGGTCAATTTGCAGCCACAAGTATCCTAGCTTGTGTTGGGTTATTTGAGTGCTCAAGTTACTGATAACCTATACCTCATGTCATAAATTCTCTGAATTTATTTATCTTAGGTTAGGATATCTTTCATGATGTTCAGTTTACTTTGATAAACTAAAGTCTACCAGTGGCCAAAGTGGTAAGGCGGTTGACTGAGGTAGTGTGCTCATCTTAATTCACCTAAAGATTGGTGATAAAAATGAGTTACCTATCAGGTTACACCAACAAAATCTTTTCTGTTTACTCAGAAGAGGACAGAAGGACAAAATCTTACCTATTAAACAAGAGTACTGAGGTAGCCATTGCTGAAACCCAGCAATTTCACTGATATTAGATATCAGATGGCTACCAACTGCCCCTCGACAGGACCGCAGTAAATAGTTGTTATGTCATTAACCCTGATAAACTCTGGTTTGGAATTATGAGTAAAATTCTTAACAGCTACTCCTATGTAACTGTCCGAACCTGTTGGAGGACTTGTTACTGGAGCTTGTGCAAAGATGACTTTGACACAACCAGGGCTGTAGAGTGAGGTGACTGTTTTTAGAATTATTAGTAAATTCTAAACAGGGACTCCTGTAAAACTGTCCGTACTTCGATGGGACTTGTTACTGGAGCTGGAGACTAAGATGAACTTGACACCACCAGAACTGTGGCCTTTGGCACAGCACTAGTATTGCTGGTCTAATAGACCCGCAGTTGAATCTATCTCCTCTACCATTTGCCTAAAAATGATTTTCTTGATTTGCTCTTCTAAAGAGGGCAGAAGTCTCAAAAAACGGTGTCTACATTCAAGGTTATAGGTAGTGTTTTGCAAATCAAAATATCCTTACCTTATGGCCAAAAAATTTCACAACTGGTGAAATTTATTTCAATGTAAGAACTAAGACTCGTTTATAGTCTTGGTTGACCTTGTTAATGAAATTAAATCTAAATACTGAGTTTGTCACTGATGTAGTTTATTAATGGAGACTATCAGTTGACCCACCTCGCTATTTCAAAGGTGGTGGACATAACTTGGTATTTTAACCAATTAATTTCTTACGTGAGCCACCAATAAAGCAGACCCACTGCAATATCTCTGAGTCAATTGAAGATGGGTCAGACTAATCATTCATACCAAATATGGAAGTTTGATATAAGTCTCAATCTCATTTTTGTAACTGTCCAGACCTGTGGTAGGACTTGTTACTAGAGTTTGTGGGTAAAACGAACTCAGCACCACCAGAGATGTGGCTCCCTGGCACAACACTGGAAAGCGAATCTTCCAATCAGCATTTAGGACATGTCTGGTGTACTTGGTGTATAATACTGTATGCAGTATCATTGTTACTGCTTGTGCTTGTATAAACAACATAACGGTTTATTCTTGTACAACATACACATAATTGTGTGGTACTAGTTATGGTAGCTGATTATGCTAGATAACATAGGTAGTCTATTTACAATAAGTAAATATGTTAAGCTGTTGATAAGGTACAATATGTCCAGTTCTAGGACAAAATTGTACAAACGTATAGTTCCAATAAACTAGCTTCTTAGCTATTTATTTGGCCAGCTAATATGTTTACCATATCAGCTGAACCTATCTTTGCAGTAAAACATGTGTACACTTTACAGTATTAGCTACTTTCACTGTTTACACTATACTGTTGCAGCAGTAGCTATCCAAGTACTGTCACTCTACCATGCCTAGTGGTTCTGGCTTGTACAATAAGTCATAGTTGCTGATTTGTACAAGTATAGGTAATAGCTTCATTTGAAGCTATCAAGACATCAAGCTATCAAGAGTGTTTTTTGTGTGCTACAAAAGGTCAATATACTATACCATACTGGTATTTAGTATTAGTGATTAGTGTGTACATCATGTAAAGACTGTAAGTTGTTTTACTTTACATTATGAATGTAGAAACCACTCTCTACATAGTAAATGTGGTCGCTGTTTTCCTGCACCAGCTGAAGCTCACATTATATATGTAGATGGTTTATATACATTACAGTGTGCTAAGTTGTACAACATATGGATTAATATACTTGTCCAGCAGTCATAGCTACTTATGTTGTACAACATGTGTATGTATCATATTCTCTGAATTTATTTATCTTAGGTTAGGATATCTTTCATGATGTTCAGTTTACTTTGATAAACTAAAGTCTACCAGTGGCCAAAGTGGTAAGGCGGTTGACTGAGGTAGTGTGCTCATCTTAATTCACCTAAAGATTGGTGATAAAAATGAGTTACCTATCAGGTTACACCAACAAAATCTTTTCTGTTTACTCAGAAGAGGACAGAAGGACAAAATCTTACCTATTAAACAAGAGTACTGAGGTAGCCATTGCTGAAACCCAGCAATTTCACTGATATTAGATATCAGATGGCTACCAACTGCCCCTCGACAGGACCGCAGTAAATAGTTGTTATGTCATTAACCCTGATAAACTCTGGTTTGGAATTATGAGTAAAATTCTTAACAGCTACTCCTATGTAACTGTCCGAACCTGTTGGAGGACTTGTCTTGTTACTGGAGCTTGTGCAAAGATGACTTTGACACAACCAGGGCTGTAGAGTGAGGTGACTGTTTTTAGAATTATTAGTAAATTCTAAACAGGGACTCCTGTAAAACTGTCCGTACTTCGATGGGACTTGTTACTGGAGCTGGAGACTAAGATGAACTTGACACCACCAGAACTGTGGCCTTTGGCACAGCACTAGTATTGCTGGTCTAATAGACCCGCAGTTGAATCTATCTCCTCTACCATTTGCCTAAAAATGATTTTCTTGATTTGCTCTTCTAAAGAGGGCAGAAGTCTCAAAAAACGGTGTCTACATTCAAGGTTATAGGTAGTGTTTTGCAAATCAAAATATCCTTACCTTATGGCCAAAAAACTTCACAACTGGTGAAATTTATTTCAATGTAAGAACTAAGACTCGTTTATAGTCTTGGTTGACCTTGTTAATGAAATTAAATCTAAATACTGAGTTTGTCACTGATGTAGTTTCATAATGGAGACTATCAGTTGACCCACCTCGCTATTTCAAAGGTGGTGGACATAACTTGGTATTTTAACCAATTAATTTCTTACGTGAGCCACCAATAAAGCAGACCCACTGCAATATCTCTGAGTCAATTGAAGATGGGTCAGGCTAATCATTCATACCAAATATGGAAGTTTGATATAAGTCTCAATCTCATTTTTGTAACTGTCCAGACCTGTGGTAGGACTTGTTACTAGAGTTTGTGGGTAAAACGAACTCAGCACCACCAGAGATGTGGCTCCCTGGCACAACACTGGAAAGCTAATCTTCCAATCAGCATTTAGGACATGTCTGGTGTACTTGGTGTATAATACTGTATGCAGTATCATTGTTACTGCTTGTGCTTGTATAAACAACATAATTGTTTATTCTTGTACAACATACACATAATTGTGTGGTACTAGTTATGGTAGCTGATTATGCTAGATAACATAGGTAGTCTATTTACAATAAGTAAATATGTCAAGCTGTTGATAAGGTACAATATGTCCAGTTCTAGGACAAAATTGTACAAACGTATAGTTCCAATAAACTAGCTTCTTAGCTATTTATTTGGCCAGCTAATATGTTTACCATATCAGCTGGACCTATCTATGCAGTAAAACATGTGTACACTTTACAGTATTAGCTACTTTCACTGTTTACACTATACTGTTGCAGCAGTAGCTATCCAAGTACTGTCACTCTACCATGCCTAGTGGTTCTGGCTTGTACAATAAGTCATAGTTGCTGATTTGTACAAGTATAGGTAATAGCTTCATTTGAAGCTATCAAGACATCAAGCTATCAAGAGTGTTTTTTGTGTGCTACAAAAGGTCAATATACTATACCATACTGGTATTTAGTATTAGTGATTAGTGTGTACATCATGTAAAGACTGTAAGTTGTTTTACTTTACATTATGAATGTAGAAACCACTCTCTACATAGTAAATGTGGTCGCTGTTTTCCTGCACCAGCTGAAGCTCACATTATATATGTAGATGGTTTATATACATTACAGTGTGCTAAGTTGTACAACATATGGATTAATATACTTGTCCAGCAGTCATAGCTACTTATGTTGTACAACATGTGTATGTATCATATTCTCTGAATTTATTTATCTTAGGTTAGGATATCTTTCATGATGTTCAGTTTACTTTGATAAACTAAAGTCTACCAGTGGCCAAAGTGGTAAGGCGGTTGACTGAGGTAGTGTGCTCATCTTAATTCACCTAAAGATTGGTGATAAAAATGAGTTACCTATCAGGTTACACCAACAAAATCTTTTCTGTTTACTCAGAAGAGGACAGAAGGACAAAATCTTACCTATTAAACAAGAGTACTGAGGTAGCCATTGCTGAAACCCAGCAATTTCACTGATATTAGATATCAGATGGCTACCAACTGCCCCTCGACAGGACCGCAGTATATAGTTGTTATGTCATTAACCCTGATAAACTCTGGTTTGGAATTATGAGTAAAATTCTTAACAGCTACTCCTATGTAACTGTCCGAACCTGTTGGAGGACTTGTCTTGTTACTGGAGCTTGTGCAAAGATGACTTTGACACAACCAGGGCTGTAGAGTGAGGTGACTGTTTTTAGAATTATTAGTAAATTCTAAACAGGGACTCCTGTAAAACTGTCCGTACTTCGATGGGACTTGTTACTGGAGCTGGAGACTAAGATGAACTTGACACCACCAGAACTGTGGCCTTTGGCACAGCACTAGTATTGCTGGTCTAATAGACCCGCAGTTGAATCTATCTCCTCTACCATTTGCCTAAAAATGATTTTCTTGATTTGCTCTTCTAAAGAGGGCAGAAGTCTCAAAAAACGGTGTCTACATTCAAGGTTATAGGTAGTGTTTTGCAAATCAAAATATCCTTACCTTATGGCCAAAAAATTTCACAACTGGTGAAATTTATTTCAATGTAAGAACTAAGACTCGTTTATAGTCTTGGTTGACCTTGTTAATGAAATTAAATCTAAATACTGAGTTTGTCACTGATGTAGTTTATTAATGGAGACTATCAGTTGACCCACCTCGCTATTTCAAAGGTGGTGGACATAACTTGGTATTTTAACCAATTAATTTCTTACGTGAGCCACCAATAAAGCAGACCCACTGCAATATCTCTGAGTCAATTGAAGATGGGTCAGACTAATCATTCATACCAAATATGGAAGTTTGATATAAGTCTCAATCTCATTTTTGTAACTGTCCAGACCTGTGGTAGGACTTGTTACTAGAGTTTGTGGGTAAAACGAACTCAGCACCACCAGAGATGTGGCTCCCTGGCACAACACTGGAAAGCGAATCTTCCAATCAGCATTTAGGACATGTCTGGTGTACTTGGTGTATAATACTGTATGCAGTATCATTGTTACTGCTTGTGCTTGTATAAACAACATAACGGTTTATTCTTGTACAACATACACATAATTGTGTGGTACTAGTTATGGTAGCTGATTATGCTAGATAACATAGGTAGTCTATTTACAATAAGTAAATATGTCAAGCTGTTGATAAGGTACAATATGTCCAGTTCTAGGACAAAATTGTACAAACGTATAGTTCCAATAAACTAGCTTCTTAGCTATTTATTTGGCCAGCTAATATGTTTACCATATCAGCTGAACCTATCTTTGCAGTAAAACATGTGTACACTTTACAGTATTAGCTACTTTCACTGTTTACACTATACTGTTGCAGCAGTAGCTATCCAAGTACTGTCACTCTACCATGCCTAGTGGTTCTGGCTTGTACAATAAGTCATAGTTGCTGATTTGTACAAGTATAGGTAATAGCTTCATTTGAAGCTATCAAGACATCAAGCTATCAAGAGTGTTTTTTGTGTGCTACAAAAGGTCAATATACTATACCATACTGGTATTTAGTATTAGTGATTAGTGTGTACATCATGTAAAGACTGTAAGTTGTTTTACTTTACATTATGAATGTAGAAACCACTCTCTACATAGTAAATGTGGTCGCTGTTTTCCTGCACCAGCTGAAGCTCACATTATATATGTAGATGGTTTATATACATTACAGTGTGCTAAGTTGTACAACATATGGATTAATATACTTGTCCAGCAGTCATAGCTACTTATGTTGTACAACATGTGTATGTATCATATTCTCTGAATTTATTTATCTTAGGTTAGGATATCTTTCATGATGTTCAGTTTACTTTGATAAACTAAAGTCTACCAGTGGCCAAAGTGGTAAGGCGGTTGACTGAGGTAGTGTGCTCATCTTAATTCACCTAAAGATTGGTGATAAAAATGAGTTACCTATCAGGTTACACCAACAAAATCTTTTCTGTTTACTCAGAAGAGGACAGAAGGACAAAATCTTACCTATTAAACAAGAGTACTGAGGTAGCCATTGCTGAAACCCAGCAATTTCACTGATATTAGATATCAGATGGCTACCAACTGCCCCTCGACAGGACCGCAGTAAATAGTTGTTATGTCATTAACCCTGATAAACTCTGGTTTGGAATTATGAGTAAAATTCTTAACAGCTACTCCTATGTAACTGTCCGAACCTGTTGGAGGACTTGTCTTGTTACTGGAGCTTGTGCAAAGATGACTTTGACACAACCAGGGCTGTAGAGTGAGGTGACTGTTTTTAGAATTATTAGTAAATTCTAAACAGGGACTCCTGTAAAACTGTCCGTACTTCGATGGGACTTGTTACTGGAGCTGGAGACTAAGATGAACTTGACACCACCAGAACTGTGGCCTTTGGCACAGCACTAGTATTGCTGGTCTAATAGACCCGCAGTTGAATCTATCTCCTCTACCATTTGCCTAAAAATGATTTTCTTGATTTGCTCTTCTAAAGAGGGCAGAAGTCTCAAAAAACGGTGTCTACATTCAAGGTTATAGGTAGTGTTTTGCAAATCAAAATATCCTTACCTTATGGCCAAAAAACTTCACAACTGGTGAAATTTATTTCAATGTAAGAACTAAGACTCGTTTATAGTCTTGGTTGACCTTGTTAATGAAATTAAATCTAAATACTGAGTTTGTCACTGATGTAGTTTCATAATGGAGACTATCAGTTGACCCACCTCGCTATTTCAAAGGTGGTGGACATAACTTGGTATTTTAACCAATTAATTTCTTACGTGAGCCACCAATAAAGCAGACCCACTGCAATATCTCTGAGTCAATTGAAGATGGGTCAGGCTAATCATTCATACCAAATATGGAAGTTTGATATAAGTCTCAATCTCATTTTTGTAACTGTCCAGACCTGTGGTAGGACTTGTTACTAGAGTTTGTGGGTAAAACGAACTCAGCACCACCAGAGATGTGGCTCCCTGGCACAACACTGGAAAGCTAATCTTCCAATCAGCATTTAGGACATGTCTGGTGTACTTGGTGTATAATACTGTATGCAGTATCATTGTTACTGCTTGTGCTTGTATAAACAACATAATTGTTTATTCTTGTACAACATACACATAATTGTGTGGTACTAGTTATGGTAGCTGATTATGCTAGATAACATAGGTAGTCTATTTACAATAAGTAAATATGTCAAGCTGTTGATAAGGTACAATATGTCCAGTTCTAGGACAAAATTGTACAAACGTATAGTTCCAATAAACTAGCTTCTTAGCTATTTATTTGGCCAGCTAATATGTTTACCATATCAGCTGGACCTATCTATGCAGTAAAACATGTGTACACTTTACAGTATTAGCTACTTTCACTGTTTACACTATACTGTTGCAGCAGTAGCTATCCAAGTACTGTCACTCTACCATGCCTAGTGGTTCTGGCTTATACAATAAGTCATAGTTGCTGATTTGTACAAGTATAGGTAATAGCTTCATTTGAAGCTATCAAGACATCAAGCTATCAAGAGTGTTTTTTGTGTGCTACAAAAGGTCAATATACTATACCATACTGGTATTTAGTATTAGTGATTAGTGTGTACATCATGTAAAGACTGTAAGTTGTTTTACTTTACATTATGAATGTAGAAACCACTCTCTACATAGTAAATGTGGTCGCTGTTTTCCTGCACCAGCTGAAGCTCACATTATATATGTAGATGGTTTATATACATTACAGTGTGCTAAGTTGTACAACATATGGATTAATATACTTGTCCAGCAGTCATAGCTACTTATGTTGTACAACATGTGTATGTATCATATTTGCACCTATATGTATGTACCAGCTGCTCATGATTTACAACATACCTTTATGGTGAGCTGTTTAAATCTACATTATAATGTAAAAATCTCTTTCTACATTGTGAATGTGGGTGTTAACAGATTAAGCTGTTTAAATGGTACAACAAGTTGTACATACCCCCCTTTTTCCATTTAAGCAGTATCTTCTTAAGCAAGAATGATATGTATCATACCATAACTGACCAAGCAAGCCTTAGCTGCTCATATGGTACATATGCATGCCACTAGGGTGTACAACTGATAGCTGTTTGTGTGCCTACTATTTTTAGTAAAAACAGTCATAACTACTTGTCTGTACAAAAATTGTGCAGCAGGCTTACCTGCTTACTTTGCACAAAATTGACTGTTATATACTTACCAGCAAGATTGTACTTTTTTCTGCATGTTATGTCTGCTAAAGAACTTTAACATGCTTATATATCTCAAATTATGTAGTATTAGAACTACATAGATTGTACAACATCAGGAGGTACTATACTGTTAAGCAGCCGTTAACCTTTGAGAAACTCAAAATCTGAGGTAATTTAATTAATGAATTTCCCAAATGGAAAATTCCTCTCTCTAGCACATGACTAATGTGCTATTTACAACTAAAATCAATTGGGATTTGTTGTTTGCCCTCTTTAAATCTAAAAGAAGGGTAAATGAAAGTAAGCTTTCTTTTGGTTTAACCAAACAGACTTTTTCTTGAAACCTGACTGCGTCTTTAGTCAGGATGAATAAAGTTATTTACTTCTTTTCCTAAAAAGTCCTGTGTTACAGTTCCTACAAGTTTGTGAGAACTAGTAACATTAGATAAGATAGGACTATGGAAATGGGCAGTGAATCAGCTGAACTTTAAAGTCTCCTATGATAGACCGCAACGACATCTATCGTTGCGCTCTGGAATATAAAATTAATCGAGTACTTACCTGTAAGTATGAAGATTAATTGTTGTTCCAGGAGCAACGATAGATCGTTGCGGGGTAATAGGCCCACCCATCCTCCCTAGGATGAATAGATTAGTGACAGTCAGGCATAATCATTAATCTACAATATTCAAGCATTCTTGAATATAATATCTATATATAGATCTTATTCGACGATACGAATTCATCTATATAACTACGACAATTGAATAGTATAGATATTGATTTCCTATGTACCAGAAATGAGATTTCTTTCAGCGATTGATTCACTGCCAGCGGACGTCTGACATCCACGGATCTGCGCATGCGCATCTCCTATGTACCCCGCAACGATCTATCGTTGCTCCTGGAACAACAATTAATCTTCATACTTACAGGTAAGTACTCGATTAATTTTATATTAAACCCTTTTAAAGCCGCTGATGCAGGAGTGCATCATGCCTATTGGTCATCATGATGCACAAATGAAGTGCTGGTGCTTATGCTTGATGAATCATGCCACTCCTGCAGGGTTGTCATGATGCACTAATGCCGCACTGGCTGCCTACTCCGTAGGGCTACATTCATGCATCATGATGAATTAGGCTGCATAAAATCGATTTTCAGCTTTGCGGACACTTTTTGAAAAAATGAAGTGAGGGAGGGAGGCTTTTTATTTTATTTGTTCTATGATATTTTGTCAATGAGGGAGGTAACTTTTTATTTTTCCCCTTATTTGAAACAATGAGGGAGGTAGATTTTTATTTTTATTATTTTCATGTTTAATTATTCTTGTATTATGCTGCTGTGGCTTTGATGTGCTCTCCAATACCCTGCAAAATATGTTTCCTAATTATTTATCGTGCAGAATATCAACCACTCTCTTGATCAATTATCCAGTTTTAGGATGAGATAGAATACATTAGAGATTATAGGGATTTCAAAGCCATTTGAATTATACAAAATTGATCAAGTAGAAGTACCACAATGGTGGTGAGGGTATATTTTTATTATTTTTTCAAATGGTGCGCATTTTTGTAGGTCATTTTTTGTACTATGATGATAAAAAGTGTCCATGAGGCCCTTTTTAAGGGGTGAGGGCGCTGTCCTCAAAGCTGATTATCAATTTTATGTAGCCTTAGCAGCCCTTCAAGGATTCAGTAAGAGAAAACTCATTTACAGAGATGCCACCTTTCCTAAATTTTAGGAATTCCGAATTATGGGTTTTCTTTCCAATAGGTATTTCCAATTGGGGGTTGAGAAATGCATTCCTGCATTTATAAGGTTTACCTAGGATCACACTTACATGCCGTTCTTATACTTTACCATTGATTGAAAGGTGGGATTTAGACAGACATATAATATGGAGAAACGTGCAACTGTTCCCTACCAAATAACATAACCAGAAACTTTATGGATATGATGTTGACTAGATTGGGAAGGTACAGAATGATTTTTTTTTCATGTGTTGAAATATGGCATCGTCCTCATATTCGATATAGAAAACCATTCATATGATAGATATAATAAAATATACAAACAATGTACATACAAATTAACTTATTTTTACAGATGACAAAGAAGATAAAGAAGTTGGAGAAGGAGACGCACATGTGGAAACAAAGGTGGGAGAACAGTAACCGGGCCTTGGCACAGATGGCCGATGAGGTATGTATAGATACTATACAGTTGTCTTTGAGTTGCATACTGTATACATAGTACAGCATAACCTTTGCACATCTCTACGGAAAACACAAAATCACGCCCATCTTAGCTCCTCTCCCATTTTTAATGCACAATGAATATATACTCTGTACTGTCAAGTTCCTTGCTAGCACTTTATCGGTGCATCATGACTACAAAACCAAAATGCTTTATTATTTATGATTTGTCATGTAGCGCCATTTCTGTGTCTAACTCTTGTATTCCTGTTTCTTCCAACAATTTGCCCTATTTCTTTTCTAGAAAACTACAAACGACCAACAGAATGCATTGCTACAGAGTAAGGTGAAGAAGTTGGAAAGCTTGTGTCGTGCGCTACAACAGGAGCGTAACAAGGCACCTTCAACAGAACCCGGTGAGTTCGGAATGTATAAATGAATATATAATGTAGAGTCAAGCATGCATATACTTATACAAAATAAAATGATAATACTGTGTTATGGTATTAAAGCTTGCTAGATTCTATATGACAAATTGTATACAATCTATCTAATATTTCGCTTCAATGCTCTGTACTTGTCATAAAGATATAAGCCCACCTCGTGTTTTATGAGCGATTAACATGATATATATTTTTGCCTTACCAGGTGAGGCAGCAGTTATTTCAGAGGCCGGGGCCGAGTCACCAGCAGTAGACACCCCAGCAGCAGGAGATCCTGAACCACCATCATCCACACCTGACACTGAGGGTGGTGCAGCGGACTCTCAACAGGGGGAGCCACCAGCACCACCAGAATCCGCACTGGCGCCATCTTCAGGGGAACCTGAACAGGCAGCAGACACAAGCACACCCTCTGGGGAGACGCAGGAGAACCAAGCAGCAGAGGGGGAAACTGGTGTTGCACCAGATACCCAACCAACAGAGACAGAAGCTGCGAAATAGAAATAGTCTATCATAACATGTTAACTTCTATTTCTACTTCTCTGTAATCTCCGACAACCAGCATGTTGATTAAATCGCCCCTTTGTCCCCGACTCCCGTGCTGCCCAATCTGCGAAGGACTCGTTTGTATTGTTGCTTCTTCGGGGGACAGCAGTATTGGCTGAGTACATGTATACTCTTGTTCCCATGTGTTAAACTGCATGCTGTTTTTTTTTTGTGTTCAGATCGCTAGTATTTAATCTGTTGGGTTGTTATTTTCCTTTAAATGACTGGCATGGTGCAGTTTTAAATACATCCAAACTTTTTGATCTGCTGTGGTAATAATGTTTTAGTCAAACTGAGAGTCAAGGGGAAACGCTCCCGCATATCATTAATGATACTGAAGAATTATATTCACCTCGCACGAGGTTACCAGTAGTCCCCTGTGTTCACCTTGCCTTGTTTTACCAGTGTTTGAGACCCCCTCCCAAAAGTAAAGCGCATGCATACGTTTTAAACCCAGTGATTCACATAAATGTTACTCGACAGGTTGATCCAAGTCTATAAAAGACAAATTTTCTTTGATCATATTGAGTCTTGTCATTGCATGTACGCTAGATAGGTTATACCACTTTAAGGTACATATGACTAGTGATGGCATTGGTAGTCCTGATTTCGTACTTAACAGTTATTGAAATCTAATAATATGAAACAAAGAGGTAAAGGAAAATCATTAACGTTATCTATGTTACTGAAGGGAGTTGTTAAATCATGATACTTGTAGAGAATGATAAAGGAACAGATAACAATACGGAAAGGTAACCGTCCACCTAATGATGTGTCTGACGTTGTTTTAATCAAAAGAATGACATCTTTCAATATGTAAAAAAGGTCACATTTAGCTGATAGCTTTGCATGTGACTTTTTGCCAAATGTATCATATGTGTAAAAGTTGGTTAACAACTGCTGTTACAAACAGGGTGGTTTAACATGTAATACAATCCCACAGCTCTTCTTTTACTCTTCTATACAGAACTTTCTTTGTTCTGAAGGCTGCATGTGCTACACGGTATTTGATAATGCTGGGATCAATAGGTCTTTCAACCAAATAAAACATTTAAGTAACTTATTCAAACACAAAGAGAATGTCTTATTTTGATTTATTTATGTCATTAGTAGTGTGTGGTTATAACCTTGATCTGAATAGTAACAAGAGATGTCAGACCTCTAGACGGTCATCTATTTTCAGAGGTTCAGAGGCCCCTAAAATTTAGAGTTTGTGCCGACATCCATCTGACATCTCTGCTTAGTGATGTCAAGCCAGGGATGTTACCTGTAGTATCCAAAGTTGTATTTTACTGTGATGGCAATACACAAATCGTTTGTCCATGTGCAAACAAGCACTCCCATCTTGGTGATTCTCAATTATATGATTTGTTTATTGTACTGAATTCACGTATGAGGCACTTTTACATATTTCCATAAATGCAGAAAACGCCATCCAATATAAGATACTCCTGTGATATAAATACCACCAATTCTTTAATGCAGAAAAACAAACCTTAATGTAAATGTTAGATGTGACTCCCGTGTCCAAAATGAAAAGCGTAAACGTTGGAACAGGGAGGAGTAGGCCCTTAACCACAACCAATGTTCACAGCCTCCCACTTAACGTAATGCTCACCCTGGACCCTCAACTCACCCCTCATCCCATGCCTAGCAGTGATCTCCTGTTTCATCCATTAGTGCCCAAATAACTCAGAATAATGACGCCAAGTGGTTTTATGGCCGCGGCTAAAGTGCGAGTTGCAAGGGGCCGAATACGAAGCCCCCAACACCAGCAGACTTGTGGGCGTGGTCTGACCACTCTTCCCCCATAACCCCCACCCCCTACCAAATAACTGCCAGGAACTGGTTAGCCTGCCCCGCCTCCACCCTGTCTCCTCTCCACTTTCTCCCATCACTGCATCTGTTTTGTCACACGGACTTGTGTTTTTCTTGGAAGTCTTTTTTGCATTCACTTTCGATGGGTTCTGGGAAGAGCAAGGCTGAGGGGAGGGATTTGGGGGTGTTTTTTTGCGCTCAGTTCTTGGTCATGTTGTTTTGGTAGAAAGAGTGAGTCAGCAAATGCACCCAGTGGCCATGCAATCTTATATGTAGGGACAGGTAAAGGAGGTGGACCATTATACCGTGTTATCAGATACAGACCGCTACATTTCTATTTGATATACGGCCATTGAACATGATAATTCACCCATCTCATGACTCAAGTCTAACTAATGGTTCTTGGAAGAACGTGTATGTGTTAATCGAGATCTCTATATCAGTAAACGAGAACTTTAGATCAACAGTAATTGGTTTTACATGTCTTTCGTTTGAGTCACAGTGAGTGGTAAACTGCCTTTATTATTCTCATCCTAAAGTACTAAGAAAACATAGTTTTGTATTATATATTGCATTTTCTGTGTGATGCCACTCACTGGTTGACAAAAAGTAGGAAATTGGGTATCTGGTTGTGTTTGACTTTTTGCCAGATATAAGTATAATGTAATGCAGATATTCATGCGAAAATGGAAAGATAGCTCTAGAAATTGGTATCTTCTCTTCACACTTTGGAGCAATAAAGCAATTTCGTGATATCAATATAAAATCTATACACAAAGGGTCAAGCCTATCTGGCGGTCGTCGTTTAGAGTAATTACCTTTATGGAAGTCATCTCATTGGCAGGTTTAATTGTAAACGCGACAAGAGTTCCCCTTCATTTTGGTTCTATGAATTTGTATGTCTGTGTGCCTCTGGTCATTGACTGCGGTAGGTAGAAAGGTGGATGGGGCAATGGGAGGGTCAGTCAGCCTGATTGCCGGGTAGCTTCTGACCAACTCCCCAGTGTACCCCTGTAATTATTGATATGTGATCGGAAGGATGATAAACCCCTCGTCAGGTTTGATACCCTCAGTCTGATAAACCTATCGGCTGACCCCGTCTCGGGTCAAACTGACACATCAACAACAACGCCTCTCAATGTCGTCTGCTCGGCTCTTTATCGTCCCGTCATTTATAGAACGTTGTTTTCTTGAATGTTTGAGGGGTTTCTAATTGCTTCCACCATAAAGAAATAGAAAGAAATGCATGCGTCGCGTCTCTATATCCTGTAGAACCCCCATAAAAGTTTCTATCCTATACAGAGATGCCTCAGCGAACGTGTCAATATTCTTTGCCAATCGACTTTTTTTGCAGCGACATTGTTTAGCAGACATTTTGATGGATTAGAACGCCAAAGGGTAGTCCACCATGAAATCAACCTTTTTCTTGGTAGGCCCAAACAAAAAGTGACCTCGTTCTAATTGCACACGAGGAAAAAACATCTCCACCCTAATCCTTAAATGTAGCTCATTTCCATTTGTTGTAGATTTCATTTCGATAACTTGATGGCGACATTGCGATTCTAGTGAAATACAAATGAAGTTTTTGTGGGGGCATTGAATTTGAATTGTATCCCTTATTCCTTCTTCCCCCTTGTCCTGTATCCCGTTTGTATTTTTCACCACTTTTTTTCTGTGTTGTCTAGTTGAGAAATCGTCTGCTGTGCGCGTCCAGGATGCGCGCGCACATAAACCGGGCCACGTGACAGATTTATGGACCTGTTTTTGGTACAGGAGACTCGCGGTCATTGAGTGCACCTACATTCGTGCCCTGTTTTCCATCACGTCCCTATTTCCCATTCTTTTCGCGGGTAAAATATGATTAATTCTCTGTCTAGGGCAGACAGCCCATAGCACTGTTAACCCATAGCTGTTGTTGAGGTTACTAACTGAATGTTTATTCCATCCATTAGTTTTGTTAGCTCCAAACGCCGTCATTTGACATTCTTGAACCTTTTCTCGTTTATAACATCCCATAATCATCCCGGTTTCTAGAAGAGTGGGTCCTTTTTTTCACTGTCATTGACTGAATAACTGTCGGTAAAGTGACAACTAGGTCGGGGGCACTCAGTGCAACTTTGCTTAATTATTGAAATGATATATGGAAATAATTTTGGTTCGATAGCTTTCAATTTCAATTGGGGCCTAGATATCATTAAATCACTTTTTGCATGAAAAAAAGGATAACTCTCCCCCTTCCCACTAATTGATTTTAATGATGCTTCTCTCCCTTTTAAAAAGACATAAATCCTCGTCCAACTAAATTATGCATTTGTTTTCTTAGCACCAGTAATTGCTAGACCGATGCGCCCAGTTAAAGCAGCAAATATTATTTTCCGATGGAAATAAGCTTGTCTATGGCAATTGCGACCCCTATACTCCACAAAGGAACGTACCGAATGACCCCCACTATGGAGGTATATCTGTCCATCTCCACAACGATGAATCTTCCACTATGAAAAGAAAATCCAGATTATGACCACCAATATTGGCAATAACAATTACCTTGTTGGGTAGATATCGCATGATGTATGCCTTTTTTCCCGGGCCTTTAATACACAGAGATAGGGTAAATGCATTAATTTCAAGATTCAGTATGGTCCTGCCTTTGATTACCGTAATCTCCCGCGTATAAGGCGCGTCTTATACGGGGGGTTTTAGTTCTCCCTGGATCCACAAGGGGGACACCAAGACCTTTCTTTTGATATGTTACACTCCCATGTAACCCAATCAGCAGCATATGGGGTCCAGGGGGTCCAAGAAACACACAGCTTTTTAAATTTTGAAAATTCATTCAGTAGAAAAGAAGTTAAGAATTTTTCATTTTTCTGGCCAAATCCTAAAACTCTAGGTGCGCCTTATTATCTGGCTTATAGGCGGGGTGCACCTTATACGTGGGAGATTACGGTATTTCCAAACCCGCATGTTTAAAGCTATATAGTGTGAAAGGAATCACTTTGCAGTAGGTCCTGAACACAGTTAACCTACCATACACATGTACGTGTACCTCCACGTGCAGTTCACATGGAAATTTCTAATATCATGATAGGGGTTGTTGGAATAAGACCTTTTCTCATTCTACCATTATGTTTGAAGTTGTTTCATTATATTGGCTTAAAACTCGAGTTAAAACATCTAAAACTGTTACCAAGAAAAACCATCCAAAAAAGTATATACAACTGAATACATGTTATGGTAGAGAAAAGGGAAGTCACTTGCAATGTATCAGGAAGGTCCTATGTCTTCCCCTATCACTACTAGTACCCCTACCCTCACCTGCCTTGTTCCCTAAGGGTTAGATGAGGGCACGGTAACACCTGACGATGGCCCACACGCCCCTACCCCCTCACCTTACATATGGGGTTCAGAGGTGAACCCCCACCAACCTGGAGAAGCCCCCGGGAGAAGCCATGCACCATCATGTAGACTGGCTCCACGGGTCGCCTGCTGGGTGATCTATGACGTTGGGACGTTACTCTACACCAGAAGCCAATTAAGATAGGGGGTCGGGGTCAATCGGTGCAGAAGGCCTGACCTGATGAGGACGGGGGCAGACCAGGCTACGGGGGGGGGGGGGGAGGAGAGGGTCTGGGGGGAGGGAGCGTGGTCACCAGACAGGGATGCTGATGCATATGGCAATACACTTGGGGCATGGTGAGGTTGTGTAGGGGGGGGGGCTGCTTCTTGGAGCCCTCACTGCTTCCGTTATCGAAATGTTTCTCTTATTTCCATTTTTTGTCATATCTGACATTCATTGTATTCATAATTATTAACGAATTTTCTAGCTTTTGTGGTTATTCCTACTACAAAATGGAAGTAGACAGATACTTAATTCACAAGAAATTGCGTCTTTCCATTTGACTTTTTCATTAGAGAAGAACGTTGATTTACTAGCAGGTTACATTTCATTTGGATTTTCAATGACACAATCCAAATCATATCAGACAGCAGATGATATTGTAGTCCCGGGTGATATTCAAACTTAAGTCTACTCAAATCGGAGCTACGAGATAATGCAAAGCAGTAGAATTTGAATTCAAACGCTATCACAGATTTGAAAGTGGAAGCGACAGCTGCATGTGCTTGCACATTTATTTACAAAATGATGTTTCCATGTTTTCTTCCCCACCCCCCTCCTTTCTCATTGAAATCATGGCTGATTATGCTTTATGCATTACACAAAAGAAAATTCCCCGTAAATCCAATTAGTCTTGATGAACAGACTGAATTACCCCATGTGGTTGTTTAAAAGATTTTACAATTTATTCATAGCCTTCTTTCCTAACTCAGTCCACCCCTTTGAAAATGAGTTACGCCCAGTCTGAGGCGGCGCACAAAACTGCATGATGCGTCCGTCCCAGGAACCCCACGACCACCATGTGGTCCTCAGGAGGTGCCGGCGGTCTGAAATTTTAGGTTGAATTCTATTTGGTGTTTCTATTAATTTTGCTGTATTTCCACCAAATATTTAGTCTAATAATTGTATGAATTTTACAGCAAATCTTGGGGTTTATCTCCACAATAATATCTTTCTACGTGCATGAGAAAGAGAATGATAATTAAATATGAATGATTACAACGAATGCCAGGTATGTGAGGTATTTATACATGTGAATACATGTATAGGCTACATTAGATTGTTATAAAGTTCTGCTCAACGCAATGCTACCCATCTCCTAATTTGCACCCGGACAAAAACGAAAATGTATAAAATGTAACAAGGCCGTCTCAGTGTAGTAATGTTGCATAACAGACTTGCATTACCAAACCCTTCTTGCCGCTAAATCAGCCGAGGGTCGAATACACAATCATGACAAAAGGGGCTTTTCTCCATACAATGGAACTTGTATAGGGCCTTTATCACGATGCCTTACACTGTCCATCCCTCTCAAACCATTCATATCTTTGACAGCGATTTCTGTATCAAGATAAGATGTCCTCCAATATAAAACCAATATAAATCGAGCCTCTGGCCTACAGTAGACTATAGCAGGCCTACATTCACATTTATAGAGACCAGACTGACGTTGATCATACCATGATATCACACCTTTGCCTTCAAATATATTGTAAGTCAATGATATTACATCACATTATTTAATTTCAATCATTTAACTCTATATAAAAAGGCAGGGTTGGCAGTGGGTGGGGAAGTACCACCGAAATGTTCAGTTGAAAATAAATGTAAAAACATAGGCAAAAAAAAAAGGTCTTTTAAAGCACACGTTCTAGAGAAAATGTTATCCTAACGTACATTTTTAATTCAATGTTTTCTTAGAGTGTACAAACCCCATAAAAAGAATACAACATGTACACATTTTTATCTAATTTGATAGAAAGCACGGCCAACCTAGCAGGCTATGAAATATTGAATACTTGCCTGACTTTTCAGAATTTTGTATAGTTGTATGACGTCATCTTCAATGATTTGGTGATGTATACGATAATCCAGGATGTCACTATTGAGTACCCGGGTATTATTGAGTACTACTTTCATCAGGTGATTCCATTAGACAATAAATGGCCACCTATATTCTGTCATTAACCTACTTCCATCCTGAACCTCATCTGGGTTTTATCTGCAATTAACCTAATTACCCCTCACCCCAATCTCCACTTTCCCTTGGCTATAATGCGAGAAGTAGCTCACGTTTACTTCTTTTTATTCAATTAAGATTACTGATTGTAATGATTGGAAGCAGAACCCCTCCTTTACACCCCAGTCTAGAAGTGCTCATGGACGACATGAGAAGTGTAATTTGAGTGTTTGGTTTCTAGGTGACCACTGAGAAACAGACGCAGCTAATTACTGCGAATAATGTGGGTTACTATTGAGCTAATTACTGCGAATAATGTGGGTTACTATGGAGCTAATTACTGCGAATAATGTGGGTTACTATGGAGCTAATTACTGCGAATAATGTGGGTTACTATGGAGCTAATTACTGCGAATAATGTGGGTTACTATGGAGCTAATTACTGCGAATAATGTGGGTTACTATGGTGCTAATTACTGCGAATAATGTGAGTTACTATGGTGCTAATTACTGCGAATAATGTGGGTTACTATGGTGCTAATTACTGCGAATAATGTGGGTTACTATGGAGCTAATTACTGCGAATAATGTGAGTTACTATGGAGCTAATTACTGCGAATAATGTGGGTTACTATGGTGCTAATTACTGCGAATAATGTGGGTTACTATGGTGCTAATTACTGCGAATAATGTGGGTTACTATGGAGCAGGTGATGAGAGACTTCAGCAAAGCCTCAGGTATAAGATAGGCCCTACAAATTATAAGAACATGTACACTGTTGATTTATCTATAACCTAGATATAAAGTATCCACCAACATATCATTTTCAAGATGTGAAAACAAAAAAGAACAACAAAAGAACAACCGCACTTGACAGGAAAACGTTTTTGAACGTTAAAAAAACGCGTTTTTATGTGGTTCCTAAGTTTGCCAAACGTTTTTAAAACGTCAAAACGTACTAAAAACGTTTTTGATGTTCTTATTAAAACGATTTTATTTCAGGTTAAAACGTTTTTATTTGGTTGAAAATTGGTAGAAAAAACGTTTGTAATAAAGTTTACCCAAACCAAATGATAACGTTCGCAAACGTTGAAAATTACGTTTTTTTACCAAGTGGGACAACATGAAGAACCGACGATTTCAATGCAATATTTTATTAGTTACATTTTTTCATTAAAAATTAGGTTAAACACGCATACAGCAAAAAGGCCAGAATCGAGTCTGGTCATAAACCTGTATTAGTATATATGTCGAATAGTGCTTGTGAGGTGCCGTTAGAACTTAGATGCCGGTGTGGTAGGTGACCCACTGTCTGTAGTATGAGACACGAGTATACACTGAGGGTTTGCTGGTGTAACAGTCAATGAGTCCATAGGAGGTGAGACCAGCCAGGTGATACTCATCATTCAGCTTGCACACCAGGGGGCCTCCACTGTCACCCTGGAGGGCAAGTGATATCCGGACGGCCTCGCCGTCCGTATAACGATCCTTATTCGGACAGTGGAGGTGGGAGACAGGACATAGAGGGAGGTGGTATACAGGACATAGAGGAAGGGTTGTATACAGGACATCCCCTGTTCTTGTGGAGGGTGGGACACAGGACAGATGGGGATGGTGGGACACAGGACAGCCAGTAGTCCTTTTTCCCCACATGTGCCCCCCCAGTAGAGTCCTGTGTCCTACCCTCCTGGTGTGTCCTGTGTCCTACCCTCCTGGTGTGTCCTGTGTCCCACACTCACCATCCAGTCCTGTGTCCCACCCCCAATGTCCAGTCAATGCCACAGGTCCTATATATGAGAATGTCACAAAGGCACTGCTAAAATTTCATTTAAAAAATGCACAGAGAAAAAGATGTTTTTATAAGTCAGATTGCTATTTATAACAAAGTTGATATCATTGCCAGTCACATGATCTGATCAAAGGGTTTTTATTATATTTTTCCAATTTTCTGTGTTTTCCAGAAAAATCCTTTACAAATACAAATAAAATAATAATCTGTTACTTTTTTTTCTAAGAAAAATGTTTAGTAATACAAATCAGCTAGGGAGGTGCTTGAGAATGCCATGGAACGATTGGAAACTTTCTGTAGATGTGAATAGACAATTTTAGGATTCAAAAATATGCATTTTCTGCATATTTACAACAGTTTCATCTCAATGTCACAAAACAATCCCAAATTGCTCAAAATCGGATTTCCTTCCCTAATTTCAAGTAAAGGTGTTAGACATGTACATATTATTATACATCATTACGACTGGCTATAATTCCTTTATCAAAATTAATGGACAATATAGCATTATTTTAGCTATAGAATGTGGATGGAACAAAAAACGTTCAATTTTAGCTTCTTTTGGTTGAAAAAGCATTATGGGATAGAAATATAGCATGTATTCCAATTGGGATGTTTTGGGAGTAATTTTGATGTCAATATCTGGGGAACTCTTTTTTTCTTTTGTTGATACTCCCATTATTAAGGTATCTAGAGCTGTTCAAAGTTGCATAGTTACTGCAAAAGAATGGGCAATAATAGGTGAAAGTAACGATTTTCACCATTATTTAGTAACTATGCAACTTTGAACAGCTCTAGAGAGCTTAATAATGGGAGTATCAACAAAAGAAAAAAAAGGTCCCCAGATATTGACATCAAAATTACTTCCGAAACATTGAAATCAGGATATTAGCCATATTTCCATCCCATAGTGCTGCTTAAAGTAAAAGAAGCTAAAATGGAACATTTTTGTTCCATTCTCCCTCCACAGTCATTGGAATGCACAATGATGGAGAAAATTCGATAAAGGTATCATAGTCAGTCATAATAATGTATAATATGTATATGTTTAACAGCTTTCCTTGAAATTAGAGGAGGAAAACTGATTTTATGGAATTTGGGTGCTGAGAGTCCTTAAGAGTGTCCGTTACGCGTCCGTTACGCCATATGGGGTCATATGAGATACAGGAGAATTGAAAATATGGAAGGTTCTAACTTTGGTAAAAATCATTCTATGAAAATTTTAAGATTACCTACCCCCCCTAAATCTATGCCAGGGAATCCAATGGTGTTATTTATTTTGTTCTATTTCAAATGGTTGCTTAGCAACGTGCCCTTTTATTAGAAAATATTCCTATTTTAGAGGCAATGATGAAAACTATGATTTTACAAGATATTTTCATGATAATGATTTCCCAAGAAAGAATCATAGCTATATCATGAATTTTTTGTGCATGTTCCTGAAGACCTCTATTTTCCATTACAATTGAGAAATCATTATAAAAGAAATATTTATTTTTTACTATTTTTTTACTTTTATTTGTTGCACACTCATGAGCTTGAGCAGCACTGTAAAAATACAGGACATGCAAAAGAGAAGAGTTTGGGGATAGGAAGATGTTATACTTACCTTACACGACCCTTTCTGCCCATTTACGCCAACACATATATGCCCTGGGCTCAACCTCCAATACTTGCCACACGTGGATTGAGTAATCACTGGGACATATGCCTCTGTTTGCCATGTTTTCGCCACCTATCAAAGAAATATATTGGCATCAGAAATACTGCTAACCTCTGCACCAAAAAGCCCATTCATTGAGTCAGTGTGTAAAGAATGTCCTACAGATATATCACCATACCTTGAGATTAGTCCATTCTGTCATAATTTGGATTACTGATTCGCATTGAGATGGTTAGCAAATTGGAATAGAAAAATAACGTTTCATTCATTTCATCTATACATATAATTTGCTCAAATTCATTCGGTAGGCCTAAAATGGGATCATGATAAGGTTTAAGAACTTGGCTAGCCTTGATCTTGTCAGTCCTGTGGGGATCACCTAAGAGCATATCAGTTTCACTAAGAGCACTGACCAGTGCATGATAACCCTTCATTTGGCCTTCATTACTGCAAAACCAAATGGAATCACAAATGGGACAAAAAATGTGATGGGATCAGGATCAGGATAAAGAATTCGGTTACTTTTGCTCTCATGGCTTTCATCAGCCCTGTGAGATCATTCCAGGTTCACTATCATCACAAGTGCTTTTCTTTACTCAGAGCAGTGAGCACAGAACTGATTTGGGGTGCAGGTACCAGAGGCGATTCAAAAGGGTGGGCATTGAGGGCATGTGATGGGTGTGGACCACTAAAATCGACATGGGTTATTTTAGGCTTAGTGACATGAACAATTTCTTAAAATCGACATGGGGACATGGCCATTTTTTAAAATCGACATGTGACATGGGGACCCCCTATCCACACACCCACGTGCCACCGCCTCCCCCTGGAAATTCCATGGCTCTGGCTATGACCCTTAACTATAGAATATAGGAAATCTGGTCCAAAACCAAATTTTCCTTGAGGTGCCCCCCCCCGACCAACCCTTCTGGATCCGCCCCTGAGTACCTAAAAAGTATGGTTATTTCTGAGTGACAGACCCCAGGGCGCCCACATCGTTAACTGCAAAATCCGTAATTGAGCAATAACAATAGTATGTATCACTTTGGACGTATTGTTTTTATTTTAATTCATATGACTAAAGGCCTCACAATAGTTGTGTGTTAAGTCGTAAAGTTCATCAATCGCTCCTTCAGTTTATATATACATGATTCACCCACCAGTTGTAGTTACTCCCCAGCCTGTGATGTAGCACCATTGTTCGTCAAAGTCTGTGCTTTCTGGAGCCAAGTGGACAGTCTTCACATAGTAGTTTAACTCTACCAGACCTTTCACCTTTATCAGGGCGATATCATGGTGCAGAAAGTACTGCCCATCGTCAAAAGACCTATGCTGTCAGGAAGTTACACACGTGTATATGTGGCTGTAATCGCGTTCTTCTGTTATGTGCGAGTAGGTATCATGAAAAGGACTATTTAGTTTTTAAATACGGTGGGGCAAAAATGATCATCATATTATTAGGGTAGTACTTGATAGTTAATTCGAGATATTTTTAAATCCCTTTTCCTAGAATTGTGAGATAGATATATCATGACTTATATATTCTGATGTAACCAATTTATGAAATCTGAATATCCGAGGCTGAATACCGTAATTAATCTGAATAAGACGAGCTCAAGAGCTGATTGTTCCACGAGTGATCCCCATGTCCGGTCACCATCGAGAGCCCCCCCCCCCCCACGGTGGCAAATATTCTCTCTGGCAAGTTTTCTAAAGGGTATAGAGACAGATAATTAATTTAACATCCTAAGTTGAGTTTTATGAGTCACAATACCTTTTCTAAAGAGAAAATTGGACTGTTTTCTACGTGCGCAGTGGTGGATCCACTTGGGGTGATCAAGGGGGGGGGGGGTACAGCGAAGAGAATTTGGGTGGGGGGAAGCGCAGCTAGGGTTCGGCACCACATTTCCTACAGTGGCTAGGGAGTGGTCATTATTTATCAACAGGGGGCGGGTGGTGGGTTTCCGCGCGTATGAACAATTTTTATGCCCCCCCCCTCGACGACAGTCAAAATTTTTTGCGCCCCCCCCCCAAACCGTAGGCGTGGAGAATTTTCGTGCCCCTCTTTCAGCTATAGTAGCACACAGGCTTTTTTGCTCAAAAGAGGGTAAATTTTTTTAGCCCACCCCCTCAAGAGGGGTCAAAATTTTGTTAGCCCCCCTCGGGAGGGGTCTGAAATTTTTATGCCCCCCTCAAACCCACCATCCCCCTGTTGATAAATAATGACCACTCCCCTAGTCAAGGGCTATTTTCAGGGGGTCTAGATGGGGCATGTGCCCTTACCCGCTACTGATGAGTCAATGATGGTGGCAGGCAAGTAGATGCACAGGCGGGAGGGGAGGGTGAGGTAGTTGGAATAGAGATGAGGGTGGGGTGGCACCTGAATGTTGTATTAGAAGTGGGACGATGGGGAGCTTGTCAGATGGCAGACCACTGGAGTTAATGACCGTGGATCATTATACGTCCATCAGGCCGTGAAATGTGGCCTGCCATGTCAGCACCATCAGCGTGCCTTAGGTTGCATGGAGGGACATGACTGTAAATACAATGGGAACATTAGTGGGTGGGAAGCTGCTATAGCGGCCAGTGGAACCTGGGTGTGGGAGCCAGATCTTGTATTCTCTATTTATTTTTCATTTGGGGTTAAGGTGAGGTAGTGCAACGGTGGGGGTAGTTTTCTTTTGGGTGATAATCCAACTTTTCCTTTTCAGGAAAAAAACTCCAGATATTATCTGTATTACATGTAATTGTTACATGTATTAGGCCTATATAACTATATATGTACATGTATTTTACAAATAGATACATATCCAAGACACAAAGCTCATGAATGTTCGTTCTGTCCATATTTTTTTTGTGTTGTGGCATATGAAAGATAAACGCAGTCTTTTCTTTACACTGAGAATAGCCCGATGTACTGATAGGTCCAATATATTCTCTCAGCAGGAGAGGGAAGGGGATATAGGGTCAGCCAGTGTGCCCTGTATCGGGGGGGGGGGGGGGTGAGGAGTAAGAGAGTAGGCAGTAGATTGACCCCAGTCGATGGGACTGGGGTTAAGAGTTCTCACCCCCACCTATGGTGGTGGACAATAAATATTGTTTTATTTCATCCGTGTGACATAAACCAAGCTGTCGGGTGTCCTAACAGACAGACACTTGTTATTTTATATGATTGTAAACATTGTCCCCTGAAATAGGGATGTGAGAGTCGGGGGTTCTGGACTGATCACTTTTTAACAGCAGGTGGTACTATGTGGATTTTTTCCCACCGTCAAAACAATGTCATGTGGAAATGCCCCCTCCCCCTTCCCCCTCCACCGTGATACATCCAAGAAGGATCGGAGAACTCCCTCCTCCACAGTCAAAAATAAAACAAACATATTGAATAATAAATGAATGAATAGGGAAAAAAACTGTTTGAAAGAAAATGGCCGGTCCCTTAGTGGATGAGGGGAACCCATGGGCATACCTAGAACTGCAACTGAGGTAGCGTAACCTATTTTCTACCTGTCAGTCCCTGTCACGGACCAAATCAATTACCCCAGAATAAACACCTACAAGATTGTTGCTGTTTTCCTCTCTCTCTCTCTCTCTCTCTCTCTCTCTCTCTCTCTCTCTCTCTCTCTCTCTCTCTCTTTAATTCTTTTCATTTTTCTTTCTTTAAATGGGTTGGCAATGGTTTACCAACAACAAAAACAAAGGGTACAGTGGAATAGGTGGGAGTGGGGGTTTGTAGTGAACATGGGGAACATGAATGAATGAATAAAGAGGGGAATTCCCCTTCTAACATCAAAGCCAACAACGACTAGCACTGCATGCTTTAGCAGCCACGAAGAAAGGTTGCTAAGGGCACCCCATCTGGAACATCCCTTTGGGTTGACTAATCGGCATGTTTGGATCCTAGGGGATCAGCGTGCGTGAGGGGTGCGGGTCTGTATGTTTGAATATAACCCGAAGCGTCTGGTATTTTTGGCATCTACTTTCAAATAGTTAGAATGCATGTATCCAATATACAGGTCTGTTTACATTTTACACCGTGGATTTGATTAAAAAGTAGGCACCAGTTCTCTTCTCATATCTTTAGCATGACGAGGCCATACAAATTAAGGACGAACACATCACGAAAGTTGAATTTGCACTCTGGTATTCTACAAGACCCTGGTATTCCAATAAACAATACTTTGAGAATGATTTATATTCTTAATCAATTCTCAGCGTTCAAGTTGGATTGCTGATGTAAATCACATCAGATTAGGTTCCAGAGGTAGCCCTGTGAATCTCTGAGTCTGAGAGAGGGTGAAGAAAAGGAGTCAGCAACCTGTTTGGTATGCCGCAGACGACGTATGGCACAGTTCCAGGGCAACAGGGGGTCGAATGACAATTATTGAATGATGACATGCATGCGTGCATGAATACCTCCCCCTCTCCTCCACCCCCTCCCACTGTTTAACACCTGTAGGTGCGTCACGCTTGTTCCTGCACATTTATCAGTTTCTTTAATTAATGTCAAACAGGTGTATGTGTCACTAAACTGAGATAATGGATCTGTAATTACGATTTTCACATGTTGTATCATAAACTTCATGGGGATCCAGGCAATATCGACCCTTGAGCCATCAGTGTAACCCACCGCAGTGCGATGCCAGTCGGGGTGTCGGTAAGTAGTATATGATCATAGGACTCTGACGCAGGCGTTCACAGAGCGGACCATGCTTCTTCTGATCTGTAGGTGCCTAGTATAACAAGGTAGATGGTGATCCTACATGGGTTGTCAGCTTGGTGGATGGTGACCCTATATGGGTTGTCAGCTTGGTGGATGGTGATCCTATATGGGTTGTCAGCTTGGTGGATGGTGATCCTACATGGGTTGTCAGATTGGTAGATGGTGTTCATACATGGGTTGTCAGCTTGTTGGATGGTGATCCTATATGGGTTGTCATTTTGAGACTTAGTTTGAGTCTAATACAAAGTACTCTAATCAGTAGACAGTGGGCATTGCATCAGGAGCAACGGGTCTACCTGACAACTCTACATCGGTCAAGTAAATGGTGATACTTTTAAAACGTTGTTTTTTTCCCATAGCTAGTGGCCCCGTGGAGCAGCATTTCACCTGTTACCCATGTATACCATGTCCAGGTATAGGGCATTAGCATATTAGGCTATGAAGGCCGCCATATTGGTTAGGCCCCCGACTCCAGAGCAGGGCATTCTGGGTAAATTTCTTATCAGTCTCAAGAACAATGGTCAGTGATAAGACTGATAGGCTACAGCCTGCCCCTTCTATTATTTCAGGTGTGAAAGAAGGTGATTACCCAGATAAGAGACAACACCCTGATTGGCTTAACTGTTGTTTCAAACAGAAATTTCAATGATCTATTGCTCTTTCAAATATCTAATCCATTTCTAGATCAGCTAAATAAAGCTATTGCTATGGAGTATCCATACATATGATTTATAAAAAAAAAATCCCATGGATAGTAATTGATTGACAGGTTGTCAAAATAGACTGCACAAAGAGGCCAAATGGTGATCTAGCCCCCGACTACATGAGCCACCTCGCTGAACTCTCTTGTGCTATAGTCCCGTATATAGGTGGGTGGCCTGTAGTAAAGGCCTGGGTCGGCTGTGTGGGGAGGGAGGCTGGGGACCTGGAGTTTTCATAATATTTACCTAGAGCTGTGATCAATAGGCAGATCAATATTTAGTCCTGCTCCCTGGACGGTGTGTTTTCATCGTCATTATGAGCATGTGCCTAGGTTATAAATGCTACAAGACTGGCTTTCAATCGTGTCCAGGGCGCCAAGGCACAACGCATTTAGTGGCGGGAACAGGTCTATGTATTCCTACTGTGGGAGGTCGCAGGTGGGATGGGGTATGGAGGGGGGGTAGAGGTAAGGTTGGGTTGGTGAGAGGTGACGGGGGGGGGGGGGTAATACAAGCACCAATCAAAGAAACCGTATGGAGGGCACTTTGCTTTTATGGACAAATAACAAGATTTGTCCAACGGAGATACCAACGGGTGGTAGTCACACGAGGCTATGGGCGGAGATAGTTGTCTCAGGTACCACCAGATGGCAGTAGCACCGTGTGCACGCAGCGTCTACCGTGATGTATGGGACGCCGACATGCCAACATCACTCTCCCAGCAGTACCTTGGATGCACCTGTCATGTCTACACAGGCATGATCATTAAACTAAGACGCAATAAGCTCTAACAACCACTATCTATTTGATGAATTAGGGAAATAGAATTGCATGGAGGGCGGTAACCCGAAATTAATTTCATTAGCCTCGTTCATCAATCTTTCCTCTATTTTATTGAATCGTACACAGTATTAGGTATATTATACAATGTATAGGTCTATGTACCATAGACAGACTAGCATATTTCTTTGAAAGGCCTGAACGGGTACATAAAATCATAGGCCTAGGCCCCGAATTCACCAGTCTCTTCTTTTCTTAGGACCACCTTGGTTTTGTGGACATGCAATTTCTCTAGCTGCATCCATCTGCAATAAATCTCTATTGCCTAACCTGACACTCCCTGACCGAGATCAATATGGCCAAAACCTGTGCTGTGGAGGTAGGAAGGAATTGTGCCACGGCTTGGAGAAGGTCGGCAGAATTAGGTGAACTAGTTCAGCCTCCACCCCTATACACTGTACATCCGGTAAGGTTAACATCGTATGGGGCAGCCCAGCAGCAGCAGCGTTATCAGCAGAAGCAGCAGCATCGTCGTGTACCCTGGAGGAGTCCTGCATGAGCCTGTCCGCAAACATGTTATATAAAGGCCTTTAACCCCAGTCTTTGGGGATTTAGAATATAATGGTACATACAATATGATGTGCTGAAATGATCATAACAGAGTGTTGCTTATTCCTTTTTCTTATACCATCATCAGTTAAATGCTGATTTCAGTATTACATTTTTATAGGAGGTGCACTAAATATGTCTAATAGGTCATTTAGGCCCAAAGGTCAAATTTCCATTATCTTAGTATCCACATTAGCCACATTCTTTCACATAGGTTTTACAATTTCATGCATATCATACATGCCCATCTCTATACCTGACCCCTATGGTGTAGATTGGGTTTTGGCAAAGTGCCAGCTGGAGCAGGAGCCTGTCCACCTGGCAGTAGAGATATGGTGATACCAGCAGAATTGGCACACACACACGTACGGGGAGTGTAGACACACATACCAAGGCCATCCATGGTATTGCTACCATCCTCCACACCAAGGACCCTGTCTCATCCTTTCCTTTTCCCCTTTGACATTGGAATGTCGGCTCAATGAGAAATGTAATAAAGTCTGAAATGTGATGTAGGATGCAACACTGACACTGAAATATTAAAAGGCAACGAGGTATAGTCACCTATTTTCTACATCTCAATATTTTAAAATAGTCATTGTATTATATATATATATATATATATATATATATATATATATATATATATATATATATATATATATACACACACACACACACACACACACATGATACTATGCCATGCTCAATATATATGGCCAAATAAAATAAAAAAGGTTTGTTTCCAGTAACCCGACCGACTCTAGAAGAACAGGGGCAAAAAAACTTATTTTTTGTGATTAGGCCAAAAAAAAAAAGGTTGGTTTCCGGTCACCCGACCTACCTCAGCCAAACAAGGCCGACCTCAGAATTTTTTAAGAAATTTTTCATAATTTTTTCATAATTTTCATAATTTTTTCAATATTATTCATATTTTTTTACATCAATTTCATATTTTTAGTATCTTAAGATTTCCCTTCCATCCAAGTTAGGAATCATAGATTTATACTGAAGCTTTATACATTTTGGCAGGTATAATAGCTAACATTGATCATTGATCAATGATAAAAACTCAATATTTCGGCCAACATATTTATCAGCAAAAAAAAAAAAAAATTAAAAAAAAAAAAATCCGACCTACCTACCTCAACTTTTTGTACCATGTTACCGGAAACTTACAATTTATTTTTTTTGGCCTTATGAAGAATTTGTGACCCATCAAGGGAGAACAACCCTCCACGGGGGATTTTTAATTCCCCATTTGGCCACCAGGGGGCATTTGAGGGCAAAATTACTCTATAATCATTATACAAATACATTAAGCTAATTTTTGATGTAGAGTTCAATGGTTTCATTTAAAATGCACCATTTTCGGTAGAATTGGCCCATATTTGGATGTTAAAATGAACATTTTTTTCATGAGAAATCAACCTAAATGCCTCTTCCTTGTTGCCATGCCAACTATTCCAATAATCCAAATTTGCAGATTTTTATGCCAATTTTTGGGGATACTCACCAAAAACCCAAAACTGAAAACAGAAATGGAAAATTCCTTCTAGATCAAAATCTATGATAAAAATCACTATATTTTTATGTATGTTTTATGAAAAAGGCTGATTTATTGTGTTTTTAGACATTATTATGCTTTATAGGCCTAATGTATTTAGAGCTTAATCATCAATTTCAGACATGACTAATAGGAATATTTACCTCAATGATGTCTCATTTTAAAGAGCTGGAGATGAACTTTAATAATGAATTTCCCTGCAGAGGGGTGTATTTGCTTGCCTGGTCACATTTTGTCTCATTTTTTCATATCTCAAAGAAATTTTTCATTACTTTTCGAGGATTTTTCCTGTATCTTTTTCATGTTCTTCCCCTCTCTCACAGTTGTCATTTTCCTATCATTATTTTACAATGAAATCAAAGAATTTGATACCACCATTGATATGTGCCCTAATACTTCTTATATAAATGTAAAAAAAAAATTAAAAAAAAAATCCGACCTACCGACCCTAGCTCTTTGAGCTATGTTACGGGAAACATACCTTTTATTTTTCTTGGCATAGGCTACAGCAAGCCGAGAGAGTGGCTCAACGCCATAGCCTAAGGGGGTGGTCATTATTTACCAAGAGGGAGGGGGTGTAATTTGAGGAGGAGGTAAAAGTTTTGATCTCTCTTAAGAAAGCCAGTACGCTACTATAGTGTTTTTTTTAATTGACTGCTCTCAAGAGGACCAAAAAAGCGTTCTTGTGGCCACGCGAACCCCCTCCCCCCCCCCCCCCAAATCGAAAATAGTTAACACTCCCCTAAAGTATCAAATGAGTAGGCTATTATATTGGTATCCGTATAAATATACCGGTATAGCCATGGCACCATGACAAAATGCAACTATTATATTTACCCTTACCAAAGAGGGCATTGAAATTGACCTCATTCCTGCTCGTTACACCAGCTGAACATCGCGGGGAAATCAGGTTAATAGTCAATCTCCATGCTGAGTTCTCGGCCTCTTCGAACTGCATGTATACATGTTATTTGCAGAGACTGGGATTAAAGTGCTGAGCGATTGTCGTCTGCGTCGGAGCGTTCACTAATGGAGACCGATCCCGGGAGACCGATATTGGATACATTGATTGCCTTGATTAGCAGGCATAGTAGTATATGGTTTTAGATTTTATTCTAGAAACAAGGATGGTTTAATATTTTGTAGCAGAAGTTAGCTACAGAAGGACTTAAACATGCACCACACAGAAGACCATAAGGCCAAAAAAAAATGAATATTGGTATAATATTGTGTTTCCAGTAACATGTGTCAAAAATGTGTTGTTTTTTTTGTTTTGTTTTTTTGTTGTTTTTTTTTTGTAAAGAAATGTATGGGAAGACATGTCAGATTCTTTGATTTGTATGGTAAAAACACGAAAAATGGATGAAACTTAATGGAAATCACGGGTAAAAAATCCTAAAATTCTCAAAATAGAAAGTCCAGGACCCGGGGTCCAGGATCAGTCCTTTTTTACTAGGGTAGGTCGGGTGACTGGAAACAAACCTTTTCTTCTTCTTTTTTTGGCCTAATTGTGATAAATTGGTTGTATACTGAACGTTTTCCATGTAAACGCTAGGAAAGGCCTACTATAAAAAAAATTTGGCATGTTGTCAACTTATGGCAAACAAATTACTTATACTGTGCCCTCCTTCACAAACAGGGCATGACAGACTGACAGGATGAATAGCGTTTTGTCTGTGAAAAAGAAAATGAAAGAAATTGAAGACTGTTGTCATTTCGAGTCATTTGACATTGAGATCTCCTTGCCTACGGAAAACCACAGCTGTTTTTGTGCCCTGCGATACATTGCTCTACCTAGAGATGTCAGTCTCTTTGCATTTTCCTCATTTCTTTTCTAATGTGTTTCTGTCGTTTCTATCTTCGTTTAATATTTTCACTTGACCTACATCAGCCATGATGTATAAGGCTGAATACCTCGTGGCGCCATCATCGGATAGTCATTTAGGTCCTGGGATTTAGGTTTGCTGTCATAGGCTTTGTTGCCGTGCATGGAGCGTTTCACTTCCCCACAATTCATGTATCTCAATCTCAACACATTCAAGTCTCACAGTATAGCTAATTCGCGACTTAGTGAGCTTGAATTGTAAGAAAATGTTTTGATTTTCATAACTTAGCCCACAATACATACTTTTAAAAATATACAGAGTGTGGTGAGTAAGGTACGTAAAGTCAAAAGGAAACACGTGGGCCACGTGGGCTCTGTGCAGGCAGCCATATTGGCTACCCCCGGTGGCTACCACGTGGTTCAATGCGCGCCAAACCTGCATAGCGCGTGGAAAATGTCGTCTGCCAGTCACCCACAACCCACCCACAAAACAAAACAACACGTGGTGTCCATGTCACAAGTGGCGTGGAAGATTTCCACAGAACACACATTTGATTTACATATAGGCGGGGATTTGGGTCTTTGCTCATTGCTAAATCAATGGTTACAACATGAACTATGGGCCTATCATGCTATAATAATCATTATCACACATTGGATGTTTCTTTCAATCATTCTTTTTTTATTATTATCAGGGATGAGATAAACCACATGTTCATGTCTTCCGCTTGACCTGCCAGTTGGCATAAAAACATCTTTCTTCGTAAAAAAAAAGTTTTTATTGGTTTCCTTATTGGTTAGGGAGTGATCACTTTTTAACAACAGGGGGGGGGGGGCTGGTGGGTTTGAGGGTGGGGTCAGAATTCTTTCGACCCCCTGACCAGGGGCAAAATAATCTCACCTGTTTTTAGAGAAAAGGCCCGCACCTTACTATAGGTTAAAAGGGTGCATTCATGCGCGATTTTCGGCCCTTCGGAGGGGGGGCAGAAGTTTTTTCGCACACAAACCCACCAGCCACCCTGTTGTTAAAAAATGATCACTCCCTTATTTGGTTGAAAATTGGTAACAAAAAAAATTAAAAACGTTTTTTGCCAAGTGGGTTTATTCTGTTGACATATCCTAACCTGTTGTTTAAATTTACGATTATCTTCTCATCACGGTGTTAATTTGATATCTATGTAGGTGTGTGGGTCCGTAAGTAGGTTAAGTTCCTTTTGATTACATCAATTCTGCAGGTCAAAACAAGTACAGGTCACGTGGGCGTCACATAAATAGCGTGAATAGGATCTAGGTTCCTACAGTGGAATGTTGTACATTCAGGTCCTGGTTGTATGAGAAGGAAGCAACCTTTGTGTGTCGTGGTTTATGGGCTGTGCACTGAATGTGTAAACATTACACGCCGTGGCAGGACCCAAACAAGTGGAATGGCTGAAACTTATTTATAAGCTGTCCTCGTACGCATCGAGACTTGTCCACATATATGTTTGTCATAAAGAATCTGATATAACATAAACTAGGTTTATGATATAAAGGCTAAGTTAGTCAAGATAAAGTTAGGCAATGTTTAGATATTTGGATATTAAAATTACTGCATGTGCATTTGTATGTTTTTTTTCTGGCTTCATTTTAACCTTACAAGTCACTGAATCGCATCGCCCACTACTAATCCCCTTGTTATTCTTGATGAACAATCATATTCAATAGGCCTACTTATCATACTGCACGAACACCCTTCTTATCTTCTTCCTACTTCCTTATGATTTACACAGCTACACCTGTATACAGTTACACAGTACTACCACAATTCCACGAGAATGTCCATAATATTATTATGTGGGCGTGTGTTCGTGGCCCTTGGTGCCAGGGTATTGTAAACCTATACTTGGTGAGTACTGTTGTTCAGGGTTGTTGTGTATTCAGGGCACGCCTAGTCAGCACCCACCCACCCACTCCCTCCTCCCACTCTCCCACCCTATGAGTATTGCATAATCCTCCTCTCTGGGTACACGCGTACGCGGGTTCAGCTAAACTAGGTCAGCGTTGTTTACGCCGAAATGCAGCACGTGGACACCTGGAAGCACAACACAACAGCAGCAGCATCATCTCCAGCAGAACCTGTTTCTGCTGCCACACCTCCAGCACTGCAGGATCCTGTGGTGGAGACTGAGACTAACATGCCCCATGGTCAGTGAATTTGACAACGGCGTCGTTTCAACAACATTCCAGTTCCATAGGGCCTCAAGCAACTGTCTCATACCTTTCACACAGCCAGCCAAAGTTGACTCTACAGTCAGCCCCTATGTCTATACCATGCTGGGGGCATTTATTCTGCTTTTCTGGCTCTGTATTTTGGCACTAGGGATCTCAACGCCTCTGTCCATATTCCAGCTTTGATGTTATTGAAAGCTCTTGAGTAAATTATCTTTAAGGGCCAGGAATGATCACTGCACTTGTGTTCGCAATTGATTATTTGATATGCACAAAAGAATCTCCATAGGCATAGGAGACGGATAGAACTTCAAAACAGCACCATTCCCTTGTCTCTTTTACAAATTATGTTCTTCGTTAGTTTGTTGTAATCGTTTGTTTGTTGTTGTTTTTTTTCACAAAAGTTTCAAATACAACTTTTAGGGTGACATTTGGTGGCCTAGGCAAAATCAATCATTACTATCAAAAGAAACTCATTGCAAATACCCCCTGGTTCCCTATGATTGGAGGCATAATGTCTCACTTTGGACAAAATTGTCCATGCCAATTCTTTTTCCATCTGTAGACGATTAAATTCAGCTCTGTGCTGGCGAATTGAGGGAGAGATATTGTATTCACTTCTAAATTGGTGGGATCGTGACTCAGACCGATTCAGAGTCTGACAGACACAGAGACGCTGCGACTTTTTTTGAGTTCCCCCTATTCTCATTCTGATCTACAATTTGGTGTTGTTCTGCCCGTCTCCCAAGTGACGAATGTCCGAAGTTGGAGATTAGTGGATGTTGAAGCAGACGACTTTTTGTAAGTGTTGGTATGGCCACATAATGGATGTGTATCTGTTTTTGTAGCTAGGCAATCCATGGCCCATATTACTCATCCATGTATGAACACCTCCTCGCTCATTGGGTGGGTGGCCACGCTACACATGTGGTGTAGAAAATGGCGGGAAATGGGGTGGCAGCTCGTAGTACGCTAGTTGTAGCATTGCTACCGTAGAACCCTGCATACAAGCCGCACCCGCGTGTAAGTCGCATCCCTAGTTTGTGGATTGCTCTGAACATTTCAGACATTCATAACTTTTTATTCTAACCAATGAATTTTCACAATTCAAAAACGTATAGAAAAACTACGTATGGGCCCTTAGGAATACCCCAAACCGTACCACAAATCCCAGGGCACAAAACCCTCTACATGGATCAAACAGCATGCCATGTTGTACCTAGCTAGCAGGAGTGAGTGAGTGAGTAATTGATGTTTAACGCCATTTCGACAGCTAAGGTCATATTCATGGCGAGAACTACATTACACAATTTCACAGAGGAATGTGTCAGTGCCTGCGCATATGTGCACCACACACATCCCGAGGGGATAGGAAGGAGGAGAAATAGACCCTTTTAAGTGGGCTAGGGAAGCCCGCCTAGCTAGCAGGCCAGCCAAGTCTAGTGGGTATGACTTTGCTGGTAACAGATCCCACTCAATCCAAGGGAGTTGAAAAACAAGTCATCGTTTCAGGCAGTATGGGGAACTGGGAGGTTTAAGGGAGTGATCATTTTTTAACAAAAGGGGGAGGGGGCCCGAGCGTTACTATAGGCTAAAAGGGGACGTTCGCGTGCGATTTTTGTCCCTTATGGGGGGTAGGTCAAAAAAATTTTACCCCTTTTTCGAGAGGGGGGGTCGAGTTTTTTTTTTCGCGCATCTGCGCACAAACCCACCAACCCGTTCGTGTGCGATTTTTGTCCCTTATGGGGGGTAGGTCAAAAAAATTTTACCCCCTCCCCCCCTTGTTAAAAAATGATCACTCCCTAAGAAATGTCCTATGTTCAAGTACAGGCACTTTACTTTGTAAATTCACTTACATTGTTGCCTGTCAGTTGAATGAAACTCTGCTACATATCCACTTGTAAAATGTTCCCTGGTCACAACCTACCCACTGACACTTTGTTGTGGTTTCACTCTGTGGAGCTGAGATACAGCTAGCCTTACCCCTTTCCCTGTAGGGGGAGGTAGTACTACCTCAGACTGGTCTAGTACTGCCTTCACACTTCACTGACCATGTGATTAGGTGGTGAGCAGTGGGCAAACAAGTTCAACCCCCATACCTAGAGGTCACACTATTGGTGTGAATCAGGTGTCTCCATCTGCCCAAAGTGGTCAGAAATGCAAATAAATATACACCACAGCACACCAGACAGTCTAAAGATGGCCAACTTGGATCCAGGATTTTCATAACTGGGACACCTTTGAGGCTACAACAATTATATACAGTTAGGTATATGAATCTATGAGAGGTAAAGACAAACAAAATAAGGCATTAGGGAGTGATCAATATTTATCAACAGGGGGGGGTGGTGGGTTTTCGCGCGGCTGCGCCCCCCCTCAACAGCAGTAAGAAATTTTTGCGTCCCCCGCACCAGCAGCACGGAGAGTTTTCGCGCCCCCTCTTTGATCTATAGTAGCGCACGGGCTTTTTTGCTAAAAAGAGGGTAAATTTTTTTTAGCCCCCCCTCAAGAGGGTTCAAATTTTTTTTAGCCACTCCCTCGAGAGGGGTCAAAAGTCTTACGCCCCCCTCAAACCCACCACCCCCCCCTGTTGATAATAAATGACCACTCCCTTACTTAACATATCAGCCCACCTTATTGTTCAAGATTAGGATGCTTATGCCTCAAGTTCAGTGACTTTGCAAGCCCCCACTGATTGAATGGGACACTGTTATCGACTCTACCATACACACTAGATACAGGCGATGTAAATTGACTATGTTTATTATTGTTGTACCCAGAGAGACAGTGGGGTTGGGAGCTACAATTGTCATATGATGGTGAGTGTCTGTAAGGTTTTTGTTGGGATTATACTACAGTTGTTATTACCCATATGATATATAGCATTGGTATGAGGGTTTACTGTTCTATCTCATTCATTCTGGTTCAATGTTGTGCCTCTTGTGCGCACGCGTGGTGAGCAGCTCAAATAATCATTGATCTACTCAACAGAGACTCAGTTGCTTCTACTATGTGTGTGTGTGTGTGTGTGTGTGTGTGTGCGTGCATGCATGCGTTATAGACTACTATGGCTGGTATTTCAAACTTAGTCCATCAAGACGTGGTACACGCATACGATGATTTCCTCGAATTCACTACAGTCACCATTGCTATTGGTACAATAATTTAAATCACAGCTACATGTAGTAGCGAATTAACAGGAGCAGGGAGCAAAGAATCAAGGGAGGGGGTGGGGCCGAGATATAAAGACATGAAACAAATTTCTGAGAGAGTGAAAGAAGGGAGGAAGAGGGGGGGGCAGACATGTGACAAAGAACAAAAGTTAATGAACATGCCATTGAACTAGTCTTTTCATATAAATAAGAGGTGTCAAAGGCATACAGTTTCCCCCGTCCCATCCTTCCTAACGACACTGTACATGTCCAAAATCCCGACCCACCCACCCACTTAGGCGGGGAATGCACAGTATAGCCTGGAGGGACTTGGTCTAGTTGTCATATTACATGTTTTTACGTTAACAGCAGAGATGTAGGCCTTGACCGTTGGCGTTAATGACTATGGATGCCGGGGGCTGCTCCCACCTGGTCCGTCCTAGATGTTGTAGTTTTATTGTTCCCCCAGGCACGCGGTAAAACCTGTAGTGAGGGACACCCCCCCCCCCCAACTTCGTGTCTATTCCTGTAGGACGAGGGTATGGGGCGCCTACTTCACATCTATCATGTGTGATTTAATTTATGGAAGAATTCCCCATGCAATTTTCCTAAACCTCAGTGTTGTTGAAAACATGTCATGTATATATGTTTTCTTATTGTGTTAAAATGTAGGCATAAGGTCATGTTGTGACACTGTTATGGTAGAGGTCTAATCCCGGGGGGCACTGAATCTTTAATTAGAAGTACAGCCCCCCCCCCATTTTTGGCCATTTTACAGCCCCTTAAAATACAACTCAATTTTTAGAGCCCCCCTTTTTGGATTAAGTCTGATAAAAGCCCCCCTTTCTGGGGCCCTCTTCCATGTAGATTAAGGTTCTTTGACAAAAATCTTTAGGTATTATTAGCCCCCTAATCTCAAGATGTAATTCAGTCAACAGCCCCCCTTCTTTCCCTCATTGACGCGTCGACAGCCACCGCTCTGCGGGGTTAGAACCACAGTTGGTACCCAAACCGAGGCTCAGTGGCCCCCGGGCGTCTAAGGCCCCTACTAGCCCTAGTTCAGACCGCTTCATTCAAACCTCAGCAAATGTAGGCAGTCTATGGCTAGACGAGCTGGACAGATGAGTAACTCATTCCGAACTGTCATCCTTCGGCCCAGAGAGGCTCGGACTGGTCGGACGTCTTCAACCACCCCACACGCACTGGCATTATAACATATTACGTATCCACTGATAGCAATAGATTAGGCAGACCCCGGGGACAGAATGCACGTGCCGATCTGCAGGGAGCCGTGTAGGTGGGGAGATGTGGAAGGAGGACATTACCTAGAGATTGTTGGGTTTGTGGTTTTGTGGTTGACATACCTTTCTCCAGCACTCTGGGGCTGAAGGACACTCCTAGCAGCGTCGAGTACATTTTGTGGTAAAGAGTTGACCACAATTGGTAATCACCCCCCCCCCCCACAACAGGAGCCCACACCTGCATGGTGACATGTAGACCACATACAGCTTCCAATACCTGACTATAGTCTGTTACGTGAGAAGGTTTACATGCCTCTGGTCATGTATATTGCTATGACTGTCGAGTGATTCTACTATGTAGTGTAAATATAGGCCTATGAGTTACAGGGTGTCCACCCGGGTGTCCACCAAAAGCTAGCGAGGCCATCACCGGGCCTAGCTAATGAGGCATAGGCCTATGACCTTACATTAGTGAATTGTCATTAGAAGTCCATTTTACGATGTCAAGGCGGACTGAATCATTGATAACAACATTCGAATCGCCTCCCAGGCGCTACCTCAAGCAGCTAATTTATAATTGAGGGTAAACATATCTAACCATGTGAAATCTATCGGTCCTGCCTGATTAAATGGTTGTGGCCATAATTACTACTATTTCATTACAAGAATCACCAGAATATCTTTTTTATGATCCAACTAGAAAAACAGCAAGAATAATTATTGTTCTCTGTCAACTAGGGGCTATATATTCATAAAGCATGTTACAGGATACCTACAGCAGCTTCATGCATGACTTGTGTCATATTTATTATGTTTATTCAGCCGGAGGGAGGGACTATAGGATGTCAAGTGACAGATGAACAAGCTGGGGTGGTCAATACCGGATTGTGTACAGTGGACAACTAGCCATTGGTCAGCTGTCCAAGTAGAAACAGCACCAGAATCGTACTATACTATATTCAAAATAAGATGAAAAGAGACAATATAGCGCCTAGTCATGTCCATTGTCCCACACATTTAGATGTACCTTGCGCGTGTGCTGAAGTCTGTGATAGTCTCATGAGCCAGCTCTTACTGTACCAAATTTGAGTCCAGCGGTTGAAGAAGAATGGCCTACATGTATTTGCACAGAGGGGCAGAGTGATGTTCAGGAAGCTGACAGTTTGACCACCTGCCTGGCAGACCACGTGCTCCCTTTACCTGTGGTTGACAACAATGACCTTGGTGGGAGGCACAGATATGTAAAGGCCCTCCTGCATGGAGACCCCCATTCATGCTGGTGGGTAGGTTTTTTGGTGACAGCTATCCGGTATATTCCCTACATATTGGAGCATAGCTTTATTTCATTTTATGCATTTTCCTTTTATTGTATATTCTCCTTTGATACTACATTGTTACAATAGACATACTTCATTACATAAGAGACTGGGTATTGTATTGAGGCTTATTTCATTATCTACATACCACTGCAAACATACACCGTTTGGAATACACATCCCTGACCGTAAATTATGATCCTACCCCCGATCCTACCCCACCTTCCAACCTTTTACCAGTGCCTCCATCAGTCTCTATCGGTATCGATTGGTTTCCCTTTCTCGGGATTTTCCCTACCCTGGATCACGAAATAGTATATTGTATTTCTGTGTGAATGGCCCCAGTTTTTAATCAAGTACCGAGGTAGCCTAGGTGACAGTGGTAATCTTGAAATGAAGATACCCATGATATATCTGTTTAGGCCCAAAGTTTCCGGTAACATGGTCCAAAAAGTTGAGGTAGGTAGGTCGGATTTTTTTTTTTACCAAGCCATATTTTGACCTATGTATTAAATATCATAATCAATAATAGAGTCACAAATATCCCTTTTAGTATTCATATCAGCCCAAATCATTGAAAGCTTTAGCTGAAATATTGAATTCGATACTTAGACCCCAGTCCCTACACTTCCCTTCAGTTATGACACCATCCTCGTTAGAAAAAACGCGAAAATAGGGTCAGAATTTCTACCAATCTGCAGATTAGTGGGGGGGTTTTAAAATAGGGTGTGTTTTTCCAGGAAAAATTCTTGAAAATCAATAATATGGGTTGTATTTCTGCTTTAAAGCTTAGGGAGAAATGACATAGGATCATAGAGCCAACTTTATATCGATCATTTTTTGCATACAAAGGTCAAAGTAGAAATGGAATGTAGATTGAACTATATTATCTACATTTGCTGTATTCAATGGGGATGTCTACTTTGCAAAAGAAGACATCCAAAGAATGTACCAAATATGTCAGCGTTTTCTTAAAATAGGGGCTTTTTTAAGGGCCAAAAAATTCGTGATTTTGGGTACCATATTCACTCAAAAGTCTGTGGATAGGGGGTCTTTTTCAAACCCCCTAACGAGGATGGTGTCAGAAAACATGGGGAGTGCGGGGACCGGGACTTAGACATGAAAACATTTTCGAAATATTAAAAATATAAAATTCTATGTGAAAATTATGAAATATATGAAAAGAAAATGAATAAATATGAAAAAAAAAATTCTTCAAAAAATCTGAGGTCGGCCCTCTTTGCTGAGGTAGGTCGGGTGACCGGAAACCAAACTTCTTTTTTTTTTGCCCTATTGACTTTGTACAGCATGTATATTGGCATTACATATAGTTTAAAACATAGCCACTGTGCCTTTTTTTCTCTGCAATGTTTCTCTGTCGTTGTTATCAATTATGAAAATTAGTTGACATACATAACTGTACTTTTTCAGCACGAATATGATCTTAGCTGTTGAAATGGCACTAACACAACTACTCACAAACTCACAACCTAAATGATCGCACCAGTGACCACAAGAAAGGGCTACTTTCACTTGCTCCAGTTGCCATAATTCCTGAGGAAAAAAATGTGAAAGACCATCAGATATAAGACCTCTAGTGGAGGGGCACTGGAGGAGAGGGGCCACCCTATCTCAAAGGTCAAGTTCTCTTTTGCTCACCCCCAGGACAAAAAAAACGTGCACGAATATGCCCATAGTAACGTGCAGGCTTTTTCGCTGAAAACAGGTAAAATCATTTTGCCAACCGCCCTCAGAAGGATTTAGAAATATTTCTCAGCCAAGTCGAGGGATTAAAAACAGTTGGCCACCCTCCCCAGACCCACCTACCCCCTGTTATTCAAAAAAAATATAACTCCCTAAGAGCTCCTCTGCAGTCTCCATCATGATGCACTGACCATGATGTAATTAACAGAGTATAGGAGGGGAATTCCCCTCCAGGACTGTGAGCAGTCCGCTTCTTTGATGGAGTACTTTGAAGGGAATGTGTGGGAACTGTTGTAATACTGGAGGCTTATATCTTATTCAGTTTTTTTTCTCTGCAATGTTTCTCTGTCGTTGTTATCAATTATGAAAATTAGTTGACATACATAACTGTACTTTTTCAGCACGAATATGATCTTAGCTGTTGAAATGGCACTAACACAACTACTCACAAACTCACAACCTAAATGATCGCACCAGTGACCACAAGAAAGGGCTACTTTCACTTGCTCCAGTTGCCATAATTCCTGAGGAAAAAAATGTGAAAGACCATCAGATATAAGACCTCTAGTGGAGGGGCACTGGAGGAGAGGGGCCACCCTATCTCAAAGGTCAAGTTCTCTTTTGCTCACCCCCAGGACAAAAAAAACGTGCACGAATATGCCCATAGTAACGTGCAGGCTTTTTCGCTGAAAACAGGTAAAATCATTTTGCCAACCGCCCTCAGAAGGATTTAGAAATATTTCTCAGCCAAGTCGAGGGATTAAAAACAGTTGGCCACCCTCCCCAGACCCACCTACCCCCTGTTATTCAAAAAAAATATAACTCCCTAAGAGCTCCTCTGCAGTCTCCATCATGATGCACTGACCATGATGTAATTAACAGAGTATAGGAGGGGAATTCCCCTCCAGGACTGTGAGCAGTCCGCTTCTTTGATGGAGTACTTTGAAGGGAATGTGTGGGAACTGTTGTAATACTGGAGGCTTATATCTTATTCAGTTATGAGTTGAAAAGATTATGAGTCATATTGATATTTCTTATCATTACGTTGATAAGAACCAGTTCAATCCATATTTTCATTCATGGATATCTAGTTGGCATTTTATGGCGTTAGTGTGTCAGTAAATTGTGAGCTATTAACTGAGATGCATAAAATACATATTTCAAACAAATGAAATGATGTGTCAATAGTATTGTTTCATATTTTATGGTGGATGAACTACGCTGTAAAAAGTTAAGAAAAACGGCGTTAGGACTAAGTAAGAAGGTAATGAATGTTTAGCACACTTTTGACAGGTAAAGCCATATTCATAGTAAATTTCAAGATGGCCTAAATGGAGAAATCCCTGTTGTTCAGCGAAGGATCTAAATTAAAAACTGATAAACCCTACATCAAACGTGAAATCCTGCTCACGTTGATTCCTCATTCATGGGCCCAGGTGTGATGTGGTTTTTAAGGTTTCCAGAACTTTATGTCTGAATACAAGATAGAATACCAGCCCATAAACCCTAAGCGGGCTGGTAGTGCTGGAGTAGTGCCTAGGAGGAAGGGGAATCCCCTACCCTTAATGCTTACTGAGGACGCCATAGACAAATGCCAGAGAAGGTAACGATAATGGTTATTGGTCACTCTATCGTATCCTCTTGTCTGTACAATTATAGCAAGACAGTTCAAGGGAAATTACAATTTCTAAATATAGCAGTATGCATCACCCTTGCATGCTGTAACCTGGGAGGCCGGCCAATAATATACCGAGTATACTAAAAGTAATTTTCAGATTGTCACGAACCTTTTCTTTAATTAAATGAACCACCCAAGAAATCTTTTTTTTTTAAATGATGGCGATAGGATAATGACACCTGTATGTTCCAGCACACATCACGAGTTCAAGCATGACTCACCTTGTTCTGAATAGGAATTGTGGTTTTGTGAAAGTATGTGGGAATAAGGACTGATTTTCTCACGAGTTAGTGTATGTTAATTGATAGCTGATTATATTAACTGCTGTTATATTTAGAGTGTCATCGTACAATAAAGCAAGATCATGATATAATGCGATACATATAGTGATTGATGCAAAATTATGTATCTTCTTTTCTACTGAATCAAACTGTATAGACGCACATGTGCATGTGATATCGTTACAAAGAGTAAATAAATAGATACCACATAGAACACTGCTAAAAGTTGTGAATTAAACAACGAACGTATGATACATAGATATCCTGAAGGTCATATCGGTCTATTTCAAAATAAAATTTTCTGCTACAAAAAAAAATGCAATAATTCTGCTTGAGTTAATCCCGGGGTTAATCCCCAACCGTCAACTCATTGTTATACCATCCAGGGTATAATACACCACAATAACCTCCTGTGACCGCAATGTCTTCTACTCTCCCACAGCCCAGACTGTAGACACCCTCCCTACCTTCACCCCTCCAGACCATACAACCCCCCCCCCCGCTTCCAGTGCACTATGCAGGTGTGCACGTACACCCCAGCACGCACATGCCCTGCAATTTGTCGTTTTCACTGATCACCACCCAGAATCTGCCATCTTGTCCCCCTTGAATACATCTGGCTTCTATCGACTACATATAGCCTTTCACTTTCACAACTCTAGTGAATCAGGCTGTATTCATGTGAGAACCAGTGAAATGACGTTTTAACACAGGGCCTATACTGATTGTGTTGCTATATCTCTAGGCCATGTTATATAGTGCTGCAGAGTTGACCCTTATAGGTTAATGGATTTGTTTACGTTCCTAGAAGTCTACAGCAGCTTTCTGAGGATGCAGTGATCTGTGTCTACCAGTATAATGAGCACAAGTGTTGTAGACAACTTGCACAGGATTCCACCGAATCCTGGTAGATGACCAGTAATTTACTTTACACCTACTAGACACACAAGAAATGGTGAAAATAAAGAAAAATGAAATCCCTATGTCTGGTTATCTACAGTGAGACCTTGATAATCCGGCCACCCCTGTTCCAGACAAATCTTGGTCGGATCTCAAAACTGACTTATATTACAAAAGATTTGTATAGGAATGTCCAGGCCACACCCTGGCCGGATCCCATGTATGATGGAATATTAAGGGACGGATTATTAAGGTCTCACTGTACTATAGGACTCAGTATGGAGGCCTAGTGGAGCCGCCATCTTGAATTTCGCTGGTTGAGGTAAAACCCACTGATAAGCCATATACCATGATGGGTACCTTGTCCCTGGTTAACACCCATTTCCAGGGACATGCTGGTCCCATCTTATCAGTTCTTATCAGTGTGTGCGGTGGGAACCAGCTCCAGACCAGCTAGTGGCTAATACAATCCCCATATTTGCTATCTCCCAGGCTATCTCCTTCTGCTGTCTCTGTTTAGATTAAATAGATTACTACCTGTACATGGGTATATGTATACCATTGCTGTACACGATGGACACGCTGTAACTAAAAATGATCCGTCCATCTGTGTTTTGTGCCATACACTGGGTCCTGTATTTTTTCTTCCATAGTTTCACAAAGTTATGTATTTTGTGCCCTATAATGCACAAATGCATCTGAGTGCATTATAGGACAACAGGCAGTCGAGATGTGAAGAAGGAGTTGTCTATTGTCTTTATAAAACGTACATTTCATTCCAATCACTTAAGTACCCAATTAAGGTATATATAGACCAGTTAATGGCCCTTGACTTGTTTACAACTATGGTGACCTTGCTCAGGTGTGCACTACACTCATATAATGCACTCAAGGTCACTTCTATCGTGCAGCAGAGCACTGCCTGCCGTTTTATAATGTGCAATTTAGTAGGGAGTCCCAATTATTTAAAATACGAGCTAGACCATTCCTACCATACAGTTTAACATAATTTCTTTTGTAGCGAGTAATAAAAACCGACATTGGTGCGCTGAATTATGGGTCATTAAAGTGTACATCTTTGAAGGGGGAATCTTTTCTCACTACATACCTATAGCAACAACGCCGTATCTATGTAAAACGCAGACGTACAGCATACCCTTCAACATTGCTACGTCTACGTGACGTATACGTCGGGTTTGCTAAATGTTGGGGAGGGGGGTTTAAGGCCCATGATGATCCCGAGAAGACAACAGTGAATATTTGGAATTATTTCATTGGCTGATAAGCAAACCAGCCAAGTCGGTATATACGGACAGGTTTAATCATTAGCCAATGAGAGAACCCTAATCTATTCACTGCAGGCCCAACAAAATAAATTGTTTGTTTCAGGTAACCCGACCCTACCCTTTTTGGCCTTATCTGCTGATTTTGAACACCACATATTCCTCTAAAACGGGGCGCACCTCCTCCTTTACAACATGTGAATGAGCATATTCACTTTTGAAAAATAGTGAGAGTGAGTGGCATTTCGCGTAGTGAAAATTTCATCCTCCTTGGAGGGCAAAAAGTTATTTTCTAACCCCTTCCCCTTGAAAATAAGAAGCGACAACAGCTGTACCTATGTGGGCTGTATTTCTATCTACAGTTGTGAACATATGCCTGTATGATTCAAGCTGATGTGCCCGGAGAGCTGCTCGTATGCCGTGCCATGCACTTGTATGGCCGTTGTGGTGGGGACACTTGGGGGGACACTTGCTGCTGCTGCTGCTGCTGTCACTACCGGGTTCAGTGAGTGCAGAACTTTGATGAAGTCGTAACTACTTCATTCTGACTGATTACCCATGGTATGCTGAGGGCATAAACCATTAAAGTTACACCCCATACTCCCCAACCCGCCCGCTGCATGGTCACGCCCGATCAGGCCGGATGCACATAAAAACCTGTCTCCGAGTCCACCAGCTAAACAAGGCCCCTACCAGCGCGAATTAATCAAACCAAAACAAAGAATCATACATCAACACACCGAATGGCATTCTCGCCATAAAAAGTGGGACATTTGACAGATCTAGATAATTAAGGCCCATATCGCTGGGTGGTACACCAGGGGTGGTAATGTGGCCCGTTTGGTGTGGGTGCATGGGACCGGGGGGTGGGGGAGGGTTAAAATGTAAAGCAAAAGTCTGATTGAAATGTGGGCGTTGACCTCCGAGGGGGGAACGGCATGGGCACAGATATTGTAGTGGAAGAGGTGAAATTGTATATTGTCCTGTTTTCACGCGATAAATGCAAATGTATAGGCTATTCCGAGGAGGAAGGGAGAGGGGGCGGGAGGTTTACATGGGGATGATATGACCCCGAGATATTACGTGGAGAAAATAATGAAAGGACCCAAGGAGGAGGGATATGATGCATGGGTTTCAGGAGATCCCGTGGAGTTTGAACTTTCTATCTACCTTTTAATGGCTGAGAGATGAGATGCACTCCTGCATTAGCAGCCATTCAAGGGTTATTCAATAAAGCACATGTTCGAAAGCCGGGCTGTACCAAGCTATATTTGCCTCAGCAATGGAGATGCATGTGCTAGTGGCAGGGCGGTGCACATGTGATGGAAACCCGGGATGGAGATGTATGTCTAGGCGGAAGGGAGAGGTATGTCTAGGTGGACTGGAGCTGCATATCTGGGTGGGAGGGAGCTCAATGTCTATGCGAAAGTAGGCATACATTGAGTTCAATGGAAGGTCCATGCCCAGGTGGACTGGATCACATCCGGGTTGAGAGGAGGTTACCGTGCATTACCATAATGGCAGAAGGTGGCGCACGTCGACTTAATCCCTACACATGGGCGGGCGACCTGCTAATAATGGAGCATGCTTACTGATCATGATTGCAGAGTGATATCAAGGCCGGATAGGGGAGATTGATGTTATCAGTGTTGTGCCCCAAGGACAATGCCTGATCTTGTGCTGATCCATTTTAAGGGAGGACTCATCCTACTCAGCAGGGAGTAACTCATAACCCCACACTGAGCAGCTCATGGAATGGGCATTAAATCATGCTTTTACTCAGATTGAAAGGAGACGAATATTAAATTGAATATGAGGGGTTGTAAATCAGATGGGGTGGGAATGCCGGATGTGGCAGGCTCCTTCGTGGGCAGGACTTATTTGGGAAAATATGCCAGCGGGGCTGTAGACGTGTAAATAGGGTGGAAGTTACAGCTGCAAGCGGGTATAATGTTCACTGGAGCTTGACACTCTATAGGCACCACGGCTTTTTCTGAAAGTGCTGCATATGTAATTGCCAATACTGTGGGCCTTATGGGTTTAGGGGGAGGCTCAAACTTATATAAAAGTTGAAAGTATTTTGCAAAGGGACCGACCCCCCTACGCCCATTATGGATTCTACGGAAAAATAAAAATTGCACTGCATGCTTAAAAGCCTCAGGGGTGCTTCCTCCCCTCCTTCCTTCCAACCCAGGAAGTCCACCCAGGTCCTTTGGGGTAGATCTAAGGAGGTCTGGCTGCTTACCCTTCGCTAGTCTTCCCCAGAGACGTTGATTATGGATCAGAAACCAAACCATAAGAGCCACACCCATATCCGTTGTCCCATCTGGGATTTGCCACTACGTATATATGCCAAACCCTAAATCACAGAAAGCCTGCCATGGATGGGCGGCCTAGTTCATGAATGCCCTTATGACGGCTCGTATGAAGGTCACTCAGTGCACTCCCATATCTCACAGGCACTGTCATCCACAGACACATGTCAGAATACACTTATTCACCAACTCGTCCCTAATTCTCTCCTGATTCTGCTAATTTATATTTATTCCTAGCCATAACAAGACGTCGTTTCTGTGAAGAGCAATGATCTGTCATTTTTATGAAGGAGATGGTTTGAATGATAATTCAGGAGGTTCTGCAGGAGCCCTATGATGATGGTGGCAGGGGGGCGAAAGTGAGCCATACTGAGCTGCTCCTCTTAAATATGCTTGGAGAACATGGGCTTTAGAAGTGGCTTCAGATGCTCTCCAAGCAGAGCCATAGTTGTTGAACCCTATTTATTTTTTATGGTGGCAGGGTTATATGTGCTCTGGACGGAGAGTGTAGGAGACCCACTCAGCATTACAACAAAGGGTATGTATGTATATCGGGCTACATCTCCAGCCGAATACCTTGTAGTAGCTCATGCCCGGGTCACAGAGAGACAGAGAGAGAGACAGAGAGAGACATGTCATGTCATGTTAAGAGTTTGTTACAGGCAAGGCTGACTGAATAAAATAAAGGTACCGCAAGGGGGTCAAAACTAAATCCTATACTAGTAATACATGTATCATTGAATGTGCAGTAACACCTATTGTACCCCTAGATAAGTAGCTCTCATTTACCTGTAACTCACTCCTATGTCCTATTATCAGTTTAGTGGCACATTACTCTAGGGGAGGGCGTGTCCTCTCCTTTCTTACTTTACCAAAGCAATATCGTCAATTTGAGAGTACATGTATCTAATATGCAGGCACAAAACTGTCATTAACTCTGGGCGTATTTTTTCTTGTGAAGATAACGAGCTGTGATGTATGCATTGTCGTGTGAGGGTAAATGTTTCAGAATAACGTTCCTCTCATATCATTAGTACTAAAACCGATAGTCCACTTGGCCTCTGCCGCGTGATTGAAGCATACATTTCCTATATAAATTTCTGCTTTCGATGTAACATCGATGGTCCACTAGGCCTCTGTCGCAGAAATCTATATAGGAAATGTATGGCTCAATCGCGCAACAGAGCCCAAGTGGACTATGGGTTTAACAAAACAAACACTTATACCCCCATTCTCATACCCTTAATTTTACGATGGGTGTACAAAATGTATATACCTGCATATCTGCAACATATCAAATTTAAAATTCAAATATAATCTAGATCTCGGGTCGTCAGAGGGTCAGGGAACCAAGCACTCCCATAAATCACACTAGGCAGAACATGCTGGTGCCTGGATGTACAGCATTGAAGACAGCTCTATCGCCATATGGCACAACCCTTTTAGTGGGCTATAGCCCTATGGGCTGTAGGTTGTGCACTCTCTGACCCTTCCCTAGAACTGACCCCTTCCTTGATATAATAGACTTGTTCAATAAAGAGCAATAATATTGCATACCAGTATAAAAAGGTGAATTCCGAATGACACACTTGGGTGTGGATTCTTGTCTAGAGCTCCTCCTCCCGCAGGTAGAGACAGTAAAGCTAAGGGAGTGGTCATTATTTATCAACAGGGGGGGGGTGGTGGGTTTTCGCGTGGCCGCGCGAAAAATTTTTACGCCCCCCCCTCGATGGCAGTAAAAAAATTTTGCGCCCCCCCCGCGCCGGAGGCGCGGAGAGTTTTTGCGCCCCCTCTTTGATCTATAGTAGCGCGCGGGCTTTTTTGCTAAAAAGAGGGTAAATTTTTTTAGCCCCCCCCTCAAGAGGGGTCAAAATTTTTTTAGCCCCCCCCTCGAGAGGGGTCAGAATTTTTTACGCCCCCCCCTCAAACCCACCACCCCCCCCCTGTTGATAATAAATGACCACTCCCTAAGGAGCCTATCTTCACAGCTGCATATAACATTAAGAGTGTAATACCAGTCAGTCGTCAGTCGTTTCTGAAACCTCCCCAGCCGGGAGGGTGATGTGGGCAGGGACAGTGGGGCTCTAGACATCTGGGCCATAGAAAATAAGAGAGAAAATTCTCAAAATCACAAAATCATTGAAAGGTTAGAAGAAAAGTGAACACCGAAATCGAAAATAAATCAGGAAATTTTAAACCTGTGGAAAGTAGAAAAATACAGCCAATTTAGTAAAAGAAATAACTTCTCTAAGAAAATTAGAGAGATTTGTAACCCAATGGTCAGAGGTAGGAGGCCTCAATTGGACCCTTATCTTATCTCTTATCTGCGATCTTCTCAAAACTACTCCCAACTGACCACTGACTGATATGTGGAAAGTCCATCTTTCAATTTCAAATTGCATGCTCAATGAAAAGCATGAATAAAGCCAGTGAATGCCTCTTTTTTTCTTTTTTCTTTTTTACGAAAGGGACAGGTAGAAATGAGTCTATAGCTCCGCCATTTCGCAGTTGTGTGCGTTGTGGGACAAAACAGGACTTCTCATATATACATGACGAGCCATTTATCAAAATGGACAAGTGTTGGGCATTATATAAAAGGGGTTAAATTGATTCCAATGCGTTTGTCCACAGAAACCAGGCAAGGAAGCAACAGCACCACCCGGCAGCACCGTGCTGAGAACCCGGATTGAGAAGGGTCCACAAAGACCTCAGCAGCAGCATCAATAATAACAACAGCAGCAGCAGCATCACAACAGCAGCAGCAGCAGTGACTAGGACCCAAAGCATCCTGACGCTGCACACAAAGTGAGAAAAAGACGCCAGGAATGGAACCACCGCCGCTGCTACATCCGGCTCTGTGGGGTCAGTCGGTACAGTTCCGCCTCTCCTACAGTGTAGAGATTGTGGGTGGGTGGGTCTGGAGGCTGAGAGGAGGAGGACAGGCACAGAGAGAGAAAAGGAGAGGGGGCTAGGGGCCAATAGGTTACACGCGCCTCACATGGCTCCAGCAGGAAAAACATGTCACTTGGACGTCGTAAACCATGACAAATGCGCGAGCCGATGTCATCAGCGGGCCGCATGGAAATTCAGATCAATGTCCTGTTTAACGAGTCCCGCCGAGTGTCCGCCACCTCCAGGGGTGGGGGCTTTTAGCAGGCAGCAGCTGATGCCATTGCCCTATGTTGCAGGGTGGTGCCTGGTGGTGCTGTTGTTGTCAGTGATGGTGGCAGTGGTGGATATGGGAGGTGGTGGGGGGGGGGGGCTGGGGACCCTACAGGCTGAGGTCAATCGGTGCAGGAGACGGGTAAATCACCCAGGAGCCTGACGGCGCTGGGTAGGTGGGCGGGAGGGGGTGAGGGGTTCCAGATATAGACCCATGCATGCATGTAGGCTACCTTGGGTCTGTCATAGAATATAGAGACACTGGAAGGGTAGCTCTGGGTGCCGTGCACTACGGGCCAGTCTTATCTTCGTTATCTGGGTCAACCTCTTCCCAAACTGCTACCTGACTTCCGGTTTTGATATTGCTGGTATAGTTTCTATAGGGCCAATTGTGAGAGTGCATAAAATGCATTTTTTCTATGAAGGATTTCTAATTAAACAATTATGGAAATTCGGAGAGTGTTCTAATGGCAAGTAGGGATGATGTGTGAATCATTTTGGCGTAGTAGATTCTGATGAATCATTTAGTCACTCTTACACCCTCTGCCACCCATCCTGCATGGCCAAAGTTCAAAATTTGTTTATTTCATCGTAGCTTTTTTTTCTCCTTATAAGGGTTTCCCTAGCCCACTTAAAAGGGTCTATATCCCCGCTTTCCTATCCCCTCGGGATGTGTGTGGTGCACATATGCACGGGCACTGACACATTCCCATGTGAAATTGTGTAATGTAGTTCTCGCCATGAATATGACCTTAGCTGTCGAAATGGCGTTAAACATCTATTACTCAGTCACTCACTCTTCTTATAAAGCCTTTACTAAAATTTCAGTGAGTCATTAACATTTTAAAGAACTAGACCTGTGTATAATCTCTCTCTAATAACTACAGCTACAATGAGTGCCCTACATAGATTCTTTGCCTAATTTGGGAAGCTGGATTTACTCTATACTCTATAAGTCTGTGCAATATGAATGAAGGATCCTTGCTCATCCAGGGTTGACAAGGTAAACCACGAGACAATCACAAGAGAACACCTTCTCCTGTACGACCCAAGCACATTCTACCCAGGTAGCAAGGATACATTGGGCCAATATTGGCTTATAATGGGCCAATGTCGGCTTATATTGGGCCAAGCATGGGCAAGCATGGCCCGATACTCCATTGCTGATTGGGTAGTGATTCTTTGCATCAAGGGTATGAGTGCCTAGATTCACGTTTAACCTGTTGTATGGTTTACTTTGCGGGTCCGTAGCCAGGGGGGGGGGGGGCAGGGGGCTGGAGCCCCCCCCCCACTGGAGCAAAATTATGTGGAGGTCCACCCTCCCAGAATCTTTGTTTGTTTTGTTTTTTACTGTGACACATTGTTTCTAAAAAGAGTGAAAATATTTTTATATGGGTGGGTGGAATTCCAAAGAAAATGTCTTGGTTGAGCAGAACTCTTTTGAGTAGTCCTGGTCAGCGTTACTCAAAGGGTGGAACTTGGACCTGAAAGGTCAGAACTCATCATGGGCATGAAAGGGCAGAACTCATCACAGGCAAGTGGAACTAGCAGGGTCGGACCTGAAAGGGCGGAACTCGTCATGGGCAAGTGGAACTAGCAGGGTCGGGCATGAAATGGCAGAACTGATCATGGGCATGAAAGGGCGGAACTCATCACAGGCATGAAAAGGCAGAACTTATCATAGGCGAGTCAAACTAACAGGGAGGTCAGACCTGAAAGGGCGGAACTCAACATGGGCAATTGGAACCAACAGGAGGGGGGGGGGAGTTGGATCTGAAAAGGCAGAACTCAACAGGGGTGAGTGGAACTAAAAGGGGGTTGGGCTGTTCTTTGCTTGCGATTTTCGTCGCTCAGATAATTCTATCAAGTTCCACCTAAATTATTTGAGCTCCCCCCACAGTGAAGTCTGGCTACGGGCCTGCTTTAAATTTGGTATAGGGTCTCCCTCAAGCAATCGCTCCATATGAAAAAATACATGTTACAACCTACTAAAAGGATCAAACTTATACAACATAAATAACTACCGGTTTAGGCTAAGTGGGAATGGAGTCAATATGCCGCTATTATGAGACTAATTCCATAGAACTATGGACCAAACGGTATTTCTGGTTATTCTTGTAGCTCCATCATCCAGTGATTGAGAATGGATATTTGCATTGTGATTAACCTACTAAACGATATAGGCTGATTGCGTATTCTAAGCAGAGCGATCATTTAATTATGTCAGGTGGCACTATTTTCCAGGCAAATTAAATAATGGCACTGGGTCAATGCAGGAAATGCCCTCTCCAATGTGGGAACATCAATTTAATGTCACTGTTTACGTCCGCCAGTCATTTCCATGTTCCCCTGGGTAAATGGACCGTGAAAGTAAATGATGCGTGCAGTTCAAACCCTCCTATTGTCCTTACCACCCCATGGGTCATTTCCCAGGGGGTGGGGCACGGGGATAGGGAGGGGGGCGATTTGGAAGGTGATTTCTCCAGTGGAACTAGAAGGAAGATAAAAACTGCCTCTACACATGCGCTTGCCCTTCCGGTGGCAGTTTCCGGTTGGTCTCGTGCTGTTGGAGGGGTAGGTGATTGTCACCCTGTGGGTGCCTTCCCGTCAGACCCCGCACCCAATCTGTGCTAAGTGCGTCTACCGTCTACCGTAATCCATCCAGAGAACACCAACACCTACCCAGAAATCTGGGAATGTTGTGGGTCGATCATAATACCTTTTGACGTAGAACCAGCGCCTGCGGCGCTGCTCGCACGAAAAGTAGTGGCACTGTCATATCCCGAAAGTCGAGCATCCCAGAAGTTGCCCGTAATTTTCAAAATAACTTTACCTGTTTCATATTTCTACGGCGTAGGGACAGTATCATTAGGGTTGTTGTCCTTTCAAATTCCATAAGAAGAGAGGGATGTTATCATGGTTTTTATGTTTTCAAAAAATATTTATTTTCATTGATGTTTGTGGCCCATGAGCGATAATAGGCTTAAAACATGGAATGTGCATGTGCAGCCAACTTCTGGGATGCGCCAACTTCTGGGATACGACAGCGACACCACGCGCCAAAAGCATTGCAACTCCTACTGTTGTAACCTTATGCTTGTCACACAACTTCTACTGTTTTCTAATTTCCTGGGTCAGTTTCGCTGGTTGCTGTCAGATAGAGTATGAGTGACCAACTACGGGAACATCCAACGTCAAAGCCGACGACTTACGGGGTAGCCGTTTTATATAAGTAGTGCAACCATTAAAAGAATAGAAATTGGCTACGAATCTGATATACATCTGAACGCCAACCTTACAAAGAGTGTTTTAATCCAGACATTTTGGTTAAATGTACTAGATAGGATCTACCCAAACGGCACCTGGTGACAAAAAAATGAAACAGCCAAATATGACAATAATTGCTCATATTCTTAACTTATATCATAACCCAACTTTCAACACATGAGGTGTGATTCATTGTCATTCTACCCATTCATATAACTTAATTTCATATTTTCTGTACCATTAGGCTCTTATAATTAAGGAATTATTCTCAATTTTCCTTTTACCTGCTTCTCTTTCTTTCCCTTTAAAAATGTTTCTGAAGGTCATTTGCATATATGTTTGGTTAAGAAATTGTTCAAGGATTTTTTTATGAGTATTTTAATGTAGAAAAAAGCCATTTTTCATAGGCGGCTATATAACTAAGACCATCAAACTTCAATTTCTTCCAGTGGCCAAATGGACCCAGTGACCTATGGTTTGTTTTTTTTATCTATTCTTCATGTTACCTATAAGTATCAAACTAACATCCCTGAAAGTTATTAAGAGAAAGTGTTGGTCAATTTTGGATTAGCCAGATTGCATCTACTACCTTTAATTATCAGATGCGTAAAACGCACACTACCAGCATATAGATTTTGGAAATCCTATTTTTGATCAAATCTCCCTAAACCCTGGTGGGAATGTGATGGTGGTACGTCCATAATTCGCAAATTCAGAACGCAGATGGTAAGGTGAAAGGCACTGGGTACATGTATATCTTTCTACTGACATAGGCAGGTCTGCAGGTGTTTAGCCAGAAAACTGAGTGCCTACTAAATGGAATGAATCACATGATAAGATTCAGACCATATGCAATGCCAGTTCTGTGCAAAGCTCAGAGTTCAGACTCTGAAATATAAATCTATATATTTGGACCCCGACATGCCTACATGATATCCTTAGTTTCCCTTCTTTCCACACATCATCTCAGTTGTCACAAATATGAGACATCACATCATAAATGTGTGTTTCATATTTTGGTTATATACCTTTGACCACTCAAACAAAAACTTGTTTCCCATGGCCATGCAAGGAAAAACGTGACGTTGGCGGATTACATAAGCATTTCATTGGAACTATGATTTAGGCGTGTTAATAGAAGAAGTTACCATTAGCATAGTCCTCAAGTACAGGTAATTTTTGACGAGAGTGGTGACGAAAAGCAATTCTTCCCTTTTTTGTGGGGGTGGGGGTGGCTTTAGTTAAGGGTTTGTGAATGTCTATTTTGTGTCATTTCCACAGAGACATTACGGTGCCGGCACTATTCGTCTGTTGCCCGGTGAGGTACCACCAGGGGGAGGAGCGGGCGGCGACCAGGGCGCCCCCTGACCCAAGAGTCAATACATGCTACACCTACACTAATTTATGACCTTGACCTTGCACCTCCAGGGTCGGCACACTCCCACGGGTTCACTGAGTGCACTGCTGATCTGCATCCACCATTGCACCAGGGTAGTGGGATAGGTGGGAGGAACCAGGAGAAACATGTGCACATGGTCATGTATATATCGGTATAAGCCTAACCTCTAGGCATGTTGGCCCCAGGGCCCATTTCTTCTGGGTTGGTTTGCATAGTATGGTAATCCTGAAATATTTGGTGCAGACATAGGTCACCAACCGATTGGCTTAACTCTGACAACATGTGACATTATCTATTCACTCTAGGTGTCACGGCACTAATGGGCCAAGGACGTTCTGATTTCCCCCCCATCTTCCACCATAAAACTGGCGTCAATTGGGTTCTAATTTAATGGCGTTCATAAACGAAGGTTTAAATTAAAGCTGAAGTCATTCTTGATTTTTTTAGCATGGTCAACCATAACGGAGTCAGATCCATTTTTGCACCAGTTGCCATGGAAACCACCACGTTGAATAAATTGAATGATACTGGCACCCCTGACAGGTCACAAATGTGACCTTGGACCCCTCTCTGACACAATAGGTTTCCATGGTGACCAAACATTTTTTGCAACTTCCCCCCCCCCAAATCGTTACCTTTCTTCTGGTACCGAAATTATTAATCTGCGATAAAAATAAGGTCCCCTGGCACTGATTATACCAAGCAAGACACTGTTTTAGTTGGGACTATTTAGCTGTCCTATGTTTACTGGGGCGGAATACTGCTGTGACACCTCTAATCTATCAACCAGATGTAGGGTGCAAGCCACTTAGGCTTAGGCAGCGACTAATTCATCCTGACCTCACATGTGATAATTTTCTTTTCTTTTTCTTTTGTTTGGGGTGGTTAGCGCAGAATTTTGGCGGGGCCCAGCCAAAAAGATGGTACTCATCATGAGAAATAAGAATCTGACCTTCATTTTTGTTTTTGAAAGTCCTAACTCCCCCATACGCCCCTCCGAAGATGAAAAGTTGGAAAATATTAAGTTAATTCAATTTCAATTACACTTTTTAATCCTATAGGGTCTAAATCATATGAAACACATACAAAATCACCTAGGGCTAGTGTACAAAATTACTCTCCACCAAAATGAGCTATTTTGAGTGTTCCGAAAAATCCAAGATGGCTGCCGTAGGTCGTAATTAGCTCTTTTAAGCCTTTTACATAGAATGAAACATAAAACATAAGTTTTTTAAAATCAACCTTTTTTTTACTTTTCTCCAATATAATTCTTTTTTCAATATTTCAAAAAGTCATTTTTTTGTCAGATTTTGATCTTAGGGATGCTTCTGTCAAAAGGATGTTTTTGTTTACTAAATCTACACAGAAAAGAAATGGAGTCATAGCATTGGGAACAGAGTCTAAATGTGGGTCAGCTGGGCCGGACTCTATATTGACTCTCCTTTCCTAGGAGTCACAGGTGACAGACTCCCAACTGCTGAACCCCATGTGTATACCATGGAGTCCTACTCAATTGACTCTCATAGAATGAGAGTCACAGCATGCTGGACTCCAAGAGGGGTAGTCACAGGGATGGCAGCTCAACGTGGACTCTGCATTGACTCCCTGCACTGTTTGACCTATTTACTATCACACAGAGAGAAGACATCGAGTCAGACAAACAGAAAGAGGATCAGTACAGGAGTCAGGAGATCTTCCACCAGAGGGCCCCACAATACACTTTATACTGTTTTGGTCATTATATTGTGTTTCATTTGGTAGAAATTATGGTATCATTAGTCATCTGGGGAGGTTGGAATTAGGACATCATAAATCTAGCAATTGTCCACTCATGAAATATAAGTGGTATTCTAAAATTTGTGAAATAGGTAAACAAAAGCTGCAGTACAGCTAAAACACCATTTCTGTGGTTAGAATGTGAACTCAAAGTATTCACAGTGTTTCTTCGGCCATATCAAATGACCTGGATGACTAAGGTAAAGTAAAAAAAAAAAGATGTATAACAGCATAGCTACAGCATTGTATCACATCATCTATGGCCATGGTATATTTCTACCCTGGAATAAACATTGAAGTACCAACTAAATTACCCAGAATTCATGTGAATTGCTCCTTCAATAAAAGATTCAATATACACTGACTCCATTCACAGCATAGTAAAATTAGAGAGTCAAACAAGCTTGACACTGTATTCCTAGGGAGTCAGTATATTGACTCTGTATTTCTGGAGAGTCAGAAAGGAGTCCTAAAGGGGGTCACCAGAGTGATAGAAGCTGGACTCCCATTATGGAGTCACTGTGACTCCATTTCTTCTCTCTGTGTAGGTGATGTTATGTAAATACTACAGACTTTCACTTTGGGGAGTCTCTGCAATTCAATATCGGACCAGTTTGATTTTTAGAGGACAGGTTATTGTTAGACTGCTGTGTTATTTAAATCATACTTTGTTATTGTTCATGCAGCAGAGGAGGGTCACCAACCCTATTTACCTGGGCAGTGTGGTGTCTCAGTCACAGGTTTGGAATAAATGTAAACAGAACTACATGTATAGGTAAGCACACTCCCTGTGGTTACAAGCAGGGATGAAAGTCTTCAGGGAATTCCCTGATTTCAGGGATTTTGAAGTTCCATGGCCCTATACATTCACATAGAAACCCAGGTTTTTGGGGCGAATATTGGACCATTTCAGGGATTTTCGTGCTCTGTGACTTTCATCCCTGGTTACAAGTTAACTTATTAACTTATCTTATAAGTATTATCTTATGTTCACAGTATAGCACTGTCAACAGCCTATATCTTACACAGAGAAAAAAAAGGCCTTCAAAATAACTCCCCTTAATTTCTGATGAATGGGAGTCAACTGACTCCCTTAAGGGAGTCATATATGATTCGCCTTCAAAATTACTCCCTTTTACTCCCAAAGGGAGTCCTTGTCACCTTTGACTCCCTTCCAAAAGAGAGTCTAGTCAATCGTTGACTCCCTTTCAGGGATATAGAATTATTCTAAATTATAGTTATACATGTAGCTAGACCCATTGTGTCGAGCTATCAAGCGTAATGTCAGTCATACTTCATCTTGCACACATTTGCTTTATAGGGTGAAAGACATTGTAGTGTCATTGAACTGCCTTCAGTGAGAAGGTAGAAAGCACACCCCTACATTTTGACCGAGTCAATGGTTCTTTATCATCCATCACTACATAGGCATAGTGATAGATGGACAGGCCTGCTTTAAGTCATTTATGACTGGGATGGAGAGTCATTTAGCCCAGTACTAGGCCATGTAGAGGTTCGAACCGACGACTCTGGGGTCGCCAGTCCAATGCTCTACAGTTGAGCTAACTCCCCACCCATGACTAAGCAATAGACCTTTGTAGAATTAGCTTTCTGCAATTGTATCAGTACAGAATGGGTATCTAAGGCTTTGGAATTTTATCAAATTGGCCATATATCAATTTGTGTTATTCTACTATACTTTATTTTGAGCATATGTATAGATTGATTGATAATTGAATTTTGTCAAAATAAATTCGATTGTTGTATTTCGCGAGAATGTTCAAAAAATCGCTTTATAGTGGAGCCTCCGTGGAATAAGGCCTTTACTTAGCTAGGTACCCTGGACGACTTGGGCCCTAGTATGAGACAAAAATCAATATTGTGCTTGTGTATCCACATGGATGAATCCATGGAATCACATTAATGTATAGACGGTATTGTGTACTTTCATCAATACATATGTTCAAACATTTTAGATGTATACATACAATGTATACGTAATATTGACCTAGCTGCCTCATTTGCTTTTATGGATGAGTATATGTACCTCAAAACGAATAGGCCTACCTGTACACAGGAAGTCAGAATACATCTATAAAGTACGTTTCTGGTTTTGTGTCAGAGGTACGGCATTAAGCAATATGAAATTACAGGGGAGGGTCTACACAAAAGAAAAATATAGGCTCACTCCACTCCAGTCGTCCAAGGGATCAGCATGAAATGAATGAGTAAAAACTTAGCAATTGTTAATGATTCTGCAAATAGGGTTCAAATTAACGAACATAGAAAACTCAGACGGTCGTCTGACATCCCTTTGGTGAACGGTGATATTGCATGTAGTCGTTAGAATGAAGGCACTGTACCAGGACCCCCAAAAATCTGTCAGATTTTAACTTGTGTTTCCCCCGCTAATTCTATGTATAATGCTGGCAACGTAAAATGACAACCCTCCACTTTTTATTGTAAGCTTCTTTTTTTAGTCCTCTTCGTGAGCCTACTAACGTCACGGTTTAACCCTATTATATATCCAGTTTATCCCATGAAGGCACATCCGTCCGTGTCATGGATTCATGGATATAAACTGCTTGTGTGTATAGACAGAGATTTATCGACCATATTGGTACCAAGGAGAAACGTGTTCCTGTTACCTCTTGGTCAATAAATTCACAACTTCCTCATGGTCTGTTTGGCGTTTGATAATACATGAAGTTAGTTTATTTAGGTTAGAATTGGCACATTGGTGCCTTGGCCCAGGCACCCAGCTAGGATATTATATGGGAAACTATAGGAGCTAGTTGGATATTTTGATATGGATGGTTGAGTTATAAATGTGTGTGTTCATATAATTATTGCATGTAATAATGTGTAATGATATGGTGTTAGAGGTAAATACATACATTGCACATATATATATATATATATATATATATATATATATATATATATATATATATATATCGGCCGCATGATTCATTTCTATATTTACAGATTGCCATCAGTTGGCATCCTCTTTGCATGCAAATCTATTTGTCTATCCGACTTGCTTAAAAAAACAACGTTCTTTAAAGTTTGCAATGGGCTGGGGTAAAAAAAAACCACGTTTTTATTACGTTAAAAACGTTTTAGTACATGTTTTGATATTATTTTTCTTACAATTGAAGCAAACGTTTAACAGCCGCCACCCCCAAATTCCAAATCGTGGATCTTGTGAGATGGTTGTGTCTGGTTTAGATGTCAGCCAAAAATAAGGTGTGTTTACTTTGGTTATACCTGGAACTATAAAATTGCACCAAAGACTACAAGTATAAATCAGATATGTTCCTACTCAATAAATGACGATGAAAAAATGGCGTGTGGCGAAGGCTAGCTTGGGGAGGTAGACGGATTTACCGGCTGCAATCAAGTGTATCCTGGCTACAACTATATGGAAACTAGTAATATCGGTACATGAAGGTACTAAGAAGACGTGGTGTATATACAGAGGAATATCTGAAATGCCTGCAAGGAATATGAGATCTGGAAAAGGTTCGAGTAGAAACAGTGCCGGTGACAATATGGAGGACCGTGGCGATGGTGAAGGTGAGCTTACGGGCGTTGACAATGTCCTGATAAAGGCTATGGAGGATATGAAGAAATCCAATCTTGCCATGGTAGAAAAATTTAATGAGCTGCAAGTTACTATAGCAGATAACTCCACCCGTATATATGAATGAGCATATTACTAAAACGGAGAAATATATGGTTGACAATGACAGCGAGCTGCAGTCAATGCGGGAGAGACTTGACACCGCCGAGTCAAACATAAACAAAGCTGCTGCGGACAGGAAAAAGCTGGAGTTAAGTCACCAAAGGCTTGCATATAGACTCTCACAAAGCGAATATAGGGTAAGGCAGTTAGATGAGGCTCGAAGATGTAAGAATATAATTATTGAAGAAGTCCCTGAGAACAATCCGGACCCACCACGTAAAATGATATTAGAAATCATGAAAGACATAGGCGCTGTCAAAGAAGGAGAGTTCATAGGTATTGACAGTGCATACAGAGTGGGCAAGAAAAAAGCTGGCAGTGAAAAAAGCAGAAATATTTTCATCAGGCTTAGAGACATTGATCACAAGTTTAACCTATTCTCCAATGTCGCCAACATGAAAAATGTGGTTAAATGGAAGAAAGTGTTCATCTCAGACGACCTGACATGGGAACAACAGGAGGAAAGAAAAGATCTGAGATGTCTTGCTGCTGTGGCCAAAAATCAGGGGATACCGGTTAAGTTGAAGGGTGGGAAAATTGAAATGGACGACCATACCTACACCCATAAGGACATTGAGAGGCTACCTCAGGGTATTAATCTAGAAGCTGCTAAGGTAGTGGAGGTAAAGGATGGTATTGCCTACCAATCTCATCATGCGTTCCTCTCTAACATGTACCCATGCACCATTGTTTATGATGATGTTACTTGGAACTGTGCAGAGCAATTATTCTGGTACAAAGTTGCAATGTATAACAATGATGACGAACAGGCAGAGTTAATAAAACTCAGCAGGGATGGCCATGAAGCCAAATGTCTATCACATGGTATCAAGTTCACCAAAAAGGATTCCAATGAGAAGAAGTATATGATCATGAGAGAGGTGGTGGACCTTAAATTTGGCCAAGACAGTATACTTGAACAGAAATTATATGGGATTAAAGGCCACATATATGAAGCCACAACAGAGAAGGGATGGGGCTGCAATTACACTATTGCTCAAGCTAATCTGATCTCCAAGGATTCTGTTAAAGAAAATAAAATGGGAGAAATTCTGATGGAGCTGAGAGACGCCTATATACAGCCATAAAATAGACAGTTAAAACGACACGGTTGGATCAGCTGATAGAGCGTGAGGAGAATAGACCATTTCTATATTTAGCCTACAGCGTCGCGACCTCTGGGGTCGCTGTATATATAGCACTATAACGAGCTAAATTTGGACGCGTGCTTGTTGACTCCTGTTCAGTGAATGATTGTCTATAAGACATCATGTACCAATATTATTGTTACTATCATTATTATTATTATTATTATTATTATTATTATTATTATTATTATTATTATTATTATTATTATTATTATTATTATTATTATTATTATTATTATTACTGTTATGTTATTGTAATGAATGAAGAGATATAATGAGAAGCCACTTATTGTAATGTATTAGATAACTGAATGTATAAAGCCCTTTATTTGTTTATATCCTAACGGGCTATCCCAAGCCTTTTAACGACCTCCATATGGAGTTATTGCTCCATGTAGGTGGCACGAGTTGCCTATACCTACTCAAGTTATTTATGATACTGAGTGTGTGTTTGGGCTGTGAAATTGCGGGCATTCCTGATTTAAACAATAATAAATAACCTGAACAACATAAGGGGTGGGAATGAATTGACATTATCTCACCTGAATGCACGCAGCTTAAATGCTAATATTGAATCATTGAGAGTTTATATGAATGATAGTGAAGATGCTATAATAGGTATATCTGAAAGTTGGCTTCAACAAGGTATGGCTAGTGGACTAGTTAGTCTAAGAGGCTATAACTTGGAACGATATGATAGAAACTGGGGAGACAAATCTTGTGGCGGAGTAGCAATGTACATAAGAAATGACTTTTCATATTCCAACACTTCGTATGCACACCTCAATATTAGCTCCAATATTATTGAGATTCAATGGATTGAATTGATACGCAAGAATAAGAAAAATATTGTTATTGCAAATGTATATCGTCCCCCTGATGGAGATAAGGCTATGTTTATAGATACTATTCATTCCCTCATTGACAAAGCAAATCTTAGACGTAAGGATCTTGTGGTGATGGGTGACTTTAATATTGACTACTTGAAGCCTGCTATGGTATCCACAAAGTTAATGAAAATTTGTATTAATATTCTTGGTCTAAAGCAAATTATACATGAACATACCCGATGCACCGAAGATTCTAATACTTGTATTGACTGGATTATTACAAATACAACCAAGACGTATAAGGCCATTGTAAGGAAATGGATCATTAGTGATCACTATATGATAGGCATTGTATTCACTGATCACCATGTTTCAAAAGATAAAATAGATTTCACTGGTAGAAGCTATAAACGATATAATGCTGAACTCTTTAAGGAATACATGAGAGATGCAGATTGGGGCCCATACGATGATTATGAATGTGTTAATGAACGTTGGAATTTTATTTTAAAAGTGATACTGAATAATTTGAATGTTATGTGCCCTATAAAATCATTTTCTGTAAAGAAGGAATAAGCACCTTGGGTTACTGACTATATACTAGAATTAATACGAGACAAGGACAATGCAATGAAAAAAGCAGTTAAAACAAAAAATGCGGATGATTGGGCTCTTGCTAGGAGACTGAGAAATGATTGTACTAAATATATTAAAAAAGCGAAAACAACCTATGTTAAGGCCCGCTTAGAGGCATTTAAAGATGATAGTAAAAAGTTTTGGAGGGAAATAAATGGTTTAATCAAAGGTGATGGAAACAGGATTAACTGTCATTTAAAGGACTTTGAGAATGACTGTATGGTTAGAGACAAAGATGTACCTGATTTTGTCAATAATTTTTTCTTAGAGATAGGTCCCAAACTAGCCCGCAACTTTGAGGATAACTGGTTTTATGAGGGCATTGCACCTGATAGCACTATCTCAGATATTCTTACTAATGAAGAAGAAATCATAATGTTAATCAAAGAACTTGATATAAACAAATCATCATGTATTGAAAATGTCTCTTCGAGGGTGTTAAAAGATGCCTTACTATCTATACCAGATAAGGTTATGGATCTATTTAACATGTCACTAGAGAAAGGGATTGTTCCATCTGCCTGGAAGGTCGGTACAATAGTACTGCTGAAAAAAGAAGGAGATAAGGCAAATGTATCCAACCTGAGGCCAGTAACATTACTTCCGGTTATAGGTAAGATATTGGAAAAAATAGTAAATAATAGATTAATGAATTATTTGGAGCTTAATAAAATTTTAGATGACAGACAAAATGGCTTCAGGTCGGGACATTCAACGATAGGCACGGTGGTATACTTTACAGATGAGGTATATAAAGCCATTAATGAAGGTTTGTACACCATTTCTACTTTTGTGGACCTGAAGAAAGCATTCGACACAGTAAATCACTCTATTTTACTAAAAAAGTTGGGCAAAATTGGTGTTAGAGGACCTCTCCAGAGATGGCTTAGAAATTATCTTGATGATAGAAAACAAAAATCTTTGGTAAATGGATTGATGTCAAGTCAAGGAGTGGTGAAGTGTGGAGTACCACAGGGATCTATATTGGGCCCTACCTTATTTTTAATATATGTAAATGACTTGGCAAATGTCATAAAACATGGGTCTGTCTATTTGTATGCTGATGACACTGTAGTTTCAGTGCAGGGAAAGGATCTTGAATAAATAACCAGAACATTGCAACATGAGCTATTAGCTTTAGAAGGCTGGTTTCAAAGAAATCAACTCACATTGAATGCCAAAAAAAACAAACTATATGATTTTTGGTCTGAGGCCTTGGCTGAAGAAGATTGTTAATCATAAGCTTATGTTTGGTAATACACAAATTGAACGAGTCTTGAGTGTTAGATATCTAGGTGTTTATCTGGACCCTGTACTTAATTTTAACAAACATGCTGAAGAGATGTGTCGCAAAATGTTACATAAGGTTTTTCTGATGTCTAAAATAAGACCTTTCCTAGATAATGGTTCTCTATTGAAGGTGTACAAATCCATGGTGCTTCCTTATGCAGATTATGGTGATATTCTGTATGATGTGGCTGGTGTATATATTTTGGAAAAATTACAGGTGACTCAGAATAAAGCATTACGTACTGCGTTAGGTCTGGATAATAGATACCCTACAAATTTGACTCATCAACAGGCTATGATATCTCCATTGTCTCCTCGTAGAGAAATGCATTTGTTAAACTTCATGTATAAACAGCAATCTAATGTCTCCCTCCTAAATACAAGAGATGTACCTACTAGAAGCCATGATGCTGCAGTGTTTCTCACTATTAAACCAAGATATGAAACTAGCCGTAAAAGTACATTATATAGAGGTGCTATGGCATGGAACGATCTTCCTGTATCTAAGAGAAATATAGCTACTTACGAGGAATTTAAGCCAAATCAAAAGATTGGACTTGGTAGAGCTCTTTTTGCTTAATTTAGTTGATCAATTCCCTTATACCCCTTACAGACTATTACTTGTTAAATCGTTCATTAATTGTCTACTGATTTTGATTTATTAGGATTTATTATTTAAAGAGGGGTGCCCGCCCCCAGATTCACAAACCAGACGATACTACTGGTGTTATTGTTGACAAGAGGTTGTATACACGTATCTGTACTGAGACACTGATATAGCGTGGACTTGCTTTATTGTAAAAGGAGTTTAGAGACTATATATGATTAGTTATGATAAGTATGAAATCCGATATTGTTAAATATATATCATTTTGATAACAGAGAGTTGTACTGGTTGCGAGGAACATCATCAAGCTGAATAAGCTTTATCTTTGTAACCAGGATAATATAAAAATAAACGGGCTGGTGCTTGGCATCACTACCCATACTCAAAAAAAAAAAAGAAAAAAAGAGTTGTTACAGATAATTCTTTCAAGTTTCTGTAGATAAGTTGGATTGTTTAGTGCAGACATCTGAGTGAAAAAAGATCTTACGAAAGCAAGAAAGTGATATCCTTACAGTAGGTTACATGCATATATACCGTGCTGTTCTACTTTTCCTTGAAAACTAACACATGGTGTCCATTTTACCACCGCAGGTATGATAAAAAGAGTACTTTGGCCCATATGTAACAGTTTTTAGAATGTCTTTAGTCCTTTTTTATAGGGGCACCTATTAAAAAGATTGGGGCCACTTAAAGCGTCATGCCAGGTGTGGTAACCTTTGGTAGGCTAGGAGCCATGGACGTCCCTCCCCCCACCCCCTCCGGTGTGACATAATTTATGGATCGGCCCTTTTCATGTATGCCTCAAATTGATAAGATGGCGCGCCGATGCTGGCGTTCACCGAATGTCTTGCGTGGTTCTTGAGTCTATAAGGAAAGAAATAGCTTGCTTCTACACTAAAAAGGATGGCCCTAGACCTAGTTCTTTCACAAACGACTGAGAGACTACAGTTTCACACAAGGATCCCAGTGCTGGGCTGCGCCAACACTGCAGTAACAATGACAACAGTAGAGTGCTGACTGTGGGGACCAGTGGTGGGGGAGGAGTGCTGTGGAGGAGGCAGCAATGCCAGTGTTTACATCAGAAAGAGAGAGGCCACTCTGGCATTTGGCTTACGTCCCAGCTCAGCCTACTATTGCCATGTACTGCCATCAACACGACTCCACAAGTCAAATCTCCATTAATTGCAGTAGGCTAAAAGAGCTTCCTGCTAGTGTTAGCATCCCTTATTATGGGTCTAGACCCCTAAATTCGACAGGGTGACATGGCCATTTCTTAAAATCGACATGTGACATGGAGCTTAATGACAAGGACATGGAGAATGAAAAAGTTAGTGACATGAGACATGACCTTTCCTTAAAATCGACATGTGACATGGAGCTTAGTGACAGAGACATGGGGAAATAGAAATTTAGTGACATGTGACATGGCATTTTCTTAAAATCGACATGTGACATGGGGACCCCCCATCTAGACCCCCCTTATTACACTACCTCTGTGATTTTGGGTGCTTTTTCTGAATATTCCCATTCTGATACCTGTCGATATTGCAGGTCTTAGGAGTGCTGATATCCATGGATATCAGCACTCCTTACATATGTTACATGTCCTAACATATCATATGTTACATGTTAAAACCCACAAAATTTTCACTGCCAGGGTAGGGGTCGAACCTGCAGTCTCCTGATCCCAAATCCAACTCCCTATGCAGTGCGCCACAGGGACTGATGAGAACCGCTTGGGTAGAACCAGGTCTGTATAAGTCATTGATATGGTTGTGTCCCCCCACAACAACTCTCACATGCGCAAGTTTAGAAAATTGCATTATATTTATAGATGACTGCTGGATGCCTTCAAACCAAGCCGGGCGCCGAGGTGTGAAACCCGGTGGTCTACTGGTTAGCGCATTGCGCTCAGCTTCTACAGGTAGGCGGGACGAGTCCCGGTCTCTTCAAATGTTGTTTTTTTTCGCCATGTATACACACACTATGACAGGCTTCGAGTCCCGCGGAAGGGGAACTATTTTTGTTTTCAACCTGAATTTATTGATATTCTATTGATTATTTATTGATTTTTTATTGATTAATCATGTAATAAAGAGAGTAAGGAATGGGCTAACGGGCAACAAATTCAGTGTATTGTAGGATATTGTAATGTAGGCCACTCGTTACGATATCCTACAATACACTGAATTCGGTGCCCTACGGCCACTCGTTACGATATCCTACGATACACTGAATTCGGTGCCCATTAGCCCATTCATTACTCTCTTATTGTTCCAATGCTGTTGCAGAGATACTAGGTATGTCTGCATGTGTGGTGCATTTGAGTATGGGAGGCATACAGAGAATATAGCATCAATTGACATTTAGTGATGTTTATAACAGGGAGGAAAATCTTGAGGGGTTTCCCAGATACCAGGTATTTTTCACCTTGCAAAGTCTTTTATTCATTCCAATACAAAACATGACTTAGACGAAAAAAACTTGGTCATTGGTTTAATCCAAATGAAGGGCAAAATTCTAATAGTGCAAACTGAAAAAGAGAGACGATTTTGGAACTAAGAACTAATTTTGCAAAATGATCCCCCCCCCCAACAATTGGATACTGAATTATATTGGTCCAAGCATGCATGGTCCAATGCTCCATTGCTGATTGGGATACAACTAAAAAATACAGTATACCTTTTTTAAAAATTTCTGTGAACTGTATTTCGATATGTACCTAAAAATAGATGTTCAATTGCATATACTATCTGTCTTTGCTTCTTGTGCAAAACACCTACTGGAATTTTTGGTAATAGGCCTTTGGGCCAAAGTGCAACTGGGTAAAGTTAATAAGGGGATATATGATGGATATAGACAGACATGAGTTGATTTTAGGTCCTGAAATCAACTAGGGGTGGGGGTGGGGTGGGGGTGGCTACACAGTCCACATCAGGCTGTTTGGGCTTTTGGTGGATAACCTGATGTGAACGCTCTTAGTTTTTCTTTGCTCTTTGAAGGTCCTGTTCAGATACCAACATGAGGTCAAAAAAGTGAAAAATATAAAAGAAGATGAAAAGGAGATATCACGGTAGTATCGAGGCCATATAGGCTGGGGACTGGCCCTATACAAGAGAGGAAGAAGCTGTGTTGTTTTGTTTTTTTTTGGTCTGTGCTGAGCAAGCAATGTTTATAAATTATATTCTTTTTTTTTGTGACGTTATCACGGTCAATTTCTACATATCCATATGATTATATGTTTTAACCAGGTCCGGGTCGACATGATGGGTGTCGTAGTCTCATCCAGATAGTCCAGGAAGTGTGTAGGCCTATGGAAGGATAGTGCTGGAATGGCCTCTGATATTGGAGTTCTAAGGAATGACAGACCAGTCCTGGCCAAAATCCGCTTTATATACAACAGACCATCCATTCTGAGGGAAGGGGAGACCCGGGGGCAGTCCTGGCAGGGAACTAACTTAAAACTTTTAGATAGGCTCCTTCCATTAGTTGAATGTTAAAAGTGGAGAGGGACACCAGTGCTGGTTGGACTCAATCCATCACTGGACCAGGGTCATGAAGTATCTGGGAAGGGAAACCAGTCCTAGTCAGACTCCTTCCACCACTTGTCCAAGGTATTGAAGTGTGTGGGGAAGGAGACCGGTGCTGTTCTGACTTTTTCTACCACTGGGCATGGTCCTGAAGTGTATGGGGAGGGATACCAGTCCTGACGACATTCCTTCCACCAATTGGCAACAAATATGTATGGGGTATGGAGGGAAAACTAGTATTTGAGGGAAAAAAAATAAATTGATTCGGCCCTCGGCCATCAATCGATATCAACAACAAAAATGCAAACACATGTGCTACCCAGGTTAATCCCATCGATTAATCTGAACCATGCCTGCAGACGTACCCGGTAATATCCAACGACCGATGCGTATCACATATTACATCATTGTAAAAGCTTGTGCCTAGAATTACACGCTAATATGTGTAACTTGAGCTTAGTGCTTTTTCAAAGTAATGAGTTAACGACCCTCAAGTTGGGTGGTCACCGATGACCACCATTGTCATTGGCCGGACTTCTGTACCCGAGGCTTTTGTCAATAACCTGGTCAGTTAGCGCCTGGGGGCGTCAGGGACAACTTGGTCATCACCAGCAGGTGCTCATCTTTGTCACTCTAATCATATACTAGTATGAGATAATGACCTGCAACACCTCACCACCCCATCATGTGTATCTCTTCTCAACATCTATCATTTGAAATACTATGTATCATATTTGGCCACACTCTCAAGGTTGAGGTTGTGTTATCAGTATGATATTTAGATAAAACCAATGCATTTATTCTAAGTGAAATATAATACCAAAACAAACAATGTTAGAAACAACTCTGATTCTGAAAAAGTGCATCGTTAAAGGTGTGACTGATGAGAGTTGAGGATGGAAGACGAGTTGCATTGTTATTGACAAGACTACTTGGAATATTTCAGATATCAGGAGCACCGTGCCACCCACATATCACATGATTTCTCAGCTTTATCTATAAAACGTCCCCTGGAGTTAGTGTGGGGGTTTCCACACCGTCTCAGTCAGTCGTCAGTCGTTTTTGAAACCTCCCCGGCCGGGAGGGTGATGTGGGCAGGGACAGTGGGGCTCTAAACATCTGGGCCCAAGAGCATGAGAGAAAAATTTCTCAAAATCCCAAAATTATTTCAAGGTTAGATGGAAAGGGGGAAAAAATAAAATAAACATGTATTTTTAAACATGAGGATATGTAGAAAAACATAGAGCCAATTTAGTAAAACAAATAACTCCTTTAAAAAAATAGAGAGATTTGTAAATCAGGGTACAGAAGTAGGAGGCCTCAATTGGACCTTTATCTTATCTCTTATCTCCGATCTTCTCAAAACTATTCCCGACTGACCACTGACTGGTCTGCCGCTCAAGGAGCTCTGTACATCATATGCCTAGGGACCGCTTGGCAGGTCTACCTGGAGTAGGCCTATAAGCGTGGTGCAGGTAAAATCAATGACCAAAAACAAATTAAGAACTGAGACAGGTGGTACATACAAGGGTCTATTATAGAACCGAGCAAAGGTGGTTTTATATGTCCCACCTGATCTGCAACCTACATACTTTATCCCATTTCTGCTGGATCTATGATGCATAAACACTCATGTACTTGTGTTGCGAACAAAATTATTATAGGGTAGAAATATCTACATAAGTCTATCTAGTCACTTATATCCAAGTAGTAGCTTAAGTTACGGTGTGTATCAGTTAATATCCTATACATGCGGAAAGGTTTGGTGACTTTCAGCCTCTCAGACAGCTACAGGTATGATGAATGCTGAGGCTATTACAGCAAGATAGCTGTAAACTATTTTCCCTTAAGGAAAAAAAAGGGGGGGGGGGGAGGTACATTACCCCTACAGTCATTGAAATAACACTGTTATGTCATACAAGGTCTATGCAATGTATAACATTATGCTTGTTTACTTGGAACATAAAGTTCCTGACCTACTACATATGTTTTGTCTACATATAGTGATGACTGTGTTTTTGCTAACATATGATAAAACTTATTTACATAGCAAAGCTGCCGCCTGAGTTTTAATTTCACGAACGAGTTGAAGTAGCCGACCCACAAGGTCGGTGGTCGATGACGGATAACTATACTGGTAATAATTGTTAAGTTATTTTAATGTAATGTAAAGTAACTGTAATTATTATCAGAGTATCCTATCGACTGACGTGGGTCGGCCCAACCCTCATGCCAAAAACTCTCTTTCCCACCACTAAGTCACCAGCGAAATTAAAACTCAAATCATGTTAAAATATGACGATAAGCTCACCGTACCTGACCATCTCTCTAAGCCAACCCATGTCAGTGGTTGATAGGATACTCTGATGATAATTAGTTATTTTACATTACATTAAAATAACTTAACAATTATAGGCCCTATCTATACACGCCTCCACGTTTGTATTTTTCATCCACTATTGTTATTGCATAGTCCTATAAGAAAAACAGCAAAGATTTGGCTATATTCAGTCAGGGAGAGATACTGGGTAATCGATATTGATTTCTGTCTAGACCATTAGCCCAGACATACACGTATATGGAATACATGAAACATATATGTGTAGGTTTATAGAAATAGATCGGTCTCTCAGCAGGTATAAATACATGGACATGAATGAATCATTTCGATATATACACAGCATGAGAGGCAGTTATTATTACAAAAATTGGCCTATGTTGTCGCCTCTGACTATAGTCGAGCTACATGCACATAGAAACCACAAGTGATATGCAATATGAAGGGTCTGTTTGGAATATTGTCTGCTATTATGAAACACAAATCTACCCATTTTGACACTTTGCAATCAACATTGTATTAGATATTAGTCAGCCTGTTTAAGTAACTGGATAAAACATATCATATAGTGTACTAAACCTAATTTAGGGCTCACATTGACTATAAGATTCTTGAGCACTTGAGCGCAACAATATGTTTTTTATCAATTTCAAATGTGAAATTTATAGTTCAGCTGCTTCATTTGTGGCACATACAGTCAGTGAAGAGAGAAATTGAACTTAACTAAAAATTGATAGTTGGAAAAAATTGTACCAAAGATTCAATATCTTGGACATGTCTCGAGGTGTGTTTTGAGAAGGGAAGTGACAGGAATATGAATAATATTGACTAGCGTAAATATTAATATATGCAGGGAGAATACTTGGCATAAAAACGTGTTTTTTTTTAGTTAAAAACCCGTTTTTATTGGTTTCCCTATTGGTTTTCTGGTTGAAAATTGGTTGAAAAAAAACACGTTTAAAAACGTTTTTTTTTTAAAACGTTTTTTGCCAAGTGGGAAGACATGTGCAAGTACAAATTGTCAGTTTGGTCTAGAGAGTAATGTACTTTATGAATTGGACAATACCCAGGTAGCAAGAATAGATTGGGCTAATGTCGGCTTATATTGGGCCAAGCATGGACAAGCATGGCCCAATGCTCCATTGCTGATTGGGTAAGAGTGGATTAAAACGCACAGTCCTATGACAATTTCATAAAGTGATGTAATTCATGTTAGTAGAGGTACGGGGTGATGTCCCTGGTTGATATGTCCCTATTAAAATGGAAAACTCATTTACACATAAAGTTCACATGAGTTGTCACATGATCATCATGCTCCAGGGCCCAAGAGAACTTACCACGCACCATGCTGTACGTCCTATAGGCATGTAACAGGTCGAAAATAGAAACATGTACACTGGAATAGAGGGGAGATGCATTCTAGAGAAAGAGAGCCAACAGGCTCAGCAGATTGATTTCTTATCCCCCAATCTATGTATCTTAATGTGTCTTTTTACATTACATAAAGGGGATGGTCTGTGCTCATAACTTAACGAAACTGATAAGTTATAGGGCGGGGCAGGGTTATCTCAGATCTAAGGGGACAAGATGGCCCCATCCATATTGTGACCGACTCCAGTAGTTTAACGAGCCCTGGCCTGGTCTGCGTGCCTCCTTGCCATTCCATAACTGGTAATCACTACAAAGTAATTACACTGTAAATTATTGACTATTCTCTCTTTTTAAACGCTGCGTAGTTCATATGCAAGGGGATAATCGAATTGAAAAAGGTATTAGCATGGAAAGTTTCCACCTGGCTAGAGGTGGAGACGATTGTCTCAGGCAGTTGGTGCCCACTTAGAAGTGGGGTGGGGGTGGTGGGGAGATGTGGGCTATGGGCAAAGGGGCTAGGCATGAGTGGGTGGGTTTTAAAGCACAGTTAGCAGACTATCTTCTGATCTTGCATTTCTTGCACACCATGTGAAGGATTGATATGCTTATGGCAGGATTCTAGATTTGATGTCTTATGTAGAATATTCTTGTTATTCTACCTTTGTTACTTTAAATTGTTTTCAGAGCTCCTCAACAGCTCTTCTCAGGGGTTTTTGTTGGTCTTTTTTTTTTTATTAATCCAGTACCATGATAAGCTATTGGACATGCGAGGTTTTGATTATTTTGGACCCAGTACTGATTCCAATCTATAGGTGGCGTTTGACTTAGATCATGTGCTAAACATCAATTCATAGATCTTATTAGATATTCACCACTCGTCGTGGGGAGTAGGTCACGTGATGCATACAGCTAGAAACTAAAGTGTTGATTCAGCAGCTTTTTCCCCACTTGTTATGGTCATTTTAATCTTGTTTATTTTAATCGTTGTTGTGGTGGTTTCCATGACTGGCCATCATTAATTTGTGGTCAATTAAGCCTTCTTTTCAAAAGGGGCATTCATTATTCAGGGGAAAGTACTTATTTCTTGATTATTGAAATAGGGACATTGAATATATATTGGAATGTGGTACTAAAAGGGTACCAACACCATCCAACTTTGAGTTCTTGGTGGTGATGATGATAAACCTTTGAAGCCCCCACAGGCAAGATAAGTCCCCAATTGTCACAGGGGACCAAGCCGATTCTTTTTGGTCCTCAAATGTTGCATGAAAGTGAACCAATAACTTTGAAACAAAAAGATGGTCCAATTTCTAACATACCCAAAGTGTAGTCCACAACAATGCTCATCACTATTGAAGTTTGCAGCTCCATATTGATTAGGAATGAGATCTCTGTATCATTTCAATATTATGTTCTAGGATACATCAGACCAAAGTATTTTAGTAGGCCTATAGATACAGTGTTTTTGCACCATAAAATCTGCACACACTGTCTGACTTTTCAATATGTTATCCTGAGATTAACCATATTTGGAGGTTAGTCACTAGGAGGACATTTCTCCCATTACGGTGTGCATTATGAAAGAATTGAAGTATGCAGCAAACTTGCCATTTTCATTTTCTTACTCTAAGACAATGACCACAGGTGAGTCAGTGGTCTTTAAACTCAAATGAGTGGGGGGGGGGGGGATTCAACACACTTGTAATTTGATATTTAGGTATCATTTTGGGGGAAGAGCCCATAGACAATGCTCCCCATGGGCTACATATAATTAAAGTACAGAGGAACTTTGAATGCAGAGATTTTCACTTGCACACCTGTCTTAAAACGTATTGCATCGACCTAATACTATATTAAATCCATGATCAATATGATATAATGGATTTGTGGATGTCTATCAGGTATTCAGGACTATTCAGTGGCGTTTTCCAAATGCTCCCAGGGACGTTGGGTGTCAGCGGAACCAGGTCACAGCAGTGATGGACCATTCTCCTACCAGAATCATTGCCAACGACTAGATGCCGTTTGGAGATTGTTCCTCCAGGGCGTTGGCACTGACAGAGCTGAACCGAGGAGGGGGACTCCAATGTACCAATCCCGGGGTACCAATGTTCCGTGTTATTCTATTTCAGGTCTTTCAAAAAACATACAGTTCTATCCTAATACACATTAATTTGGACTCTCGGGGTGGGAGGGTTAGGTGATGGTGCCAATTCTGGGCCGGGGGGGGGGGGAGGCATACATTAGCAGGCCTATTACATTACTAGGGCATTTTTACCAGCCTACATAGAGTACATTGGGAGTACATTAGCCTACTTTTCTAAGCAGAGCGAAACCACAATGGTCTGACACAGACTGGAATTTATTCTATACTGGTTTTACACCCTCCTACCCTTGCCTTTCTTATCATGTTCACCAAGAAAAAACGCCTCCATATATATGCACTGTAAAAAAGGAGCATAGGTTTAAAACATGTTTCGGTCCAAACATGTTTAAAGTCTAAACATATTGGATAGGTAGGTGTACGCCTAAACACCTATGCTAAACATGTATAGATATGTAGTATTGAAACAGTCTGAAGTTTAGGTGTTGTATATGTTTAGGTGTTTAGGTATGAAAGACTCACTAGGTGGCAGCTCTGTGCTTGACTAGAGTTTCTAAAAAGAGTTTTACCTGCTTCTCATCAAAAATATGTTCACAGTCCTTTGAAAATCATTAATCAGGAATTTCATATGAAAGAACATCAATGGTATGATCAAAAATTATTGATTGGCCATTTAGATCCTATATTATTTGGATCAATGAGCAATTTTTTCCATAGACACCTTTTATATCTAGACCAAGAATAGATAAAAGCCATCTTCATTCATCCATTCTGTTGTAATCCACATACATAGGGTTATTCCCTATTGTAGATAAGAGATGTGAAGTAATTCCTTGAGAGTATGATGTACTCTCTGCCTACTATAAATTTAGTAGAATAATTGAGATGATCTACAAAGTTTGATATCTATGGATACCATATCTAAACACAATATCATAATGCTAAACACTATAACCTTGAAATATCATCAAAACATGTCATATTTAAACACTTGGGCAAACCTAGACATCAACACAACAAACACTTTACAAACCTAAAGATAGACCTAAACACATTGAAAGCTAAACATAAAGCCTAATCACATTATGAGGCTAAACATGTTTAGGTTCATAAAGTGTCCTCAAAAATGGGACAAGAAAATGTGTTTAGAATCTAAGCACCTTTTTTACAGTGTGAGGTAAAACATGATGGTACAGACAGCCTTGCTTCATTCGGTCAGTGACCTTGGCTATTGGGTGTAAGCGGGACTGGAGCTGGTTCCTGGCGACATGCACAGATAAGAGCTGATAGGATGGAACCAGCATGTCCCTGGAAGTGGGTGTTACCCAGGGAGAAGGTATCCATCATGATATGTCTTATTAGTGGGGTCTACCTCAACCAGCGAAATTCAAAATGGTGGTCACACAGGACGTCCATACTAAGCCCTATATACCGATTATCCAACTGGTGCGGCCATTGCTGAAGCTGCACAGACAGAAGAAATGGAGTCACCATGACTCCGAAATGGGACTACAGCTTCTATCACTCAGATGACCCCCTTTAGGACTCCTTTTCGACTCCCTAGAAATAGGTGGAAGATCCCCTGGATCCGGTGCTGACCCTCTTTCTATTTGTCTGACTCCATGTCTTCTCTCTGTGTGATAGTAAATAGGTCAAACTGTGTGGGAGTCAATACGGAGTCGACTGAGTTAGACTCCACATTGAGCTGCCATCCCTGTGACTACCCTTCCTGGACTCCACCGTGCTGTGACTCTCGTTCTAAGAGAGGCAATTCATATGGTACAAACATGGGGTTCAGCAGTTAGGAGTCTATCACCTGTGACTCCTGGAAAAGTAGAGTCAATATAGAGTCCTGCCTGGCTGGCCCCTGTTTTGACTTCATTCCCAATGCTATGACTCCATTTCTTCTCTCTGTGTGGTTACCAACAGTTATCACTGATAACAGTAGCACCCCCCTCCCGAGGTCCGCACTGAATAGTTGGGATTACTTCATTGACTGATAATTAATCCCGCTTAGTCGGTATAGTGTAGGGCGAACTGTTTATGAATCGGTAGGCCTACACCTACCCTCTCTGGTCTAGTTGATATGTCAGTGATAAATGTGCTCATTCATAATCTATGTAAATGCCTAGTTTTATTTGCTAGTATCCTTGATTTCAGGTGAATTATTTTTTTTCTATATGGGGTGTGGGACGTTGGGATCACGACAGAAACACATTGAATCGATGCTGCAATGATCTGCATGATTCTTGGCTGGGAGTGCTTTTTTTTTATCCATTTGCATCCCTACTTGATGCACCCTTTAGGTGTTATTTACTTTCTCATGTCCTCCGATCTTTTGTCACTCTGGGACCCCTTCTGTCCTTAATATTTGGGCTAGAGGGGTGGTTGGGGTCTTGTTTTCACCACAAGAGAATGGCGGTCAATCTGAGTATTGTTGAGGAGAGATATGAACTGTTCACGTGTTGTTGGCATGACCAGACATGTTACATGACATATAAGACAAGAAAAGCTTTGTTTCCGGTAACATGGTCCAAAAAGTTGAGGTAGGTCGGATTTTTTTTCTTTTTATTTATTTATTTTTTGGGGTTGAAGCTGATGTCGAATAACAATTTCGGAAGAGAATGTTCAAAAATTTTGAAAAAATCTTCAAAAAATCAGTAAAAATTGAAAAAATCTTCAAAAAATTATGAGGTCGGCCCTTTTTTAGCTGAGGACTTTTTTTTTGTTTTTTTTTTGCCTAATGAAATAATGTGATTTGGAGAAATTTAAAACCTGTGGGTACTGGATATTATGTTGTACATTGTATACTGACTGCAAAGGGCTTAAAAGTATAGGTCAATGAGGAGCATTACCCAAAGACATGAAATACTCATGTATTTTTTCCCCGATTTTTTTCTGCCCAATGTCTGAGCTCAGCAGCCGGAGGAGGAGAGGCATGTGCGATATAGTGACGTTGTGAGGAGAGCTCAGGGACTGCAGCCAGTCTACTCTCTTCCCGTGCTCATGTCTGTGCTACAAATAGGGCTGATGCATGCTGGCTGGGGGCCCATCATTTGACCACAGTGAGTTGGCGGCGGGGGGGGGGGGAGGTTGGATTTTTCACTAGCCAAGCGTCTTAAATACTCTTAAGGGAGTGATCATTTTTTAACAACAGGGGGGGGGCTGGTGGGTTTGCGCGCGGACGCGCGAAAAAAATTTCGACCCCCCCCTCTTGAGGGGGTAGAATTTTTTCGACCCCCCCCCATAAGGGACAAAAATCGCGCGCGAACGTCCTCTTTTAGCCTATAGTAACGCGCGGGGTTTTCCACTGAAAACAGGTGAAATTATTTTGACCCCCCCCATCAGAGGTATTGAAAAAATTCTGACCCCCCCCGGTCAAGGGGTTGAAAAAATTCTGACCCCCCCCTCAAACCCACCGGCCCCCCCCTGTTGTTAAAAAATGATCACTCCCTAATTTCAAAGAACCCTTATCCCTTATATTACATGCTCATTGTAAGAACAGAACAATGGTGGAACCTTTCTTTTTTTTCTAAAGAAGGGGGACATTTGCATCTGTCTTATGTTGAGACCAAAAGGTAAAGGGGAAAAGTGGCAATGATAAACCCAACGCCAGCCTTTCTTTGGAAATTTGCACCCCCCCCCCCCCCCCCACACCACCACCACACACAACCCCGCTTCTATTTGTAAAATGGCAACTCCTGTTTAATACCGGTGTCTGGTTCCCGGCATATTTCGGGGATGACCAGTCACTCCCAGAAGGTTCTCGTCCCAGTTGTTGTTATTCTCTGTCTGGGGCATTCCGGGGGGGCATTGTCCCCTTGTCCCCTGCTCTCCCCCTACCACTTCTCCCCCGCTTCTCCCTCTAGCTCTGGAACGGCCACGCGGCATGCGCCGCGTTCCCCAACCACGTGGTCCATGATGGCTGACGCTGATTCAAAGACCGCGCGACTCACCAGTTTAGACGTGCACGTGACCCCAGCTATATATTCACCGTAAGCTATTACTCTCATTGTGAAGGTATACAGTGAATCCAGCATTGATAGATGTGGGGCGATACACAAATGATATCATGCTGGAGGGATCAGACCCGGCATGACAGGATTAATTTTCCGTATACCAACAGCATTGCAAAATTGGAGGCGGGGGGGGTGACGGGAAGGGGGTGTCCAAAATGGTCTTGTGTGGCATGATGGCATTTACAGATAGCCCATATTAAACTTTCTAAACGTAGGCTAGATTACATTTTTTTACCCCCGGGATTTTTTTCCTCACTGGGATATAAAACCTTCCCGATCCAACATAAAACTATAGTGGAGAATGCCTAACTTCTTTTTCTTTTTGTAAATTGTTTATTGCATCTCATGTAGTGATTTTAGTAACACCAAATATATATATATATATATATATATATATATATATATATATATATATATATATATATATATATATATAGGCCTTATATAAAAGGCCTTAGACCCACCCCCTCCTTTCAACCTTTATAACTCTGTGTAATGCTCTGACACTAAATACCCCAAATGCCCTGACCCCCAACCCCACATCCTTTAGGGACGAGTCATTTATTGCCGGCTAGGGGGACCTGGTGGATTTCGCAAGCTGACATTTCAGGGTTGGGGTACTTTGTAAAATCAGAACTTATTAAGGGGCCGTAGTGATTTAAACATATTTAAAAGGGGGAGGTGTAAAAAATGTCAGCTTGCGAAATCCACCAGGTCCCCCTAGCCGGCAATAAATGACAGGGCATTTGGGGTATTTGGGGTCAGAGCATTACACAGAGTTATACAATAGGGCTTTAGTTATATACCTATCGGTATATACAGAAAACAAATAATGGTGCATAAGAAAGGTTGATCTCTGGTGTAGGGACCACGTGCTAATGTTTGTAAGGTTTAAGGGTCTATGACTTGAGTGTGTCGACAAACAAGCCGACATACTGTAGACATGATCGTTGCTGTGATATATTATGGATGTGGACCACTAAAATCGACATGGCAACATGGGTTATTTTAGGCTTATTGGGGGGGGGGGGGGGTTCTGTGAAATTCTGTGCACGCGACGAAAAATGTTCTGCTCCCCACCTTTTATTCTTTAGTGGGACGCAGGGCTTTTTCGCTCAAAGGGGGACCACTCCCTTAGGTTAATTTCCCGGTTAATTCAATACCTATATCTATAAACAGATTAATGCACACGGAGACATTGAAACGTAGATATTTATCTTAAATCAATACTCCATCTGCACTTATGTCTCACTTATCATAGTGCTGAGTCCTACACAGGTGGAATCTAGCTGATCAAAGCCTTTTTCTGCCCTCTTTTTCTTTTCTTTCTTTTTTATTCCACCACTAGAGAAGATAACTACATCTGCTATCCAAATATAGCATTTCTCTGACCCTGTATGGAAGTCGGCCTGGCACCGAGCCAACAGGAAATAGGGAAAAGCATAATATATCATTGGTCAATGGCTTACTGTGCATGTACAGAACAAATAAAATTGTGAATATGGCCTGTACACTGGGCGGTTGTACCCTCACTGCTTGGTTGATTGATTGATTGATTTGTGTTTTACAGCACTTTAGCGGCACTAAGTGGCTATCCCGTGCTTCACAGGTTGATAATTTAACAGAGGAATGTGTCAGTGCCCGCGCATATGTGCACCACACACATCCTGAGGGGATAGGAAAGAGGAGATATAGACCCTTTTAAGTGGGCTAGGGAAGCCCGCCTCACTGCTTGGGCAATTGTACAAGTCTGACTTTAACCCATAGTTTATCTACTGTACATGTAACATAGCTACGTTCTACTTCCTACATAATCATATCTTTGATCTATTGCTATTTTATTCAGGCTAATGCACCACATGCGACCCCTTTCTAGTGATGCAATCAACTATTTCGCATTCTGAGATGAATCAGACCACCTTGCTAGTCAAACTTGAAAGTATGGAATGCAGTTGGGTTTGGGTAGTCTATGCGTGCGTGATTAATAATTGGTTCTAAAACTTAATACCTAATGGAGTCACTTCCCTAAATATCGATGAATATGACGACCGGTATGTGCTACCAAAGGCAAAGAAGAGGTGTGTCCCGGCCCCACCCCCCGACCTAAAACAGAACCCCTTAAATTAAATCTTTTCATTTTTTTTTCATTCTTTTATGAGAGGGGCTTGTACAGTAAGAATTAAACCCACACTTGTCCCTTTGATGTTGGTACATCCCCACCCCCCATCAACTCTTGACATCATTTATGTAAAAAATTAAGTTAGCGAAATAGGTCAGGCCGTGGGGCAAATCTACACTGGAGTGACAGACCCGCTTATCCAGATGGCTGCAGCGCGGGTTCATGAAACGAGGTCACGCCGAAATACACACAAACAACTTCGGCCTTGACCTTCAGCGCCGGAAGTTCAACTGGCTGAGTGGTTGTTGGACCTGGCGTCTCAGCTATCATGTGCATATACTCGATTTGTCGGGGCCAGCAAAGTGAACCAGCATGGCAAAAAGATGATATCGTGCAAATAGGAAACAGGGAACGCAGGTCTAACTGAGTAAATATCCACACCACACTCTGGGAGTGGATTCCAGTCCTGCATGGGGGAGTTATAGAAACATGGTCTTGTAGAAAACAGACATTTCAAAGTGCCTAAAAACTTAAATACATGTGTACCTGCCTATATCAGTATATGGGAATAAAGTTTGATGTTTTGACTCATGTTTCGGCTTTCTGGTACTAGACCATTTCTGGCCTTACTATTTGCTTTCAACTCTGGTAAACCCCTGGCCTTATCTGGAGCATTTATATTGATTTTGATAGATTTAAATCAATTCAGAGTATTTCCAGAGGAGTATTTATCGGTACCTTAGACTTAGTCTACTAAGAGCTCGGGCATGTTAAACAGAATTATACAGTGTAATGTGCACTATGGTATACACTGAGTGGCAGTCTACACCCCTAATGAAGGCCCCCACCAACATTTTGATTTCAAATTTCACGATGTTTCTCCCTGTGCCAAGTCAGAATTTCCCTATGTACCTGAAAAGTTGTAACAGTAGAGACAGCAATATAATTGCCCCAATTATAAAAATGAAAAATCATGAATTGATCCTAGTTCTCAGTCGAGTAGGTTTGATGCCTTTTTGCGTCGAGTTTCCCAGACTTGGTCTTAAAGGGTGGCTAGCACGGATAAGACGTACCCGCGTTAACAAGTCACATGACCACCCCTCGACCAATCAGGTTGATGCAAATTTTTCGCTGGGTCCCACGGATTTGTTCAAGTTCATTTGGTAGGTACCCATGTTGCAATTCGCCGTGCTAGCCCCCCTTTAAATTCATTTTCATGGTGTGATCCGTCAATTTTCCCTGTGTTTTGGCAAAATTTTCAAATTCCGTTATTGCAATCCCTGGTTGATTTGTGCGGTGTGGACCATAAGTGATTCATAGACCTATCATAGCTGACTCACACCCTGGGACTCTCACCAAACGTTTGAAAATAAATCTCAATTGACACATTTTGCCATGTTCGTGGACCTCGTTATTACTATTACCATTATAATCTTTTTTTGTGTATGTAGGTTGGGATGCTGGATATACCGTAATCTCCCGCGTATAAGGCGCACCTAGAGTTTTGGAAAATTCTCAAAAAAAATGAAAAATTCATTACTTTGGTTCTACTCAATGAATTTTTAAAATTCAAAGACCTATATGTAACTTGGGCCCCATACGCCTTATATACGGTAGGCCTAATATTGGGGTAATGAATCGAATTCCAATATCATGTGTAAGAACTACTATATGGAAGAAAATCTCATCAGTAAAGTACTTTACAGCTTCAATAGATTTATAAACGTTATAATAAGTATGCCTATGTGTCGGCATGATGCAAGAATGTAAACACGGGGAGTAGACTTGCAGCATTGCATTGAAGAATCCTGAGTGCTCATGGACCTTAGGAATCGATGATGATGATGATGATGATGATTAATAGGTGTTTAACGCCATTTCGACAGCTAAGGTCATATTCATGGCGAGAACTACATTACACAATGTCACAAACGAATGTGTCAGTGCCCGCGCATATGTGCACCATACACATCCGAGAGGATATGAAAGAGGAGATATAGACCCTTTTAAGTGGGGTAGGGAAGCCCACCTTAGGAATCATGTAGTCAAATAGTTAATATGCCAAGAATTAGCCCCTTTCAATGAAAAATACGATCTATATAGATTTTATGGTTTTATTTTGATGCTGATGTAAATAAAAGAATCGACATCGACACCTTGTATTATAGGATATATCACATCACTTACTAAATACGTCCGATAATCACAATAGGTTAATACCTGAAAAGTGTCCGTGTCTGGTTAAATAAGCAAAGGAAACGGTGAAGCACTGATGGTGCCTTCTAAGCACACTCTAGCCATTGTGAACGGGCACATAGTATCATTATCATCATTATAATAGTATTTCCTCCACGTTGAGCGATAGATCTAGAACTTTTACAAATCTGCCACCCTAATTCCCTGGTGCTAAACAAGAATCTGCATGTTGACTCTGAGTAAACACAGGATATACCCATACCCAAGGTATACTCCTAGTCACCATGTGTGCATGTATGTAGGTACCTTTCTCGTAGCAGTTGCATGGAACATTACAAAATATACAAGTCCTATTTTAGGTTTCAAGCAATGAATTGGCAGTCAAGTAGTATACGTTATTTTGTCACCGGTTTTTGCATCACTTCTCTCCAAGTAGGCGTTAGGCATACATGATAACTGTGCACATTTGATTTTCGTCAAAACCACTAGCTACATACGCTAAAAAAAGGAAGTTACTGATCAGTGATAACAAGTACTCTAGTACATACATATAAAATAGTTGTGTACCGGTTTTTCATTCGATAAGTTGTTATACTACCATATCTACCTCCCTTTTACATTTGTTCTGTCATAATGCCCATCAACGAAGGTTGACAAGTTTGTTGTCCTTTCTTATGAGTAGGATAACGTACGTGTAGAGTATCCAAACACAACCAGTGTAAAAACAAAACAGAAAAAGTCACAACTGTAGATCTACACACACAAGAGGAAATCCTCTGGCCTTCTCTCAACTCTGTGGTTCAGTTTGTTTCGGCCTCTTAGTCTCTTATTTACAACCATCTCCAAGAGTGTAAACATAAACCATTAGTCTCTTGTCTCTCTGCAAATCTCAACAAGGCTCCTGCCCAGACCGTCCGGCCACAAATGTGGCTAATTGTTAAAGTGCATTTGTCTTCATTTCATCTTAGGGTTAAAGAATCACCATACGATGCAGGAGTAGTCAGTAAATTGTCAGACTTCCTGTAGTCCCAGACTATAGAGTGAACATCCTCAATCAACGACATACAGACTTATTCCGTGATAAAATGGATACAGCTGCCAGTATGGTATGCCATCGTGTGACATAACGTTCACATGTCAGGTTTTCATCATTAATGATAATCATAGCACCCACTCCCAACCTAAAGCCACTCCCAACAAAGTAGTTACACTGGAGTCCAACACACACAAGAGGAATAAACAGGGTTCTCAATCTGATTTCTCACGATGAGAAAAAAAAACATCCTTAATATTCCAGTAAGAATTCGTGAAGTTTTACTCACAAATAGACAAGATATATATATATAATTTACACAGATATAGGTAACATAGCGTCCCAAATGTTCATTTAGAACTACACTCGCAGATTTGAGGAAGAAATACAGCAGTTTGAATCCGCAGTTTGTGTTTGTTGGGTTGGTTGACACATACTCACTGAAATTTCCATTGAACTGCAGTTCATGTCTTTTTGGTTTTACTTTTGTTTCTCCTCGTTTTGAATAATTGCCTAGGACGAGTTTGTGTTCATGAACAGAAAGTCCTAATTAAGTTGGGTTTGCACATTTTAAGTCCATGTTTGCTTTTGGGCATGATAACAGGTTAATCATGTCCTCGTAATTACTCATAATGCTCACCCTAACAGTTTACTTGCATATAGACCTCCTTGGTGAGTCGGTGCACGAGAAGCAATCTTCAGGGTGCTTCACAAAGTGGAAATCTTCCTTCTTGCAGAAGGGACACACGAAATGGCGTGAGTATTCACTGAAGAACTGCAGGGGACATGAGGGGTCCAGGATGGTTCTTCGACAGTTCTTACACGAGAGTCTAGCTGCACAGCAAGGCTGAGCAGCAAAGATGTCATAGGAATACATGGTTCCAATGACAAGGGTGGAGCCATTCCAGGGTGTTCTGCAGGCGAGGCAGCGGAGGGTTTTGGCTCCTTCCAGGCAGGTCATGCAGATGGCATTCATGTAGACATGACGATGATCAGATAACACCTGGAGATCAGTATTATAGCGCTGGGGGGACAGGAAGAAGGTGCCATCCAGAAGAGGGTACCTGTCAAACACTGGCATCTTGCAGTTGCACACCACACACTTGACAGAGGTCACCTGATGAGTGCTCAAGTTGGACAGCACAAAACAGCGGGTGTCATCATTGCCGTAGGGACCTTCATCTTCCATTTTGATGTGGTAGGGGTTTCTCTGGTGGCGCGGCAGGATGGTGAACGCCGTGAAGTCAGAGCGTCTCCTGAAGATGTTTCCAGCCGCCGCCTGGTCAGCATCGGCGAAGAAGTCGAAGGGTGACTTTTTGCTGATTCCTCCAGGGGTGAGGGGAGGGGTGCCAGCTGAGCTGGGAGGGCTGGAACCTGTACTGGAGAAGGAGGAGGTGCGGACACGAAGTTGTTGTCGGCTGATATTGTGCTGGGCACTAACTGCAGCCCCTGACAAGTTGCTGCTGCCGCCAGACGTAGCCCCTCCTGTGGTTTTCTGTAGGACGGGGAGGCTCTTCTCCTGTCCTTTCTTCTTGTTTTTCTTACCTCGTTTCTCCTCCGTGTTCACTTTGGGGTAGTAGTTGAGGTCCTTCCTCAGGTGACCGCGTCCACATTTGCAGTCACAGGCTTTGTAGGCCAAATCATAGCCCTTCTTGGTCCACAGGTTCTGCAGGCGCTGCTTCTCGGACCACGAACGTGCCCGGCCGCACGACCGCAGGTAGGCCAAGACATGTTGCTGCCAGTTCTGGAAACAGCATTGATGCATCCATTGCCCAACGGTACAGTTCTCATTGTTGCAGATCACCTTGACCGCGTCTTGGGGATCGTTGACATTGATGGGTTCTGCAGTAAAGCTGTCACACCCATTTGGGTTGCAGCATAGAGCAATGTTAGGATCCAGGTTGTCATTTTCTGCATGGTCGTGGTGCTGGTGGTGCTGGTAATGCGCCCCCTCATGGTGGCCCATGGCGCCCGGCTCTCGCTGTCCGCCTCCCATATCGTGATCGTTTGCAAGCACGTTACCGCGTTGGGCACGATTGTGGTACGGCATTCTTACCTTAATATGCAAGTTAAAGTCACAAGGTATGGTATCTCAATAGAATCCGGCGCTGACACGTTGATTTAGACACACATCTTAACGGTGAAATGGCCGGCTTGCAGTCTGAGCGCTGGTAAACAACATGGAGGTTCTTGTTTTGGTGGATGGCGGACGCGGGGGGCGGGGCTTGTGCCCGGGATGAAATCATCGCGAACTCGGGCTGTGATTGGCTGAGGGTGTAAACAAGACCCGACCACGTGGTCTCTCTGTTAGCCGATTGGCACGGGCACCTGTCAACAGACATCTGCAAGTCAGATTTATGCTTAGTGCCGATTGGCCCAAAAATCGGTTAATATTTGCACACAACAGTGGCGGCAGGCGGGAGAGTTGGGCGGCAGAGGCAGGCCTGGCTCCTCTGCTCACATCGAGTTGAGGTACCCTCTGCCTTTTGAGGCTCAGGGAGAGCTGAAGGTTCTCGTTTCTGCCTCAATATCTAGGGTTTCTACTATAGGCCTACCTATAGCCTCCTATGCCTGCTGGTATTATATTAGCCCAGTTGGCAAAAAACGTGTTTTTTTTAACCAATTTTCAACCAAATAACCAATAGGGAAACCAATGAAAACGTTTTTTAACGTAAAAAAAAACAACAACACATGTTTATGCCAAGTGGGAGGCTATGCTAGATCTAAGCGGCTAGGTCTAACTCTAAATTAGAGGGTCTAGATGGGGGGGGGGGGGGGTCCCTAGGGGGTCCCCATCATGTCACACTGCCATGTAACGTCGCATGTCGAAAAAAATTCATTTCCCTACCATTTCCTTGTCAATAAGCGCCATGTCACATGTTGATTTCCCTAGACCCATAACCTTATCTTATAAGGGTTATAAGGACTAGACCTAGGCCTACAAGTACAACAAACAAAACACATGAATTTCACAGAAGGACTAAGCCAGCCATCCGTGAAAGGCAAAACGCCCTAGCCTAAATAGATTTACACCTAGGGCCTATGTTATACTGCAGGCCTACTGTAGGCTAGACTGGGGAACTCTGCCTCTCTTACTCTCACAGAGGAATGTACAGGAATGGAGATGAGAGTTCAGGAATTGAGCTAGCTAGCTTCTCCTATATCCTTCCTCTGTCAGAGCAACATTGGCATAGACCCAATGACACCTAGACACGTGAATACACGTGCTTAAAAGGCGAACATGTTTTAGGCCTAGGGTAGGAGGGGGTAAGAGGCCCTTTGGGGTAAAAGGCCCTTTAGCCCTCATAACCAAGGTACTAGTTGTATGCAGCCATTTATCACTTGGAAGTAAGGATAACTTCAAGGAGATCTCTTTTGTAGGTTTTCATTATGATTGGATGAGAAAAAGTTAACTTATCAGACATTCAAAATTTTGTAACTGTTAAGATCATCATGCTCAATTTGAGATAATTAGAAATAAAAGGGTCCTGAAATATGCATGGATTTTGGGTAGCAAGTTAAATGGGTTAAAAGTATTAGGTGAGGTATTATTAGATAAAGGGTTGAAGGGTAGGTCATAAAGATACTTTTTTTTTTACCTTACACTTTGTTCCAATACCTACATGGGCTTTTGAGATGAACCTTATCTTATCATCAGATCCATGGGCCTTTTGCCCCATCGCTTTGGGCCTTTTACCCCAGCCTTTCATCCTATGGGGCAAAATGCCCCACTTTTTGTCAAGCATACTATTGGAATATTCCATAAGGCTAGGCTGACAACCTATTTCACAAGTATGATACATTGTTCCATCTCTTGATTGGTGTGAAAAATATGCATTAATTAGGGATTATTCTCTTAGAACTAGCTCAGTTACGTGCTATTAGGGTATTTTAGCTTATCCTACCCTATCACCCCTTGGACTTCGATATGAATTATCCAAAAATGCTACTTTAGGTGATTTAGAATGTCCAAATCTCAGCAGTAGTTCATAGATATTAACTTTGGCTTCTTTTTTAATGACAAGAATCTAAATGTAGCTTTTATTCCAATTATGATCCTCTTTATTGCGCATGTGGGCCTTTTATCCCAAAGGTTGTGGACCTTTTACCCCAGCTGTGGGCCTTTTACCCCAGCATCCAATTTTTTTTATACATGATTTACTGTAACAATCTATGGGCCAGAGCTGACAAGCTTTTGCGAATGAAGAAAATATCATTCCATCCTTTGATTAATGAAAAAAGTATTCTGGAAGCAGCCATGAATTTCTTATAAATGACACATTTATAAATTAAGGGCGTCTTACCCCACCCTACCCTACTTGTACTAATTTTTTGCATAGACAATCAATATGCCTATAGTATAGGCATATTGATTGACATAGGCTTATGTCTCAGTTTGTTTACACCCAGGCACATGACAGGTTAGGTCCAAACTGTTCTACCACCCCCCCCGCCTCATTTTTTTGATACACCCACTCAAGGTAGGCTACATAGAGCTACATGGGGGGGGGGGGGTCTAGATGGAAGGTCTCATGTCATTTGTCGACTTTAAGAAAACCTATTTGCCTGGTCCTTGTGCCTATGTTCCATGTCACATGTAGATTTTTAAATACAGTCATGTCACCCTGTCGACGTAAAGGGGCTAGACATTTTGATAGGCTTGGCTCTACTATATTGATTAGGTCGAGCTTAGTCCTAGGCCTAAATGATTAGGCCTAATTAGAATAAGTTATGCTTTGATTATTTATAGATAATGAAATAAGACATAAGTCTACATCTGTCACTGAAGCATATTGGCCTATTATTTCCTATTGCATGTGCTGAATGGAAGAGAAAGGGAATGTCAACAGCATACCTTATTTAAATCAACCTACAAGTCATATATGTGACCTAGCTATATTGTGCTGTTAGCTGAAGTATAGGCTCTATATTGCTATTATCGTACCTAATGGCAATTTATAGTGAGAAATGAGTATGTAAACAGCAAGCCAATGAAGGTAATGTGCTTTACTTGGCTTGCCTCTAATCTGCTAGTTTAGATGCAGAATCGACCCAATCAGCTGTGCCTCATATCAGCAGGGGGAGCTATTGCCACATACAAACAATGCTGATACCATATTATCTCCAAACCACAGCCGGCAAGCCTCTGCTCTGGCATGTCAAGTTGAAGTTAGGCTCTGAAAGGGATGAATTAAACATTAGCACCACAGACTATGGAATAAATTTTATGGGCAAATATTTATAATCAACACGTGGCGATGATAGATTGCAGAAGCGCTAATAACAGCAGATGCCCCATACAATTCCCACGGTCGATATACCAATAGTGATTCAACATGGACATGATAGTGCTCAGATAGGCCTGGGCATAGTTTATATGCCTACATAATTAAAGTGTTTGTTGACAACACCAATCTGACATAACAAGACACAATTTATGCCACCTCCCTTTGATCTGGCACAAGATAAATGGGTCGCACAGGCCTATTTTTTCGGCTGGGCACCACTGGAGGTGTGTTTCCCAAAGTGGATCGATATCATCATGCCAATAAGTGGTCTATTGGCAAGTGATCAGGACCTAATATAAAATGGAAAAGCTCGGCAAAATCAATATCTCATTGAGTGCCATAGCTCTGCTATCAGGGTTGTGGGTGGTAATTAAGCATCGGGTTATGTGGGAGGACCTGGCGGGCCCCCTGGCTGTGCGGCGATTAGTACATTTATTGCTGGCAGATTTGACACCTACAGGAGGAGGTCAACCTCATTCCTTTGAAAGCCCAATTATAAACCATAAAACTTTAGACCTGGGGTGGGTGGTATTATTTAGCCTTCAAGTAACAACCCTGGGCCTGGAGTATTGGTGTCATAGGGTGTGAGGGGTCGTTTCTGTGAAGCCTGTGTGTAACCACTGACCACCCCCATAACACTCTCACAGAGATATTCATTAGTCAGCCCCTTTGGCTGCTATGCCAGGTTCTGGTGGACAACCTTTTGTATACATTTCGGATTTCCTTGGAAGATCGATGCAGCTTTGTTTCACTGTTCAGCACAATATACATATATAGGTAATAATCTGAATGGTGGATGGACGATGTGGCCAATGGACGATCTGAACAATGGACGATGTGGCCAAACCAAGGACTTTGTGGCCAAATTTCTGGACGATGTGGCTAAAAGTGGACGATGTGGCCAATCTGAAAAAATCGTCCATTGTCCACATCGTCCTTTGGCCACATCGTCTACAGACATTGGCGAATCAATTAGGGGTAGATTTGGGGAGAATAATTGTGAAAAAAATATGCATGAATATGTCCCAAGGTGATGGGTCTGGACCCCTAAATTCGACAGGGTGACATGGCCATTTCTTAAATTCGACATGTGACATGGAGCTTAGTGACAAGGACATGAAGGAGTAAAAATTTAGTGACATGAGACATGGCTTTATCTTAAAATCGACATATGACATGGAGCTTGGTGACAATGACATGGGAAAATAGAAATTTAATGACATGTGACATTGCCTTTTCTTAAAATCGACAAGTGACATGGGGACCCCCCATCTAGACCCCCAAGGTGAAATAATTTGAGGGTAGGTAAATTGGTTTGTTATAGAACCCTTGAGCGAACCCATATTCTATGGTATATGGCCATACAAAACATTGGCCACATCGTCCACCCAATTTGGCCACATCGTCCACAACTTTGGCCACATCGTCTTTTGGCCACATCGTCTACAAATCATCTGAATACATAGCTCTAAGACAGCTATGAAATAAGGGTCCTGTGTTATCAGCATGTGCAATACACTACAGAGGCGTAGGAACCAAATCTTGATTGGGGGGGCCCAGGGCCAAGCTCAGGGGGGGCCCTGTCGCACCGATCGTAATTCATCGATAGAGTGGGCTGACACTTATTCATGGGTACATATGATATATGTATTAAAATATCTTTGATGACTTTTGCCTGTGATTTAAAGCCCATGCTCCCCCTTTTTCCATTGTGCTACCATATTTGTGAAAAATTTGGGGGAAATTTTTGCATTTTATCATGGGTCCTGACAAATATTGGGGGGGCCAGACATATTCAGGCCCCACCTCCTCTGGGATTGGGGGGGGCTGGGCCCCCCTGGCCCCCCCCCCCCTTTTCCTACGCCCCTGCACTACAGGCATTTCGATGGTGATAGGACTCAGTGCGATATATATCGGGCCCCATGCATCTGGGCATTCATGTGCACTGCACCTATGGTAATTTAGAATAAAACTTGTTTTCTATAAGCCACAGAGCACAATACATATCCACAGCAATCTCAATCATTGCACTCTTAGATATGTGCTGATAACCCTGTTGATAGACTACATGTACATGTATAATCTAGACTATGGGTAGAAATGATTGGCTGACGCTGCATGTGGTTGGCAATGTGTGAGCTGCCTTGCATCACGCTATTACATACAGGCCCGTAACTAGGGGGGGTTCGTCGGTTCGAACGAACCCCCCCAGGCCCCTGATGGACCAAAAATGTTCCACCCTAGCCAGCCTTAAAGTGCACATGATTAGCTACATGTCAGTTTTCGTGGCTTGTAAATCGGACAATTATTAAGGATTTTAGAAGGCAAACCTTAAAATGGGGAAATTTTGCTTCATATGGCCCATCACCATTACACATCTGTACAAAAAATAAGGAAATTTTACTCTTTTATTCTATAAGATTTTTGGCAGGTTCCATCTTTGAACTCATTGAGTTCCACTTTATCGAAAATCGAACCACCCCGCGAAGAGGGCTAGTTACGGGCCTGACATAACAGGCTCATGTGGCACTGTTTACATGTACCTTGGTACAATAAGGCACACATCTACTACGTCGTAGTACGGACAGGGTACGGACCATATACCGATGTTGCAAGTGTACCAGTGGGTGCTAGTACCATGCTGGTAGTGCATGCAGGTGTGACTACACTCAGCTACCAGCTCAGGCCTAATTAACTTGCATTCTCGCGAGATTTACAGCTTCAGGGGTCAAGATTTGTTTGTTTGTTTGTTTAGTTTTACGTCCGGGGGGGGGGGGGGCTCAGGGGTCAAGAAGCCACTCTATACATGGGTTAGTTTCCACACCTGGACGTGTGATGAGTGATAACCCACACTAACCATACCTTTGAAGTTGTAATTATATTATTAAGCCTCTCTTTGCTAATTAATGAGTATTAACAGTACTTCTGTGTGTAGGGTGGGACAGAGTGGACTCCCAACAGCCCGAACAGGTATTACATAGCTGACCCCTGGAACCAGTGTAAGGCACATGCTGGTGGCCAGCTTCAGCTAGACACTACGGCGCCACCCATATCCCGCTAGGTCGGAATACATGTACTAGTAGTATATACTATATTAGGCGAATCTACCTTCATTCCTAGTACATATCTAGGCATTTTTGTTATGGTAATATCAAAGGGTGGACACCAATATTTTCTCCAGTTTCCTCTATCCTTGACAGGAAATTAATATAAAAAAATAGTTAAGGCCACAGGCAAAGCCTGAAAATTTTGGTGACGGTTATGTTCAATGTTTTACGTAAAATATGCAATGTTTACTGTTATAATAAAATTTCAAGTTTTTTTTTGTGAAAATGTTTTGGTACCAGGCTACGCTGGTCCCCCCCCCCCCAAAAAAAAAAAAATCAAGTTTGTCATTATTTTTTTTTATCTGTTATCCGTAGCATCAAGCATGTCTACCACAGCTATTAACAAACTGTGAACAGGCGAGTTTGGCTCGTACACCTGGCCTTCATCTGCATGAATATTTTGTTTACCAGGGCATGATGCCACAATGAATCAATGTCTATTTCTTGGCAGTTTATTGACAGATTTCAAAGTGTAATATATCTATTTTAATGTTTTCAAACATACTGATTCTATTTCCTCAACCTATAGACCCATATTCCTAATGCTTGCTGAGATAGAGTGCATCATGCCAATGAATCAATGCCTATTCCTCAGCTGTTTATTGACAGATTAAGACATAGAGTGCATCATGCCAATCTGGGCATGATGCACCAATGAATCAATGCACTTTTCTCTGCTGTTTATCAGCAGATTTCAAAGTGTAATATATCAATTTTAAGATTTTCAACCATGCCATATCCATTTTTTTACACTTATAGACCCATATATTTGATGATTACTAAGATATAGTGCATCATGCTAATCAGGGCATGATGCACAAATGAATTAATGCACATTTCTCTGCTGTTTATCAACAGATTTCAAAGTGTAATATATCAATTTCAAGGTTTTCCAGTATGCCGATTCCATTTTTTCAAATTTATAGACCCATATTCCTGATACTTTCTGAAATAGAAGTTCAGATGCAAGTTAAGGCATGATGCACCAATGAATTAAAGGCTATTAATCTTTTCAATATCAATACTTAGTCACTAGGTGTCAGTAGTGTACACTTGCAAGCATATGAATTCTATAAGGGAGGAATAGAACATAAAAAAAATCGAATCTTGACATGATGCCAGGCAAAGCATGATGCGCCAATGAATCAATGCCTATCAGCTGTTTATTGACAGATATCAAAGGGTATTATATCTAAGTACTCACATACATTGACTAATTGCTGATAACTATTCAGTAAGTACTGACATATATTGACTAATTGCTGACAAATAGTTAGTAGGCTTAAATAGGCCCCACTGAATAAAACACGAAACACAAAACACCGCACACACTCAGTCACCACATATTAGTACTTTCAATTTGTTAGCATATGAATTCTACAAAAAAGAATAAGTGAAATCATTTTTTTTCACTAGAGCCCTTTTCGTGGACGCTCCCTGTGTGCACGAACCACTGTCAGAGTGTACCTATCTAAAGGCTCTTTTTTTCAGAGTTGACTGGCTAAAAATCTAACCATTTAAGGGAAGAGAGGGTCAGAAAAAATATTTTTTTTGGGGGGAGGAGGTATGGAGTGGGGGGAAGGGGGGACTGGGGGTGGGATGTTGGGGGCAGAAAACCTCATATACACTGTAAATAATGTGTGTTGCGGGAACACACAAGATTGTAACACACATGGATATTCAACCCACTTTGAGCAGTTTACTCACTTTGAGGGCATAAACACACTTTTTCTAACACACTTACACACCTTTTTCTCAAAAGTGTTTAGGTACTGAAATGTGTGTTAAATCAACACACATTTTATTAATCCTTCAGTCTTATCAGTGGTATTATGTAACCCATTAATTGCCCCTCACCTAACCAAAGGTCAGTTATAACAGTTACACAGAGTCAGTTTGAATCTGCACCTGCTGGAGAGAGGAGTGTCTTCACTTCTCTGCTTATTTCTGGTAAGTATTCTTATATATCATCCTCAACACTAGTGATATACAAGCTGTAAAAGAGTGTAGTAAGTTGGTTTATCATAGATTTACACTCACATAAAGAAATTATCTAAAAGCTGTATCAATATGCTGCCAAACATATTATCCAGTGTAGCATACAGTGTTCATTCACCAATTCTTCTGTTTCAGAAAACTAAAATCTGTTTGCTTCAGTCACTGACAAGTTCTCATGCTGATTTGTGATTTACAAAATACCAGGAATAGGTAAGTGTGACTATTCTGAATTTTGAATATAATTCTTTATCATTATAATGTACCTACAACTTTTTTACATATGGGAGCCTAGAATCAGTCACCATTCTAAATTCTAGACAGAGAAAATATGTTATTGATGTATTAGTATATTTTAATGTAGAAGTTTAAGTGATATTAGGACAATTTATGCACTAAATCAACATATCATAATTATGGTCTTACAAAAAAATATTGTTATTCCTTTCCAGATTAAGTATGTGTGCCTCATGGTTACCTTCCTCACGTCATCTCAGGACAATAACAAGTACACCAAAATGAAAATATGAAGAAATAAAGGCTAAATGCCCCCCATCCATCCCCTTCATTGTAGAAATATTAACTCACTTTCATATCTAAACACTTTATAAAGCAACACACTTTCTATGAACACACTATATGCATGAACACACTTTTTGCAACACACTTTTGTTGTAACACCCTTTTGACATGAACACACTTCTTAACACACTTTTGCGTGTTGTGTGTTAAAAAAATAAGTGAGTAAAAATATGCTGCAAAGAAGTGTGTTACAAAGCGTGTAAATGCAACACACATTTCTTACAGTGTAGGAGTTATCCCATAATGTGACCTATGACTTAAGGGTATCTTGAGCTGGCGATCATCATGGTGACATTTATTTTCACCTGAGACAAATATGTCCAAAGTTATTGAAAAATTTGGCCTCTACAGTGATGTTTTGAGGGTATTAATGATAGCATAGGCTTAGATATCAATGTTTTAAATCACATCACAAAAATGGCCACAACTTTCTACCAAATGGTCGTAGGAAAAAAATTCAAAGAGCTATGGGCTCTTCTCAAAAGTACTGACATATATTGAATAAATGCTGACAAATACTGAGTAATTACTAATATATATTGACTAATTACTGATAAATAGTGAGCAATAACTAACATATATTGACTAAATACTGATAAAATGTAAATAATTACTACCATGTATTGACTAATTGCTGACCAATAGTGAATAATTACTAAAATATATTAACTAATTGCTGACAAATATTCCATATATACTCATATATTTTGACAAATACCAGTCAAGGCAGGATGCACAATTGAATCAATGGCTATTTCTCTGTTATATATTGACTAATTGCTGACAGATTGTGAGTAAATACTGACATGCATTGATAATTGTTGATATATAGTGACTAAGCACTGACATACATTGACTAATTGCTGACAAATATTGAGTAAGAACTGATATATATTGACTAATTGCTGACAATTAGTGAGTAGGCTTAAATGGGCCCTACGGAATAAAACATAGAAAGGCGACGAAACACAAAACACCGCACACACTCAGTAACCATGTATTATTAGTTTCAAATTGTTGGCATATGAATTCTACAATGGAATATATCTATGTATATTGAAAATTACCAGGACCCTGCATAATCATGCTAATTATGCAAATAATGCATGCAGATATGGAGTGTTTTGTATCAATCTGCGGTGTTTCGTCCCCCTAAAGAACATGCCCCTTGGTTTTGAAAAAGAAGCGAAATATTTTTTTTAACTAGGGGCCTTTTTGGCCCCAGGCGGTCCACCTGTGCACTATCCACGTTGTGGTAGCACCCTACCTCCAGCCAAAACCTATCAGTTTAAAGCATCACCGGCGAAAAAGGGCAGGTTTAAGGAAGGAACGGATCGAAATGAGGGTTTTTTTTGGGATGTTGGGGTGCATGCCAGTCCAGGCATTGGGAGAGAGGTTCAAGAACTGGCAGTTTTACAAAAACCAGCATATCTCCCTTAATAATAGGAGTTCCCCATAGTGCGACATATATATATTAAGGGTAGCTCGAGCTGGCGATCATCGTGGTGACGTTTATTTTTATGTGTGACAAATGTATCAAGAAATTTGGTCTCTACAGCAATGTTTTTGGTATCATCCCCCCAGGATGTATCAAACTTATGTTTAGTTTACTTTGCCATTTCGTCATTATGATGCATGAAACACGTCGTAGAAATTCGTTGTTATTCCGTACTATCAACAAGTTTCGGTTGACGTCCTATGTCACTGAAACAAATATGTGCTAATACACAATCTCACATGGTTAACCCTTCAGCCTTTCAGGGCAGCATAATGCACCAAGTTCACGTTCCCTTTTCGCTATAAACAGGTAAAACAGGTTTGTCCCCGCCAGAGGGGTTGCAGCACTGGAGATAAGCCATGCCCGGGCTGCATCCGGGGCTGCATCCCGGACTGCCTTCGTGCATCATGACGACCATATAGGGGCCTATGTTTTAAAGGCTGTGAGGTGGGGGGGGGGGGGTGTTATCGTTTGCCATAACCTGGTACTCTTATGTCTGATTAAAAGGGGTCGTCCATAAAGGATGTCATGTTTTTTAAAACCAGTTTTGATCCACCCTGTCATTTATGGATGGCCCCAAGATGGCTTTGCATAGCTTATATAACATTTTAAATCTTAAATGTCTCTGGTGTTAACGATACCAAACACCAAGGAGTTTCTCACGGCCATACTAAAAAGCTTTACCCCTGGATGCTGGGCACTACAGTATTACATAAAGCCTATTAAGTATATGACCCGCTTCCGATTCAACTTAACTTAAGATTGAGGGACACAGGAACAGGTTTGCTACTACACATGAACACAGGTACATGTAATTACAATACAGTAGACATCCTCCTGAGAAGACCTTAGAGGCCAACACAATATTGTCAATATATATTCAACCTACATACAGTGAACACACAAGTCATCTCACTGTCCTGTAGCGACACCTTGAAGATCCAATGTTTCCCATAGCCCCAAGGCTATTGCCACAACCTGCTACAGTAGTGAGTGACAAAAAAGGTATGAATTACTGCACGCTGAAAGAATGTCGAGGGAAAACATTGGATAGGATGACCTAGTACCTATGTTCTACGCAGCAGCTATGGTACTCTGTGATGAAATACACATATTTATTCACATAGATCATAAACTTTTTGCACTCGTGTGCATTGCCTGCTTTCTTCCCCCATGATGACTTCAATATACCATCCATCCCTGAATATGAGATGGTAACCATTTCATTCGAAAGAAATAATAGGTCCCTGAGAATAGGTTGTCTGTGCCAAGACAGTGAATTTGATGCACATTTATAGTTGTTTCCACGATTGGGTCATATATAATTGGCATGTAGACAAATTGCCATGTTTAAAGATCGAAACTTGTATAGGCAGTGAAGGTAGATACAATCATGTCCATGCGTCTGTTCGAAAACTGGGGCCCTGGATAGGGGGGGGGGGGCATGTCACATGTCGATTTTAAGAATGTTCATGTCGCATGTCACTTTACACTTTAATCACCATGTCCCATGTTATCCCCTAAGACCCTATCATGCCCCCTGTCAAATTTAAGGAAGTACCTGTGCAATACCATAAATCGTTCGTCTCATGTTAATAAGCCCCATGTCACATATCGATTGTAAGAGATGGCCATACCTCCATCATGTCAAATTTAGTGGTCCGGACCCATGACACTAAAATGATTCCTGGTGGCACCAGATCCAACGACACTCTGGTACATGTATATATCTACTATTAATGTTCATACATCTTCCCAAAGATGTCCAGACCTACCAGTATATGACTATGGTATATGGTATGCCTATGATATAATAAAATAGTATAATAAAATGTAATTTTTTTTATTGTAAACGTCATTACCGTTTCATAGGAAATGTTTAAACTCATATCCAATTTATCTAGATTGGCCTTCAGGTCCCCATAGGCATAGCGTTTTGAACAATTGTATATTAATAATAAAAGCCGTTCGGGCAATGTGGATCTTTCAATACACTAGTTATACATCCAGATCAAAGTTGAGTCCCCCCGTCCACCTTCTTCAAAGTCCACCTAGCCTAACCACAACATATCAGACAAAACAAACCACCAGGCAACCACAGCGAGAAATAGACCCATTTATCTAGACCAGTCTACCATTTATCATGTTCACATGTATATCGATCAGACCAACAATACTCCGACCTCGCTACCAATAACCATCGATCCATTTATCATCTGGAGACCACGGCATATGTGGAAAAGAGAGAAAAGCATGGAAAAGAAATAAAACATATGACCACGTGCTCGATATAACGTATGATTTTTCTTTTCTTTTTGATCTCTTGATTTTGTTCGCTTTTTTTTTTGTTGGAATCACATGATTTATCACCACAGGAGGAGGCCTGGCTACCCGGCGCCTTCCTCGACTATTCTCCAGCTGATATCATGGAGGATCCAACATGGTTCAAAGAGAGTTGCGCACCTGTTTGGAGAATGAGGTTCCTCCTGGGCAGACATGGACATGTAGCCCAGGTGTAAAAATACCCCTGGAGGAATACATACATATGGATGGAAGAATAGAACCTGTCGCCTTTTCGATCTTCTTTTCTTTTCCAGATTCTTTTAGAATACGTGACCTAGAAATCACATTTAGTTTGGAGTTACTTTGTAATAAATAGTCAAATGCCAATTCGACAGCTGGGGTCACATTCATGGCGAGAAAACGTGTCTTTTAGGGTTGGTACTGAAAAAGTCAGAGTCAGAGGGTAATACATGGACATGTACCCCATTTCTAGGGAGGGATGGAATTCATGCCACTTTATTATTTCCCACTTTTCATTTAGAAAAAAAAGGTTCCAGTTGAGGTTGGACGTGTTTACCCAGAACTTCTCGAACCCGTATCATGGGGGGAGGGAGCAGGTAAGGATTGGTCGGGGAGGGGGTGCATCTGGCAGCAGTGGTGCCGACACAAACAAGTTCAGAGGGGCACTAGGTCACGGTGTCAGTGGGTCAACACCACAGCCACCGGCATCCGCCTCTCCTATACCTCCTCTCGCCGGCTAGCCCCCGGCACCTCACACATAGAGTAAAAAAACATATAGTCTTAATGTTTCCGACTGTGTCAGTCCAGACAGGTCCAACATATGTCATGATATGATCATGTCGGTCCTAACCAGGCTCACTGACATGTTTACATTGTTTTTATACGCCGCTTAATACCCATTTGTTCTAGTGGGGAGAAGGTGGAGGGAGAGGCATGGGGGCGTGATCCACACCCATCACTCAGTGCTAGGGAGGCAGGCTGAGGGTGATGGTGGCGGGAAAGATGTGCTATCTTTAGCACAAAGGTTACACAGGCCTACCTTGATCTATTTCATACAAAACAGACATTTAAAAAAAGGGGAAAGGGAAATGTTATCTGCGCAGTACCTGAAGTACTACCGTAGTGCCTTGCATATAATATGGCTCTAGACCCCTAAAATCGACGTGGGCCTTTTTTGGCTTAGTGACATGGGACATGAACCTTTCTTTAAAATCGATATAGTGACATGAACTTTTCTTAAAATCGACATGGGGACATGGACTTTTCTTAAAATCGACATGGCGATTTCTTATAATCGACATGGGACAAGGGCCCGGGGGGGACACTCACTATATGCCACAGACAGGAGTGTGCGGCTGCCAAGGTCACTTTTTGGCCAAAATCCCTCTCAAAAAGGGTCTGGTTTTGGTCAAAATCCCTCTCACCAAGGGTCACTTCTAGCCAAAATCCCTCTCACCAAGGGTCACTTTTCTCATATTTTGACCCCGCATGTCCCAATAAGTGCCAGTTTTCAGGATTTTCATTAAAATTTCTGCCAAATATGGTCAGTTGTGATAAAAGTTCCACACATCAAGGGTAAATTTCAAAATAAAAAACTTAACTGTGCATATTTTTCACTGAAATCCCTCTCACTAAGGGTCACTTTTTGCCCAAAATCCCTCTCATCAAGGGTAAGGGTTGTCAGAGGCCTAGCCGCACACCACCGTCAAAAGAAATCTTAGTGTCCCCCCCTGGGGACAAGGGCCCCTGTAATATATCTGTGTAACATATATAGTCTGGACCACTAAAATCGACATGGTGACATGGGCATTTCCTAAAATTGACATGTGACATAGTGAGCCCCCCCCCCACCCAGGGCCCCTATGCTGCTGCTTATATGCACGGATAAGCATGAGATGTGGTGCCCTGGATGGGGCTCCCTATTTGTAAAGTCGCATGTCAAATTGCGATTGTCATCGCATGGCAAAAGTCTATACCAAGGTTGCAGGTTCCCTAGTAGTGGGCACCATTGCCTGATCTAATACCTTGCAAGATAAGCACAATATTATGTGTACCAGGTGTTATGTAATGTATCCTAAATAGTCAGCAGTGAAAAACAGAAATGATCTCATTCGATGATTAATAATGTATCCCGCTACCTTCTAATAGATAGCATGTAGCCCAGTGGATCCCAGTGGCAGCTCAGGGAGAAAATGAAGAAAAAAAAACAATAGCGACCGATACATGTATACAAGGCCTTTTCATAAAATCAAAGGCGACACATGGGATCCCCATCCAGACCCCCTGTTTACGCCCAACCGGAGGATCAAACCTCAACCCACATTTTACCTTCACACCCAACGATCCCAAGGCTACCGCCCGAGGCCATGTCTTGGCACCCTCTACACCAACCCCCCCCCCCCCCCCATACCCTCACCCACTCCAACCCACCTACACCTCACACAGTGCCTTATGGGTGAGGGATTACTGCTGATAAGACAGAATAATCTATCAGATGCAACAAATAGCAGCAGTGCCACCTGCTTCTAGATCCACTTTATTTATAAATAAAGCTACTCATCGGCCTGAATTACAATATTGCAATTTAGAATATGAGGGATTTGGAAAAAGCAATTTAAATATTATCGCATTTCTGGCCTCCCATTCTAAGCTGTTATTGAATATAAGGTGATACCATTTGGGATTGAAGCTATGGACCTAACACCACCAACGTTCATGTATGGGGGACATGTATCGAGGGACGGTGAGGGGATGGACGATTCTATACATAGCACATCTGAAGAAAAAACACACACACCCAAAGACTTTCCTAACAGATACTCCCATCAATCAAAAAAGGGAAAAAAATTAATGACAGTGACTTGTGGAAGCGTCTTGGAGAATTTAGCATAATTAAACATACTAAAGCAATAAATCACACATAAAGCTTAAGGGAATATTGGCACAGTGTTATGGATGGCAGTCATTTATAACCAGTCCATCATTAGGCGTGAAATGCTGCTTTCATCCCTAATGCATATTTAGTGAGGAGGAAAAAAAACGCTTGACCTTAAATGCACCGACCTGGCTATTTCTTTTTCATCCTCCCTGCAAGCTCCCCCCACCTTCAATATCCAGTGGTAAATACACTGCTGAAGGGGAATGACAATACGTCTGGAAATGTGCACTGTGTGCCTATAGATGTGCGATGTAATAACTGTACTGCATTTTTGTACTGTAAAAACCCACATATAGGCCCTTTCAGAGGACTAGTGGGAGTTTCAGGGTAATTCATCTGAATACATTTTAATGCTTTATTTGTCAGTGGTATGATGAACTTATATGTGATATACACCAATATAACTGTAGTTGATGTCTGATTCGAAGAAGTTCTATTTTAGAAGGCGTTACTAGGCATGGAAAGAAAATTGAACAAAAACATTATTTTTGAGCTTCTAATGGTTTGAACAATATTATGGGATGGAAATCCAACATAATTATCAGTCCTGATGATTGTAAAATTAAAATTGGGTGTTGTGCATTGAAGCACAGAAGGCTCAGGGTAGGTACTGTGAAACCCTCTATCAACCCTGTAGGGTCACAGGAATCAGCACTTGGGAAATATTGACTCATTACTTACAAATAGAGACTATTATCTTTACATGTACTGACACCAGTCTGGCATAATCTTCTCTTACTGAACCCCTTGGCTCGCTGGCCCCCTGGCCCCCGGACATCTAGCCCCTGGAAACCTGGCCCCCTGGTGACCTAGCCCCCTCACTCCTAAATCTCCCTCCCTCATATATCTATTCACTTGAGCAAGTCAAATGTCAATTCACTTGGAGTTAGTGACAGGCATCTAAAAATTCTTATATGATTGAACAAAAGCATCTCACATTTAGACGCTTTTGTTCAATCATATAAGAATAAAGAGAGAAAGGCCGAGAGACTAGGACCTAAGCCTGTGGAGAAGTGGATTGTAGAATCATTCAAAAGTGATTTATTTTTTAGTTGAAATAATCATGGTAAATAGATGAGTGCGTTATATTTTTTTCTTGCATGAATATACAGACAAATATATGAACTAATCGTTAATAACAATTTTATTAATGTATAACTTCTATTTCCTATAGAAAATGTAAAATGAAAAATTGACTTTTGCTCATTTTTAACAACCGCCAACCCGGCTATATAGACTCAGGGGGGACCCTGAGCCAATAATGGAGTAATTTCCTAGGGACCTTTTTCATTTTGTGAATATTCTAATTATTAAGGTCAGGAGAGCTCTTCAAAGTTGTTTAATTACAAAAAATGGCAAAGTTTCGGGGGAAATGGATGAAAATCACACTTTTTTCTAGTAACTAAGCAACTTTGAAGCATTCTCCTGACCTTACAATTGGAGTCTCGACAAAAAAGAGGTCCCCAGGAAATGACTTCACCAATCACCAGAACGGATAATCATGTTGAATTTCCATCTCATAATGCTGTTCCAAGAAAAAGAAGTTTCTCCCATCCCCATTGCAATATTGCAAGTAAGTTGCTATGACTGCATTTGTGTGCCATGCTGATCTCTTGGCAGTGTATCAATCTCTTCAGGGTCAGCATGCCAATGCATTAATGTTGGATTAATGTGTATTCAGCCATACTAACAATAGACGTAGCGGTAGGTTTATTAAGCAGTTGTTCAACTATAGTATTCATTCTGACTTTAGTACCAAGGCATCTACTTGAAAAAAAAAGTAATTTACACTATCTGATATCCTTGTATAGTACCCTGGTAGTTGGACTTATTGATAGTACCGTCCAAGCCCACTTGGCGGCGTAAGTGTACGGTCCCACTAACTTTGTTGGGACAGGAGAGGAAACTACGAGCATTAAGTGAAAAGAAAAATGTGGCGCCATCTAATGTTGAATTGAAACCAATGGGTTTATGAAATTGGGTCTGTAACCCCAAGCGCTGACTTTCCATGTGTTTGACTCCTTCTTTCAAATGTTTGTGAAAATACCAGTAGTATTTCATGACGTTGCAATTTTTATATTTAGACTTTTCAGTCATGTAGCTCTTGTAACATTCGAAATCCTTCGGGATATACCGGTAGCTTTGAGGGTGCCACAATTCTACTGCATCTGTAAAGCCTAAATCATAAAATCTAAATCTTATACAGAGAGATGAATCTGGTGGTTAAGCCGAACCATCTATGATTGAGACTGTATTCTGAGATGAATCCTAGAATCGATTTCTTTTTCAATCAGACAGAGTTATCTCTGCATCAAAACAAAGTTCAAAGACCTGTCTTATGTGTAATATTTTATTTACCTTAGACAGTGAAGAACACTATTCCCATATTCTCCCCTTTGCGGGCCAACAAACCAATAATACTAGGTATTATATTCTTTCTGATCCATTTAGGAATAATTTCCTAACAATCATAATATATACATAACAATTTCTTCCTGTTGCTAACTCTAGATTGAAGATACTATATATTCATACCTGTGCCAGGTGGCTTTGCAAGTGTAATTTGTCATTATACCAATATATTTCCATTCAAAGGAAGGTGAATGTATTCTTTATAAAGTGTTTTGTATTGATCTCAGCTGTCAAAGTGTTGTGGTTTATTTTTCATTACATGTGTGTATCGGCTATATCGAAGTATCATTATAAGATTTAGTGCGAACTTCCACCAAATGTGACCTTTTAAACAACTATTTTATTTCGTGATGCATTTTCAAATTGTCAATAATGTTACATTTGTATCAGTATCCTTCAAGCTTACAATGCAAGCATTCTACTTATAGGGACATCTGCAAATTTCTAGGGATATATTATATTTCCAACACCTTTATCTATATTTTGACCCATGTATTCAGCAGTGTATAAATATTGTAGTTTGAACAAGTGTCATTTTGAGATTCCACTGGTATGTTAACCTAAATATAGTCCTTTATAATCAATATGTATAGGTAGCTCTTGGTTACACCAGATTACAATCGCTTGATTACACATGGCACGTGCAGCGATGTTCAGTTACACTTTAATGTATCTATGGGGCTTCTATCAATTATCACAAAATGCCCAAGGTTTAGCACACGCTCTTACACATATGTAGGCATGAAATCATCTTCACGACAACACAAGGTTATCAAATTATCTCATTTTAATGTGAAAGGTACTCTGTAGACATGGATAAAATTATAAATCATATATCTATTTAACAGTGGTAAAGGTAAAAATGGAATAATTCTCCATTGTTTAAAACGGACGATTTAACAGAACCATGGAGAAAATGACAAGAATTTTCCTGTTTGCACAGAAGAAAGTCCATGGTACATATACAGTGTACGTGTGTATTTGTATGCCTAGTAGGCAGTGAAAGACAAGATTTATTATTTAAGCTCTATTTAATTTGTGTTCAATAAAGACGACCACACTAGGTATATGTGAGTTATGCACCCTAAACCCTTATATGACGACTTATACGTATGTATACCGAAAACCACTCACATAGCTGTGAATCGCACATTAGAACCTAGCACATTAAATGAATATTTGCTTCCAAACAAGCTAGTAAAGAAAATATATGTACTTTGTTAATGTTTAAATAAGGATGAAAACAAGAGTACTAGAGTACTCTGTTGTCCGTACCATGCATTACCATCTAGAACATCTTTTGGCTCTCCCTTTATCACTTACAATAGAAATCAGCGGAATGGTGCTTCCAGCCAAGGAAGGAGACTGAGGCGGGTGAACTAATCCTAGACCACATAAGTCAAAACTGTCACTGGTGGAAATAACTAATCTCATAATAATCTGAACACAATCTTATTTATATTTTGTACCTTTGCATAACTCTTTGTGGGGTGAACTGGTCAATTTATCTAACATAGGTATTTCACAAAAGACTACCGCAGCTAGCCCAAATGGTATACTTAACATAAAACCCCAGGTATAAGCCTCGGCTGTGTTACACACCATCTCAGACACAGATGGAGGGTAGGGAGGTTGGGGGTAGGTAGCTGTACCACCTCCCCGATGCTACTCAAAACGTCTTAAGGGTAGAGGTAGTCAGTCCTAAGCTCTCCATAGGTTTTTGATTTTTGAAAATTCCTTGATTATAAGAATTTTTGTCTTTTAATTTCAAGAGCAATCCACACTCAGATTGCAGCTTTAACGCGGCTGTGGCTTATTGGCAGGGCTTACAGTAGTACAGTAAATCAGAGCTCAATCTAGTAATTCACATAAATTAACAGGAACATTTAAGAAATAACTGTTGGAAATATGCACACTTAATCATAAGGTTATTGTGCACCATATCGATGCAAGGTAAGGACAACACAGTACTCACATTCAAAACTGACAGAACTACTTTGTACAGAAGACAATAAAGGTGATGTTATTAAGTTGTCTGTTGATGTGCTTCAGCTTCGATCTGTTGGAGGATTTCGTTTTCGAGGTCGGCATCGTCAAGGTCAGCTCCGTCGTCAACGACTTCGTACTCTTGGAGCTCAGCTTGAAGTTCCCGCTCCCATTCTGGAATGTCTTCTGGAAGTAGGTATGGCAGGAGAAACAGTTATCATCAGTCGTTATCACATATTCATGATAATTTTCTTTTTGAAAAATTGCCCTGAAAGTCTCAAAATTTCATCAGCATGCTGATTCCCAGATTTATATTCTTTTGTACCCATGTTAACATATGTTTATAGTTATCTGTCTTGTGTATCTAATTAGTATAGATTTAACATCTAGATTCATAACTACCAAAAGGATGGTATGGTAACGCCTCTCCTCCCAGCTCGGTATGCCCAAAAAAGAGGTAACCGATGATCTTACCGGTATCTCTATTCCCACACCATGTCTCTCACCACAGAAAACGTAACCCCTCATAGTTTTTATCAATCAAGTTTCACTAATGTAGAGCCTTTGAATGGTTTGGGGCACAGTATTGGTACATTATGCCTTGAATAAATTTTGTAGTGTTCCTACCCCTTAGGAGTTTTATGATGTAAGGATGTAGCACTGTTTAATAAATTGGTTGATGCTGATTAAAACGTCATGCTGATAAAAGGGCACAGAATTGAAGCACTAAACCGCCCTTAAAAGAGCTGACATTTCCAGCATTACCTAGCCCATAGATATGTGACGTCAGCCCCCCTAAAAACTTACCCTAAAACTTTAATGTAACCAAAATAGCAGAGTATATAAAACCTGCACTCTCAAATCTTAACCGAACCATACAAACCATGTTTGATAGGGTTCTGTGGTAAATAAAAGCTACTTGTTAATTTGCATAGCTTTCATTGCAGCAATAAAGATGATAGGTTTCAAACAATTAGAGGGCAAGCAATTAGATGAAGAATGCACAGTCGAGGTCAAAAAGATATAAATGTTTAAGGACAATCAAGCACAATTAATCAACTGTGAACAGATGGAGCATCTAACAGCCAGATTCCAACATAAACCGGTTCTTTATCTTTTGTTTATTTCATAACTATCGGCATGCAAATATTATGTTGTACATGTGTATATGAATGTAACCGCAGGAGGATGCCAGATTAATTATGGTATTAACGGTTCAGTAGCCACGCAAAATCAGCAAAATGATTTGATGTAGTTGGACCAAAATAAAACACACAAAAAAACAACAACTGTTGGTGCCTTCTGTTTCATAATTTAAACAGGATGGGATTAACTCAGTTGACCCTCCTTCCTCCACATTACATCAATATCTACCTTAACACCTCACGACATGTAGAATGTACACCCGCGTATAAGGCATACCATGAAATCAGGCTAGGCCTATAGAGAACAGCCTGTTTTAATACTGAGCTATATAGCACACAGTGAGTTAGTAATAGATGTTTAACGCTATTTCGACAGCTAAGGTCATATTCATGGCGAAAACGACATTACACAATTTCACAGAGGAATGTGTCAGTGCCCGCGCATATGTGCACCAATATAGCACACAAGACGCCCCCAAACTTTTGACTGATTCTCCATAACCTGCACTATGATCCATCCTTGCGTATAAGCAATGCCTTATATGCGGTGTATTATGGTGTCATAGTCATACACAATTTCCCTATTTTACTCACCATCACCTCCTGCTCCTTTTCGTTCCTTCTCAGCATCTGTCATCCCTAACATCTGCATCTCCTTCTTAAGGTCATCTTCGTTAAAGTGACCATCTTGGAATGCGTCGCTGGCAAACTCATGGTCTGGGGGACTAGCCGTGATGAGCTCCTCTGGCTCTGTCCGCGTCTTGCTATCTGCTTCAGATGCTGCTTTGTCTACAGGAACATGAAAAAATATTAATCAATATACAGTCAATAAAAAAAAACAACCAATATCTTATTTCACTTCTTTAAAGTATACAAGCTCAACCAACTGTATGTTTGGTCTTTCATCGAGAACTCTATTATATATTTTCGGGTCATAACTTGCCTTTTATGAACATTGACAGACACTATAGTTGATGATAAAAAAACTCATTCTTACCTTTATGGAGACTTTCAATTGATGATGTTCGTGATGACTTGCTTGAAAATGAATCCGACCCTGTAGATGTGATAATAAAAGTTGCTTACCGGGTACCTTAACATGAAGTATTAATGGAATGCCATTGCATAAATTTTCTGGAAATAATGTCAGTTTTCTAGGTGTTAATTGCACTAGAACATGAAAAGGAGAATATCTCCTGTGTCTTCAGATCGCTCACATCATCCTAATTATGATTTACCAGGCTGACTCCAGTGGCGGATTTAGATGGGGGGTGTGCGCCCCCTCCTTTTCCCCTGTAGTTTAGAGTTTATTTGGCGCACTTAAGCCTGAAATTTAGCCAAAATAAGCGCTCAATGAGGGGCGCGCTCCCTCCTTTTCAAAACCCTTGATGCGCCAATGGACCACTCCCTCGCAAAATAGGTTACTTGACAAATTTACCCGGAAGATATATAAGTAATATACCTGTTTGCTGTGCTAGAGAGGTCAGTTGTGCTGATTGCTTGATCAGGGACACTCGGTAGAAATAATTTCTCCAGAATGCCTCCTCCCCAATCCTGAAATGATTAATATTTTCATAATATGTGATTATAGATGCAATGCTTTAAGAGGAGGGGAAGGGGGTGCTTTGAGTATCTGTCGCAAATAACATGATATTAACACAGAGCTACCGACAGTGTTTGGGGTTTGTATGTACGATACCCAACACCTACTAGATCTAGGGAAGGAATATAATCTTAAAGGTTGCAGAGAGAAATAAAAATGCGTATAACATTGTCTCTATCTGGGTCGTCTTCATTCCCTCCTCCCCAAGAGTATTATTTGTACAATTCAAAATTTTATAAATTTGACAATGATTTGTCAATAATTCTTACTTACACAGTTGGCTTTTTCACTGCTATTAGATGAAGGATAACTTCCAATGAATCTAAATCTACATTGACTTACTGCTTGGGGACGAGCTCAAATCTCATGGCCTTTAAGTTGGGATCCTCTTGAAGCATTACCATGCCAACGGGAGATGCAGTCACAAACTCAAACGAGAACTGGACACCGGCAGGTGGGTTACGCAGGAAGTTGCGCTTGTCCTACCCAAGATTAAATGGAAGAAACGTGTGTTAGCCGTCTTGTGGTACTTGATTTTACTGAACACGCCAAGGTATTTTAAACACGAGATTGTTCAGGTCAATTCTCCTTTCAAGAACGCATTTTATACATTTTTGTAAACAATCATTCAACTGTATGGTCCTCCTCTCTCTTTTTAATACTTAATACTTTAATTCATTTCATTCAGGTTTATGATTGAACATACCAATACCTCATAGTTAATATCATTTCTTCTTTCTTTTTGAGGTTATATTCAATTTAAACTAGTGCCAACCTACCGACGAGAGAGCCAGTATCTGCTTCTTCATGGCCTCTTCTTCATTATAACCCACCCAGGGGGCTACTGCTGCCTCTTCTGTTTTCTTACGGACGAGATTCTCAGTAACAAATTTCTCCTGCTCCTTGTTGAACTGTCCAATAATGGTCTGAAAGGGGATGTGATTACATTTACTCGTGTGTGAGGACATGAATAACATAGTTTCTTTGTCACACCCACATTAAATTACTGTAGATTTTGAACTTGTGCTAGCTTCTGCAACGTATTCAGTTCAATAAGGTCAGCACAGTGTGCCTTGGACTGAAGCCAATATCATGACTTACTGTTGTCAAATACTTCATTATAATACACATGTATGACGTTGTACAGTGAACTCTAGTTAAGGTCAAAGGTGTCTCTGAGGTCTTGTATTTGCACCACTATGGACATATTGATTAGACAAAAAATGTAGCTCCTCTAACAGCAAAGTTAACTCACCTTTTCCTCGACAGAGTCTTTGAGCTGGACAGCAGTTTTCACAGCTGCTTCAGTAGCCTTCTTTCCAAACGTAAATATGTAACCTACAAGAGTATAAACACATTGACATGAAGTAGATTATGTTGAAATGAGCTTGATTCAAATATGCACAAAGCCAGCTTTCCATATGTGACGGAGCTAAAATTCAATAGCCTGAACAGCTTCTTTATTCTATTTGCATATTGGGGTACAGTGTCACTGTGGAGTGAGCGCAACCAATGTTTGTGTGCCGACCCCCCCCCCCCTCCAGTTATCCAACTACCGTAATCTCCCGCGTATAAGGCGCACCCCGCGTATAAGGCGCACCTAGAGTTTTAGAATATGGTCAAAAAAATAAAAAAATTCATAACTTCTCTTCTACTGAATGGATTCTCAAAAATCAAAAAGCTATGTGTTGCTTGGACCCCCAGGACCCCACTGGACCCCATATGCAGCATATGTGGCCATATGGGAGTGTAACATATCAAAAGAAAGATCTTGGTGTCCCCCTTGTGGATCCAGATAGAACTAAAACCCCGCGTATAAGGCGCGTCTTATACGCGGGAGATTACGGTAGGGCTTCTCTGATTGAATGTATTGTGTAAGTCAGTAGACCTGTAGGGGCTCTGTCTGCAAATTGAAGATCAACAAGGAAAAAGGGACATCAGTGAGGCAGCATACAGGATCCTTTTGCCTTGATGAGCCACATACATGTTTAGCGAAAAGGATACACCATTGCTAAACCAAACTCTCGATGATGTCCATATTAGCAGCCTTCAAAAGCACATTTCAATTAAAATTTGCCATAACCCTATAACTGTCCCTTACAGAACCATTCAATGACATCACATATATGGAGAAAAATATAACAAAATATGAGAACTGTGAGCTGTACAGCACTTAGAAAAAGTGGACATGATTTAACTATAGAAGTGAATAGCAAAAGTATGGCGATAAAGGGTGCAATGAGGAAAGTTTTAGGCAAATTTGTCCCAAAAACCATGAAAATACTGGTCTATAATTGTATTTCTTTGCATCCACTTAGATACAACGCCATAGGACCCTATAGTGAAAGAATGGAACCAAAATGTTATATAATGACTTAGATAGAGCAAAAAAAAAATGTTGAGGACCTCTATCTCATAGACTGTGAGTGCTAACAATACTACAGCAATACAGCAACCTAACCAATACGCACTCACAGAATAAAACCCTTGGAGATGATTTACCCATTCGTGTCTTCTTTCCCAAATGGGCTGTGGGATTTAGACATGGTTGTACCACTTGACCCTAGCTAAAGATTCCCCTGATCCAGTCACCTATGAAGGAGTGGAGGGTTGAGAGAAGATTATTAATTTAAGGGTGGAAAATCCGGACTGGTTACTATATCTAATGATTTCCCAGGACTCGACATTAGCCCACTATCACCATGCTTTTATTCAGCCCACCACCCTAGTGATCTTAACATGGTGATCTCTGAACACTTCTATGTATGGCTGAGTATAGACATAGGATTTCTACGGGAGAAGGGAGCTACAACTAAGGATTGGACCACTGCCAGGAGCCAGCTTTTCAGCCCACCAGCAGCCACCCCGTCTGTGCTATATGGTGTCTTTTTCATTCACTGCAATTGGAGGACTTCATATTATCAGGCTCAGTGCAGTGAGTCAGGCCTAAAAAAAAGAAATTCTTGTGTTCAGGTAACATAGCCAAAAAAAAGGTAGGATTTTTTTTTAAACTTTTTTTTAGGGATAATTGAAGAGCCATAATTACTTTAAAACCGACGAGTGGTGGATTGCTTCTTCACCTCACCGATGCAACCTTGAAACTGAATCGTGTAACGGTTCAGGGGCCGCCGTTGCTATGGCGCCGCCCTCCCGTGACATCATAGAGTGATGTCACAAGGATTAGTCTCCCTAGTAACCAATAGTAGCTTGGATACTGGTTGCTATCAACAGATTTGTGAATTTGTTGGTAGTTACTTGTGTGACAGACACTAGTGGGGGAGACAAGCAAGGTTTCGCTATTAAATAGCTCATCAGGCATCTAAAATAGTGCTGTAATTTTGACACTATTCGCGGTACAAGGTGTCTAGACCATGGTCTAGAGCTTTGGAGGGCGGGGCTGTGATAATTTAATTTATTTTAAATAAATATTTTTACCACTGATGGACTGATAAGCCCTCTCCTGACAAAAAATACCTGTAACAAGGAAAATTTTATGGACGAGGCAATGGGTGTCTAAAGTCATGGAGTTGACTTGATTTGCAGGTGGAGCCACCCCAGCCCCCTGTATGGGTCATTTCCTTCTATTGTTGCCTACCCTTTAGGTTTTAGCCTTACTGGGTTGGTTTGAAGGTCCGTAGGTTTTTGGGGTGTTGGATTTCCTCCTGTTATCCTTACCATTTTTCTTTTTATGATAGACTGGAGCATCTATCAAATTCAGTCCATCTGGAATAGTTGTCCTCAGACGATACATCCAGTTATTTTCGATTTTATCTCGAAGGAATTTTGCACCCTTGGACTGGGGATGTTGATGTATGAAATCCACAATATGTGTTTCCACATCTTTAATCCCTTGGTGGCCATTTGTATTAAAATGTGCCCCCATGTCTGTGTCTAGGTGTGCATTGTTGATGTTTCCAAAATGAGTTTGGAAACGATCCATGAGTCGACGCTCTGTTTGTCCCACATACTGTTTGCCACACCTTAGGCATGATATACAGTAAATCAGGTTAGAACTGCGACAAGATACATTGTATTTTGCAGTGTAGTTCCTCCCAGTGGTGTGGGATTTGATTGAGCCACTCAGGTTGAGAGTTTTACAATATGGACAGTCCTTTCTCTCACATACATTGTAGCTGCGACCCTTCATGGCAGAAGGGTGTTTTTCTCTGACCTTAGGTATGTAATTGAGTCTAGCTCTCACCAACATACTTCGAAGATTTGGAGGTTTCCTCAGAGCCACTATTAATTTCCCATTAAATGTGTCTCTGGTTTTGGTTGACCTCTCCAGAATTGCCCAATTCCTCTTGACCACCTTCGCCACATCATTAAAGGTGGGGTGATAGGTGGTCACTAGGATGGAGGTGGTTCCAGTCTCACTCGAGTCTTTTGGTCCGGTTTTGAGCAGGTCAGCTCTAGGCTTGTCTATGGCTCGTTCCAGACTGTCAAGAATCAGAGTTAGAGGGTAACCTCTACGGATGAAATGGATGGCTTTCTCCAATGAGTGTTGGAAAAAATCCTCGTCATTGGTGCAGATCCGTTTTATTCGCAGAAATTTGCCATATGGAATACCCTGTATACAATGCTTAGCATGGGCTGACTCATAATGTAAATAATTATTGGTGTCAGTTGGTTTGCAATACAAGCTCGTTTCAATGTGCCGACCCTTTAGTGTTACCAAGGTATCCAGGAATGGGACATGGGTGGAAGAGATTTCTGAGGTGAATTTGATGCTGGGATGAGCTTCATTCAGACCCCTAATAAAGGTTTGTAGAGTGTCCCTACCATGTGTCCATATCAGAAATATATTGTCAATGAATCTTAACCAGACTAGTGGTTGCAGCGGTTGGGTGTTTACAAATTTCCTTTCAAAGTCCCCCATGAAAAGATTGGCTAGAGTAGGTGCTACCCTTGTGCCCATGGCTGTTCCTCCAACCTGTAGGTAGTGGCTGCCATTAAATTGGAAATTGTTCATTTCCAAAACCATTTTTAGCATAGCTATAATGGATTGATTAGTTGGTTGGTAAGGTGGGACAGAGGTGTCTGGTCGATTTTGACAGAGCCAGTGTCCCACTGCCATACAACCCTCAAAGTTGGGTATGTTGGTGTATAGAGAGGTGACATCTAGGGTGCAGAGTATCACCTCCTCAGATGTCAAAAAAAAAAGAAAAAAAAAAAGAAGAGCCATAATTAAGAGAAAATTTGCCAAACAAGTTTCGGATTGTTCACAAGTATTATAGGATGTTCTATTGGTTAATATTGAATGCCAGTTGTATTCCTGACATCATGAGCTTTAATTTGATACCAAATATGCCTATGTTCGGAAAATATCTGATATATTTTACAATTTTTGTAAAAAATCTTTTAAAAAAATAGAAAAAGATGGAGCAGGTTAGGTCTAAGACCAAAAAGACCCGAGTTTTTAATGCAATTTTCAATGCTAATTTCAATTCAATTTTCAATATTCAATCAGATATTGACAAATAGTGAGTGATTACTGACATATGTTGATGAACTGCTGACCAATAATGAGCAATAACTAACATAAATTGACTAATTGCTGACAAATAGTGCATTATTACTGACATATTTGCTGACAATGCATCATGACATCTATAAAAGGGTTAACTGCACATCAATGCCTTGTCTATCAATAAAGGGTTGACTGTGCATCAATGCATTATGCTATCCCTAAGGGGTTAACTGTGTATCAATGCATCATGCCATCCATAAAGGGTTAACTGTGTATCAATGCATCATGCCACCCATAAAGGGTTAAAGTGCATCAATGCATCATGCCATTCATAAAGGGTTAACTGTGTATCAATGCATCATGCCACCCATAAAGGGTTAAAGTGCATCAATGCATCATGCCATACGTAAAGGGTTAAAGTGCATCGATGCATCATGTTATCCATGAAGGGTTAAATGTGCATCAATGCTTTGTAACATCTATAAAGGGTTAACTGTGCATCAATGCATCATGCTATCCATAAAGGGTTAACTGTGCATCAATGCTACATGCCAGTCATAAAGGCTTAAAGTGAATCAATGCATCATGCCATTCATAAAGGGTTAAAGTGAATCAATGCATCATGCCATTCATAAAGGGTTAAATGTGCATCAATGCATCATGCTATCCATAAAGGGTTAACTGTGCATCAATGCTACATGCCATTCATAAAGGCTTAAAGTGAATCAATGCATCATGCCATTCATAAACGGTTAAATGTGCATCAATGCATCATGCCATTCAAAAAGGGTTAACTGTGTATCAATGCATCATGCCATTCATAAAGGGTTAAATATGCATCAATGCATCATGCCATTCATAAAGGGTTAAATGTGCATCAATGCATCATGCCATTCATAAAGGTTTAACTGTGCACCAATGCATCATGCTATCCATAAAGGGTTAACTGTGCATCAATGCTACATGCCAGTCATAAAGGGTTAAAGTGAATCAATGCATCATGCCATTCATAAAGGGTTAAAGTGAATCAATGCATCATGCCATTTATAAAGGGTTTAATGTGCATCAATGCATCATGCTATCCATAAAGGGTTAACTGTGCATCAATGCATCATGCTATCCATAAAGCAGAGATGTCAGTTGGGTATGGGCTCAACCTCTGAAATTTTTGGGTGTTAGCAAAGCACCCATTTCCCTCAATTTATTATACTGAAAGCACCCATCTCATCTTCATTTCAACCTGTTCCCCTCATTAAAAACCTTTAAAACCATCTATAGATTGGTTGGTGATATCAAAACAATTAAAAGACTGCATTTGAATTTCAGCCAATCAGAAGACAGCTTAGATTCATGTCCTCTGAAATGAGATTTCAGAGATCCTCTGATCTCTGAAAGGTGGTTTGTCTAGAAAAGACTAGAGGGCAGCACAAGGCATGCTTAATTTCACCTGCTGAAGCCTGAACTATGCTCAGCCTTATGCTCCATAGAAGTAGAAAGGGCATGTTGTAAGGGTATCTATGATTAATGTAATTCCCTCTATCTACATTATGACCACAAGATGGAAGTAGCCTCTGAGATGTCTGACTTTTGGGAAAGTTTGAACATCTGAAAATAGACGGACCTCTGAAGGTCTGACATCTCTGATAAAGGGTTAATTGTGCATCAATGCATCATGCTATCCATAAAGGGTTAACTGTGCATCAATGCTACATGCCATTCATAAAGGCTTAAAGTGAATCAATGCATCATGCCATTCATAAAGGGTTAAATGTGCATCAATGCATCATGCCATATGTGCATCAATGCTTTGTGAAATCCATAAAGGGTTAACTGTGCATCAATGCATCATGCTATCCAAGAAAGGTTAACTGTGCATCAAAGCATCATGCCATCCATAAAGGGTTAAAGTGCATCAATGCATCATGCCATTCATAAAGGGTTAACTGTGCATCACTGCATCATGCCATTCATAACGGGTTAACTGTGTATCACTGCATCATGCCATTCATAAAGGGTTAAAGTCCATCAATGCATCATGCCATTCTTAAAGGGTTAAAGTGCATCAATGCATCATGCCATTCATAACAGGTTAACTGTGCATCAATGCATCATGCTATCCATAAAGGGTTAAATGTGCCTCAATGCATCATGCTATCTATAAAGGGTTAGATGTGCATCAATGCATCATACCATTCATAAAGAGTTAAATGTGCACCAATGCATCATGCTATCCATAAAGGCTTAAATGTGCATCAATGCATCATGCTATCTATAAAGGCTTAAAGTGAATCAATGGATCATGCCATTCATAAAGGGTTGACTGTGTATCAATGCATCATGCCATCCATAAAGGGTTAAAGTGCATCAATGCATCATAGGGAAGTATGTGCGGCCCCTGGACAGCCTGCTAATCTTGTGCACGTTAGAGGGTTACCCACCTCTATTAATTGGGAGGTGTGTGTGTGGAGGGGGGGGTGTAGACTGTAGACACATGGGGTGTGTGGTCATCAGACCGGAACAAAATTGTTTATCAAGAAGGGAGCCCCCAAAAGCTGTGCTGGGGTAGACCTACCATAAATCGACCAACACTATACAATACCTATATGATTTACAATTTTTTTCCATAGTAATATGCACAATATACCATATTGATTTCCACGTTAATCCACAGTACTTTGCAATGGTCAATTTAACATTAATATGTATACAATACCATTGCAAATTTAAAAAAAAAGAATTTTACATAAAATGGGCAGTGGTTGATTTATGGTGCACATTACCCCTATACGCAAAAAGCTTCAGCGAAAACGTGTCCACTAGAAGTAGACCCGAGGTCGAACCTCGGGTCTAAAAAATAGGGTCAGCCCAAAGAATAGGGTTGGCCGGGATACCTGAACATATTTTTTTTTTAGGCCTCATCACTATACGCCATTATAACCTTGGTTATAACCCGCGCGCAAACCCACTAGCCCCCCCGTTGTTAAAAAATGATCACTCCCTTAGTATCAATAGATTCATGGGCCTTTTGCTCCATTGTTGTGGGCCTTTTACCCCAGCCTTTCGACATGCAGCGTAAAATGCCCAGCCTTTTATCAAACATTCTATCTGAATTTTCCTTACGGCTAGCCAGTCGAAGGAGAATTCCTCCTTCGTGGACTCCCAATGAAGTTATTCTGCTCCTCCATGCCCTTACATGAAGGTCCCCACTCCACAGGGGGAGGATCGCTCTGAAGGCTATAACTACTGGTTTTGGTGATCAGGGAAGTTCATAGGTACATGGCAGGGCCCTCAGATATGAATTCCCTCTGTGAATTTCATCCAGCAAATCAGGTGGGATCAGAAGACTCATACATAACACAGATGGCAATATTAAGGCCACACCAAATTAAATAGTTGGTCTATGGATTTTCCACATCATATTTTCAGAAATACAATTTTTTTTTTTTTTTTTGAAAATTATTTTGTCTATGGTTTACGCCCGCACCATTTTCTGCAAAAATCTGTTGTTTTTTTTTATTTTTTGCCATAATTTTTGAACAACCAATGGCAGATACTAGCTTTAAAAACTGGCCAACTTCTCTCAACTCCTTTCCTGTCATTTCATCTTGGACAGTGGTCCAGTTACAGTTGTCAACCACTTACAGACCCATCAAAACAATTTCCTCAGGTTGAGTCTTAGAATCAGATTCCCCCCGGATGTACATGTTCCATATCTACATGACACCTGTGAATTTGTACCTAAATGTGAGACGTAAACGAGCTCTGTTGAACTTAATCTACAGGGTTAGTAGAGATGAGACAAACCTCATTGTTGCTGTGAGAAACTTGAGTAGTAGTAGTCGTCTCAAGCTAAAAATGGCCAGACTCAATTGTGAATTGTATAGACAAAGTCCACTATACAGGGGTATGTTACTGTGGGATTTACTACCGGAACAAGCTCAAAAAGCCAAAGATCTACAAACTTTTAAGCGTCTTATAAAGAAAATGATTGTGTAATGTAATGTTGATATGTTGCAATGTATGTAACTATCACATATCTGTACTATAAGTACTATAACTGAGATTATGGATAATGTACAACTACAGCTCATGGAAACCACTGAAATCAGTCCTGGTACACAACATTGTCTTTCCTCACTCTTACATATCATTCACAAACTGTACTTGTTATATGTATATATTGTGGCTGTATACTGAAAAATATCTATGTTATAAGCTTTATGGCCAATAAACTTTTGAAACTTCAAACTGGGAAATCTTTGGTTATCAACAACAACAACAAAAATGCCCTCTCCACATCTGTGATGTGCAGAATCCATTGACAAAAAAAAATCAAAAAAAAATCCATAAACCAACTTTTTAATTTGGTGTGGCCTAAACAATAGGAAGTCATCTTTGGTCAAATGAAAATTGGTGATTTCTGTTTGTTTGTTTGTTTGTTTAGTTTTATGTCCGGGGGCCATCAAGGAACTCAGACATTCAAGGTTTCTCGGACATTAAGTCCTTTCTTTTCTTTTTGGACAGGTATTTATATGCTGCTTGCCCGACACAGCAGTGACCGAATCTATGAATGACCGAATCTATGAGATGAATGACCGAATCTATGAGGAGGGTCGAGGGGGAAAACCGCTACCGGGGCTTCATTCCCCTACTCTTTTCGAAGGATAGCAAGTGTTCTTTTATTTGCCTCGTCCCATAGGCAGGGCCAGACAAACCACGGCCTTTGATCACTCAGACGTGGTTCACTGAGGGGGATTCCCATGGCAAAAAACAAGCATGTAAGCCCAGGCCCGCGCATATGGACACCAGCTGCCCATATGCTCACCCCAAGACACAAGAAACCCCAAGTTTGTCGCCTTTTACGAATCTTGTATGCCCACTGTTAGTATGGAAGGAGATTTCTCCTTGTGGACTCCCAATGAAGTTATTCTGCTCCTTCATGCCCTCACATGAAGGTCCCCACTCCACAGGGGGAGAAAATTGGTGCTCATGTCATTCTGACCAATTATGTGTACTGCACTTCAGAGAGTGAAATAAATAGTTTTACTAACACTGCAAGAATGTAGGGATTTAAGCAAATTGCCGACGGCTTCTTACAGACATGTACCTAAACAATTGACTCCTTCATCATATAGCACCTCGGGGGGGGGGGTGCTGGTGGATTTGAAAATTTTTTTCGACCCATTGACCAGAGGGAGTCAGAATTTTTTCAACCCCTTTGACCAGGGAGGGGTCAATATAATTTCACCTGTTTTTTTTTCAGCAAAAAAATCCATGCATGACGGTAGGTCAAAAGAGCTCATTTGCACTCGATTTTTGGCCCTCCGTTGAGGGGGAGGGTTGGTCAAAACAATTTTGGCCCTCGAGGGGGGGCATAAATTTTCTATCACGTGTCCGCGTGCAGACCCACCATGTTGTTAAACTACGGGGCATATTACCCCAAAGGCTTGAAAGGGTCTATTACCCTGTCCTACCCTAGGCTAGATAATTTTTGCACGTCCGTGTGAAAACCCACCACCTCCCCGCCCCCTGTTTATCCTACCATACCGGTACCCTTTTGATAAATAATGACCACTTCAGGGGGGAGGGGTCACCTGGTGGGTTTTCGCGTGGATGCGCGAACAATTTTTTATGCCCCCCATCACAGCAGTCAAAAAGTTTTGTGTCCTCCGCCCCCAAGCCTTTTTTTGGTAAAGAGAGGGTAAATTTTTTAAAGCCCCCCCCCAAGAGAAGTCAAAATTTGTTACCCTTCCCATTTTTGTATATATTTTTTCTTCCTAGAGTTTTATCAACTCGCGCCTGATGAGACATTTAGATTGAAACCACATTCACAAACTGTCACTAAAGACCCAAATTACATCTGTTTTGTTACCACCAACATGCAACCAGCCCCTAGAGCTCAGCTATGAGAATGAACACCTCCAGTGTATTGCATAATAAATGCCTGGAGAGTGACCCAGTGGAGCATGGAATCATGGGTAACTGAACCCAGCAAGCTGCTCCCCTATTGGCTAGCAGCCTGGTTGCTATGGTGAGCATCAGTGGATGCTGAAGTCAAAATCTGACACTTTGTGGTAGCGTTTTTAGAGAGAGTAGTCACAAAACCGTTTTCTCCTGTACATGACTGTAGGTAACCACTCCCTTACTGAGATGAGACCTAGGCTTAGGTTTCTAAACTATTGAAAGTCTAAAAGGGAATTAAGAAGCGAGGGGTCCGTAGTGGAGGCCTCCATCCCCAGGGTACCGGATGAGAGTGAGTGGCTTCGGAGTAACAGCCCTAGACTCGTGAGGCACGAGTGACACTGACATTTTTGTCCCACCCCCCCAAGAGGGGTCTGAAATTTTTTTGTCCACCCCCAAACCCACCAACCCCCCGTTGTTAAATAAAGACCACTCCCTAAACCATGTACATGGCCGCACCGTCTGCACAAGGATCGTACACATTACCACTTTAGTAGCTCTATCTACTCCCATTCCCCTCCCGTAGTACGGCCCCACCGTATATTATCGGGTTTGTTTTGGAGGGAACAGTCTGTGAAGGGAGAAATCTGATTGGCTATGGCTGTATGTACAGATTGCCAAAACCCATACAGAAGGAGCGACCTGATTGGACGAGGGGATATATATTCTGTGTTGGTCAATGACCTTTTGGTATGCCATACGTAATTAGGTGGTAGGATACTCTGATTTTTCTTTTTAAAACTTGGTAGCTGTAAATAGGCTAGCCCAGTTGACGAGGGCCACAGCCACGCCCTCCCTTATAGCGAAACTAGGGAGGGGCCGTTATAAGGAATAGTCGGTAAGTTCGACCCCTGGCTTTGTAACTTACGGAGTTTCGCTCCAATTACCAACTGGGTTTACTTGAGTAAGGCTAGACCCGGACACATGTAACACAGGAAGTCATGTGACATCGGTTTGTAGCATAGGAATGGGGCACTGTGGGATACAAACAGAGGTCTGAGGCTCTGTATCTTACACAACAACCTGCCCTGACCCATTTATGATGTCACAGACTGGTAGCCAATCCGATAACCCGGCAGGTTACTCAAGTAACTAACGCAAGTCAGTTTGGCCAGGGGTCCAACATACCGAGTCCTGATGGAAATAATCTTATTAAAGATTAAGTTTTTTTGCAAGAAAATTCATAAAAATTGGGGGTTGAAGACTTTAACAAGATGCATACATATCTAGGTTCCTAATGATTTTAGCTTTCGGATGAGGTATAATAGAAAATTTTGGCTTCATTCGTTCAAATATTAATGCAGCATTTGTGCCTATTGCTATCCCAACTACCGGTAGTCAATACCGTAATCTCCTGCGTATAAGACGCAGTGCGCGTATAAGACGCACCTAGAGTTTTAGAAAATACTCAAAAAATTGAAAAATTCATAACTTTGGTTCTACTGAGTAAATTTTCAAAATTTAAAAACCTGTGTGTAGCTTGGGCCCCTTGGACCCCCCCTGGGCCCCCTTATGCCCTATTATGACCATTATGGCATGTAACATATCAAAAGAAAGGTCTTAGTGTCCCCCTTGTGGATCCAAGGAGTACTAAACCCCCTCGTATAAGACGCGTCTTCTATGCGGGAGATTACGGTAGTACATATTTTGTTGGAATGACCCCTCCAGCTTAGTTCACGACAACAGAAGGTAACAGTAGGAGCGCCGATTATGTAACACACAATAGCGTAGGCCTTTCTATCGTTCGCCAACCCCCCCCCCCTCTTGTTAAAAAATGACCACTCCCTTAAATCAAACTTTCTGGAGGACTCTGATCTTTGCCTCTTATATCTTTTCTTTTAAATGCTCTAAAAAAAATCTTACACTGAAAAATACTTTTAGGTAGGGTTCCAGGTAGCCACTCTCATAGACAGAGAGACCCTGTCCCGGCCTCCTCACGTCGTCATACTCCGACTACCACTCTCATAGCCCTAACGGTTACTGGAATGATGATCCCAAGGAACGGTGATCCCACAGGAACGATGATCCCACAGGAACGAGGATCCCATTTTCTCCTCCCCAGGAACAATGATCCCATCTTAAGGAACCATGATCCCACATTTGAATATCTCTCATTGCTTATATTTACTGAACCATCTGCACTAGTATTCCATGATTTGTTGGTGATTTACGCATGGAAATTGATAGAAATGATGAATAATAATGATTAAATGCCCAGAAATGTCTGAAAATGATTTTTTTCCACACTGCAGGCTACTTCTCCAGGCTACTTACATACCCTACACATTATAGGCACAGTAATATCCGATTTGTAATGATTTGTTGGTGATTTATGCATGGAAATAGATAGAAATGATGAATATGACTAAAATGCGAAAAAAAAAAATGTCCGAAATTGTCTGTACCTATAGAACTAGATCTATCATTGGAGTGTTTTTTTTCGTAATTATTTTACATAGAATTATTTATTTTGTGCATATTTATTTTTTACTTATATTTCTTTTGATTATTGGGGATACATATTATTTACATGGATTAATCATAGAGTTTTATGGATTAACAGACAAACTGTGAGTACTGTACTTACACACACATTAGCATACTGTCACTCTCAAATTCTTCCTAGATTTCATGGAAAACTCTTCATCTAAATACCACTTTGTCAATTACATGTTCAGAGATAAGATACAAACACAATATAGCCATATTTGAAAAGTGGGGCCATCATTTTGTTAAGATGGGATCATGGTTCCTCAAAAGCTGGGATCATCGTTCCATGGGAAAAAATGCTTAACTTTTATTTTGGATTTACCCAGATAATTTTACATCACCAGGAACTTGAGTAATTTAATGGTGTTTAAATTGTCTTTATAATGGTACTAGAACAGAAGTTATGAGGGCTTGAATGTGGAATTTCTATAATATTTTCTGTCAATGGATTTCCAGCCAGTGTGGGTCTTATCAGTACCTGCCCACTGTGCACAGGCTGCACTGGTTCTCACACATTTCAGACCTTGCTTTACTTAATCTTAAATCAAATTTGATTGAATGATCATAGAGGGTAATCAATTACACCACTGTAAGCACAACAGTTTGGGGATTAATGGGCTATATTTTGCATCAAAAGGAACTAAGATAAGTATTATAGATCATGTTGGAAAGTCAAAATTTTTCTAAATGACAGTCTGATAAGCAGACCTGAAATTCTTGGATTTTTTAGTCAACTCTCCTATACTGTTTAGCTTTGGGCTAATAGATAATAAATAGCTGATTAAAGATTCTAAAACTACACACTTTTGAGGTTATCCCATATAAGTTTAAAAAAGTAACACAAATATTTAGTTTTGATATTTTCGGGTTTAAGTCAAAACTCTTCTGAAATATATACAAACTGTCCAGATATTTCATTCTTTCTCCCACTATGGTTACTGATAATTTCTTAAGCTTTCAACAGAGGTCTCAAATGTAAAAATTGACCAAGAATTAACAACGAGGATGCTAGGGGTCGAGAGGGTGCAGCAAAGCTGCAAGACCACTTTCATGAGGGGTTTAAGAGTTTAGATGGCCGTTTAGATCACATTGACCCTTTCATGTGTGGTAGGCTTTGAGTAGGAGTGTGGGTTATATAGGCTCTAAATTTCTTTAAAAGTGTGGTGAAGGGAGGATGTGCATGTTATTTTACCAAAAAGAGTGTTGCTCGAAGGTACACTGTGATACCTCAAAGAACTTTTTTTGGTGAATCAAGGTCTTCAATCAGTAAGTGCTGTACATATTTACAGTAATATACTGCTGTAATATTACTGCTGCTAATGTCACTGTCTGTGGTTATCAGTCAGTATCTACAGAAACCAGTCTCTAGTTATCTACTCTTTCCAGTCAGTTATCTCTCACAATGTACAGTAATCTATCACTGTAAGCAGTAATATGTCAACTTATTCCACCCATATTCCACTTATTCTTCCTATATTCCACACATACTCCAACCTTTTTTGACTTATCTCACCATTATTCCACCTTTTCCCATCCATATTCAACTTATTACATCCATATTCCCAATTTATTTCATGCAATTAAATACATAATTATAACATTTATATTACACACTCTTCCACCCATATTCCACTGACATTCAATCCCACCATTCCACAAATTTTTCACATTGATTCCAATCTTTTTCAATAATTATACCCATATTCCAATTATTGCACCCAAATTCCACACTTATTGCAACCATATTCCACACTTATTCTAGCCATAATCCACTTATTCTACCTATAATTTACTTATTCCCCCCATAACCCACACTGATTCCATCCATAATCCATACTTATTCCACCCATATTCCACACTTATTGCAATATTAGATTACACCATATTCCACTTATTGCACCTTATTCCACACTTATTCCATCCATATTCCACTTACTCAAAACATAGTCCACTTATTCCACCCATATCCCACTTATTCAACTTATTGGACTCATAGTCTACACCATTTTCCACCTTATTCCACACTTATTCCACCCATATTCCACACTTAGTGCATCCATAGTTGACTTATTCCACCCATATTCCACTTTGTGGACCCATAGTCTACACCATATTCCACCTTATTCCAAACTTATTCCACTTTACTCCAACCATACTCTACTTATTCCACCCATATTTCACTTATTGGAACCAGTCTTCACCATATTCCTCCTTATTCCACACGTATTCCACTTACTCCACATATTCCACCCATTGTTCCACACTTAGTGGATGCATAGTTCACTTATTCCACCCATATTCCACTTAGTGGACCCATAGTCTACACCATATTCCACCTTATTCCAAACTTATTCCACTTTACTCCAACCATACTCTACTTATTCCACCCATATTTCACTTATTGGAACCAGTCTTCACCATATTCCTCCTTATTCCACACGTATTCCACTTACTCCACATATTCCACCCATTGTTCCACACTTAGTGGATGCATAGTTCACTTATTCCACCCATATTCCACTTATTGGACCAATAGTCTACACCATTCCACCTTATTCCACACTTATTCCATCCATATTCCACTTACTCCTAACATAGTCCACTTATTCCAACCATATCCCACTTATTCAACTTATTGGATTCATAGTCTACACCATTGTTTCATCCATATTCCACTTACTACAACCATACTTCACATATTCCACCCATTGTTCCACACTTAGTGGATGCATAGTTCACTTATTCCACCCATATTCCACTTATTGGACCAATAGTCTACACCATTCCACCTTATTCCACACTTATTCTATCCATATTCCACTTACTCCTAACATAGTCCACTTATTCCAACCATATCCCACTTATTCAACTTATTGGATTCATATCTACACCATTGTTTCATCCATATTCCACTTACTACAACCATACTTCACATATTCCACCCATTTTCCACACATGTTCACTTATTCCACCAATATTCCACACTTATTCCACTAGTTGGACCCATAGTCTACACCATATTCCACCTTATTCCACACTTATTCCATCCATATTCTTCTTACTCCAACCATACTCCACTTATTCTACCTATAATTTTCTTATTCCTCCCATAATCCACACTTGTTTCACTTCCATATTCCAAACTTATTGCATCATATTCTACACTCTTTCACCCATAATCCACCAACATTCCACCTAATGCACCATTTTCCACACTTATGCCATCCATATATTCCCTGCGCAATGTATTTATTCCACCCATATTCCACTTATTCTAACCATATTCAGCCTATAGTCTACTCACTCCACCCATATTGCAACCAGAGTTAACTTATTCCACCCATATTTGGGTTACATAACATCCGTTTAAGCACACCTGCACTTATTCATTTCAACCCCATGTTACCCCATGCACTTGTATGAGACCAGGCTTATTTTAGATCCTGTGCTTATAGTTTTAGACCTCCTCGATAATAGGATTTTGATGGAAAAAAACATTGGTCCTGAACGGCTGGCCACTGTGGCAAGTAACAACTACACTGCCTGCTATACTGCCAGGGTCAGATCCGTGGCCCGGGAGTGGTAGCCAACCTGCTAGCCACTAACCACTCTCCACTAACCCCCACCACACACACACACACCTCCCACCTTCCTCTCACGTGTCCAGTCTGGCAGGCCCTATACTTTAGGGGGTGAGGGGAGGGGGTTATAGACCAGTTGAGGGTATGGAACCAGGGTGCAATCGGAACATTGATTTACAGTGGAGGGTAGAGCTCAGGGCAAAGTCTATGGGCCGATGCAGTTGTAATAGACCACTTTCGCTTAGCAGCGGAAAGTGGTAAAAAATATCAGCATTTTATATTTCAAGGTTTTATAGAAATTACAGTCTGCGCACACCAATACCCCTTGAGAACTGATAAGATATTAAATCAATGACTGCATATAAGGCACACCTAGAGTTTTGGAAAATTCTCAAAAAAATGAAAAATTCATAACTTTGGTTCTACTGAATGAATTTTCAAAATTCAAAAACCTATGGCTATGGGTAGCTTGGGCCCTCCTGGGCACCATTATGTCCTTTTATGACCAAGGGGGCATGTAGGATATCAAAAGAAAGGTCTTGGTATCCCCCGTATGGATCCAATGAGAACTAAAAAAACCCGTATAAGACGCGCCTTATACGCAGGAGATTACAGTAATAGTAATACTACTATGTAAATACTAATAATTAGTACCCGGGGGTAGATCTATTATTAAATAATATGAGTGCTATAACTAAACCCAAAATGTTAGGTTAATTTCACACTTACTTCCCCAGTCCTTTGCTGCATTCATAGCTTTAGCAGAAGCTTCCTCGAACTCTTCTGTTGGGGACTTTTGCTTTGTGTCGTTGTCCTTGTTTTGATCAGCCTCAGGTGTTCCAGTTTGCTCTGTCACCTCTGCTACCTCAGTCTGGGGTTGAGATTCCTTTTGGGGCTCAGTTTCTTCGGGATTGTCCTTTGTGTCAGCAGTCTCGCTGCCTTTACTCCACCAACTTGTTACTGAACCAAACATAATGACTGATATTTCCAAAGTTAATCACAGTTTATGGAGAGAATGACTGATGCGTAGTTGTTCTACTTGTCAGCTGCCACTGCCAGTCACTCGAGTGTGAAATGTTTGTGAAAGGCACTTCCGGTTCGAATCTTTGTTTTGATTTTTTCAAAGGTGAAATTCATCATATTCAGAGCATTTCAGCGCCCATAGATGTGGTGATGTGATAAAAAATACTTAGAACGGCAAAGAAAGGAACGATACTATGTGATGTACGGTATATTCTTTGAGAAAACTTGAAAAAAAAAAAAAATAGTGACCGGAAGTTGAAGAAAGGGGAAAAAGTAGACACCAATCGATTAAGGCGTTGTAGCGGGTAGCGTGAGTCAGCGCACTTAATAAGATAATGGCTACATTTTTCGGAGAGATCCTTCCAGGGTGCTCTAGGGCTGTTGCTGAATTTGACGAGGAAGAAGATGACATTCTCCATAAGTAAGAAATATGTCTAAAATAGACAGCTTGTTAACCTAGATTTTGACCATAACAGTGCTTTGAATTATGCTGGGCGATATTAGGGGATTTGTAATGTTAATAATGCAATGCACTGGCTATAACTGACCAAATGTTGGCAAATCGATAGATTGTGACTGATGTAAATAATTATTAAAATTAAATTTACTAAATAACCTTTACTAGTTTTAGAACGATCATTTTTATCATTTCAAAAACATATTTTGCCTTTCCATGATTCTATGGCGTAGGCACAGTAGTAGACGTAAGTAAAAATCCTTATAGAGTGCACCCACTGAATGTGTATTCCTACTGCTGTCGGCCATTGTGGAAGTACCAAATATAAACAAGGCTCTTCTGCCTACTGCCATTGTACTGCAGTGTGGGTGTCAGTGCCGATCTCACACTGAAAAACTGTCCTCTTCCACATTAGGTTTCCAGCACATTTTCTCCACCAATCTTAGCGATTAGGATCTCTTTTGCTAGCCATGATGTATATCTATCTATGGTAAAGAAAATTATTTTTTGTGTGCAGTAATTAGAGAGAAAATAGGGGTTTTGTACAGGGTAATATTGAGCCACAGTGGCCACGGCTACTGCCGATCCGGCACAGCAAAACCTTTCATTTTCACATAAGGTTTCCCTCACTTATTCTCAGCCAATCAAACTAAATAATATCTCATTTGATGCATATCATATTTATGTATCAGGGTAGCAAATAGCCACTGTACTGCCAGTGGCCACTGCCCTATCCCCATTCCTGATCTCGCAGAGCAATACTTGGCTTTTCCACATTAAATTTCTATTATTTATTCTTGGTCAATCTAAACAAATATAGCCTCTATAGATGCGCATGATTTTGATCTAGCTTTATCTAAAAGGGATTTTCCATTGAGCCCATTAGATTAAGAGACAATCAAGGTTAGGCATAGGGTAGGAGATCGTCACAGTGCATTCCCTATGGGAGTGTGGGTAGCGTTTCCAGGGGAGTCCCCCCAACACTACCCAGCAGCAAGTTGTGACGTCACGTGGGATCCCTTTATTCTGTGTTATAACACTGCTAGGCGAAGTCAGAGTGCATTATCCTAAATACTGCATTCTGATTGGCTGATTGACCGTGCACTATCTAGATGGATAATGCACTCCTGGTAAAGGAGGTTAATGTCAGTAGACCGTTATAGGTATTGTACTTATCATATTTATTTTTCACCTTTGACTCTACCATGTAACCCAGTGTCCGAGTCTACCCACAAGCCAAGCCATACCCATACAGGGCTTTTGACAGGATTTTTTGCAATGCGCCAATTGCACACTTTTTAGCAAATACAATGCGCCATTCTGTAAATGAATGGCCATTCTAGCCATTTAAATGCGACATTTAGGCATTAAATGCGTGTATTGCGCACTGCGCAGCCCTGTCAAAAGCCCTGCCCATAGACCAAAGGCTGGCGGTGTCAACTGCACTCAGTGACCCCACCTCCTCCCACTGGAGGATATGCCGTCAATCACAAGCAGCTCGCTGCATGCTGGAAATTCCTAGCAGACAATGTTTAGACCAACTCCTCCTGCTGGAGGACATGCCCATTGATCATGAGCAGCTCACAGCATACCGGGAATTCCCAGCAGCTATATTTAGAACCGTACCGAACTCTGTGAACCCCAGTGCTATGTTTAGGATCCCCCTACATACCTGCACTGGAGTTCCCCAGTTACTATATTTAGCTCACCTGATACTATTTTTAGGATGAGCTTGGTGAGCAGCTCCTACTATAAATACCTGTAGAGGGAGCAGCTCACTCATCTTTCCACCTTCATACTTCATACCTCACACACTCATGTGAGACCAAGGCCCTTGGCTCGAGGGCTAGGCTTGGACACTGTTGGGCACCTTTATACTGTATCACCAACTATACCTCGTGGACTTCAATGAATAAAGTGGATATCAAACTGGATTCCTGATTCATCTGTATTCATCCTTATTCATCATTTACGGACTCGTTGACATTAACTTCATCTCACCTTTAGACTGCAGAATTGATATTCATGTGTTGTCAGGTGGCTGATGGGTGATTTTTCTGTGTTATAACAGGAATAATGCACTTGGTCATGGCTGTGGTCTTGCTCTAGACTGTATCAGAGCCTATAAGGCCCCTCGATGTCTCAATACAGTCTAGAGCACTCCCACAGCCATGCCCCGTGCATTATTCCCTAACTAGTTGGATCTGCGCCCAACTCACATCAACAAGTAGTGTCATTACTACTTCAACAAAAAATTTAAACCGTTTGCAAAAAAAAAAAAAAAAAATATTGGTCACATTCGATTGAGCTCATTGTGATTTTTTTTTTTTCAATTCTTTTGGAATTATCTTTCTATCTTGTGTAGAACCAGAGATACAAGACAAATAGGGAGCCTAAGTCTCGCGATAAACTATGTCGTAAAAAAATTTCTGATTTGGAACTAAAATGACTAATATATGAATTGACCTGGAGGCCCACCATATATAAAATTTTAAGGTTCAACTCTCATTCTTAAAAAAATTATGCTAGGCTTAAAATATTCCCCTATCCTTCAAGCCTGCGGGCGATAATATGCTGAGCACAGAATCCGCCCACATGTGACATGACTTCCCCTCCCTATAGTGTCCGACATATTGCAGCAAGTATAGCCCAGTTAGCAGGTTGTCACATGGACGTGGCCATTGCTGGAGCTTATTACCAGCGAGTTCTACAAATAACACCTATCAGATGGGTACCAGTTGGCCCCTGAAGGACCACAGTGAATAGATTGGGGTTCTCTCATTGGCTAATAATTAAACCTGCTATGTCCGTATAGAAGTGGTAGAAATAGGTGTCAGTTTTTGTGATGTGAGTGCAGCCATGCACTGACCACTGCCAGTGGCCACCTGCTTGGCTGTCACTATAGCATAGTTCTGCTACGAACCCAGACAATAGCTTTTCTGGGTTCTGGTTTGGGTAATGGGCTGACAATTGAGGAGCCTGTAAAGTGTGGCTGGTCCCCTTTTCAGTTTTCCTCTTTGTACTGTTGGCATCTACACATAATAATCTGGGGCTTGGTATTATCAAACAAATGCCTGGTACTACCTTGAATTAGTAGCTGGTCAGAATCCAAGTTGAATGTATCACCTCCCTGCCCAAGAGCACGACCGACGTTTCAGAATGGCTGTATGGGTATAGCTAGATCAGAGTGTGAACGGTCTAACTAGGTCTAGTTGCAGATCTGCAGTGAAGGGCAATAAAAAAATACTTTTTACTGAGAATGGCTGAAATATTAAAATCTAGTTGACACATCCTCCCTAAAAATGAATATTTTGTGTGTCTTATATTTTTCCTTGCATGCTTTAGTCTAGAAAGTGGGCGGAGCCAATGTTGTTGTGCTTTGTTGTGGCCATGTGGTCACTAAATGATCTTCACACTAGATGGCAGGGCATTTCATGGGGAGAGTTTTCCTACAGGTTCTGTCCTTAAACTAGTGAAAGGTTGGCTACAAATGGTAAAATGTAATTTATCTTAATGTATACAAAACACAATAGCATCAGCACTCTTAACTCCAGTGGAATTATATATACAATATGGCTATTAACAAATACAGTAATATGTAAGGTGTTGCAGGATGTAGTTCCACTGACTATTACACCTCTTTTGTGTTCACAGAAAATATATTTATACCCTAGCTCTGCTTGGGTCTGTTGCAACAGTGGATTTTCCTGTAGGTGGTATATAGACACAAAGGCTTGTCTGTGATTAGGCTTACAGGGCACAGAATCATGTGACCTGCCCAGGATACTGGCCTCATAGATCGCGGAGGCCCCTTAAGATTTTTTAGGGGGGAGAGTGTAGATCTACAGGTGTTAAAAATTATTGACTACTCCCAGTCATGGGTTAAAAATTATTGCCCCCCCCACCCCCCACTGCTATCATTTATGAACAGCTGGGGAGGTGGTGCATAAATTTAAGCAGGCTATTGAAAATATTATGCCCCAACAGTACCAGTAGCCTCCCGCCCTCGACGGTCCAAATATTTGCGCCCCCCCCCATACCTCTTACTGGAGGCACATTCAAATTTGACAAGGATGTGTGACAGATTATTACGCCCCCCCCCAAATGACGATCAAATTTTTTGTGTCCCCTCAGCACACAGAATTTCCACGCCCCTCTTTGACAGTTTTTGTTGCTAAAAAGAGAAAGGTTTTTAGGGAGTGGTCATTATTTATCAACAGGGGTGCTGGTGGATATTTGCACGGATTCGCGAAAATGTTTTACACCCCCCCTGAACGCAGTCAAAATTTATTGCAGCCCCCGTACCAAAGGCGTGGAGAAATTTCGCGCCCCTCTTTAATCTATAGTAGGTTGCTGGCGTTTTTGCTAAAAAGAGAGTACCGGTAAACATTGTTAGCCCCCCTCAAGAGGGGTCAAAATCTTTTTAGCCCCCGCCCCTACAGAGGGGTTTAAATTTTGACGCCCTCCATTAAACCCACCAGCAACCCCCTCCCCCGTTGTTAAATAATGACCACTCCCTTTAAATAACACTCCCTATTAAATGACCACTCCCTACTGGTGTGGGGTAGATGGTGTCAGTCTGTAGTCCTCAGTCTTGCCCCAAGACCTTTTTGTTAGATGCATCGTTTCTAGACAATGTCACCCAAAATCATTTACACATACCATCCAAAATATCTCATGGGAAAGAATCAAATTCATTATTCTCAAAGGGAATCATCCATTCATAGCATATTTGCCTTAATCACAAAGCATATGTCAACAAGGTCCATGTTTACGTTCAGGTTATGGGGATGAGCTTGGCCACTGAGCATGTATACCAGGTCTGCAGTCAGACACTTCCTGGATTCCATGTGAGGGGTAACTGGTGTCATTGGTGTTGGCTGGAATGAACACCTGCTTTCTCCCTAGTAAATGCATGTCAGCATAAACAGATCACTGCAATATCTTGATTGAATACTCAGCTTCAGGCCATAGCTTATTCCCCATCAAATTCTCATTATAACTTTGTAAATCGTCAATCTGCTGTGGTGAGGGGTAACTGGTGTCAGGTTTACCCCTGAGCCTGCTCACCCTCCTATTAGCCAATGCATTAGTGATTATCAGACCGTGGCCCCATCTCGAGGTAGAGCCCATGTCCCTGCCTTTTAAATCCAACACCATTTTGTTTTGACTGGAAGTACCTCAGTGAGCATGGGCAAGGGTAAGTCCCTAAGCTGGTAACTGGCAAGGGTTACCTACTGTGTTAGGAGAGTTGCCAACACTGACCTATGGCCATGTCACCTGGGCCATGTGTGACCTTGGTCAGAATGTCAACATTGCCATGTGCTTTCTCACTCTCCAGGCACACCTCTCCAAAAGCAAAACTTCCCTTTGCACATGGGCAGAGCAGTACTTCCTCTGATGGCCATTCCCACAAAAAAGTTTGAAAACCATTCTGACAATAACTGTCCAAAAAGGATTGAAAGGGATTGATAACGCATGCTGACAACAAGGTAGGCTTGCAGAGAAGTGTTTTAGGAAGTGATTTGAGCAAAGTGTATATCATTTGGTGGTACCATCCCAGAGTTTGGAGACTGAAGTGGTAAAGGTAGGCATTCTGACTCATAGCTGTAAGGGGAAACCAGGCCTACGATACAGTGTACTCATAGGCCAAACAGGTCTACTAAGGCCCTTAATCGGCGATATCGGCAAGGTCGCGAGTAGCGGCCATACTCACACCTTGCAGAAAGTGTCACTGCACTCTGCCAGCTTTTCTCACCCCCCCCCCAAAAAAAGCGGCTTTGTCAAAGTACCTATGTTACATTAGGGGCTCAGATCTGTGACTAATTCTGTGCTTGGTTTCCACTGCTCCTGAATCTGTTAAATTCAAATTGTCCTGTCAAACTGTCCCACATGATATTATCAGTACCCAAGCTGGCCACAACTCGGAATGACCTAATTCCCTGGGATAAGCAGAATCAAGCAGCTGGGGTTAGTGTGATCGGTACCTAAGGGTAATTTAATTTTATTATACATGTACATGAAAGTTAAAAGGGTTTGAAAGTGAATAGCTATTTTCGGTAGGGTTGTAGGATTGAAAGCGGTACAACGTTAGAATGGCTGACCTTAAAAGAATTAAGTCATTTGTCAATTCAATGCTAAATGCCACTCAACCGAACCATGGAAAGGTGATGAGGGAAGATCAATTTTTTTCCCTTTTATTTCTTTTTTTGCACCTGCTCATTATGACCCAAATTCTATGCACTGCAGGCTCTAGGTCTAACCAGACCTTCCAGGTACCCCAGGTCAGGTACCCATAATTCTCCTGTACTCACAACCCAGTTCCGATGTAAATGGATCTCTCATTTATCGATTTAAAGCAAGTCTATAGATGTGACCTAAAATGTACTTTTTTTCTTTTCCAATAGAGAATGCCAAGTAAACTGGACAGAGAAGATCCAAAAAGAAATTAAGTCTTCAGCATCAAAGGAACTTGAATGTGACATACTTATCGTTGCAACTGGTCCAACAGCAACAGGTAAGTAAAAAGAATCCCACCCTCAGTAGTTCGACATAGTCCTTTCAAGTTTGGTATCTAGAGTACTTGGTATTGGTAATCTTAGGGGTTTAGTTTTACATCCTTAACATCGATCTATAAACAGTTTTTTATGATATGTGATATGTGATAATTCCAGAGAAGTCACTTTTCCTGGTTTACCAAGAATTCCTTTGATTATATGATTTCTGTATCAAATCATGTTACATTCCTGGGATAATCTGTCCAAAGTCCGCTTTTCCTGGTTTTTGTCAGTCAGTGAGTGGCATCTCTGTAATACCATATGTAAAATGTCGCCAAATCGCTATAATTTCTAAAGTATAAAGGTAAGTTAAGCATGATACGTAAAACCTGGTTATATTCTTCCCCAGCATTCGCAGAATCCTGTATACTTGACCAAGGTCCTGAGTTGCTCGCGAGCATCTCAGAGGAAGAAGACAGTGACGAGACAACACCTGATAGAGAGCATCACCGTCCGACTCTACATAGATTACAGAAACACCCAAAAGTTATTGTATACAAAGGCCAAGCAGAAGTTCTCCCTGAACAGTCATTTAATGTAGTCTCCCAGGTTAGTGGTCAAGAAGAATATCAAATTGTATGGCATGTTCCAAAATTTGTATCTATTTGACTTTTTTTCTAATTCATTGGGAGCATCGAGGTCTGCCTCATGTGAATTTATTTGATATTCCATTGCGGAGATTAATGAAAGTTACATGTATTATCGTTCTCTACTTGTAGAACCGGTACTGCAAATACTCAAACCAATGTGAAAACATAGTACATGTAGTTTGGTCTATCATAGATATTTAGAGAATAGACAACGATTTTCTTCACATCGAGACTGTCTGTTGTTCTATAATGCATGAATGCATCTGAGTGCATCATAGAACAACAGACAGTCTCGATGTGAAGAAAATCGTTGTCTATTCTCTAAATATCTATGATAGACCAAAATACATGTACTATGTTTTCATGGTAGAGACATGGTGAAAAATAAATATGATAAATATAATACCTAATATGGTCTACTGACAATATTGACTAAAATATCAATATGGTAAATTGCCTTCTGTAGGCCATCCTGGCCCATAGGAAGGCAAATTTTGAGAAAATTGTGGGCCCGGGCCATTGGCTTCCGGGCCAGTGTTAGTGTCTACCCCTGTTAACCATTTGTATTTCAATAAAGAGAGCCTCTTTTAATGTTCAGGTGCTGGAGCACATTCCTAAGACAGCCAACATCCTGGTGCTATGTACACAGCCGGCAGTGGACTACAAAGGGCAGTCGCCGGCTGGTGGTATCCGGGCACTCAAAACGACAACTTTTACACACAAACTACCATGTAGCTTCATAGAGACACCAAATATTGTAGCGGGCCTGCCTGCTCAAGGTATGTCATAAAAAGTGGTCCTTTTTAAGATGTATATTACTTTGTGTGTGAGTAATGGTTTTCAAATATGATGCTGGAACGCCACGCCATTTGAAACTAATTCCATATGTGTTTTTTATGTAAGGGAGTGATCATTTTTTAACAACAGGGGGGGCTGGTGGGTTTGAGGGGGGTCAGAATTTTTTCAACCCCTTGACGGGGGTTCAGAATTTTTTCAACACCTCTGATGGGGAGGGGTTAAAATAATTTCACCAATTTTCAGTGGAAAACCCAGCGCGTTACTATAGGCTAAAAGGGGACGTTTGCATGCGATTTTTGTCCCTTGTGGGGGGGGGTTGAAAAAATTTAACCCCCTCGAGAGGGCGGGGTCGAAAATGTTTTTGCGCGTCCGAGCACAAACCCACCAGCCCCCCCCCCCTGTTGTTAAAAAATGATCACTCCCTAAGATGTAGGGATATTGAATGGCAATAATAAGGGATGGACACTAGCTTTGTGAGGGTTACAGGTCATTTCAGACCCAAAGTCGATCAGAGATGCCACTTTCTGGCCACTAAAAACCAGGAATACTGGATTTCGGATACCCCTTCCATAGGAAAATTAACACAATTTAGTACAACATTGGGTCAACATCCCTTGGCCACACATGGAACATCCACCTGTCACATTTGAAAGTCCCAGTTTACCGCTACAGACAATGTCACGTGAGGACCGTATGAAATTCCAACCTGACCTGTGGAACTATTAATGACTAATTGGTACACCTAGGGCAAACCCTCAAGTGTTTTTTGGCCCAGGGTATCCCCTGGGCTATGGGAGCCGGGTTTTCAGTCAGATCCACAAATTTGTAATCACCAACTTTAGGGTGTAATCATTCTGTGATATACGGTTAGTTTACACATTTTTCAAAAGCCAAAGGAAAGTTTCAAATCTCATCTATCAGACAACATTTTGTCCTTTATGGTGAGTGATGTCTTTCTCTACGAAAAAAGCTGCTGTACTTACGACATGTTTTTGGGAGCTATACTGACTACAAGTTCTTTAACATTGGGTCTATTGGTCAGATAGATTTTGGCGATGAAATTAGCACATTGAGTCCTATGGGTAATCACCAAGTGAGACACTTTTTTCAGCAGGTAATGTTTACAGTGTCCAAGCTATACACATAACACATTGGGGACTGAGCGATAAACTAAGCATGCTAAGGATAAAGTTTTCTGTGGGGGCTAGGTGTCCAGGGGGCCAGGTGTCCAGGGGCTAGGTCTCCAGGGGGCCAGGTGTCCGGGGGCCAAGTGTCCAGGGGGCCAGGTGTCTGGGGGCCAGGTGTCCAGGGGGCCAGCACACCAGGGGGCCAGCGGTCCAAGGGGTTTAGTAAGAGAAGATTATAGTCTATTTGTAAGTAATTAGTCAATATTTCGCAAGTGCTGATTCCTGTGACCCTATAGGGTTGATAGAGGGTTTTATGGTACCTACCCTAAGCCTTCTGTGCTTCAATGCACAACACCCAATTTTTATATTTTTTTTTTTGGGGGGGGGGTAGTAGACCCTGGGCCATATGTGATATATATCACACGTTAAATCTTTTCTCTATTTTATTGACTTGTCATTCATAAAAAAAAATTAGAAGACAGGGCCTCACCCCTTTTGGGAGCCTTCTTTGTACTGTCACTGTTTGTGAGTCATTTCCTATATTAAACTGCCATTACTATGACAACGAGAATGTTTATAATAGAATATTATGGAGTAGCCTGAATAAGGCTCTCACCGTAATCTCCCGCGTAGAAGGCGCAGCTCGCGTAGAAGGCGCACCCCCAACTCAGAGAAGGCCTTTTCACGTAGAAGGCGCACGTACCTCCTCTGGATTGATTTCTGGAAAAACCCGCGTATAAGGCGCCCCCCCCCCAACTCACAGGGGGGCTGTTTCGCGTAGAAGGCGCCCCCCCCTCCCCACCCCCCTATATGAGTTCAAGCTGTCATCGGCACACGGTCGGCGTAAAAAAACGGCGAGCAAATCTACAGCGACCGGGCTGCCGCTATGAGTTCAAGCCGTCATCGGCACACGGTCGGCGTCAAACCCGCCGAGCGCCCGTCGACACCTCCCGGTCTGCCGCGCTGCTCGTGTTATGAGTTCAAGCTGTCATCGGCGCACGGTCGGCGTCAAACCCGCCGAGCGCCCGTCGACACCTCCCGGTCTGCCGCGCTGCTCGTGTTATGAGTTCAAGCTGTCATCGGCGTATGGTGGGCCTTATCCCCGGCGAGCGCGTCGACACCTCCCGGTCTGCCGCGGCGCTAGCGCTATGAGTCGATGCTGTCATCGGCCCACGTGTTCCCTACACCCCGGCAAGCCACACCGCATTGTCAACCTGTTGAGTCTATGCTGTCATCGGCACACGGTCGGCGTCAAACCCGCCGAGCAATCTACACCGACCGGTCTGCCGCGGTGCTGGCTATATGAGTTCAAGCTGTCATCGGCGCATTTTCCCAAATGAGATGTTGGAAAAACCCGCGTATAAGGCGCACCCCCAACTCAAGGCAGTTACCCTCCCGCGTATAAGACCCAGCAGCATTTTGTTTGGCGTAGAAGACGCGCCTTCTACGCGGGAGATTACGGCAGTTTTACTTAACCCATTGTCTCAATCAAAATAAATATGCCTTGATAAAGAGCTGAGAAGTTCGAAACATGTCAGCACACATATAACCTCATCTCACTGGTTTATATTTTGGATATACACAGCTACCCAAGAACAGGCAGTTTAGGGAATATTTAACAACTTTTAAAACAATTTAGTACAGAAATGTTGACCAATAAAAACCAGGAATTCTTGGCAAACCAGAAAAAGTGGCATCTCTAGTCATTTCAGACCCATGGTCATTTCAGACCAGGTCATTTCAGACCCATGTCCTTTTCAGACTACTTTAACCTAAAGAGCCAACGATATACCTATAAGCCACACCGTGAGTTTGTAGTATAAGCTATAAGCTGCTATGAAGAATGGTACACTTTTTGATGATTTTCTTTTAATTTTGACGATTTACGATATGGTATTCATCCATTTCTGTGGACGAAAAGTATTTTTTGAGAAATCGGCGGGCCCAGACCTAGAATTACAGGCCATCCCCCCCCCATCCCGAGCCAACGTTACTTCCTATCCCATCGACTATGTATAGTAACCAGCAATTGCATGACATCAATGTGATTATGAATATTCGGTTTACAATACCTCTACGGCTAAAATACCTATCTTTAATAGTGTGATAGGGTTTACATAGAAATTTGGGTTTACATAGAAATTTGTATCTCCATACTCCTAGTGCTGACGAGGTGCCAAGTGGAAGGACGTCCTGCTGTGTTATATGTGGTCTACATGGAGAACATGTACTTTGATTCAGCCTATGTCAGCACCTTCAGTCAAATCCTACAAGTACCACCACTTCAAGCAATATCTAAGGTACATTTTCAAAGTGCATTTCTCCATCCGATCAAAACATAAACGGTGAGGTTTATTTTTGGTAGATATGTTTAAATAAATTGCGAGAAAAAGTTGGTCTTGGATATAGGCCTGTGTACGATATTTGATAAAAGTCTGTATCTTCTTACATTTGTCTGGATAATAATTATATTGGCCTGTATTTTTTATTTCCAGGATATGGTGATGTCGGCGAAAGAAGTCGAAAAGAAAGCAGACCTATATGCACAGAGTCACAATTTCTTCACATGAAATGCATTCAGTTTTTATACTTTTTAAACACATGTTATTTTTTTGTCTTTCACATTTCCATTTCTTTTCATTTCACTGAATAAAATAATCAAATCCAACAATTAACATTTAACGTACTTTATTCAATAGTTTTATGTGGCTGGGAGTGGCATTAAGGTTTACAGGATTGAAAAAATATAGAGTACCCCGGTAGGTAGGAAGGTAGGTAGGAAGGAATACTTTTAAAGAATTTTTCTTAAGGTCAACTGAAAAACTTTTGGAACAAATTTGACTTGAGGGATCTTTCCATCCTTCGTAGGCGCCATAAAACCGTACCCCCCCCCCCCCCCCAAAAAAAAAAAAAAAAAAAAAAAAAAAACTTTCATTAAAATAGTAGGGTAGGGCCAAATAAGGTAGGTGGCGTCACCTGAACAACTCTTTTTAGGCCTTAAAGGGCACAGCTTATTAGCCTTAACAAGGGTGTGAAATCTCAGCCTAAAGGCAGATTTCAGACATTTTTAGCGCCTCCCCACGCCGCGTAGCGGCGGTCCCGTGAAGCGGGATGGGAGGCGCTATGATGATTGCATTTCCCCCATGTGATGAGGGGTCACAATAGAGAATCACCAAACTGGCACAAGCTCAAATCTTTATATCCACTGCAACGGCACATGTAAGCAAAGCATGGTGTACTAAAATAAGGTATGTCTAAGGACCCAATTATAGAGGCATATTATTAATGAAATTGATTTAAATGCCACAAGAAAATGTATTCACCTTGAAACTAAATTCCCTCGTATGCAAGAAATGAGGTTGTGACCAACTGCATTTCTTGTTTATGGTCACAAGAAAAACAACATCATCCCATATTAACAAATTCTAGCATCCAAAAGGTAATTTTTGGGCCATCCTGTAGATCAGAAAGTGTGAGAGGTATTCAGGCCTGCACTGAAGAGTGCTGGCTGCTGATTGGTTTAGAATTGCAATAGAAGAATATTGGTAGAATTATTATAAAAAGTACAGGGGTTCCCAAATAGGTAAATGATATAGTAGGTGTGTTTTTATATTATGCCAGGGGTTGGGGATTTTAAGAGGCATGCAAAAGTTTATCTGGCCAATGGAGATTTGCAAGCCCAAAATAGGGTAGGCTGGGCATCTGCAGTCTGTATAACTACCGCAGGCATAGTGTGATACGTGTAGGGGGTGCAGGAGGCGCCTGTGGGGTGACAGGCCCCTCCTGGAGACTGGACACTGGGGCCAACCCCTTCAGGGTGCCTCCAGGGTCCTCCCTGCACCCCCAAAGTGTGACCCCTGCAGCCATGTGGACAAAGGGCAGGCAGTGGAACCTAGGACCTAGTACAGTGAACATGTGCTTCCTTGGTTCTCCTCATATCTACAGCCCAAGGTGACTCTCTGAGATTATGGTACCAGTGAAACTTATCATATTGGCGCCAGGAGTACTTACCCATGTGGCTGTAAAGAGTACATATAGTTTATGTGCTAAATCATGAAGGAGGAAAGACCTCCCATCATCATGGTATTGGTAGATAGCCTCTACCAGCCATCACCATGCCCATCTCTCCATTACTCAACCCAGGAGGAGTCAGGGCAGGGCCTGTCCTTATCTCAGGATAGCCCCACAAGGAGAATGTACATTATCCATTGGAAACCTGGATTACAACCATTCACATCATATAAAAGTGCCTCCAACTATAGGGTGAGTAAGGCCTATGCATCACCTACCACATGTAGCCTACTGGAGCATGGCCATGTGGGACTGAGTAAAGCCTCCAGGGTGCATGGCCTCCCATCCTATACACTCACTCCTGCATCCCTGCCTGAGTGGTGCTGTGGTCACTCCATGTGTGACCACCACAACCACTAGCATCCTGCCTATCAAATAGCACTCACAGAACTTTAGGACACCTTTAAACTTTCTGCTAGCTATAGTTTAGAATTCATGATTATATGTGTATGTTTATAAGCCTACCCTAAATTGGAAGAAGACATTAATTACTTATTCTGCCAATGTAAAACTATTTTGGAATTTTGATAGACAAAGAGTTCTGCAATAGGAGAAATTTCTACCCTAAATTCAACCACCTCAACCCTGAAATGGGACATTAACCATGCCAATATCAATCAATATCTGGCATAATAGGAAGAATGGACAATTGTTAATGAACACTGACATTTGGATAATCTATATTGCTGATTTTGTGGAATATATTCAGACCCACACTCCAACATCCCCTTCTCATAGAAGACTAAACCTATAATTCAAGACTGCCACTTGTTAACTAGAGAAGAATAAGTATAGGCCAACTGTGGTGTGTACATGTGTGGTGGGAGGACCTGGAGGAAGTTACCTCACAGCCCCCCACCCACCCACTCACCACCACCAGCTAACTGACTCAGTGGGAGGGTCTAGGTTAGAGCCCCCAACTCATCATTGTTGACACAGTCCACCCTGACCAAACACTTGTCTAATCCTGAACTATACCCTGGTCACTGACTGTTGTTCAAGACTGGAACAGCTGATCTGCAATAGACATTCAGACACCTTATATATTCATCCCAGCCAATAATAATTATTATCTGGCATATGATGATGTGAAGTGCCTATCCCTAACAATAGAAACTGGTTTACACAGCCTGTAGACCACAATTGGAAGATAAACTGTTATCTTACATCTCACTATGGAAGGCAATCTGATATTATGATTTTGAATATGATATCCTCATATTGAGAGTCAGGGTTGTCTTTCTAACTATAGAAACTGGAATGAGGGCAATCTGATATTATGGTTTTAAATATGATATCCTCATATTTAGAGTCAGGAGTGTCCTCTTAACTATAAAAACTGGAATGAGGGCAATCTGATATTATGGTTTTAAATATGATATCCTCATATTTAGAGTCAGGATTGTCCTCCTAACTATAGAAACTGGTTTACAGAGTCAGGTGGGAAGTCAATAGGGCCAGGGTAAGAGTCATCAAGGTCAACCTGAGAGTCATCAAAGTCAGGTTGAGAATCAATGTCAGGCTGGGAGTCAACCTAAGAGTCAATAAGACATCAGGCTGGGAGTCATCAGAGTTAAGTGAGGAGTCAAGAACATCAACTTTAGGAGTCAACATGGTTGGGTCAAGAGTCAATAATGTCGGTCAGGTTCAGAGTCAGCACCATCAAGCCTAGAGTCAACAGGGTCTGAGAGTCAGGACGAGAGTCAACCGCATTGACCTGAAGGTCTGACTGTGAGATCAACATCAGCATGAAACAGAGAGTCAGCAGAGTCAGGCTTTGAGTCAATAAGATCAGGTAGAGAGTCAACAAGCCCCAGTAGAATGGGAGTCAACAAAGTGGTATGTGAGTGATCAAGGTCAGGTTGAATCAACATCAACCTGAGAGTCATGAACATTAGCCTGAGAGTCATGAACATCAGTCAACAAGAATGCAGGGTGAGAGTCAACAACATCAATTAGGTTAAGAGTCATCAACATTCAGGCTATGAGTAATCAAGGTAGGGCCAAAGGGTCAACATCCACCTGAGAGTCAAGGAGTCAACCTGAGAGTCATCCACAATAGAATAGAGTTAGAGTCAACAGAGAGTCATCAAGGTCAGGTTGAGTCAACAACAACCTGAGTCATGGACATTACTCTGAGGGTCAACAGAGTCAGACTGAGAGTCAACAAGATTGCAGGGTGAGAGTCAAAACAACAATAAGGTTAAGTCATCAACATTCAGGCTGTGAGTCATTAAGGTTAGGTCAAAAGGGCCAACATGCACCTGAGAGTCAAGGAGTCAGCCTGAGAGTCATCCACAATAGAATTAGAGTCAACAGAGTCATCAAGGTCAGGTTGAGTCAACAACAACCTAAGTCATGTGCATCAGTCTGAGAGTCAACAGAGTCAGCCTGAGAGTCAACAGGACCAGGCTGAGAGTCATCCAGTTCAGGCTGAGAGCTAACCATATTGGGCTGAGAGTCATCAGGCATGGCCTTTGGTAGGCTAGGCAAGAGTCAATATCATCTGGCTAGAAGTCAAATTGACCAGCTTGAAGAGTCATTAGTGCGAGGATAAAGTCAGGATAGGAGTCAACCAGGTTAGAGTCAGCAAGGTCTGGCCATGAGTCAGCATAGTTAATTAAGTGAGTCAACAACAGGAACAGCCATAGTAGTCAGTGACATTATCCAATCAACAAAGTCAGACTGGGAGTCATCATGATCAGCCAGGAGTCAGCTGAAGTATTCAGATTGAGTCAGAGTGGCTGGCTGGGAGCCAATCACTACAGAATGAGAGTCAATCAAGTCTGGCTAGGAGTAAAGAAGGCCTGGTGGAGAGTTAGCTATGTCCACCAGGGAGTCAAGAAGTCAATATGCTGGGCTCTGTCCGGCACTAAAATGTGAACCTATGATAGACTTAGCAATCAAGCATGGATGACCTGACAGTCAAACCAAGTGTTAATGTAGTTAGGTATATAGCATGTAGTACTAGCTTATGTAGATCATAGATGCTAGAGGCTGGGCTCTGTCCGGCATGAAAATGTTGTGAACAAATGATTGTGTTAGCAAATGCCAGGATAATGGACTGAACTGTAATATCAAGTGCTAACAAAGTGAAATATGACATGCTGGGCTAAATCTATGTCCGGCACTGCAATCTGTCATGTTCATTATAATGCAAAGCTGGGCTCATTGTCCGGCGCTATGAGGCTGTCATGAAAATTGATATATTCAGCTAGGAGGGAAACAGCCACCCACTAATACTGGGCTCAATGTCCGGCACTGGGACTGAATTCATTTTTATCAAAAGCTGGGCTTAATGTCCGGCAATCTGAACAGTCACAAATCTGGTTTACATGTTCAGAGCCAGGAGCTATCCCCTGCAGCACGGAAGGCTCTCCTTTAAGAATGGAATGGGAAAGAGTGTGATACGTGTAGGGGGTGCAGGAGGCGCTTGTGGGGTGACAGGCCCCTCCTGGAGACTGGACACTGGGGCCAACCCCTTCAGGGTGCCTCCAGGGTCCTCCCTGCACCCCCAAAGTGTGACCCCTGCAGCCATGTGGACAAAGGGCAGGCAGTGGAACCTAGGACCTAGTACAGTGAACATGTGCTTCCTTGGTTCTCCTCATATCTACAGCCCAAGGTGACTCTCTGAGATTATGGTACCAGTGAAACTTATCATAATAGGGCTCCACCCCCCCCCCCCCCAACCCCTCTCCCCTTACTTCCTCCTGTCTGAAGGTCAGTTCAGAGATAGGGAGAGGGAGGATTATAAATATATATAATCTTGTTATATCATAGAGATTTTTATCCTAATCCCTTAATTTGGGGTGATTAGTGAATGTTTATTCTGCATTCTGTCTGTCTCAGTCTCATTTCACACTCTCCCCCACACATTCAGATAAATTATCAGTGATAACATCTGCTGGGAGAGTGTGCTCACTCATGCACATCCAACCGTTTCCAACAAGTTGGCCAAGGCTTCCACCTGCCATATGTAGTGAGAGAGAAGCGGGAGCAGAATTCAGGGGTAGGTTGCCAGCCTAAAAATAGGGTGGAATGGCACGAATGGCAGTCGGGGCGGTGTACAAATGACGTCATGCTTTTTTATACCATCTTTTACCCCCTTCCCCCTCGTCATGGTTTTTGCCAATTTTGCATTAATGAAGGTATATGGAAATTTAATTCCGTTATGCTGGGCCTACCCCCCTCCCCCTCCCCCCCTCCTGCATGACGTCATTTGTACACAGCCCCCACTCACTGCACATATCATTCCGTTTCAGGGTTAAGCCTAGGCTACACAACAATGTCAACATTCTGTCACATTGTGTATGAGGGATGGTTTAATCGTGCTATGGTTGAAATTATTACCAACAAACATTTTAGGCAGCTGTTTTTTTGTGTTACGCTATATAAAAAACATTTAGTTCCACGTGACCTATGGCGGGAATACTAAATTTCACACATGGTGTCAGCACTGTACGTCTACGATGATGCTGCCACCTAGCGATTTCTTAGGATATCACTTCCGGTCAAGCAAAAACTTCAAAATGGCGAGGGACGTAGCCGGGTATCTAGCTGAACAGCAAAGGAAAAGTACGGGTGATTTAGCTCAAGAATGGGCAACAGTAGAAGACTTGTACAACAAGAAGTAAGTATTAACGAGGCCGATACAAATATATCATTCTATCACCCGTAGTTGCAGAGATTGCCCGAGGTATTCTCGTGACTCATCATATTGCACGTAAAATTGACCTTTTATCGCTCATTTACTTTGTTGATTCAGTGCTGTGTCATTGTTTCCCTTTTATAGGTATTCTTTTATACACCATGAATTGACCTTCTTTGTTAAAACTCAGTAGCGAAGACAGCCCAAAATCAGGACTTCATCACAAAAACAAGTCATATATCAAATTAAAGAGCTTGAAAATTGCAATTCATTGCTTTTTAAATCAAGTCAATCCTAGTCAGTAAGTCACAGTTTGAGACCCAACATGTCTGTGAGTTGGGCGCCGATCCAACTAGTCAATCCATCCGTTAGAACCACTTTTTGCCAAAATATAATTTGGAAATGTAAAAGTTTTTTTACCCAAATTATTCAGATAAGAGCGACCATTAAATAGGCACTGACATAACTCCCGTGGGCGGCTCTGCCCTGCGCGGACGCCCACAGTGTGATAAAGCAAAAGTGGGGGCTCTTCAGGGTGACCCATCTTAACTTATTGATTCTGAAGCTGTTTACTGGTGGATCTGGACAATTAGGGTATCATTTTAACGGCCTTGAAGAGGGCTTTAATATGCATGTACTTGTTCAATAGTTTGGGAAGTAAAAAAATATGTTTCCCCCAGGTGAAGTTGAAACTTAACTTCAGAAGCTTTTTATTGTGTGAAATATACATCTCACATATTTAAAAATGGTACTCACATATTCCCTGATTAAATAAAGTTTAGAAAATGTCTAGTTTTCTTTTTTCTAATAGGCAGCACTATGTTTTCTAAGTAACTACAAAATCATGACCTATTTGCTCTGTGAGGGGGAGTGAGAGATTAGCTCTAACACCTCCCCCACTGCACCACACCTATAGGCCCACCACTGGAGGGACCACCTGGAGGTGGCCTCTACTGTAGGACTGACTACCAGGACTTCTCTCTGACTGACTAGGAGGGCTTTCCTTTGATGTTTGAACATCAGTGACAGAGTGGGGGAGGGGTCCAGTCAGATTCCTCCTTGGGACTGGGTGAGATCATTCTAGTCAGGTGGACATTTCCCTAGCCCGGGCCTAGGCCAAGACCTATCTGACTGAGAGGACATCAGTAGACTCCCTTAAATATGGAAGGAAGGACACAAAATGTCCCTTTGACCTTGACCTTCAATAGGTCAACTTGACCTTCTTGGTCAAATATTGAAAAAGGTCAACTAATCATTGATTAAATCATTCGATCATCTTGCTAAATCTCAACAAATGTTAACCCATTTACAAAAAATTAATAAATTTGACCTTTGACCTTAAATCGACCGTGACCTTGATCAAGGTCAGGCCATAGGTCATCAGAACCACCCCTTAAGGACCTTTCCTCTACTTTTTATTTCAAGTTCCTAGTGTCAATATCTTTTGAGAAACAGTGATTTAAGTGTTCCAGGCATTTCTGACCAAATTCAGCATGATCACAAAATTTGAATCCTGATTAAACTCTTAAGTATGGGTTATTTTGGCAGAATATTAGGGTCATTTTGTGGTCTTTGGACGGTCATAATGTCACTTTAAATTAAGATAGAGACTTCATTCAAAAAGCAAATCCACTTGTTTTCTTGTGATCTATCCAATGGTATACAAATAGAATACATAGTATATAGTTTTGAAAAACTAGGTAAGTGCCTACATTAAACATAAATTGTGCACATGGTATTTAGGCCTCATTGTGCGTAACTACTGATCGATTTTGATTCGTCCGGACGGTAACCACATAACGTAGTAAGTTACCAACGTAACGTGTCACGTGCACACGGACCGCGCCATACTGTGCCGGGGACAAATTTAACATGCTCCACTATTGCGATCACCATTCAATATCTAAATTCTCCAAATATATCGCACTTATCATATTGTCATCAAGCCAGTACGATCTAATGGGAGAGATGATGATACTGTATTTATAAATAAGAGATTGGAGCAGTATAATGGCCATAATATGTATTTGAAATATGTGCAGGGCTCCAGTGTAGCATTTTAATTATGATACATAGAGGGGAGAGCAGAGCACAGAGCACCAGTTTGTCCCCGGCATCCAGTGTGCCGACGTCAGACCGTTACCGTAGTTACGGGACTTTTCGTCTCAATGAATAGGAAAGGCTTATCTACCAGCCAATTATACCATCTTGAAGCAAACTAATTGCAGAATAACATATCTCAATCAGAGTCAATCACTCAATGACAGCATCATCCTGTGAGTGTTGATATTTAAAATTTCATGGTAAAGTCAGATAAACTAATTGAAAAAATCAGGAAGTTTACAAAATATACATTTTAATCTTTTTAATTTCGCAGAAATTCGCAGCAGGATAGGTGTACAGCATTGTTATTTTCTAAGAAAATAAATATTGTAAAACATGGTGTAAGCTTCTTTTAGCTTCTTTATTGAATATTTGACCTGAAAAAAATTACTTTGAAGAACAAATGTTGGGCCTCCTTCACCTCAAAAAAAAAAAAAAAATGAAAAAAATGACTTAAAAATTGGTAGTCTTTCGCAACTGATAACTTCTGAAATTATTGGCAGATTTTAATAAATTCACTCTTGAATTGTAGCCTAGAATTTAGCATCATATACACTAGCATGTAAAAATAGAGTAAACCCCTATATTCAGTTGTTTTCTCCAATGAGGTAGACTTTTCAGACAAAGTACCAGGAGCACTGGATGACAGAAACTGGACATTTACCCTACTTTCCCCTCCCGAATCACAAGTTTAATCACTCAAATGAAAGAAATTCCTATGCCAGTGAGAAACAACGATCTTTTCCCATTATTTTGATACCAATTTCAAGCAATTCTGTTCAGTAGAAGCCCCACAACAAACTTTTCTCAAAGACATGTTTAGCATAGTGACGGATATAGAGAGCAGTCTGTGTGAATTGGCTGATTTCGCTATCAAAAGTTAACCATTCTAACTGTGTGTTTATTAAAGGAGATGATGGTGATATATGTTCTCATAATCACTGTGTAGTCTGTCGCTAGTCACGGGGATTAAGTTAGATTCAATAGGCTAGTCAATTCAATGTAATAATTCAATTTTATTCACACACAAGTTCACAACCCCGTTCGGGACAAAGAAGTATGAGAAAAATAACAGTTGCCGGGGATAGCCGATAGTTACATTGGCACCACTGAATAGTGAAACCTGAATAGTATGCAACTCATGTTCCACATTAACCAAATGAATATTTGCAGTCAATAGCTCTTTGAATCAGTAGCAGGGATGTAAGTTTTCAGAATTTTCTTTGATTTCAGAATTTTCTGAGCTCGACCTACCTGTAGAGCTATTCACATTTCCTTTCTCAGATCGAAGTTTTATAGCATATTACATTGAATTCAAAATGTCTATGTGTATCTTCAGAATTTTCCATAAAACCTGACTTACGTCCCTGCAGTAGGGAATACCGGACACCTACGAGCCCACACTCCTAATACTTTGTTATTCATATTATTCCAAAGCAGCTGGTTTGTTATGATAAAACTTGCATAATCATGATAATGCCCTTATTTTTTCAATTGCAGATTATGGCATCAGCTAACCCTAAAACTCCTAACATTCGTAAAGCAACCAAGCTTTTCACAAGGGGATGCCCTAATCAAAGTGAGTGGCATAGAGTAAAGATGCTTTGGATAATGGATTTACTGGATTTTTAATACCATACAGTATGGCATACCCATAATTGTTGTCAATATGTATTACTTTGACTATATCTGTTAGGCTCAAAATAATGAATGGGTCAGAATCAGGAGTTGTAAAACACTTAGCCGTTTGCTAATTTGATTCATTTAATTTATTTCCTTGCAGATGTACAACAGCTTCATAGCTGATTTCGACCACAGGTAAGTTTTGGGTGATAGTCAAAAGATATGGGAGACTTAGAGAATTTTTTAAAGGTCGTTCTATATTTAGTAAATCATCAAAAAAGTTCGTTTAAGTCGAACAAAATTGAGAGTCTTCTGCTCTGTGAGATCCAATTTTGATATGAAGCTATGTAGATTCATTTCCTTGGCATTGTGTGACGTTTTTGCAACTGTTTTCTTTTCCAGAATCAACCAGCTGTCACTAGTGGAAATAATCGTTCATGTTGCAAAACAAATGAAAGGTAAAAATACATTACTGTTTCTGGTTAATAACTCAGGATGTTGACTACCATAAGATACACCTCGCATATAAGCGACTTTAGGCATCTCATGTGCAGGGAAGGAGAAAATGTATCATTTAGTATATGTATGTCATACCTCATGTATAAGCTCTGCCATGAGTGCAGGAAGAGCTTGCCCAAGAGCCTATACGCTATAGTAAGTTTATGGGAATAAAACTATGCCATTCGGATCATATGCATGTTTTTATTGTACTGGCAACTTGATATTTCATTGATTAAAGATACGGCCCTGTCTGGTTCATATAAATTTTAAATAAAAGTGATGCTTTTCTTGGATTTACCGTGTACCTACCAACAAATCTGAAACTTTATGTCAATACAAGAAAAGAGGGATGGAATTCATTACATGTAGTTTCCTCTTGCAGATCAAAAAGAAGCTTTGGAATTCTTGGGTAAAATTAAAGAAAAAGTAAAAGGGAACAAAGAGGCAGTTATTCTGTGTATGACAATCGAAGGAAGAATCCATCTTCAGCAGAATGATATGCCAGCAACTAAAGTAAGTGATACTTTTTGACATAAAAGTCATACATCCATGCAGTCTTACCAATTAAAGTGGGTAATTCAATACATGAGAAAGAAAATTTTATATCTGATCCACATTATCGTGGATATATAAAACGGGGAAAAGCCTGCAGTATAACATTGATACCCCGCCTGTATTTGTAGAAAACAGTGGAGACTGCCCAGGAGATGTTGGACACACTGGACGGTGTGACTGCTGTACATGGCCGCTTCTACGATCTCACATCCAGCTACCACAAACTGATGGGTAACCATGCCGACTACTACCGCGATGCGCTCCGGTTTCTAGGCTGTGTAGAGCTCACTGACATAGCCTGTGAGTATATATAGCTGGACCCAATGTTCAATGTGCATATGGATGTAAAGTACAGTCAGATCTCAATTAAACTGGCTACCACTGTCTCAGGGGGAAAACTAACTGGTTACTGATGAGCCGGTTCTATTTAATCTATAAATCAGAATTGCAATAGAATTGAATAGAAATAATTGTATCTATACACATGTACATATATGACAGATAAGTGAGTTGATCGATCTGTTGAAGACTGATATATCGAGACTTTAACTACAATGTCTAAGTGCATGTAGGTCCATCAGGTGCTTCCTTCATTGTCTGTATTTATCAGGATCTCTTGAAAAAGTGGATAAATACTCCCAACTACCTCTCTCGGGTAACACAAAAAAAAAATCTATTAGATAAAATGATTGACTCATATATCCATATTTGCGACAGTTAACTAATTGACCAACCTTGGTAACTATTTCACCAGCTGGGGAACAGGTAGAACGGGCATTCAACCTGGCATTAGCAGCCATATTGGGCAAGGGCGTCTACAACTTTGGTGAACTGGTAAGTCTTCCTATTGTTTATTCTTAATAAAATACCCACAAATGAGCTGTATATATATCGTCAAATGTATATCAGGAGTACTAACACAGCCAATGGTCTGTCGTTTTGGTTGCGATTTTAATTAGATTACATTTTAATTATGTTATTGACTAGACGTTAATAACATACTTGTATATGGGAAAATTGCCACACAGAATAATATTAAATTAAGGATCAAAGGTAGAAACAGGTGGCAGGACCCTGTGGACATTTTGAGAACTTTTACATGCACACTAACTCCACCTGGTGTGTAATCCCTTGCACACTAGCTCCACCTGGTGTGTGGCACCTTTGAGAAAAACTTAGTTGAAAGTTTCAAGAGAGGCTTGAACTCTCGACCTCCAGATTTGGAGTCAGCCACTTAACCAATTGAGCTAACCAGGCAGGTGCTAGAAAGGCATACTGGTCTATAGGGTATCTCTGAACAATTGCTAATGCAGATTGGTCATGACTTAGGTATCTTTGTTTGAACCTATAATAATTTACCTGTGTATATTTCAAGCAACGAGGCAGTAGCACTCAGTGCAATCAGTTTTTGATATAATACATGATACATATTATAGTCCCTGTCCGCTGTACCTCATGGTTCAGTGTTCAGGGACAATAAGGATTAGTGTATTATCTGAGCCTGCATGCACTAGTGGTTATTAACCCCTTCAAGGCCCCATAGCAGCTGTACAGGCACACGTGATTGTGACAAATCAGTGGTATAGAATTATTAACCCTATAAGGGCATTGAACATAGAACTACGAGTCAATAACACGTAGGCCTACGGCCTAGACTTAACATTTATTTAGCTATTTGGTCAGTAAACATTTGGCAATACATTGCTGTTTATTTCATGTTGATATGCCCGAGATACTGACAGCCCATAGCTCTAGCACTCGATCGGCCGTATCGCACACCCCCCGTGCGATAACCCGCGAAAATATCACACGCCGAGGTCACGTGACCATTTAGTGACGTCATAGCTCCAAGATGGCGATGTAAACAATGCGCACGGGGAGTCATTCTGGTAAATTCTATTGTAATTCAGCAGTTTTAGATCAAAATAACATGAAATAAATGCAAATGAACACTCGTGGGGAGAATTTTTGAGGGTTATCTCACTTGCCGATCAGGTGCCGCATCGCACTCCGCCCTGCTGGCGTCGTGCGATACGGCACCTGATCGGCGCGTGAGATAACCCTCAAAAATTCTCCCCACTCATGAACATTTGCCTATATACTAGACTGCTGGCCCGTGATACTTGGGAAATGCCTATTTGTTTTGTCATAGGAAGGTTGCAAGTTCTAAAAAATAACGAATCATGGTGTACAGTATTAAAACAGTAAAATGCTGAAAGTACATGCAGGCTATTCAATTCACAGTTGATGCACCCCATCTTGGACAAATTAAGGACAAATGAAAAGCAGTGGCTGGTTGACTTACTCTACTCCTTCAACTCTGGCAACATCGGAAAGTTTGATGACCTCAAGAAACACTGGCAAAACCAGGTACAAACTTGTATACTTTCAACCTTTGATTAAAATCGATCCTATAGCTAGCTAGCGGGATGGATTATTGACCATTAATAATATAGTTCCAACCATTCACAGCGGGATTCTTAGGGGACAGCTGGTGTCCATCTGCTACCGTAATCTCTCGCGTATAAGGTGCGTCTTATAGGTGAATCAGAGGCCTCCTTTGCCTTATAGAATAAGCCTGAAGTCTGGGTGCGCCTTATAGGCGGGGTAATTTTACTATAGAGCAGTACTAATCCTTCAAAATTCAGGCCTAGGTGAGCCTTATAGGTTTCTCTTCAACTCAGGGTGCGCCTTATACGCAGGAGATTACGGTAACTACCGTAATCTCCCGCGTAGAAGACGCGCTGCGCGTATAAGACGCACCCCAAACTCAGCAAATGCATTTTCGCGTATAAGACGCACATTTTAATGCTGAAATTTTTTAGATTAGTACATTTCTATAGTAAAATTACCCCTCGTATAAGACGCATCCCCAACTTGAAAAAATCCTATAAGACCCCCCAGCATTTTGTTTGGCATAGAGGACGCGTCTTATACGCGGGAGATTACGGTATTATCAGTTCCAACTTGCTGTTTAACAGCTTAGGTAATGGCTTCGCTCAGTGGCGCTGAGTGGGCCTCCCACAACAACCGAATGTGTATGTCACCTAAATAAAGTGAATTACCGTGTTTGGTGTAATAAGCATTCTGTGTGTTTAAAAATTTCACGTTTGAGAGTAAATTTACATAAAAGAAGAAAAAAAGGGAGATAGTCAGTTTTGTTCGTGTTCAGTAAAGATGTCTTTTCTTTTGCTGCAGCCTGACCTTGCTTCACATGAACTACAAATGCGGCAAAAGATCTCACTACTCTGTCTCATGGAGGTAAGTTGTTTGTTTTTTTTACAAAAGAATCAACGGTAATGACACTAGCGAACCTATTCACTAACAGAGCTGGTGATGATTTGAAAATAACATTTATTCAACTGGATCGAATTAGGTAGCAAAAGCTCCAATGAAATAAACGTTTTCTCTGATTGAATTGGACAAAATTAGCAGAACCTTTCACATGTCTCATTAAGGTACTTCTGTATTGTAGATGACGTTCCGACGACCAGCCACAGACAGACAGTTGACATTTGAAGAGGTCTCAAAGGAAGCCCGCCTACCGGTGGAGGAGGTAAGCAGCAGAGTCCTTATGACTGATCCTCAGTTTTGTTAGCTGTAGCAGTACTTTGTGAAGATTTTGTATAGCTTATTGCTCTTGTGAATGTGAGTTTTTATGATATAAAATGTCTCCTGGGTTATATTTAATGCTAGGTTGAGCTACTGGTGATGAAGGCGCTATCACTCGGTCTCGTGAAGGGCTCCATCGACCAGGTAGATGCTAAAGTACACATGACCTGGGTACAACCTCGTGTTCTTGACCGCGATCAGGTAAAAACTAGTTTTAGTGTTTATACTACTAGTAACATTAAGTATTGTGTGAATGGCACTCTATGACAAATTTGTATATATGGTAGTTAACTGGGGAGCTTGAAAGAGCTTTGTAAATATTCTTTAATATGATATCTATAAATTGTAGGTCCCCTATTTTAAAATGAAATAACGTTTGGTTACAGTGCAGCAAAGAAATACTGTCACTGGTTTCAAATAACATTGGTGAAGTAAACGTGTATGGTATTAAGTGACATCCATTTGTTAATGTTGTCTTGATATGTTTTGGAGTAAATATACCAGATTAAAAATAAAAACCAGATAATAATTAAAGATAATATGCTCTCCTTTCCACACAGATCGGTACAATGGTAAAACGACTGGACCAGTGGCTGCTGGAGGTGAAGAACATGGAGATGATGGTGGAGAACAAAGCGGCAGATATCTTAACCTAACTCACCCAACCTCCCTGTTATATTATTCACTAAATGTATATCCTTTATTATCGTCAGTTATAAACATAAGATCAGATCTTGGAAGAAAATACAAGAGGCTTTAGATACAATGTATGAATCAACATGAAATGTGTTAAACACTAAATGTATATGGACTTCTGAGGATGTCAGATGCACGTGGTGAAAATTTGTAAATGTGTAATAGACAATAAATACCATGAAAAAAAAGTTTTTTTTTGTGTATGCTGTTTAGGCCACACCAAAAAAAAACAAGTGAGATTCCTTGCTGGAAAAGTGAGGCGAGCGAAAAAAAAAAATATTTAAAAAAAAATTGCCAATTGACGAGACTTTTTCTAAGAAAAAAAAATTGTATTTCCGAAAATATGGAGAGGGAAATCCGTAGACCAACTTATTTTTTTGGTGTGGCCCTATGTCCTTATATAGTATGTCGCATATAAGGTGTACCTCACATATATTAAAGGGCCAGGCGCACCGGAGTTGATGCTAGACTTACAAGGCGTGCATAGGACTTGACTTTGAGCAGTTCATTGCTTCTAATGTAATACTAGCTGATATGTGTTTCTAAACACAGATGACCCAGTGCATCATTGATACATGGCATAGGTGCTATTGTGATTAAATGAAATAAGTTTTTTTCTTTTGTTATTTCTGTAGTTAGAATTTTGTAGATGTCTTCATGTGATTTATTTTTGCATGTAGCTTTTCAAACAAGGTATGTCATAATGTCATAGCTGTTTTCCTTTAAAACCGATTGATCGAGATACTGAAGGCCAAGATCGGTGGACACTAGCTTTAGGTTCCAACTCGCATACTTGATCCAGAAAGGGGTCAACAGCGGGGACAAGCAGAAAATCAGAAACAATAATGCCTTACTCTTTTTCACAAGAAATTCAATTAAAATTCAAGGGTTGGCACTATTAACAATGCAAAAAGATAGGTAGATTCCCAATTGTTCAGGCTTTCAAACAAGGTATACATATTATAGCATCATAGCTGTTTTCTGTCAAAATAAATTGACCGAGTTACTAAAGGCCATGATCGGTGCACACTAGCTTTAGGTTTCAAATTGAAATGGCCAAGTCAATATCATCACCTCAGTGCAACAAGGTTGTATCTGTATATTTTTGCAGGAGAGTCAAAAGAAGTGTTGCAATTACTATAATAGTTGACACCACCCTATTGCCTTGGGGCCTGTAAACACACATTTCTAGTCACAGCTTTGACACTTTCATAAAAGGTAGATGATGGTCAATAGATATCAATACAGAAGAAATCTCAATTTTGCCAAAATCTCAGTTACAACCTTGTTGCACTGAGGCGACGATATCATCGATGCTGTGTTGATAACAAATAAAATAAGTGTATCAATCCAATCATTGCTGTATCAGTGTCCCGCCGTCGCAGCATCCGTGTCCCACCGTCGCTGCATCTGTGTCCCACCGTCGCTGCATCTGTGTCCCACCGTTGCTGCATCCGTGTCACACCTTCACTGCATCTGTGTCACACCTTCACTACATCCTTGCCCCACCATCGCTGGACCTTTGTTGCACCATTGCATCGACCGACATAACAAGTTGTATCCTCCATAGAGTCCATATGCCCCTAGGGCATCAACCGACATAACAAATTGTATCCTCCATTTTTTTCACATGTTATCATGGGGCTGCTTTCCCTTTAGCATTCCTTTGTGGCTTTAACATTAAGTCTGACATTCCAGACATACCAAAAACATCTCTTTGGTTTGCCATTGAACTCTATGTGTTATAGTGAGAGTAAAAAAAAAGGGATGTTTTCATACCTTTCCCCCCATAGGCTCCAATGTATTTCTGATGGATGCCTTCCTGAGTGATAAACATGATATACTTAAAAAAGCTAATAACTTCTTCTCAGATGCTCGATAAATTTTCTTTTTACATGGTATCTAAAGTTAAGTGTTTAAGTCATTGAATGATTTCTGTTTTTTTCACCAAGTAATCACTATAAGACACTAAAAAAGACTGCTGAAGAGGTAGAAAAAAACGTCTTAATTTGGTGGGAAAGTAGCTCCTAAGACCATAGTGCACTGGGTCAATAACCACACAAGGCACACCCAAGAAGATTTCAAGAAGATTCATTACATGTATTTGGTAAAAAGAAAATCTATAAACCTTCCAGAAAATGGCGCCGAGAAAATTCCTCCCAAAATATTGGAACTCCAATCTTTAGGATCCGATAGCTTGCATCTAAAACAATGCAGAGACTGTTCCATTTGTTCCATTTCTTTATTCACAATTATAAATACACTATTTACACACTTCATTGATCGACACCAATCATGCACATACAATAACCGGTGACTATAGCCAGGTGAACCATCTAGGGGTTAGACAACTATACCACTCACCTATAGTGCCAACATCATGGGCAGCCAAATTTGTCAGAAGTTAATTCTATTATTATTTAAATATCTTCAATGGTCATCACGACTATACTTCTTGTGCTATATGTGCATGAATATACTCAATCCTAATGGAACCTCAAACTAAGCTAATCCACATAAATATTCTACCATCATCTATATACTTCTGGTGGCTTTAAACCACATTAATTTTTTTTCATACCATGCCCCTGATATTTTTTTTCCATAGCACGCTCTGGGATAATTTTAGATAAAATATTGAGACAAGAGTATACTATATATATATATATATATATATATATATATATATATATATATATATATATATATATATATATATAGTATACTCTTGTCTCAATATTTTATCTAAAATTATATATCCATATATATATATATATATATATATATATATATATATATATATATATATATATATATATATATATATATATACTACTTGTTTGCCTTGGGATAAGGAAATTCTTGCCATTTTACCATGAATCACAAAACATACTGACTTGTATGATCACTGTACATTTAATAATAACGACCACAGGAGCACACAGTAGGTCACTTCTTGACTCGATGGGAATTAATATTGGTAAAGTTTCCTATTTCATTACACATATCAACACAATTGTGGGGATATTGTCTGGATAACCATCAACTTTACAAGTACCGGTACATCTAAATACATGGTTTTGTGAGATTTCTTTAGCCAATGGCAATTTCTATGAACCAAAGTAACTGTGAATGTTGAATGAGCTCTGTCACAGAACTGAAATTTATTAAATTTGAATTATGAATTGCGTAGGATAGAAGCATATTCTATTTTGGACACCCAATATTACCATCTATATAACCTGTGGCTCATTTGTAGGGACATATCCCTAGTGTGCATCATAAATGTAACGTCTGCCTTATGGGCAAAGATGTCATAGTATACAACAGTACTAAAATGTTCAAAATCTAGCCCTAGATGGTCCTTATAGCTGAATACTGGACACCTCGGAAGCACTGGCACCTCGGAAACAGACATCTCGGAAGCAGACACTAGGACACCTCGGAAGCAGAGACATCTGGGAAGCAGACAAACCATGATAATATCCCTCTAATCTTATAGAATTTGAAAGCCTACAACCCTAGTGATACTGTCCATACGCCGTAGAATCCTGGAATGGCAAAAATCTGTATTAACCCCTTAAGGAAGGATTTGCACATAAATCCCATAGAGTAATGGAAATCCAGGGGTGAAAGGGTTAAAATTGTTAAAATAAGTATTTCAAAAAATTATTTGCTTCCGAGATGTCTGCTTCCGAGGTGTCTCTGCTTCCGAGGTGTCTTTTTCTTCCGAGGGCTCCAATTACCTTGTAGAATGGGCACATGTATTTTGGTGCGTACAGGGAGCCGGAGAGTCAAGGTCCTGAATACAGAGGAAGATTTAATGAACAGTTTTTTCACACAATCCTCTTAATATACAATGTTACATAGAGGACAATGGTAGTCGTAGTCTCTGGTTCCCATACACATCCAGAACTGAGGTGGCATTTAGTGTAGAGCTTGTATATTATCAGAACCAGCCATAAACTCACTTCTGCCAAACATAGAACATTTTAAAGAATATAACTAAGAACCATTTGTGACCAATTTCCTCAGATGTAATAAACTATCAAGGCAGTTCTTTTATTTCTAACAGTAATATATGTGATAGTCCATCTGTTTAAACTACAACCCTTCTGCAGAAGACCCAAAAGAGTTTGGATAATATCATGAGAGAACATGGTGGTATAATATCCTACAATCACCCCAGGCGTCCCCAGTGTGTAAGTTACCTAATTTCAGTATTTTTTCTTCTCGTGTACAGAAAAGAATCACAAGGCATGTCATGGAATCAACATATTATTCACTCACTAAAATCATAGTGCTAAAACATACACAATGGTTAAGATGTTAACATCGATGTACACAGATCACATGGCAAGGCAAATTAAGCATCCAGGTTGCAAATGTCGTCACTATCTGAAACCACAATAATGTCATATACAGACAGACCTAATGTTCATTTTATATGCAGGTTATGACATGGGGAGTAGTTATGTTAACTGAATTAACCGTAGAACCCCGCGTGTTGACTACAAACGGATCTGGAGCTGGTTCTTGCATTATTCACTGATAAGATGGGACCAGCATTTCCCTGGCAGTGGGTGTTACCTAGGGACAAGGTTCCCATCATGGCATATCTTATCAACCAGCGAAATTCAAAATGGTGAACCCACTGGGTAGGGGTCTAGAATCCTATATGCCATACCTTGATCTTTGGAGAATGCACCTGCGGCCTGAACAGCTTGCTAATCCTTACTACAGTCTATAATGACAGCCCGCGTATATTGAAGCCGCACCCTGACTTGAGGATGATTCTATAATCTGTACCAACGGTCTGAAATGGTCTATAAGCTATGGCTTGTATGTCGGGGTTTTACAATATTATACATTTATATATATATATATATGTATTGTATGTGTGCACACATTGGGCATAAGATGTATGACAAACAAACAAGCTGTTAACAAATAGCTGATTGCATAAATGTCATTTGACCCAAAGGTCATGCTGCAAAATAAATTAGTTGGCACTTAGTAGTTGCACAACACCATTCTATCAAGTAAGAGCAATCTATGAGTTGAGTTTTAAAAAAACAGAATCATAGTTTGACTGACTCTTTGTAATGGCTACAGTAAGAATGGTTTAGATTGTTAATAGAGCAATTCATATACAAATCACAAATAAGCTCAACGCAATCATCCACTTCTTCACCCTATGTTCTACATTTAAAGGACCCAAATTTCTTCTAAATTATGTAGGGATTTTTCTCAAATAGACTTTTAAGTAAGGTACAATATGTACACCTTGTAATATTTTGTGACCATTATGGTTTCATGTGACCAGAGGAAATTTTCCATTACGATTAAACAGCAATTACTTTAAAAACAACAGTAGATAATATGCACTATCCAGAGGTGTCCATTTGACTCTACAAAACTCATTGAAAACACCATATTTCTGTTCAAAACATGGTACGGGGTTTGGAAAAGGAAATGAAGAGAAACGAAAATTGAATTCTCTGCCAATTGTTTCTGGAACATTATGGTCTCTACCCCATCGCTGATCTGTCCAATTCTCGAACTTGGACCCGTATTCAATTAGGACCAGTTGAGCAGGATCTGGAATCAGTACTGATACAGACCCAGGAATGTTAATCCAGATAATTATGAGTATACAGAATATATTATACAGAGCTGACTGCTTGAAAGCTTGCCCCTCACTATCCAAGTCAGTGAAAATTTAAGCTCCGTCTTATCTAGATTTTTTCTTCTTATCATCATGCTTGGCAGTCAATATTTACAAACAGATAACAACGTGTTCTAGAGGAGTTTAGAAAATAACAAGTGCAAACCTACATGTTGAGAACAGATAAGACACACATTGTTATCTCACAAACAGAACCGAGTAACATGGCCATTTCTTACTGACCCGTTTAAAGATAACATGAATACTTCGTACTTATTAACAAATATCTGCATGATCATTGCAGTAACCAAAGCGACACCACCCTGCCTCATTTTGACTGAGCGGTCAATAAAAGAACTTGCATTTCTAGCTATAGCCAAAAGAGGGGGGTTTCAACCTGGAAGAGTAAATCTTTATGAATAAGAGGCCACAGCGGAATACAAAGAGCCACTTTTATTGGACCGCCTACTGTATATGGCGTGTGGAATGTGGGGTCCATCTTGTAATGGCAATAGAAACACCAATCCACCTCTGACATGTTTAACACCCCTCCCCCAATCCTCTCCTCTGCTTTAACCACAACTACTTTTACTATACAATTACCACGCACATGTTTCTCAGAGAGTACAGAGCAGCTGGAACACACAGGAGACAGGCAGGTGATAACAGAACTATGAAAATCATCTTCAGAGTAACACAGACTAGTGGTTATCAACAGTGAGCAGCTCACTAGGCCTCAAGAGCTCATACTGAGCAGGTTGTTAATGGTGATGTCCTTGTCTCCATTGTTGGCTTCAAATAAGGAGCGTATGACATCCTCGTCGATTGCGGGGAACATCTCTTTGACAAGATTGACGTCGTCGTCAGTGAAGGGGGGACCCGGAGGCTGGGGCGGCGGCATCTGCGACTGTTGCTGCGGAGGCATGGCCTGCATTGGCGGCTGCTGCATGTGTACTGGTGCACCTCCAACTGTAGGAATCAAAAAAGAACATTTTACTTTTTTGTGTAACATATCAACTGTCATCAATGCTCTGTTCACATATATATTTTTCCATGCACTATTAATTTTCAGGGTTTTCCCAGTGTATAAGAGCATTTACGCGAGTATAGACGGTGATATATTTGTCCTAATTATGCTGTTTGACGTGATTTTTCTGCTGTTTAACATGTTTTTTTCCCCATTAAAATTTCAAAGTCCTACCTTGCATTGGTTGATAGAATACTGGGGCTCCTCCTGGAACTACTACCATGGGTTGTCCATACCCTGGGGCGTATGGTGTTTGGTTAGGGTACATGGCTGGGGCCGGTTGTGCTGCAGCCTCCTAAATTATGTGAGACAAAACACTGATATACAAACTCTTATGAATTTTTGAGTCCTGGGTTTTGAAAATAAATAATTTAACTGTGTTTGTTTTTCACGTACATAGATCTAACCATGCCACACACCAATAAATATTTAATTACCATTACTCCGGTAATTTTCATAGGAGATAAAACACAATGGATCTAGGTAGAAATTGATTTTACATAAAGAAATAGCTGGTCAAAAAATATAAGAATAATATTCTTGATCACATATTATGTGATCATATCTTACCGTATATGACAGGACAAGATTGATGGAGCCCTCCCGCTCCTCTCCCTGTTTACCACTGAGCGGGTACCAGTCGTCTACCGTCTCCCCTTGTAGTACTAACGGTGGGATGGTGATATGCGCCCACGCCACACGGTCATCCATCGTAAAGGCCCGCTATTCACACACAGAGAGAAAATGTAATGCAAATAAAAAAGTGAAACATTTCACTGAGGCCACACCAAATTAAAAAGTTGGTCTATGGATTTTCGTTTTAAAAAAAGCTAAGTAGTAAGGTTCATGGTTTAGTAGCATTGGTCACGTTATTGTTTTTTATTGTGTGTGGTTTCTTCACTTTTTGTCACCCATTTAAGCTCTGACCTACCTCGTCGAAGATTTCGATATATACGTTGTCTACACCAGGTGGAAGGCAACTGGAAATGGAAAAGATCGTTTCGAATAAAAGATAATCCATCTAACGCTAGCCCTAAATGTATAACAAACCCAAAATATATGGTACCTAATAATTTACATGTATTAACATGAAGCTAATATTTACTCAGCAATACAACTAATGAATCAGATGTATGGTCCTACCTCCCCTCGGAAAATTTCCGCCCACCCCCTTATTCTATAGATATAGAATGCACAGGCTTTTTCGCCTAAAAGGGGTGGAATTCTTTTGGCATCTCCCCCCCCCTTTTTATGATAAAATGGCCACTCTATTATATGTTATGATTTCCCCAGTCACAAAATGAAGAATAAATCAACAAATGTACAAATGTAAATCAATATTTACTTTTTAGCAGTGATAGATCACTGGTTCTAGTCATGCTTGGCCTACTTTTTCATGTGGAAAGGTCAAGGTACCTTGCCTTGTAACATACCGGTATATACTATTGACAAATTCAATTTTGTTCATATACTTAGTTCACCAATCTAAACTTACCAATATACCGTTTTATTCCACCTGGGATTCTTAGACCCATTGACAGCAGTTTGTGTCTCAAATACTGAATGGCCGACTCGGATACGACAATAGGGATCCATCTTTGTTAAACCATAGTTCTTTGTCAGCTTGGCCTATAAAAATAAATAACAACATTTCTATTTTAACAAACACTTTAACACCAGTACCATAAAGCCAATATAGAATACATAGAGCATAAAGCTAATATTTACTCAACTGGGCAACCAATGAAATACCAGTTGTATGGCCCTACATAGTAGGCAATTGGAAAATGCCATGATTTATCATGCATGGCATAAATGTATGCTAATCAGCTACTGCATTAAACAAGTTAAATGGGTATATGTGGATGCAATGGACAGAGACTGTCAAAGAAATTAATATTGATGCAGGAGCGATGATTTGGATGGCTATGCACCTCAGTAGATAGAAGACAAACGATGTAATGTTCATATTGAATACAACTGTAAATTCAGATCTACACTTTACATTGGATGCAAAATCTAACAAAGGTTTCATATTTTGGAGCACTTACATGCTCAAAGGACCTTTTTATTCATATATACGCTTTACAAAGCACATGTTCACCCAGATGGAAGCTGAGGTCTGTCTATCAATGTACAGTCACAGCTGGACCCTCGCACATGATGCACCCCCCTCCCTCTACACCTACACCTATCTCATGACAGAAACCACCAGGTTTGTGTAAATGTATCAGGCACCATCTCTATAAAATCTTTACCTGCCATCAACATCATGTAAATAGAAATTGAGTGAAATCCATTGCCAAATCAAATTCCATTACCGGGGTATTTGCCATATAGTTAATACACATGATCCTTATCAAATTTGGGTTTCATCCTGTCTGCAATCCCTCACAATCTCTTCCTGTGTTGCACCTCATAACTACAGGGGTACACCGAAAGGCGCTTTTAGTGCAAATGTTGGTACCACCCTGAACATAAGGCTGGAAATTTCGCAAATTGAACAGTGAAATCCCCCCCCCCCTGCCATCTCTATCTTCGTTTCTCCTTTTTTTCTGAGTAGTAGCATTGTGTGATGCGGACTGACTTCTTCTAGCTCTCGTCGAAATACCATCTTCCTTTCTCCACTACTTCCATTGCTCCTGGTCCATTATCCACTCCCCTGTCCCTTCTAGTTCACAAGCCACTTCCCCTTTCTCCTGGTCCACTATACACCTATTTTCCCTCCTAGTCCCCTATCAACGTCCTTGCCCTGTCTAGTTTAGGGCACCTGACCAGATGCCATACTCTACCTCCACTATTCTGTCCAAGTCTATGCCCTGTACTGTTCCACGATTAACTTTCTCCTATCTCCTATCTGGTTCACTATCCACTTCCCTCCCTATTCATTATCCGCTACCTTTTTATATTGGATTATTGTCACTGGAAAGCAAAGTCTGAATGGGTGGTGACCTAGTGGGATTAAAACCAATATATGACAGCACCTACCTGCACGAGTGTGATACTGAGACGGGGCATCCGGGCGCCCTGGAGGAATGAGAAGCCACCTTGCTGTGCCTGGAGCATGGCAGCTGTCTGCTGGTCAGCTAACACCTGCTGCTGCTCCAGGGAAGCTTCAATCCGCAGGAAGTCCTGTGGCAGCTCCCCTATTAACACCTGTATAGCACAAATCCTATGTATTCAATATCCTTATCACTGTGCAATGTAATAATAGTTATAATGATATGATACTATATGAGAGCTGCCCAGAATATAGAGATCCCTCCCAGACTTTATTCTGGTCCACCTCGGCCAATATGGGATGGTCAATTAATCTTGAGAAATCTACTGACCAGCACCCTAAATTATGGGCCATTGCACTCCGGGCCAGTATTCGCCTACCGTAATCTCCCGCGTATAAGGCGCGTCTTATAGGCCAAACAAAATGCTGCTGGGTCTTATACGTGGGAGGTAAATTGCCTTGAGTTTGGGGTGCGCCTTATAGGGGGGTATCTTTTACTATAGAACAGTACTACATTGTATCTTTTACTATAGAACAGTACTACATTAACAAAAATCTGCCCTCAGAGGTGCGCCTTATACGTTATAACAGACCTCCCTGAGTTGGGGGTGCGCCTTATAGGCGAGGTGCGCCTTATAGGCGAGAGATTACGGTACCTCTGGCCTGGGAGTTGGGGGACGAGGGTGTGTGTGGGGGGGGAGGGGGGGGGTTAGGTTAACCCTCCTTGCCTCCTTCCCCCTACATCCAATACTAGCCGCACCTTTCACGTTAGGTTCTCAGTATATATATACATGGTTAGTAAATTGTTTCTGTCCAAAGTCTTTGGAAGATACTGCGTAAACCCTATTTAAAACTGTAATCTAACTTCATGTAATCTATGTGAATAGATAAGCAAATAGATAATGTCCATTGACCAGGATAATTTAACGGCCTCTCTATCCCTCTAAATATCAAGTACCTAGACTAGATGATAACGGCTTACTTGTTTCAGGGGCGTATGAAAAGGGGGGGCCAGGGGGGCCTGCCCCCCCAATAATGAAGAGGTTCCCTATATAACCCTATATAAAAATATAGCGGGACCCCCCAACCGAGACCCCTGGGCCCCCCCCCCCAATAAAAATTTGCTTCCTACGCCCCTGTGTTTCCAAATATTAAATTTTAGTTTATTCAAATAAATCGATATATGTGAAATGTAGGCATGTTTTTTTTTTTTTTATAATACAGTGAAACTTTTTTATAACAAACTTCCTTTAACGAAATTTGGTTATAACAACCAAAAATACCTGATCACAAACATCTCCAGTACATTCCAATAGTAATATAAATTGGTTAGAACGAAATGATATTGACATGAACTTGTTTATAACGAAGTTTTTTTGATCCCAGGTTGGAAAAGTTTGAAATATAATTTGATGCTTAGCCCCTGAAGTAGCCCTAGCCCAGGTCTCTCATACCGCTACTGCTGCTAAGGGTTCAATAGAGCCGTGCACAGAAGCCCTATCACCCTTTGAACCTCTCAGATCTCTCATACCGCTACTGCTGCTGAGGGTTCAATAGAGCCGTGCACAGAAGCCCTATCACACCTACTATAGATTAAAGAGGGGCACAAAAAACTTTGACTGCTGCTGAGGGAGGGAGGCGTAAAATATTTTCGGGCGTCCAAGCAAAACCCCAACCCCCCACCCCCCTTTGATAAATAATGACCACTCCCTAAGTTAGGATAATTCAAAAGTTATTTTGAGCATCAGTTTGGCGATTATGGGGCTATATTTTGCACCATAAGGGACTAAGATACATATCATAGATCATATTGTGATTAGCTCACCTGAATTTCTTGGATTTTTTTCACTCAACTCTCTTATACTCTTTGGCTAATTTGGAATAGCTGATAATAACGAGTGTTGAAGCGATTGAACTCGCAAGTAACTTGGAAAGTACAGGTCTGGCCATTTTGGCACTATAGTGACAGCAATGCGGAACACTTACCAACAATTAAATAGAGCTGTAGTAGTTGTTACTAGTAAGAAATATCCCAAACAAAGAAGAATCGTACTCCATACATATTGTGCACCTGCCATTTTGGATTTTGCCGTCAACTGGCTGGGTATGTCGTCCTATCCTTAACAAATTTTCTTAAATCATATCAAATCATTGTTATAAGGCCTGTTTTTGCATGGATCCATCTTCTTCTTAGTAAACTATAATATATTATTATGATTTATTTAACATCCGCCATGTTTGTATCAAAGTGACACGCACTCGCAATGCCGTAAAAGTTTAACTGTTCTGACGGTTTTTGGCAAAAACATTCCGAGACGAACGCAAATCTTTTCATTGACAATTATGCTACTAGAATGATTTTATTGTGATGTTTTTAAATAAGAAACATAGAGATATGTCCAATATAACCATAGAAGGAAAAAATAACATGCAATATATGATTTTGTATTCAAAGTCCATCATGTATATGACACCTGATCCGCCCAGAGCTGACACCCTAAGCTGACACCTTCATAGAAAAGCATTGAGTGCACAAATCGTCTGCACCCATTTTTAGGAGAAATTCATTGAGACGAAAAGTCTGGTAACCTTGGTAACATGCCAACGTCGGCACACCGGATGCCGGGGACAAAGTGGTCCTCTGCGTTCGGCACTCCCTCTTATGTACCATAATAGAAATGCTACACTGGAGTTCTGCACATTTTTAAATGCAGATTACGGCCGTAATACATAGATAGAACTAAACGACCGTGGTGTACGAGGTGGCCGATCCACCACGAGGGAGTGGATCGGCCACCGAGGACACCAGGGGAGTTTAGTTCTATATTTATTTTATGTTTTTAGAGTCTTTAATTAACTGAAAATTAACAAAATCCGTTACCGTATTGCCCCGTACGAGCGGGGGTCCGCCATTTTGAATGTTTACATGCACCCAGAACGAGGCTACGGTACCGGATCGGCCGCTGTGGTGGATCGGCACACGTTACGCCACTGGGGGTGTGCGGATCGGCCCTGCAATGCTATCTCTATGGGAAGAAGTTATTCACATAAAATAATGCCCCAATCTCTTACTGACAGACATGGCATTATCTTCTCTGTCATCCCATTATACTGTGCGGATAATATTGCCATGAATGCCATATTTTGGGAGAATTTAGACATTGAATGGTGAACGCAACGCTGGAGCATACAAAATTGTCCCCGGCACAGTATGGCGTGGTCCGCTAACACCTGCCCAGGTAGCACACAAAAATTTGCCAACGTTGGCCCGACGCATCGGGCCAACATTGGGCCAATGTTGGCTGCCCATCGGGCCTACGTAGGCCCGACCAGTGGCATTTGCCAACTAAATGCCAACATTGGCCCAATGTTGGCAGGACATCAGCCCCTGGCCGACCATTTGCCGATGATAATGTTTGCCGACCAAAAGCCAACGTTGGGCCTACATTGGCATTTGGTTGGCACCGTCGGGCCTACGTAGGCAGGATGGGCAGCCTTTGTAAAGCCGATGGTTGGGCCAATGTTGGCCCAACGTTATGCCAATGTCTCTGTGCTACCTGGGCTGCTGCTGCTCCAGGGAAGCTTCAATTCGCAGGAAGTCCTGTGGCAGCTATATGTATCTCAATATTATCATTTTCCATGGATGTAAAGGGGCAATATTGAGGCCTTGAACCCACTCACATAGATATACAGGTGCTGACCAGACCCTCCCGGCGCCTGTCCCTAAAATAGCTGTTTGAAGATCCTAACAGTAGACACTTTTGTGGTTATCCCTAAAGTAGGTACATCACATCCCTGTGGTGGCGCCACTGTGCATCTGTCCTCATATCTGAGGCCATTTCATGTGACCCAGTCTAGAACCACCTCCAAATAACATGGGCTTTCCTTTCATTAATTAAACACATTTTAATTGGGTATATCATCAAAATTGTCCTATTATTTGGAAAAGCACACTTCATTTCATATTCTAAGAAATTTATAGAAGAAAAAAAATATTTCTGAGACTGATTTAGGTAAATTTGAAGTGTGTTATCTCTGTGCTTTTGCAAAATGAATAACTTATTATCAAATAACCTTGATGAAACCTAGAAAAAGCAGCCCTGTGATATCTGCCCTTTCCAGCGATGTGTCATGTTAGTGTGTGGCTTCTTTTGATCCACATGAAATTTGCTCTGAAAATTCCAGGTTCTGTTTAAATCTTCATTTAGCTACTTAAAGAGTCATTAAGTATGTAATTAATTAATCCATTATGGGTATCCAAAATCCTAAAGGTGTAACTGTGTGCAGAACTGCATACATAAGAGATCATGTTTGTTATCTTTATTATTATTTTCAACCTAATTTCGTTGAAAAATCCATTCTATGATTGATCATTGCTAATTAGGTCATTGGTTTTGATTAATTGGAATATCTAGGTCACATAATTAGGTCAAACAAAAATAAATGTGTCTGTGGTTTGCCGGCAGAGATGATATGCTTTTTTTAAATTACTTGAATACATTAATTTAAATGAATATTATGGACATTTTTCTGATAATCATTCACTTGTTTATAGGATATGAGCCTACCATTCCTGATACAAAAGGTCACAACTAATCCCCCTTCTCCCATAAGACATTTTACCACCATTTCAGAAAAGAAAATCTTGAATATATCTGGAACCGGTAGGAATTTTTGAAAAATTCCAAAAGCATGTTCTATGCCATCTACACATCCTTGTGTTCTGGTAACTTTCAAAACATATGCAGAAGAATGTATTTTCCATCTGATGTACCTACCTAAAGTTAAAAAAAAGTTAGCAATAATATGATTAAGCTGATAATGTCTTCAGCTTTCAATAGAGGTCTCAAACTTACAGATTGCCCAAGAATTAAGTATTAAGAATATTATGAGGCATATTTGGCAAGTTGTCAAAGCAGTGGCACTGCCAGTGTTCAAAGTTTGACTTGTCACTTGACTTGAGTCTTGACCCAACAGTCAACACTGCAACACCGCCAACAGTGACACATCAGTGATCCACTAATGATGTTGCCTTCAAATCGCCTGGAGTTTATGGTCTCGCGCTTACATATGTTATACAGAACATATTGTTGCTGTACCTTGGTGGAGGTAATGAACGGGTAATGCTAACACTTGGAGTAAATCGGGTAATTTCTTACCTGATTTTTACGTTCAGTAGCAGACGTCGCCATTTTGCTTGTTTACTTGCATCTGACCAGACCAGTCTCGTCCAGTCGGGATTCAGGGAGGAACTCCCTCTCTCATGTTTGGGGATTGTGGGTCCCCATATTCTGGGGAATATTACTACGCTCTGTACCTGCCTACATTTTACCACTACAGCAACCAGCAACCAGAACTACTTTTACCCATAAACGCTGGTCGCCAGAGACGACTCACGCTAGTGGTCGAGCTGGGGCCAGATTGGCATCTGACGTCATGTGACTTCCTGCGGTTGTTCATAATCTTCACGACAGAAGGCGCTTTTGTCGTCGCACCTGCTGTCACCTGCTGTCATATTTTGACAAGAGAGTACCCATGCAGATAGACTGGCTACAGTTACACTGTAGACCTATGGGTCCAGGGTGTTCCGTACCTCCAAAATACCCACTGGGAACAGAGTCTGTATGTAGGTCACTCTACCGACAGAACGACGGGAGACTGGGGTCACACTGGTTGTGTATTTCAACTAATAACTTAATTACTTTAATGACCCCCTTTGATCTAGATAAGAATCTGATGTGTATTAGGGAGTGGTCATTTATTAACAGGGGGTGGGGGTTGGTGGCTTTGAGGGGGGACAACAAAATTTCAAACCCCAGGGACCTTTTTGCGAAAAAGCCAGGGCGCGACTATAGAATAAAAGGGGGGACGGAAAAATTTCAGACTCCTCGGAGGGGGCGGAAAAATTTTCGCTGTGCGTGCACCGAATTTAATAACTTAATTACTTTAATGACCCCCTTTGATCTAGATAAGAATCTGATTGATGTTTATCTCAAGTTGAATACGAGAGCCCCATAGGCTTAACCAAGAAACTCTGTATCACACCCCACAGTGTGATAACCCTTCCCCGTATCACACTCCCTGGGAAAACATCCAAAACGGTCAAATAACTGATGATAAAATCATTTCTAATGCCAAATAAATCGAATTTTGAACATATCTGACTAAATTAACTTGAGATAAATACAAAGGAGCACTTGAATTGGTCAGCACTGAGGGTTATCACACTCGGCTTCGCCTCGTGTGATAACCCTCAGTGCTGACCAATTCTTGTGCACCTTTGTCTATGTATTAGGGAGTGGTCATTTATTAACAGGGGGTGGGGGTTGGTGGCTTTGAGGGGGGACAACAAAATTTCAGACCCCACTATTAAGGGGGGAACCTTTTTGCGAAAAAGCCAGCGCGCGACTATAGAATAAAAGGGCGGATGGAAAAATTTCAGACCCCTCGGAGGGGGGCGGAAAAACTTTCGCTGTGCATGCACCGAATTTCACCAACCCCCCTGTTGTTAAAAAATGACCCCTCCCCTACAACCAAACACCTCCCCCCCCCTACAGATAAGGATCTGGTTGAAGTTGAATGTGTATTGGGTTTCCCTGACCCCAGTCTCCCGTCGTTCCGTTGGTAGAGTAACATACATACATGATACAGACTCTGTTCCCTGTGGGTATTGTGGAGGTACGAAACACCCGTAAGTCTACAGTGTAGGCTACAGTCCCCACCTAGTTGGATCGGCGCCCAACTCACATACTTAATTGTTGTAAAACGTATAGTGTCATTAGGGTCTCAGAGCTGTGACTGTCCCCATTTAGCAAACAAGAAAAGTTTTAACGTGAAAAAAAGTTTAGGGAGGTCTAAAAGATAATTACTCCAACGTTTTTAGAAAAAAAAACTATTTTTAAACTGCAAACCTTTCTGATCAAAATGGTTTCCCAGCTAGCGCATTACATGCAAAAGATGTTCAAAACTGATCATATTCACATAATAAGTTAAACTGAAGCGAGGATTATGTCTTCAATAAACTTTTTTACATTGCGAGTTAACTAGATGTTGACATAGAAGATGCATCCTATGTAGGATGTAAAAAAGACTTAATGTACTTGATGTCAAAATCATGTCTTTATCAGGTGGAATCACACACATCATATGTTGTCATCAATGAGATGTCACATGACAAATGTTAAAAAGATGTGTACCATTCAACATCAACAATACATTTTGTATTAGTTATTCTGCAATGTCATATATAGTGACACATGGTGAAAGTTCTATGTGACATCTCAATTTGCTCAAACTTGAGACATCACAGACTTACCCCAGGTATGTCTATTTCTTGTCTCTTTGCTTTAGACAAAATCATGTGTCACCGGCATCACTGAAAAAGACATGTTTATTCTATAATTCCGGCATAGTAATTGTTACATAAGATATTCACATCATCATGATATGAATTTTAAGATGTTGCTATGTAGTGATGGATGTTAAAGAACCATTGCCTCGGTAAATGTGTAGGGGCGTGCTTTCTACCTTCCCATAGATTCGGTCACCATCATTCCCCCCCCCCCCATTCGAGTAGGGTCCGGGTTTCTCGCTATGGGACCTCTCACCCTTGACATGTCCAAAGGGCACATAGGTGAGGTTAAAACTCAAAGCAAGTAAACATCACACACTCCGGCCTCTAGGATGGGTGTGGACCACTAAATTTGACATGGTGACATGGCAATTTCTTAAAATCGACATGTGACATGAGAGGTTCTTAGAGGTGACATGGGACATGGGGATTTAAGTGACATGTGACATAACCATTTCTTAAAATTGACATGTGACATGGGGGACCCCCCATCCACACCCCCTCTAGGGTAGGAGAAATGTGTGGTGCCACTCTCTGTGGATACCAATACTGATCGAAATACTCGTAAATACCTTTGTCTAACTAGGTATTACATTTATTTCCTCTGCAGAGTGTCTATGAAGGATGTGATATTCACATCCAATAGACATAATTTACCGGGACTTATGTCTGATATATCTGCCATTGAGGTATCCTAGCCTGCCTATTATTGTAGTAATTCAATAGTAACTTTCATATACCCATAACATCTTATTCGCATGTTTGCATTAACATTGAAATCACATCTTTGACTGACATCATAATTGTGTGAACTATACATCTTTTCTAAGTCAAAAATGTTGGAGTTTAGATTACATGATTTTCAAGGTAATGGGTTGCATAAAATATATGTGAATCTTCCAACATTAAAATTATATCCCAATCCTATGTCGAAACCATAAGCATATATGAGGGGTTCTGGGTGAGAAACTGACGTAATTTTTTCATGTGAAAACCTATGGAAATATGATGTAGACGTTATGTGATTTGCTACAAGTTTTGCTAGCTGGGTTATATTTAAAAGTTTGAAGAGAAAACGTTTTCTTCTTTTAAACCTTTTCTACGCCTTATCTGAATGTTTTGAAATTGTTTTTTTAAGGTTCAGATAAAAACGTTTACATCTGAACCTTTCCTGGACCTTATCTGCACCTTTTATGAAGGTTCAGGAAAGGCGAAGTTTAGGTACAGGGTATATCATTTTTTAACGTTTTTTTAACGTTTTTTTTAAAGTTCAGATAAAACTTTTTTTCCAAACATTTCCTGAAGTTTTTCTGAATTTTCAGAAAAGGTTTATATTAGGTTTAAAGAAAAAGCTTTTTACTTTAACCTTTTTTCAACCTGATCCAAACATTTCAGAAAGGGATCATGCATCTAAGTTGGGGGCCAGCTACTCGATATGGAGAAGTGCTGGTGTTGATTGATTGATTGATTTGTGTTTTACAGCACTTTAGCGGCACTAAGTGGCTATCTCGTGCTTCACAGGTGTGCTGGTGTTGAGAGCAGCACAAGGTATGAGATATGGATCTGGGTAATTGATAGTGCTGAATCTGGATCTGCTGTGGGTATCTCAATATCTAGGTCGGAACAAGGTCAAATTAAAGGTCAAAGGTCGCAATGCAATTGCAATGCATCTTAATCAACTTAGGTTACCCCTGCATGGGCAATCCCAGCCTCGCGCGTGCCAGAGACTAGGGCAATCCGGTTACGTCTTTCGGGGAGAAGCGCTAACGTGGCGCCAATTTCGCTTGTTAAATATGAGCAGGTAAACTTTCAACTTTCGCCGGTACCAGGAACACACTTCCGATCATACCGTTTCTCCTCGAAAGGGTTCACGGGGCAATCCACCGTGCACTGGGGACCTCTAGTGTTAATGAATGGAACACAGCCCTCTGTCTGTTATATATTAAATACCAGATCATGACCTTTGGCCTTTAATTTAATATAGAACAGACAGAGGGCTTTGTTCCATTCATTAACACTAGAGGTTCCCAGTGCATGATGGATTGCCCATGCAGGGGTAAGCTAAGTTAGGCACTACGAAAACTTGCAGCACTGGGGGCTGAAGTGCAGTCAAGCATGGCACACTAAAATTGGCCCCTCTATAAAAGTTTGACTTAAAATGACTCTATGGGTTTTTGCTCTTTCTAAGGCTCTAATGTACACATAAATGCATGGAATACTTTGAAAGGTCTGTAATGGGGCTAGTAGCTAATTGCCATAAAAAGTTTATTCATTTTCACAGCTGATATGGTAAATTACTGAAAATAAGGTTCAATTTTCACTAAAAAGATTTCATTGAAATATTCATGAGCTCAGCCCTCCTCATAAACATGTGACCTGGACCACTTTGACAGAGAACTTGCTTCATATGTAATTGCAGGCAGATTGAAGGGGACACAGATGGTTTTCTAGGTGCCACATCTTTGGAGATATGAAATTCCTGTCATTTACTTGAAAGGAATGATACCATGGAAGCTCACTAGAAGGCAACAATGTAGATCACATTGCCAACCCACTGCACAGGTTTACGCATACTTCAGACACTATCTATCAGATGTCAGTATTGAGCAAAGTATTGATGAATGCCCATGTGTTTTACCTTAGGGAGTGGTCAACAGGGGGGGGGGGGGGTTGGTGAAAATCCTCGTGCGCGCGGCGAAAGTTTTTCCGTCACCCCCTCCGAGGGGTCTGAAATTTTTCCGCCCCCCCCTTTTGTTCTATAGTCGTGCAGGGGCTTTTTCGCTCAAAAGGGGCGAAATTTTTTTGTACCCCCCTTAGAGGGGTCTGAAATTTTTTTGTCCCCCCCCCAAACCCACCACCCCCCCCCGTTGTTAAAAAATGACCACTCCCTTATTCAAAATTGATCTTCTACCTGTCTATATACTTGTTTGTAATAAGTTGTTCATTGGGAGGTCTAATGTACAGTTCATGAGTATACATGATACTATAGGGAACAGAGCCATTCCTGTATGGAGGTGGCCATCTTGAAATTAGTTATGTAACTGGCCCCCGACGACCATCTTGGATCTGGCAGAGGATTGTGGGTAATCTCTTATCTTCCCCTCCACTCACAGAAAACAATGGGAATTGATAAGACTGATAAGCTGCCCCTGCCTCCATTTTAATCACCTTAAGTACCTGTCCATTGTTTTAGGTGTGAATGGAGGGGATTAGCCTGATAGGGAGACAATGGCTTGGTTTTACTCAGCCTGGATTATATGTGCCCTCTAGGAAAACTTTTAAAGTTTAATTTCTCTTGTATTTGAAGTACTAAGTCTATATAAAGCAAACATTGTTTAAGTTTAAAGTATTTGCTCTCCAAAGGTATAGATTTTTAGAATATAGCTTCATATAGACTATTAGCAAGGGCCAACCAAAGTAAACTGTACAAAGAGGCCAACTGCTGATCTAGCCCCGACTACATGAGGTACTAGCAATGGCTCTGTCACATATACAAGAGGTTCCCTAAAAGGTTTGGGGTCAATGTGACTGTTGTTAATGAGGTAATTAAATAGGGAAAGCAGCCGAGTGTGACTGGAGTCAACCTCCCACTGCCAGGCTGGTACAAATCTTTAGTATGTGCTTGCTTACCCAACACCTCCGCATTCACATTGATTTCTCTGCTTCTACTCATGACAGAAACATAATCAAACATGTTCTGAAAAAGATTCAATGTGGCCTATCACATGGGAGGGTATAATTGTGAACTTTTGTTATTTAGAAAAATATTTCCAAGTGCCTACTATAGTCCTATACAATCATTGTGTAGGTCTATGCTTGCTAATTATTTGACAATTGTTTTATTCTAAGGTCCCTTGCCAGGCGTACACATGTGTAGGCCCTATTTCCACATACATGTACCATATGCCCCCCCCCCCCCGACTTCATGTTCACGCAAACTAGACGTGCGTCCTGTAGGCAGCGCGGGAACTGTACCCGGGTAACAAGAGTTGCGCGGGGTGAACGTTTCTGTTTACACTGTCTGCTGCAATGGCCGCCGTTCAGACTGACGATTTCTTCGAGGGCACAGAAAAGCTGCTAGAAATATGGTTTTCATCTGCCTCAGACCAGAAAGGGTCTTGTGATCTGAAGATTATACAGAGGTAGGTTGTGACGACGGGATTACCTGTTAGGGTGCCCCTGTATGGATGTATGCAATCTGTTGCTACAGGCACTGACCGTTCTGACGGCAGTCTGCAGTGCAGAAAAGAATGTTCATTTTTCAACAACGGCATACATGCCAACATTTCCAGGCCCCAGACCGGGAGACCTTTTTGAATATTGACCATAGTGATTTTGAAGGGCATTCCCACAGAAAATTTTGAAAAACTCTATCTCAAAAAAAGCATTTTTTGTGCATCTTCTAAGTTGACAAAGCCTCGAAATATCTAATCACGGGAGATTTTATATAGCTGGAAGTGCAGAAATGTTTCAAAAACCGGAAGATTGGTGAAAAACCGGGAGAAATGGGATAAGTCCAGGCCGGGAGAAAGCATGAAAAATTGTCAAAATCCGGGAGTCTCCCGGCGAATCCGGGAGGGTTGACATGTATGCAACGGGGGGGGGGGGGGGGCAACTTCTCCAGCGACCTAATTTGGTGGGCAAACGTAATCGGTAGACTACGAGGTGGTGCCAGTGTGTGTGGGGGAGGGGTCTGAAATTTTTTTGTCCCCCCACCAACCCACCACCCCCCCCCCCGTTAAAGTAAAAAATGATTGATCACTCCCTTACAAATCTTGACTTCTACTTCTTTCAGACGAGTTGTTGATGGATATCTAGGGGGCGCTGCTACGTCGTCTTTCCCGTGGGGGAAAGATAACATTACTGAGGTGGGCCGGGAGGGCAATACCCTGCTTTTCTATATTAAGCAGGTTTTTGATTGCCAAAATATGTCAGATGAATCGAGAAATCTATCATTCTCTTTCTACCTGTCCTAAAATAAGTGTGGTGAACAACACCATTTGGCAATGATCCACATTTATCGTATACGTGATGAGCAGAAACGCATCACAATCTTTCCCCCACAAAAATGGGGGCCGTCGTTGTGACATCATACATCGCCTGTGATGTCTGCGTCTAAAGCTGACCACAGACGGGCCCGACTGGGTCGGCTGATCCTGACGATCGGGAGCATCTGCGCGGACCTCCAATCGAGTGACAATATCAAACATGTTAGATGTCCCTGATCGGATCGGATCGGTACTCCCTGGTTACCGATCGTATCTGGCCCGTCTGCGGTCGCCTTAATACAACATGTATAGTGACATATTTCTGTCAAGTAAAGGTTAAATATGGGGTAGAAGTAAGATTTGTCCATGATTTAACAAAAAATACAACATTATTGGTGGTACATGCTGTAACTACTTTTTGGAGGGGATGAACACAGCCCTTTCACTGTGCCCCAGATTTCCACCCAGTAAACCGTCCTAAGCTTCAGCGACTAGTCCAGGAAGAGTCGTCGCTGTACTGTAATCAGTGTGCTTGCTCAGCCTCACTCCTCTAGCTTAGAAACCTAAACCGGCGGGTACAGAGATGAGAGTTTCGGTTTCTAAGTTTTTATGCTTGGTAAGCTGAAAGATCTGTACAGATAGATTTGGATATATTTAGCAATTGGTGTGACAGAAACTGTATGACTATTAATGTTAAAAAAAAGACACAATGCATGTGGTTTGGATCGTTACAAAAATTATGTTTGGTCAATGCCTTAAATATAAAAATAGGTGATAAAAATTAGACTCTGTATCTAATTATAAATATTTAGGGGTACCACTAGACTACCTTGAATCTGAAAAATTTTGTTAATGACATTCATAGTAAAATGGTATGTAAAATTTTCAAGCTTGCAAAACTGAGATATATGGTTGATGAAAATACTGCCATTATAATTTATAAGCAAACTAAAACCAGAGATCAATCAGTATTTGGATTACATAAAAAATGTGAGGTGCCTATGCTATTCGATAGAAGAAAAGAATTGTTGTCATGAATGATGTTCAGGAGATCTAAAAAAGTAATTCCATACATTTCACAGGCAAATATGAGTACGAGAAGGTCACATAAATCTATCTTTCCTGTCAGAAATCCTAGATCTGGTACTCATATTAAATCACCTTTTTGTAGAGGGGTCCAACTATGGGATACCCTAGATATTGATACACAATTTGCAGTTACTAAATCAAGCTTTAAAAGAAAGGTTAAAGTTAAGTTTGGTACATTTATGAAAGGTAAAAGGTCACAGTATCTAATCAGTCCAGAATATATTAATAGAAAAAGAAGACTAAGGGCAAGGAATGATGTCATAATAAATGCCTAGTGTGTCTATGGAGTCTCTTCTCTCTTATCTTTATATAAATTTATGGCAATGATCTAAAAAGGTTGTATTGAAGAGTGGCAAAGCATGTACTGTATATAGTCAATTCCTTATGTTCATGCTACAATGTAAACTCACACATTATCATTAAGCATTTTTATTCCAGGTATACAGATTGCAATGTATATGGTTGGATCTTCAAACTGTTGTACTATTACACTTATCAAAGGAATTGTTGTCATAAAAATCATAAATGATATTGGCAATAAAGCAATTAATAAAAAAAGCTACACTCCTCAGGCTCAGGCTCAGTCTGCTGTGAGCGGGGCTGTGAGTGTGCACTCCCGGGGTGCACTCCTAGGCCTAAGTGGCAGATCCACTGCCGCGAATTTCTTGCGACTTGCACCATGCGAGTGTTCTCTGAGAAAATGTTCCTGTGGTGGATCTACTGCTGCGTGCTGCTGCGACAAATTTTATGCAACATTCGAGCTGCATGCGACGACCTTCGCAAAAATCTAAATAGTCTCAGACGTGTACATGCACGCCAACAGTCGCAATACTACTGGCTGCAGTGGATCTGTGCCTATAGAAACATACTCATAGCAATCTCTGCAGTGCCACTTGCACTAGCTAGGCACTTTATTAATAACAATCTTATAAAACTGAATACAAAATGGCCTTAAAAGGCTTAAGGCCTAAAAAAGAAATGTTGTATTCAGGTAACGCTACCTACCCTAATTTTTTGGCCCTACCCTAACTTTTTTTATGGGCATTTCGGGGGAAAATCCAATATTTTGGCACTTGTCAAATTCTATATTAAAACTAAAGGAGACCTTTCCAAAAACTTTTGAACTTTTTGGAGGATCAAAACTTTTCGCCACCTCCCTGGGGGGCTGAAAATCGCACGCAAATGTGCCCTTCAGTATCACACAGGCTTTTCTGCTGAAAAAAAAGATCACTCCCTTTAGAGAGATCCTCAGCATGCAGTATCTGTTAAAACAATAGCGGTAGGTGGGGAGGGATCTCTCTTTTCATGTCTATATGGAAAAGGCGACTGCAGACGGGCCCTGACTCGATCGGTAGTTTAAGGGCAACTAGTGCCAATCCAATCAGGGACATCAGACATATTTGATATTAGACTCGATTAGACATCCACAAAGATGCTTCTGATCTTCAGGATCGGCCAATCGAGTAGGGCTCATCTTGGACAGGGCTGGGCAGCTGTCGCCATGTAGCCAAAAAGTGGCGACAATGGCCTTGAAAATGGCGACATCTACCTCCAGAATGTTCTTCAGACTCCGGGCTTTCCAACAGTGAAAGAATTTTTCAAATATTCCTAATAGAACTAAAGTTATGATTCACAGAAGTCACCAGAATGCATAATTATTTTGACATGGAAAATTTCAAAATTTTCTTAGGAAAATGGCCCCAACCCCACCTCCCTGTTCCAATCACTCAGAGCCGCTCAGTAATGCAAGGGGGGCTGTGTAAGATTTGGAGTGGGACATGTTGAAAAAGAGTCTTTTGACTAGGGTGCCAAGGGCCAAGAGGGGTGGGGTGCAATTCACATACTGATTCCAACATTATTTAACATAGATAATACAGAAAATAAAATTTAAACCCCCATCCCCCATACAAGTGTATTGGGCTGCTCCACCCCTGCTGATCCTTGGTATTTGGGGCCCCTAAGGGATCCCCCCTTGATGTCACAATGTCACTAAAATTAAAGGCTTCAGGTCACATGTCACCTTTTTAGGGAATGGGCATGTCACATGTGACTTTTTTTGTCTAACTGAAATGTATGCACTGACAATTGTACAGGGATGGATCCAGTGATTTAAGAAGGTGGGAGGGGAGGGGCATGTATACATACATGTTGGCCATATGATGTAATAGAATGGGTGGAGGGAGTCATTCCAAGCAAAGCACACTGAATACCCTCACCCCAGTCCCACCATTGAGGGTAGGTGGAGAGGGGCAGTAGGGGAATGGTGGGACCGGGACTGGGGTAGGAGGAGAGAGGCAGTACCGGTAGGGGAATGGTAGGGCTGGGGTGAGGGTAGAAGGAAAGAGGCCGTAGGGGAACAGTAGGGCTGGGGTGAGGGCCAGGGGGGGGCAATGATAAAAAAAATCACATTTTGAAAAATTGATTCAAAAATGTTGGTTTGCTGGGAAAATCTTCTTGAAAAACAAGCAAAATTTGCCTGAAACGCTTGCTTTTTGCTCAAAGGTAGACTCTTGTTAGGGAGATTTTCTGAAAAGTAGACCCATTGAGATTTCTCTTTAAAATAGGACCCTGTTAGGGGGATTTAGGTCAAAAAGTGGGCTTTGCAAGCCACCCACATGTGGTACCAACACATATGAAGTGCCCCACCCCACAGGGGTTGAGGGTAGAAGGAAAGAGGCAGTATGGGAATGGTGGGACAAGGGCTGTGGGTAGGATGATGAATTCTGATGTAAACTTGAATATTGCATATTTCATGTGATGGCTATATATAACATTTATTTAATTGTAACATTTAATAATGATAATATAATGAAAACTTACAAGATCAGTAACTAAACTGTTGGCCCTACTTTAATGAATTAAAGTTCTGGTTTGAATTTTCTTCATTGTTCATTCAGCACAAACCACCTGTATTTTGTAAGTCAATCTCTCATAGTGACAATTAAAATGTCAATGCCCATATATCATGTTGTTCATGATTCAAGCCATGTCAACAAATGAAATACCACCAACCAAATTGGATTCTGCTATGCGGGCATTTAGGTGAACAATGAAGAAAGAGAGGACCTTCATTACCACTGACAAGTTCAGCATCAGTGGATTGATAAACTGATCCTCCCTAACATATGACTCAACATTCAATTCTTATACTGTTTCACAAATTAACAAAACAATCCATATATATATATATATATATATATATATATATATATATATATATATATATATATATATATATATACTTTGTCATCTAAATCTAAATTACATTTATGAGTTGATTACGGTAATATCTTAAGCATTTATAAGAATATCCCCAAGTTTAACCCAAGACTAGAGGAACTCGACAGCAATTAACTATTTAAACAGGGATAGACACTATCTTTTCCAGCCATTGGCCACCCTAGCCTGTAGGTTTATAAATCTATGGGCCTGGAACTAAAGCTGCAGGCCCAGAATAGCCAGTTTATTTTTTTAAAGAGAAATCGATGATGGTCAATGGAATTAACCTTTATAGATGCCCCTCTGTAACCTTCTGAGGGCCATCCCTGACCCACAGGAAGGTAATTCTTTAGAAAACTATGTGCCCACAGCCAAAGACCAATGGCTCCCAGGCCAGCGTTAGTGTCTACACCTGTTTAAAGATGTTAAGATTTCTTTGAAAATATCAATGTCAAAAGATGTATTATGACTTCTGGGAATTACTTCATAACTTTGATTCTAATAGGGATATTTGAGAAATTCTTTTGCCGCTGAAAAGCCCAGAAATTGGACATTTTGAAAAATATATTTTTGTAAATCTGCACCTGTTATACACTGACAATTGTCACATGTCACATTTTTGACAGAATGGCATGTCTCTTGTCCCTTTCATCTTGTTTTCTCATGTCACATGTCAGTTTTAGATAAAAGGGTGCAATGTAAGAATGTCACCTCAAAAGGAACAAATGTCACCATGTCATTTTTAACCCCTTGGGGGCCACATTTTTGTGATGAATTGTTTGAGATATCAGGTTCTCGAAATGCACCACAATGCACCAAATGACCTCTAAAATCAAAAACTTTCTTCGGGGGCATGTTCACAGACTACCCTAGTTACCATTATCAATTGCGAATTCAGTGCCCTTTTCTTGTGATGAGCCTATTACAGTGTTGCCGAAATGACACAAGCATAGGATCTAAATGGCCAGCGTCGGGCGTATATCCCCCCTCTTATGTGCCTTAGAGATTCAGCCCAAAGGAGTGCCATAAGATTGCTTTATGGCTTATAATCAGTGGCGGTGGAACCAGGGGGCAGGGGGCATATATATGCCCTCTCAACTTTTATGTTGGAGGATATGTTTTTGCCCGCCCCCAACTTCTTTTTATATTTTCACTTTTTAGGACAGTATCACTGCACCATTACAGGGCCTACATTATCAATCCAATGGAGCAGGCAAATCATGCTATAAGAACTCATCAAACTGCAACATTTACTTCTAAAATTTCAAAAAAATTCTGTAGGGGGTGGTGTAGAGAATAATGTTGTAGGATTGCATTGGTGTGGGGAGAGATATGGGGGCATAGGACAATAAGGTCCCTAGTAGATTTGGGTTTCTTGGATAAGAGAGAGAAGGAAATTGTGTGCTAAGTTGCATCAGAATGCACCATTTACTTTCCAGACTTTCAAAAATTTTCCACCACCCTCACCCCTAAGTACTATGCTTTTTCAATATGGGTGCCCTCAGCCTAGACACGACTATCATAAAAAAATATTTGAATGTAGCAAGTTTTCCTGGGGAGACCCTGCTACGACAATAAGTCTATTCAGTCTATAATTTAGTATCCTTTGCAAGTATCAGCAGAAATTACCCACCCATCCCCCTTTGCACCCCCCCCCAAACTTTCAAATGGTTCCGCTGTCCTCATATGCAAGGTTTTCGGTCCTCGGCTACAGCCTGGCTAGCTTTATTTTCAAATATGCCCAGCCCTGCTTGGACCCGCTAAAGGTACTGGTAGTAGACATTAGGATATGGGTAGACAGTTTCTGGGAATATAATGCAATGTGCAGTTCTTGTTTTTCTTGAGACTTGTGGCTTCTGTCTGACAGTAAGGCGAGAGCCTATTGGCTGAGAAGTTTCAACTCTGTAACAAAATTTCGACTTTAATATATTGAATCATAATGCCTAAAAGCAAAACCTCAACTATAAGTTGGCCCCCCAACTTGATGATTTTTTGAGTCCCAGATCCTTACCCAACACCCATTTTCCGAACTTCACAATGAGTTTTTGACCTCTTTTTCATGTATAGAAAATGCTCATTATACTTGTAAGAATAGATGATATTTTGAAATCAGTTATAAAGATGATAAAAGAAGTTTAAATTGTTATAATATCAGCCCTTTGGAAAATTCAAGCCTAAAGAATCCATTGGGACGACTTACATTCACATAATTCTTTTCAGAACCTCACCTATAAGTCGACCCCCCAACTTGGAGCAAAAAAATCCACTTTATATACAAGAATAGTATAGGTTCCCTAGGATATGTTACTCCATAGAGTCCTATAGTGCAAGCCACCCCCCTCTACCCCCCCTTAAAAGTAGGCTACCTTTTGTGTTCAGTACTGAGTCCTATGTAAGATAGGGGGGTTTATGGAGATGTCAGGAATCTTTATCAGAGTGATATCAAATGGAAACAAGGGGCCACCTACACCAAAAAGTCCTGCTGAATCCAAAATTTGTGGTCTTGATTCTCAAAATTTGGCCAAAGGTACCTAAAAATGAGGTTTGATGATGAGAATATTTAAAAAATGTAAAAAAGTTATATTGAAAATGATTGTAACTTTTTATAGATGCAACATGCTAATCAAAGTCAGTACCTCAATCTACATATCCCAATGTTTGCCTATCCGAACCTGACAAGTACTCTGCCTGCGTATGGCTCTACCTCTCCCACATACTGCCTATCCCTTAGTCTACCTATCACTCATACTACCTATCCCCTGAAACATCTAGAGTTTAATTAGGTTTTCCCTCACATGGCTTAATGGATTAAAGTTTACCCCTCACCTTTGTACCTAATTTTCTCTGTACATTCTTACCATTAGTCTACCTATCCTCAATCTGCCTATCATTCACTTTGCCTATCCCTCATGGTGACTATCCCCCAAATCTGCACATCCCTCATATTTGACTGGCACATCTGTGATATTACCTAGCACCAATGTATCTTTTGAATATGCTCACCTTACAAGGTACCCTCTGTACCCATCTCTTAAACTGTTTATTACCTATCCTCCTTGCTACCCATCCTCTTCAATACCTATCCCTCAAGCTCAATTTATAGCTTTCCTGCCTATCACAGCTTGATCAGCTGGGATAGCTCACATCCAACCTTTGTTATGATCTCTTAGTCAACCTATCCCCTAAAGAACAAATCCAACAGTCTACCTCAAGCATACATCTACTGATCACTCATGCTATATATCCTTGAGGTTACCTATCCTTCAGGCTGCCTATCCTTCATGGTATATAGCCCTCTGCCTACCTAACCAGCTATCTATGTATCTCTCACCTTGTATGCTATTCTTTCTACCTTTATAGTAGCTCTTGTAGTCTATGCCTTGTGAAATATACCTATCGCTCATTGTACCTATCCTCAAGTCTGCATATCACTCATGTATACCTTACATATCCCTCAGCCCATTGAATTATCATGCTTTTCTAAAATGCCTCACCATGGCTATCATTAGACTAGCTAACTTCCTATCCTACATGTATGTTGTTTATTCCCCTCTTCCTATCCTTCATGCTGCATATCGTTCATGCTATCCCACTTGACAAGTTAAAAAACTGAGGGCTATATACCATGAAGGATAGGCAGCCTGAAGGATAGGTAACCTCAAGGATATATAGCATGAGTGATAGGTAGATGTATGTGTGAGGTAGACTGTTAAATTTGTTCCTTAGGGGATAGGTTGACTAAGAGATCAAAATGAAGGTTGGTTTTGAGCTATCCCAGCTGATCAAGCTGTGATAGGTAGGAAAGCTATAAAGTGAGCTTGAGGGATAGGTATTGAAGAGGATGGGTAGCAAGGAGGATAGGTAATAAACAGTTTAAGAGATAGGTACAGAGGGTACCTTGTAAGGTGAGCATATTCAAAAGATACATTGGTGCTAGGTAATATCACAGATGTGCCAGTCAAACATGAGGGATGTGAAGAGTTGGGGGATAGTCACCATGAGGGATAGGTAAAGTGAATGATAGGCAGATTGAGGATAGGTAGACTAATGGTAAGAATGTACAGAGAATTAGGTACAAAGGTGAAGGGTAAACTTTAATCCTTTAAGCCATTTGAGAGAAAACCTAATTAAACTCTAGATGTTTTAAGGGATAGGTAGTATGAGTGATAGGTAGACTAAGGGGTAGGCAGTATGTGGGAGAGGCAGAGCCATACACAGGTAGAGTACTTGTCAGGTTGAGATAGGCACACATTAGGATATGTAGATTCAGGTATTGACTTTGATTAGCATGTTGCATCTATAAAAAGTTACAATCATTTTCAATATAACTTTTGTACATTTTTAAAATATTCTAATCATCAAACCTCCTTTTTAGGTACTTTTTGTAAAATGTTGAGAAGCAATATCACAAATTTTGGATTCAGCAGGATATTTTAGTACAGGTGGCCCCTTGTTTCCATTTGATATCACTCTGATAAAGATTCCTGACATCTCTATAAACCCCCTTATCCTACATAGGACTCAATACTGAACATAAAAGGGAGCCTACTTTGAAGGGGGGGGGGGGTAGAGGGGGGGGGCTGTTACACTGTGTCCATAGGTAAAGCTCTGAGTTTCACCTCCTATCTATTGAAGCTTCTTGTTATATATACGAAATTAAAAGAATAAAAAGTATTTGGCTTAGAGGTGAGACCACTTACATTCACATAATTCTTTTCAAAACCTCACCTATATTAAGTCAATCCCCCATCTTGGAGCCAAAAATTCGACTTACACAAAAATAAAACAGCAAAAGATATTCGACTTATAGGTGAGATTTTATGGTACCCTACCTAATTTTCAACATGCTACCTAAAACACACAACTTTTTTTTTTCTTTTGCCTAAAACGGGCCCAGCCAGCAGGGGACAGGGGTACCATAGAGGTTCAAGGCCCGGGAGAGAAGTTAGAAGACATAGGCTGAGCCCTCTTACTTTAATTCAGGCATGTCTGACACATAATTAGGTAATTATTATGATTGTGATCATCAAAAATCATCATCAGCATCAGCATCATCATCATCATCAGCAGCAGCAGCAGCAGCAGCATCAGCAGCAGCAGCATGAGCATCAGCAGCAGCAGCATTAGTATTAGTATTATTTCCATATATTTTCATTAGTACATGAAAGCCAAACTGTCATGAACATGATAGAGTATCTATAATCCGAATGCCTACCTCCATGAAAACTAGGCCTAACAATAGTATTATTCCCATACCAAAAGCTCTACGAGATATAAGTAACCCTCATACCAAAACACCTGTAGATTAGCATAATGCAATATGACAGGCATCACCAACAGCCCACATGTGTACTAACAATAGATGTCAGCTAGTGCTTGGTGCTCTGTGCAGGTGACCACGCTTATTATACATTTTTAATGTACAATAAATCACAATGTAACTATCAACCATTGACCTACACTGGTATGGTCTTCTGGTGTAGTCCGTTGCTCAGTGAAAGTGTGGCCAAGGACCTACCGTAGTGGCACGTTTCATCTTTGTGCCCTACTAGGGTGTGAGTAATTGTGAAGGCACCAAAGGTAATGTTTCTCTTTGATCTGCCACACGTGTGTGAATTAAAAACGCCCTGGTAGGATCACCCTGGGCACCATCGTTGGTACCTTTTTTAAAATAAAAATTACTTAATTCATTTTGTATTACTTATCTATCTGTTCTGAAGGGCCCCAAAACTGGTACCTGTTATGTCACGAACTTTTATCACAGTGAGACATTCCTAATCTCAGACTGACTGTTGAACGAGATGTCAGAGTTTAGTCCTTTTGATAGCAGCAGACAATATCGCACCACCACATGCATGACTTGCACTGGGTCTTATAAATATGTACATTCCTACAATAGGCCTCAGTATGCACGCCCAGTTGGTCGGTCATTGCTTGATCTGGCACCTGGCGAGATAATCACTGATAAGAACCAGCATGATGGGTACCAGGTGTCACAAACTGTACCCAAAAAAATCTGCAGTGAATACAGGGACTTTGATTGATAGATAATGCATCCCGGGTCAACCATATACAATTTTCTCAGCTTGTTTATGGATGTAGACCTGATAAGACTGAGTTCAACATCAAGAAAAAAAACCCTGACAAGATAAACAGATTATAAATCTGATTGTAGTGTAGTGGTTCAATTATATATTATCTAGTTCGAAGTAAAACCAGACAAGTTATCTCAGGTTAGTGCAACCGGCACATATTTATCACTAAAGTCAATAATATTTTCAATGAACAAGCTCAGTAAAAGTTATGCTGGTCCCCGCAGGTATTTGAGGGCATGATACCTGCTGGCCATGTCTGATGACATTCTCCCCAGATCATGGGGAGAAGTACTCTTGAACTCCACTACATGGGAGTATTTCTATTCTCCAATCACAGACTATATCCAAATATCTGTATAGGAGAGACAGGTTGACCATTGCGGTGTTAGGGTGCCCTCTTGTGAGTAAGAGTTAAAAGACGGGATGATTGACTAGTAACTTCCTAGACATGGCCTGCCTCTATGATGTCCCCAACATAGAGGCAGGTCGCCAGCCAAAGTAAAAGTGGTCCTACTTCAACAGTGGTCAAGATCTGACTAATGCCTTCCCCGGCCCCAGATAGGAGCTGGAGTAAGACGCGCAGTGCTGCCACCACCCTGCAGTGGTGAGTGGTCGAAGTGACCTCTAGTAGCTACCGTTGATAGGCACACCGCCCGAACTGCCCTCTCGAGGAAGACGCTTATACTATATCACATACTACAAGCCCCTACATTAGTAACACTACGAGACAGTAGGATACAAACAATAGGATCAACACAGAAAAATCGATTGTATCACATGTGCTGAAGTTTCTACTCTGAAGTGTAATCAGTAAAGCTGACCGCAGATAGGCCCAACTGGATTGGCCGATCCTGACGATCGGGAGCGTCTGCACGGACATCCGAACCAGTCAGTCAATATCAAACAAGATTGATCTTCCCGATCGGATCGGCACCCCTCTCCCTAACTAGCGACCGAGTCAGGCCCGTTTGCAGTCGCCTTAAGGTTAAATGGTTGAGAAAGTGGATACAATATCTAATGTAGTTTTTTCGCCATGGCTGTGCAAACCTGTAAGCGACCCCAGAAGTGACAATTTCTCTTATCTCACGCCCCCCACTCCCATCAGACTGTAAATAAATGTACATAGGACGGGGGTTAGTGCAATACTAGTGCTACACGTCAGTGGTGGGTGGTGACCCAAAGGTAGGTAGAGACCTCAGTTCAGATGCTGGTTGAATCAGGCCATGGACCGTCTACACACATATACCTAGTAATCCTATCCAGGACGGCAGTGTGCAATTAATTCAGAAGTGGATTACATATGCTGTATTCGGGAAACATAAAGAAGTACTTTTGGATAGAAGAAAGGAGAGACCAATGAGCACAACCATGGCTACAGAAGACCCTGAGGATTTCTTTGAGGGAACAGAGAAGTTGTTGGAGCTATGGTTTACTAACGGTGACCCCAAGGGGACAGGTGACCTACGAGATATCAATAGGTACTGTTGGACTTACTGCCGGTTTATCAACATAATGTACCCGGTATGCCTTGTGACCAGCACCCCATTCTATTTCGAAAACCCAAGCCAACATGAAATGGTTTGAAAACATTTTAAGGCCTTTTCTTTTCAGATCGTGCAGAAAACGTCTAGAATTGTCAATCTATTAAAAAATGAACAAACAAACAAAAAATCTCTCTTTTTCAAAGATTGTGTTCTGGGGCCAAGATTAGGTTTATTAAAGGTTAAGGGGCTTTTTAAACACTCATTTTACTTGTTTTCATGTTTTCCAAGGGATGAGTGAAAAAACATCTTTTATTAAGGTAGTGGCTAGCCACTACCTTAATTACATCTATCTACCATCAAAAGTAGCCACAGAAAATAATCCATGTATAGGCTTAGTCTGTAACTCACCCATGTTAAATCAATACACAACATAATGTAGGAGAGTACACTGGTGGGGATTAGCTGTGGTCAATTCTGCTTTGTTCTAAAGTAAACTCATCCCATGTTCCAATATGGTGTGTTCAGCTTTAAGACTTGGTGTCTTGACATATGACTCAAGCTCCTGGTATAGACTATATCTAAAACTGCCATAGTATTCCAATATGCTGTTGTCAACGAGTCCGTAAATGACGAACAAGGATGAATACAGACGAATCAGGAATCCAGTTTGATATCCACTTTATTCATTGAAGTCCACGAGGTATAGTTGGTGATACAGTATAAAGGTGCCCAACAGTGTCCAAGCCTAGCCCTTGAGCCAAGGGCTTTGGTCTCACGCGAGTGTGTGAGGTATGAAGTATGAAGGTGGGAAGATGAGTGAGCTGCTCCCTCCACAGGTATTTGTAGTAGGAGCTGCTCACCCAGCTCATCCTAAAAATAGTATCAGGTGAGCTAAATATAGTAACTGGGGAACTCCAGTGCAGGTATGTATGGGGGGATCCCGAACATAGCACTGGGGTTCACAGAGTTCAGTATGGTTCTAAATATAGCTGCTGGGAATTCCCGGTATGCTGTGAGCTGCTCATGATCAATGGGCATGTCCTCCAGCGGGAGGAGTTGGTCTAAACATTGTCTGCTAGGAATTTCCAGCATGCAGCGAGCTGCTTGTGATTGACGGCATATCCTCCAGTGGGAGGAGGCGGGGTCACTGAGTGCAGTTGACAACGCCAGCCTTTGGTCTATAGGTATGGCTTGGCTTGTGGGTAGACTCGGACACTGGGTTACATGGTAGAGTCAAAGGTGAAAAATAAATATGATAAGTACAATACCTATAACGGTCTACTGACACTGTGTAAATGCTTGGAGATTGGCACACAGGTCCTGTTACTCCCTTTGACAGCTTGGTCAAACCACCACACCTGTATGTACCCCCGCCCACCTTCCCTAATGCCTATTATGGCCCCATTGACTCTTTCAGATGGCCTACACCTAATATGAATTAGCTGTAGGCACTAGCATCCCACTATCACAATCCAAAGTCTAGCCATTGACAAAATCACTGAAGAGCCTGGTGTAATTGTTTTCTTTCTCCCAGGACAGATGGTATGATGCATGTGTGCAACTCTACACATATACTATGTTATTACACAACTTCTCTGATTTTGGGTGTTTTTTTTGTGGATATCCCGTGCTGTTATTCCTGCATAATTTGCACTGTAATGTGAACATATGCAAGGTGGATACCAGCATGGTTTGGGGTGGATATCAGCAAGGTTTGGGGTGGATATCAGCATGGTTTAATGTATAATTTTGCATTTAAAACCATGAGAACCCTACGAGAATTTCATTACCAAAGGTAGGGGTCGAACCTGCAGTCTCAGATCCCAAATCCAACTCCCTATGCATTGCGCCACAGGGACTGACGAGAAGTGGTTGGCTAGAACCAGGTCTCGATATGATACAAAGCCCGGGGAGGTCACTCACATATAACTATTATACATTCAAAGTGTGAAAATCAACAGCAGTCTGGGTTGTGACCCCCCCCCCCAGCTTTGTCGCTACTGCTCGCATAACGGCGAGGACTGCGGGACGCGTTCAAACCAAACCAATGGCTGCTGGGCACCAAGGTGTGAGACCCAGTGGTTAGCGCATTGCGCTCAGCTCAGCCGCTAGAGGTAGGCGGGACAAGTCCCTGTCCGGGCGCATTTTTTTTTCGCCATGTGAACACACACTAGGCCTATGGCAGCCTTCGAGTCCCTGGAAAGGATTTTTGTTTTCAACTTGTTTTTATTGATATTCTATAGATTATTTATTGATTTTTTATTGATTAATCGTGTAATAAACTTAGTAAGGTATGAGCTAACAAGCACCTCATTGCTTGTATCGTAGGATATCGTACAATACATGCAATGAGGTGCCTGTTAGCTCGTACATTACTTAGTTAATATAGCATATACATGTAGTACTACAAGTAGTGTAGCTCATCAATATTATAGAGGGACACCACAAAATAACCCTCTGCATGCAACATTATGTGTTATCAGTTGAATAATAAACCTTTATATACATAGGCAGCCTGGTGTTTCATTAATCAAACTAAGCAAACCTTTACAGACAACATTGTGTTTTATTAGTTATACCATACAACAACCCTTCATAGGCAACATGGTGGTTTATAGATCATGCCTTACAACAACCCTTTACAGGCAACATTATATTTATATTCTATTGATTATACCATACAATAACCCTTTATAAGCAACATGATAATTATACAGATGTACCGTACAATAACCCTTTATAAGCAACACGATGTTTTATTTATCACACCATACAATAACCCTTTATGGGCAATATGATGGTTTATTAGATTCATCTTACAATAACCCTCTAAAGGCAACATGATTATTCGTTTTGCCATATCATAACCCCTTACAGGCAACATAGTCTTCTATTGGTTATGCCATACAATAACCCTTTATATGCAACATGATGGTTTATTAGATTCATCTTACAATGACCCTGTACAGGCAACATGATGTTTTATTCGTTGCAATATTATAACCCCTTGCAGGCAACATGGTATTTTATTGATTATACCATACAATAGCCCATTACAGGCAACATGATGGTTCATTGGTTTTACCCTACAATGACCCTGTACAGGCAGCATGATGTTTTATTAGCTTTGCCATTCAATGACCTTTTACAGGCAAGATGATGATTTATTGGACCTAAATAGACAGTATTATGTAGGAGAGTGAGCTGTGGGGGCGGAGGGCTGAGCTATGGGAAGCTGTGTCTTATAGAAAAAAGCTTTGTATATCACCTCCCTCATATTCCAATATGGTGTATAAATACTTGGGAGTCAGTGATTACCCAATATACTTTGTCACTATAGCATCACTTAGTATGATAATTGTGTATAGACTATAGTTCTTTGAACATAGAAGCCACTATACCATATAACTTTGCCCTAACCTTAAACATTTTGAATATTTCGAACTCTATGCCCTGTGACACTAGTCTAATGTAGATACATACGTTTACTAGATGTGTTCTTGTTGTTACAGGGCAGAGTGGGAAGCTCTCCTGAAACATGTCTCTTGTGAAATTATAAGTGAGACAAGAAATGATGACATGGTGGCCTACGTTCTCAGGTAAGAGACTATGCAACACCAATACTTTTAGTGTCTATTGGACAGTCTGTGCATAAGCCTAGTCTATGAGAGCACCCTGTAACTCGTAACTATTTTTTTTTTGTAATTCTATTACGCTTATTCGAGGGGACAGATCCATAGTGTACCATATAGAAGCAGCTAAAGCGAACTATTACAGTACTACAACTTTAACACTTGAAAAAAAAAACACGGAGATTAAATGCTTTTTTTTCACAGGGAAATCCACACATTTCATTTATCTTATGTAATATCTATGTACACTCAGTATTTTATATATTTGTAGTTATAAAAACAACAGAAGGCATTTAAACACCTTCCCTATTTTATTCACAGTGAAAGCAGCATGTTTGTTTCCAAGAACCGTTTCATACTGAAGACATGTGGACGCACTACTCTCCTCAAGGCCATACGTCCACTGCTTGAACTTGCTCGCCGCGAATGCGGGATGGACATTGTTCAGGTAACAATCATTCAAATGGCATCATCTTATGAATAACATAGTGGCATATCTATTTCAAACACAGGGAGGGCTTTAGGTCATATTACCGGTAAGATATCACCTTATCATGATTATCTTCTTATTCATCTCCTGACGTAATTTAGTACTAAGAGTGATTATCAGTCGACCTCCACTTCCTCAGATACATACTTAGAACTTCGAATCCCTCACATTATAAAACCATAATTATACTTGTTCTCTATGTAGGATGTGTTTTACTCGCGGAAGAAGTTTCAGCGGCCGGAGCTACAGCACAAAGTTCATCAGAACTTTGAAGATGAAGTCGCCCTTCTAGATGGCCTGTTTAAAAGTAAGTGTAATATACCAGTAATTCCTAACTACGGTAATGCATATCAAAATGCTAATTAGATATGTAGTACATGCAAAAGTCCTGTCCCCTGTTAGTAGATACACTTAAGAATTGCAAATAAAATGGAGTCAGCCTGGTGAAAAGTTAGATGATATTGCAGTGCAATGAAGATAGTGCTGCATATAAAATTATATGACGTGTGTCACTATTGCAAATAAAAAGAAGTGTATTATCATTTCAAAATGTATATATACATGTTTTTTTTAGACGGGGCTGCATACGCTCTTGGACGACTCAATGGAGAATGCTGGTGAGTGGTCAAAACCTAGTTTGATTGAAAATAAACAGAAAAGAGCCTCCTCTGTTGAAGCTTAATTGCACATAGAAGCCACATCCTGACTTTTGAACCTAAAAATGTGGACTTTCGATATTGTGTAAAGCCTTCTAAGCCACAAGTAAAATCAGAAATCAATTTATGATGTGAATGATTTGTTCCAGGTACCTCTACACCATTGACAACGTGGGAGTTCACCAGCCAGACCAGACATTGGAAATATCCTTTCATAATCAACACTGTAAACTAAAGTGATAAATCATAGGTCATAACAGAGATGTGTCATTGAATTAGTGGGACCTTAGTCTTAGTACTAGAACTTAATATAAAGAGTGATGGTTCTGCAATAAGTATAAGTGAATAACTTTCTAAATCTATTAATGGGACTACCGGCACAGGGAGGGTATAACTCCTTCTTGGAGCCAGTTTATCATTGACAGTTCTAATGTAGACATTGCATTCTCCATGTGTGGGTGTTGTCCTTGACTACAGCACCTGTTAATGCAGGACCTTGATCCAGCCGTGATGCACATCTTCACACAGGCAGGATCAGCCAGTGCTGAGGAAGCTACCAAGGTAGGCCCTGGCTCCTTTACCGCTCATTAATGATTGATAAATCAAACGTTTTTCAGTTCCATGGGGTACAAAAAAATGATCCAAGGGTAATGCTTCCTCCTTTTTGTTGGACCCCTAGCAGGGGCAGCCATCAATTCAGTTTGTACAAAATTGTATCATTGATATAGCAACTACCATAAACTCCCGCGTATAAGACGCGTCCTCTACGCCAAACAAATGCCTGGTGCGTCTTATATGATCTACTGAAGTTTAGGGTGCGTCTTATATGAGGGGTAATTTTACTATAGAAATGTACTGGATTTACAAAATTGAGCCCTAAGAGGTGCGTCTTATACGTGAAAATGCCTCTGCTGAGTTTGGGGTGCGTCCTATACGCGCAGCGCGTCTTCTACGCGGGAGTTTACGGTACTCTAGTAGCCTAACACTTTTTCATACGGTACTCATTTGCCGTGAATGAGCTAATTCAGTGATGTTTATTTAAACCATTTTTCATGTGCATTCGTCACAGAAATCAGGCATTGCAGACATCATCCCAGGAATGATCATTGACGACTTCTTGTTTGAACCGTGTGGATACTCCATGAACGGGATATTACCAGGGGTATGTACATGTGACTTGTCAACTTGTAAAAAAGGCTTATACTCTTCTTGTACACTGTACCATAAAACTGTAGCAAACCCAGCAGTGGTCTGTACGAAACGCAGCACAGGAACTGAAATGGCAAACATACGTGAATCCTTGAAGGGATTAAAGAAACCAACTCATAACAAAGAGTTATCACTTATTGGCTCAGGATCTTGCTGAGCCTATAGACCCGAGTCTCGGCACTTTTAAGACATCTGTTTTTGTCATGAAAATGTAGGAATTTTATTAATAAGCCCATCCCCTTAACATACTATGGTATTATCAAACTACTTAACCCATATGTGTCCTCCATTTTGATTTGTTAGTTCCAGGAATTCACCATCATGAATGCTTCCAAAAGCATTTTGAAAATAAGCACTGTGTTTCCTCAGAAAATGGCTCCCATAGGACCTAGTGTTAAAGAAACCCTGTGTCCACATCGGATCCCATAGGCTGTAATGCTTAAACTCCCCTTGAGACCACATTTGCATCACGCTTCTGTGAATTTCCTGTATGACTCTGGTCTGTATATCTCTTGTGGACAAAGTATTTGTTAGCTGTGATTAGATGTAGCATAGTGGACATGGTTGATTCCATACCATAGTGGTTACTTCTTCAGCTCCTTACAGATGTAACATATTTGACATGGTAGACTCCATACCATGGTGGTTAATTCTTCAGCTCCTTATAGATGTAACATGCATCTATATAATCATATGTGTATTAATGGATGGATGGATGGGACATGTGATACATGTATGACATGACAGGTAGCAGAGCCTGATCCTTCTGTGACAGCGTCACACTTACAATTTTATGAATACTAGTAAATATTGATAAGTAATTAATGCTTTATTAACAGGGTCAGTACATCACAATCCACATCACACCAGAGCCCCACTGCTCCTATGTCAGCTTTGAGACCAATTTCCAGTCTACTGAGGTAGGGATTTATGCTGACTTACCAATACATAAACTAGTATCCGAGACACAAGATGAATGGTCTTTGCTCTTTAATCCCAAAGCTATTTGAAAGTATAAACCAGTAAGTTAAAATGGCTGAATAAACATGTCTTAGATGGAATAAAGTTAAGAAAGAAGCCATTTTATTTCAATGCCCCTAACCACAGAAAAAGATCTGTAATAGAAATGATGTAATGTTGTTATCACATATTTGTGTTACAATTTGTTACAGGAGGAGTATCATGATCTTATCAAAAAGGTGATTGATATCTTCAGGCCAGGCCACTTCCTCATGACCATCTTTGCCAACAAGGTATGTGTATCATATGAGAAAGACGAAGCTATAGTTAACCTTCCAACAGCTACCACTCTAATGAAGCAACTCCTTTGAAAAGTGCTCTTTTATGATAATTAAAACAAGAATTAGTATCAACTGTAGTCTAGAACAAGAATTGATATCAACTGTAGTCTAGAATGTATTAAAAGTATGAAATATAACAAATTATATACGCTCAATTACAAAAATATTTTTGTTACTGAATTGTCCATCAGACATCCAATGCAAGAGAGATTCACCGTGACATCGAGAACTTTGAATACTTTGACGAGAAGGGTTACAGCCGCGATGACCACCAGTTCTGTCAGTTTAAGAACTACAGTCTGACATACACCCACTACCAGAGACCAGGAGCGCGCGGCCTGCCTCTCCCAGCACCCCCGATCTGAGGGGGCGAGTACCATCGCAGCTGCCAGCTCTTGTCACTCAGCCGCCAGTCACAGCCAACCCCAACTGTGAGGAAGTGTTCCTTCCTTGCATACACACCCACCTCCCAGCATAAGACATATGTTGAGCAATCTGCTCCACTTGCGAGCTGCTCGTTGGCCGAGTGTGTCCAGAAAGCGTGGTCTGTGACTGAGTGGTCAGTGACAAGACCCACCAGCTGGGATGATGACCTCAACCTGAGACTCGGCTGCTGCGATGGATGCATGGAACTTAACGATGACGACCCCAAACACACCCAACGACAACCGATCTACCCGACCCTCTTAGATATCCAAATCTTCTCTGTGTCAAACTCCATCAACTGGCACTGGAAATCCAGTAAAGCACGACACAAGCTATGGCTGAAGACCTGCCTGGCTTGTGTCAAACCCAGATAAGACTCCAATATTTAAATAAAACTAATATCTAGCTATATCTACCACTATCAGATCCAAAATGTCTTTCATGTCACCTCATAATGTTCACGCACATCACAACTGCAAAGTAAAAGGCTGTAAAATTAAACACTGAACTTTATGATATCCAACTTGTATCTAGATAGTGGATATCTTTCTGCAGAGTTAAATATGTTGGTATTCCCACAACTAGTAAGGACTGAGTTCTGACAGTTATGTATTCTTTGTTCTTGTTGTGTCTACTATCTCCCGGCATCTGTTTTATCCTATTTTATTTTTTGTTATGAATGCTGTTGTGGTTATGTAAGCCGAATGAGTTTAGACAGAGATTAAAAACATTTTTGTGCCATCAAATGTGATCACCTATTTTTCATTCCATGTTAGATGTATTAAATCACAGTCGATTTATTGTCTTTGATATTGGCGGTTTAAAACAATAGCATTTGAAATAAAATGCTAATGCCTGTACTATGTATTGTGTTTTTACGACACATACTCCAATGTTTAGTAACAGACCTCCAGTGCAATCTGGATATCCTGTTTATGTTGTATACTTATAAATGTGTTATGATGGTATAGTGGTTTGGTAATACCATTTAATTTTCACAATATATGATCATGATAGTTTAAGTACCGGTAATTCTTTAGGGTTGCATCACGCTGAACTTACAAGGGTTGATTCATGTTGTCAGGTAAAAGCTCAGAATAAATCAATATTGCTGTGTCGATGAGAAGGCCAGTTTTTTTTTAAAGTGCGTTATGCTATTTGATATAGGAATAAAGTTAAACCCACACTGTACAGTTATTGTATGGAACGGTATCGACAGTTTAAGGGAATTGCGATTGTGCTTGTAATGAATGAACGACACATTGACAAAGGTAATATGAAGAGACATTGTTGATTTCTTATGGATACATATCAAAAATGTTATTTAACCTTTTCTCTCTATTTTTTTTCCTCAATATTTTTTTGGCAATTGTTATGTATTGCTATGATTTAAGACAGCAATGGTAATACAATTAAGTTTCATCGTCAGGGTACTTAGCATGAAGCACCCTATGTTGTTAAAATCTAGTACAGCTTATTGTAAAAGAACGGCGACTTCTATGATGGGTGGTTATGCTTTCAGTTCAGTATTAGTTGTGATAAATTACAAACAATGAGATTTTAGTCCCTTGCCTTGGTTACTGTGTATGGATATCCCGTAACATTCCTGGATATGTTAAGAATTGTTACCTAGAAGAGATAGGCCAACTTGTTCGCTGAATTTAGTGTTTCTTGTCTGTGGTATTTTGCGATTGGTACAAAAGTATCATTTGTAGACAAAATGTCCTAATTGCTAAATTAGTTATGTGAATGGATCAATTGTAGCCTTTACCATATCATTGTTTAAGTTTTACACATGAATCATTGATTTTGTAAGAATAAAGAAGATACTTGTTCCTTTCCTGGTTGTGTTTTATACACGCTTATTACCATGTGTATTGGGTTATTGTGTTTTAATGTTATCATTGGTAAAGATGTACAAAGATATGTTTATGCACCTAACATGTATTATCTACCAACGAAGGGTTACTATGTGTTATTGAATATAGATAAAGCATTAAATGAGTTAAATAATGTACACCAGTATACAAAGTTTAGATAAGAGCCCAGCACGATATATTCATTATTGACCAAATGAGATTTACCTTGTTAGATCAAAATGACGGTAATGCCAATTCTCTATTTGCCGCTATTTGCTAGATAACTCTACGACATGTATTTTTCTCCTATTAAATTTTGAAGAAATTTCCCATTGTGGGTACGAGGGAAACGGTCATGTGAATGCCTGAACATATACAAGGGAATTCTATCTGGTAATTGTCAATAAATGGTCCGAATATCCGAAGAGAGGTGACATATTAGATGTCAGGCTGCCCGATATATGGATTTTTCTCTTAAACATTTAGGAATGTGCTCGTTCCTTACATTACACCACATAATTAGGATTTCAAGTAATTGATCCAAGGCGATATTATGATGCTGCAGCTGGAGATTGGCTTATAACTCTACACACCAACTGGTATTACACTCTGCAGCATTGGAGATCTATTATGGGTGGGTTGATTCGGTTGTATGTACTTAGCATCTGTAACACCACTGTATCGGTACACATGCATTGAACGTATTTCTCGTTGGTGCCAATTATTTAACTAAAATCTGATAATTGATAAAGTACCATTAAGACTCCCGACTGTCCAGAACCGTTAAGTACTAGTATACTGACGCTAGAGAACTCTAACCTGGAATGTTGTGATTTTAGTAAGGAGGTAGAGTCCATGGGTTTTACCTCAAGTTTTGAATAGCGAGAACTCCCCCCCCCCCCCAACTTGAGTAAAACAATCCTCTACAATTTTTATCAGGACCCTACGGTTACCGTAGTATTGTTACACCAAAGTGTTCTTTTGTGGTATTGAGAACCTCCACACTAATCAGTCGTTATTAAAAACTAATTCTGTACTGATGTTTAATTTTTTCAGTATTATTCATTGTTAGAGGCAAAGTTCTACAAGAAATCATGTCACCTCGGTTAATACAGTAGAGCTATATATCCAGTTTAATGAAATTAAAGTTTGTTAATAATGAAGTTGAGTGTTAGTTGTTCCTTTACATTATGCCAGAGTGTCATCTAAAAATATAGGATAGCAATGTGCATTGCGGGTAACTCGAAAAGCCGAAAATATTGTTTTTTTTTTTGTTGGAATCAGTCTGTTATACTTGACTGATTCAGGTATTAAGTACAGGGGGCACCACCTTGGCCTCCCAGTCACTCTTGGACAACAAGGTCACGAGGTGTGCAGTCATTCATTCACAGGTACAGGGATGTAAGTTAGGAACGATATCTCACAAATTTAAAAATAAAAAAAACAAACTTCAATATAATAAAATAGACATTCTAAGGTCCAATACCATATGCAGTTTATGAACTTTTGTGGATAATTTCACACTTTATTTGACAACTTTACATGTACTGCCTCACCTTTTTACCCATCCCCACTGAGGCTCTTAAAAGCTGGCTCTTTTCCCCCGGCTCTTATAACTCGCTTTTCGAGTTAAAAATGCGAAAAGCTAGTCCATGAGAATTTCCCAACTCCAAATCAGAAAAAAAAACCTGAGCCCCTGGAATGTTTCAAACTCTACCATCTCTTATAAGTGATGAAATGACATGTCATTGGATCTAGAAAAATGATAAGATTGTCCCAGGCAGATGGATCATTAGAAAACTGAGGAATATGGTCGAAGGGTTGTTTGGATCTACCCGATCCAACTTCCCCTTTCTGAAGCACCCCACAAGGACAAGAAAAACAAGTATTTAGATAGCACCTGTTTATTTTCAAGTACCAAACAGACTTTTGCAACTTTAAGCAGCAACACACTTAATACGTTCAGACCACAACACAATGGTCACCCACATAGGAATGTATCTTACACATGAGCAGAAGTATCTGAGACGCCAAAAAATTAGTAAAAGAACAGAAGTACTAATAATTGTAGGCCCTTTATTACAGATTTTGGCGAATGAATGAATACGATAAACCTTACTTTTTTAAAAGTATAAAGTATGAAACTGGCATCTGTATACTTCTGTTCAAAGGTTCAAGATATTGTGACTTATGTTAGCAATGGCACATTTGCTTCCTCTCGACCCGTCAACTACCGTAGTAAATGACACTGGAAATACTGGGTTAGAAAATGGGCGCTATTTCTGCATGTTATTAGCTAGTTAGCTTAAGCACTTCCTATACACACATATCTATATGTGCAAGTCATTAACTGAAGACATCAAACAACGAGTAACCACATGTACAACTAATCACTTTTCACTAATGTGTATGCCTATATTCTATAGTCATAATTGCCATACATCTCACAAGCCTCTCAACAAAGTTATCTGTTAAGTACTCCAGTAAATCAGGCTGTATCCTAAAGACTTTTAAGCAAGAACAACTAAATCGTGCAGTGAAAAAGCTCCCAAGATCTGTAGCTACATGAGATTATCGAGTCAGTTTTATATGAGACACATCCACTGAGGCTTCATGGTATTATGACAACTTATATTCTTATGCTTAATGTTGGAAATGTCCTTACATTCAGGACATAAATTAAACACACAATGATACTTTTCCCTTCTAACAAATCTCTTTTTTAAGCAAATATTTTATGTCGACAACAAATTACACAAATTTGTAAGACTCTATATTTTGTATCACTTTGCTGCACCTGCAACTTGGCCAGCCTACTAAATCAATGTAAACCAGAGATGCCACTCACTGGCTGATTAAAACCAGGACACATTTCCCCAGGAATTTAACATAATTTAATAGAGAAATCTTGGAATCAAAACCAGGAATTCCTGGTAAACCAGGAAAAGTGGCATCTCTGGCTAAACAAGTGTAAAATAAGCATACACTTTTGCCTAAAAACTTTTTTTTTTATTTCTCTTCCTTTTAACATTTTGCTTTCTTTCCAATGACGTTTTATGACACTTCAATATACTAGTCTGAAAATGTTGACTTTATTTTTTTTTTTCTTATTCCTCTTATTCCCCGCATTATGACTGATATGACTCGTAATCTAGCCTCTGCCGGTAGGAGCTCCATGCCCTGGCTACACAATTCTATTCTTTAGAGCAACCCAACGAGCTCAACTCTACCATCCTTTTTCCATAAACGCATCACACGTATTCCTTATCTTAATACCGATAGGACCCTTTTATAACTTGACAGAAAAATATTCTCTAGAGAGTGATTATCATACGAAATGGTTCTCACTTATCTATACAATGTCATGTATAACAACACCCATGTCAAGTACAATTGGCGTTTGTTTTAAAATCACTAGTTCACAAATAATCCATCTTTGCTCATTTCGTATATTCAGGGATGTAAGTCAGGAATGGGCAAAAATCAGGAAGCCATACATTTACTTGATATAAAAGCTTTCTATTCTTCCAAACAACCTCTTTACCACTTGTATAAGGAAAATAAATATCAGTCAAAAATTTCAGAAATCAGGAAATCCTGATAAAACCTGAAGACTTACATCCCTGGTATATTAATCACCAATGACAGGATCTATGATTTCTCTTTAATTGTATAGGTGAAAGTACATGAAGAAGAACTAATACTTTGTGATGACTCTGTGATGTGTATTTTAACGTTCTGGGTTCTGCCTGTCAAAGTATTTCAACTTCTGCTGTGGGTCGGGGATAATCTGCAAAGAGAAGAAGGAATACCTAAAGCATTTCCGACGATTCCGATTCTGTAAACTAATCAAGATGCACTAAAATTCCTCCTTATGACATACATGGACTATCAAAACATATATTTTGCACACAAAAAATCTTTGAAATACTCATCTTATAAAATCAAATTTTATAATTTTCATAAAAGAAGAGAATAACATTTAATGAGACTTACGGTATCACCGCCAGGTTTCCAGTTGGCTGGACACACCTCACCATGCTTGTCTGTATACTGGAAAGCCTGCACTAGACGAAGTGTCTCGTCTACTGAGCGTCCAACAGGCAGATCATTCATTGTAATCTGTCGTAGAACACCTTTATCGTCAATGATGAACAGACCCCTGCAAGGCAATAGATTAAACATGTAAATCGTTGATGGTTTATGATATAGTCAATGCTGCATGGTATTCCAGCCATAGCTTTAACCCTTTCATTTTGATTCTTTATACAATTGGGGGTCATGGTATGCGTTTTGTACTTACCAATGTAGTAGGCAAATCCTATAAGGCATACCTGGGACTGCTACTTCGCGTATAAACCGCGCCTATTATGTTAGCTATTACAGGATATGTCCATTGTAGCGAATTCACAAAAGTAAGAAGACCATGTTTTTGTTATACAGAGATCAACAAAGAAGGTGTGCCACTCCATAATCACAATACCGGTACCAGTAGGGTAGAGTCCATACGTTCTGCTCTATATCCCATTCCGGGGGGGGGGGGGTGGGCATTCCCTATGTGATCTATAGTAACCATGTGCGTAAAAAACTAGAGGGAAAGGGGTACCTTTTTGAGCATAGGGGCGGATCCTGTCGGATCCGTTAAAAGGGGTGCTTTTTGGGCAATTTTTGGCTAAAAGGGGTAGGTTTTTGGGCCCAAATAATTGATCAAATATTCAGAAAATTAGGGTGAGAATTTCAGGGGATATATTTGTGTATTATATTGGAGATGTCACACTAAAAGGGGTATGATTTTAAGCACTTTCTGAGATCTCTTTAGAAACCTGGAAAGGGGTATCATTTCTGCCAAACTTTGGGGGTTTCTACGCCGAAGGGGGTATGTTTTCAAGAATTTTCACCCACTAAAAGGGTAGGAAATCCAGGGTGATGCATGCACATAGTATCCATAAAATCGGGAGTGTCCCCCCCCCCCGGATCCCATCACCTGGCAGTACCTCTGGGAACAGTGCCAGTGCAATAATATACATACCTCAGAGTGTGACCAAGATCTTCTAGGTACACGCCATAGTCTTTGGAGATCGTTTTTGTCAGATCTGACAAAAGTGGAATATTCAATGAGCCAAGGCCACCCTTACTACGTGGTGTGTTGAGCCTGCAATCAAAAGTGGAAAAGTAGTTGATATATTTTCCAATGATACTACCTGATACTCATACAATTCACAGATTTATACCTCTAACGCAAAGCTAATGGCAAGATTTTACAAGGTTTTACTGATGTAAATTACAAAGAGTGTTGAGCAACCATAGGACATATTGAGCAATCTATCCTATCAAATTGAATGTTTTTTCCTTCTTTTTTTTAAAATCTTCTATCAAATCATAATAACTGGTTAAATTGGTTTATTATATTACTTACCACGCTAAGTGGGTGAACTGAGAGTCGACAGAACAAGCCACAACCTCTGTGTTTATGTTTCTGAACTCCTGGATACGATCACTGAAGGCAATGATCTCCGTTGGACAGACAAAGGTGCTGAAATAAAAGAAAATAATTTGTTTATGACATCAGACCAGGAAAGGTAGACTTCTGTCTGTGTCCAGGATATCAGTCCATGTTTCAGACTGGGACCCTATTGAATCCTGGATTAGTGTCACTGCTCTTAACATTTTTAATGCCTTCCAGTGTGTAATCAATTGACCAGCTCTTCCTTTTTATTTGTCTAAGGGCAAGGCTACATAAAATTGATTTTCAGCTTTGCGGACAGCACCTGCACCTTAAAAAAACAGAAGGTAGCTTCCCCCTTTTTATTCTCTTTTTATAACAAGAAGTCCAAAAATGGCCGCATGGGAGAACAAATGTGCTGTACATTTTACACACTTATCAATATCTTAGTCATTTATAGGTGTAGAATCAAAATTTAAAAAGTATTCTGTCCCTTGTTGCAACAATGTTCCACCATACACAGTTTGTAAATACTCACAAGTCTAGTGGGTAGAAAAAGAAAACAAGATATTTTCCTAGGAAGTCAGTCAGCTTAAGTTCCTTCATCTGGCCATCAACTACAGCTGTCCCTTCGAAGTGAGGTGCAGGTTTGGAAACTAGAAAGGAAAAGATTAAAAACACACATACAGTAACTGTGAGCGAGTATTACAGTAAGGCCACTCAAAAGAAAAATCAAACTTGTTTCTCATCACCGAGTGATTAAAGAAGTGACGAGGAAGGATTTTATTCAATCTTTTTTTCATATAAGGATTTGATAAATGCTCGAACTTTATGTTTCACAGCTATTGTGGGTAAGAAAAAATAAAAAGCTTTTTCAAATCATGGTTATCACTGACATAATGATAATAAGGCGGCAAGCTAGTTCTTCCAGCACAGGCTGACCGTTGTATTAAGGGAGTGATTATTTTTCCACAGGGGGAGTGGGGGTCGGTTGGTGGGTTTGCATGCGGATGCGAAAAAAGTTTTTGATCCCCCCTCCCAAGGGTAAAATTGTTTTGACTCCCTCCGTACAGTGGCAGATCCAGGTTTTGGAAAAGGAGGGGGCACGGCCCAAAAAGAGGAGTCGCACACCCTCATTTTGGGCAAATTTTGAGGTCTTATGGAAGGAAATAAACTCTTAAGTATTGACAAAAATGAGGGGGCGCACACCCCCACGCCCCCCGTCTAAATCTGCCACTGCCGTAGAGAGCAAAAATTGCGTGTGAATGCGCCCTTTTAACCTATAGTAACGTGCTGGCTTTTTCACTGAACACAGGTGAAATTATTTTGATCCCCCCCTCAGAGTGGTTGTAAAAAATTCTGACCCCGCCCCCTGGTCAAAGGCAAAGCCAAAGGCAAGTTTCAAAGGGTCGAAAAAATTATGCCCCCCCCCAACGTTCTAAAAATGACCACTCCCTAATACTTGATATCAGCTAGAGAGTGAATAGATTCAAGATTCAAGATGGCTTTATTGACTAATGTACAGGTACACTTATGTCAGTACCAGGTTTTCATTTACAATGTTGTAGACAGATTTTATATACGAGCATATACAATTCACAGCTCCTGGCCTTTTAGATGATTTGCAATATGGGGCCACTGCTAGTATTTGAGAAAGTTTCCTAGTGTGATCGTGTCTTTTATAGTAATCAACGAACTTGAGGTATTTTGTTTCAAACACTGACTGTGCGTTTCTCATCTCGGGCATGTAACAATGTAAGAAGACATGACTGACATCTGGCACAGTATTACAGTATGCACACTTAGAATTGGCAGGTTTCTTTCCTCTATAATATAGAGGAAAGAAACCTGCCAATTCTAAGATATTATCTTCTTGACGGGCTGTTAAGTGTACAGTTATTGTCAGTTCAGAGTTTAGCAATAATGCTTCTAATTTTAGGTGATTCTGTATGCGTTAGGTATTCACGCTCAGGGCTTTTGACAGGGCTGCGCAGTGCGCAATACACGCATTTAATGCCTTAATGTCGCATTTAAATGGTTAGAATGGCCATTCATTTACAGAATGGCGCATTGTATTTGCTAGAAAGTGTGCAATTGGCGCATTGCAAAAAATCCTGTCAAAAGCCCTGCACGCTCTTCATAAATGTCATTAAGATCATCTTTACACATCTTAATAATTCTACACTTACACACCCAGCTTCAATCAGATTCTTATCTAGATCAAAGGGACAATAAAACAATAACTAGTAACTGGAATACACATCCATTGAATTTGAAATATATAGCTGATCCCAGCCCAGGCTACTGAACTGGCCGAGGCTGCGTGCTCCATAGCCCCGCCCCGACTAGACTGAGCATCGTCTGTGTCACGGGTGGGCTGTTCCTAGCTCTGCGAACGAGAAAAAAAAAAATATAACAATTTAGTTCACCTACGCCTACGGGAGGGGAACGGGAGTAGAGTAGAGATAAGAAAGTGGCTACGCCCCGACACCCACCGAGCGGCTTCGGGTCATCGCGGCCTAACCGCGGCGGGTTGCGGCGTGCCCCGCGACGTCGTGCCCCGTGGGCCGTGTCGTGACCGCGACGAACAACGGTCAGTAAGAAATGATCACTTACTCAAAGTTTTACTGTAATGCAGCACATGACCTCCAGCCCTGTTTGGCTCCTGGTAGACATCTCCTCCTCCGTAACTGCTGCATGCTTCCTCTGCACAATAAACAGAGGAAACTACAAGTAAACACAAAGCAAACACCGGTCCCATATTGTCCATGTTTTTGCCCACGTCGGCCAGATCCGCTGGTACTCTTTAGACCAGCAGGTGCGCGTTTAGCAGACGCCTATTACAAGCAAATAAGTGAAGTTAGTGCAAAAAGTTTCGAAATACTTGATATACGTCAAATTCATCAAGATTATACCTTTTCTTTTGAAAACCACTCATTCTTCTACTAAATTCAAGACTTTATTTTAAACTTTCAGACTAAAATGAAATGAGAAAGGCTCACATACGAAACTAAAACACAACTCTGTATGAAATGTCAATCAAGTGCGTTAGCGACAACACCAACTTCTCCGGCGACCTAGTTTGGTGGGCAAACTAAGCCTTCTCCCCTAGGTTACCATTTTGACCAAAAATCGCCGTATTCATACGCCGCTGGTGTTGGACCTACTTTGACCCCAATACTGGGTGCTTGTGGGAACCAGCATTTGCTTGTATCCATCTGCCAGGTTGAGTCACCAGGAACCAGCTAAGAAAAATAGTACCTCCCAGCATGCCTGTTTACCAGTGACGTAATCGGTAGACTACGAACTGGGGCCAGTGTGGTGCGTTAGCGACAACACAACAAAAGTCCTAGGATACAGCGCCATTCATGCGTTAATCTAGATTATCATGGATTTAGTCGGATATATTCACTTTTAAACTCGTGAGTTTTCACTTCAAATAATATGTTTTTGTTTTGATTGCTTACCAATCACTCTATGAACAAATATCCGGTTGAATGTCCGAATGAAACTGTCACTCACTCACTCAGTCATCACTAGTCTAGACACTACTCACTCACTGACAGTGAGTGACATTCACACTGACCACTCTCTCAGCCTCAGGGACCACTGCCAGTAATTGAGTCAGTGAATGTCACATATCTCACACCACATTAGGCTTGGCCTATTATCAAAGGAGGTGTGAGATTTGACATTCTAATATGAGCAAGATTCGCCAGATTTAATTAAGGGCCGATTAAATAATTTTATAATAAGGGATGGGTTGGACGGGGTGAGTTGGGGGGGTGGGGTTGGAACTCTGTTCTGACATCCGCAGACACACAGTCATAATGGAAATGGTCCATTCGCTCTATTAAAGGGAGTGATCATGTTTTAACAACAGGGGGGCTGGTGGGTTTGTGCATGGACGCGCGGAAAAAATTCCAACCCCCCCCCCTCCCGATGGGTCATAAATTTTTTTATCCCCCCCCCCCAAAGGGCTGAAAATCCCATGTGAGCGCGCCCTTTTAACCTATAGTAACGTGCAGGGTTTTTTGCTGAAAACAGGTGAAATTATTTTGACCCCCCTGGTCAAGGGATCAAAAAAGCTTTGACCCCCGCAAACCCACCAGCCCCCCCCCCCCCCGTTGTTAAAAAATGATCGCTCCCTAAAACCTATTCGCTTTACATGCACAGTTGTTGAGAGTAGGGTAAGGGTTTGCTATAGACCCAAAAATATATGAAAGTAAGATTTTTTGTAAGTTTCAGGAGTGTGGTAGTGTGAATGATCTAGGGCGAACAGGCAGTAGTGCGAATCGTCCATAGCCATACTCATGCAGTCACTCGCCTTTAGGGCCGAGTCATTTATTGCCAGCTGGGGGTGGGGGTTTGATGGATTTTGTCTGATTGGCAGATTTTTTTTCTGACCCTCTCACCACTATGACAAAAGTAATCGCCACCCCACAATTAAGAACTGATTTTGAGAAATGCCCTTCCCAAAAATCGGATACATGGGTGGAATGTAGGAGTGTCATTGACATCCAATTTATTTCGATTTTGATTATCACTATTTTTATCTCGATTATATTGACTATCATGATACAGGCCAAAATGGCCTTTATCTGGACCTTTGACAAGTGAAAGAATTTTTTAAGTACTCCAATTAGAAGAAAAGTTAGAGCCATTTGTACACTCCCTCTCTTCGGTGAAAGAGTGGAGCATTTGAAAATAATTTTTAATGTCATTAGATATTTTTACACTTGATATTTTGATATCACCAGGCATTTTGCTCAATAAATCTGGTTCTAGTAGGCCTTTTTACTAAATTCTTTCAGTTCTTGAAAGGTGTACTCCTGTACTTTCGGGAGGAAGATAGGATGTATCGATATAATTGTTTTATCGATGCATTTATCAATGTTTTGTAAATGACGATGTATCGATTTGGAGGGTATCGATGACACTCCTAGTGGAATGACGCATCGCGATGGTTATTTGAATTGCCCATATTTAGTTTTGAGCCCACCCCCCCAGTGTGATGGGTTTATTGGGTTTTGGCCCCACCAAGGGGCTCTTTTTCAAAATGACCCCCCCCCCCCTATATTTAATAGGACTGTTGGACAGATATTTGGGACAATTCGACAAGTTGGCACTGATGTAAATAGCCTTTTAAAATGATTACTTCTATTGTTTATATATATATTCCATATGCTATTCCAATATTCTACAGTGTATAGAGACAGTATCCTTAAGGCGACCGCAGACGGGCCAGACTTGATCGGTATCTAAGGAGTGTGGTCCCGATCCGATCGGGAGTATCAAACATGTTTGATATTGTCAGACTCGATCGGACACCCACGCAGACGCTCCCGATCGTCAGGATCGGCCGACCCAGTCGGGCCCGTCTGCGGTCAGCTTTAGGGTGTAGAATGCACTTTCGTGGGCACACCTTTTGCGTCACGTTAGGGTTAGCCTTAGGGTAAATAAAGGGTTTGTTACAGCACCTGCTTAAGTGCCTTAGTTCCTCAGTAGGGTTGTTTTCCTTTCAAATTCTATAAGATTAAGAAGAGGCATATTATGAATGAATATATGTAGTTTGAAGTGCACCTGAATCTGTCGAATTGTCCTATCTCATATTACATGAAATTCTGTTGAACTGTCGGACCTGGTGAATCGCCGTTCTGTCCAACTGTCCCCCAACCAGGCCTACCAAATTAAGGCTAAAGAGTTCTGTCTATGTCTACGATTATATTCGTGTAGTAAAATATTGGATTTATATGATAGATGGCATGGATTGATTGATGATAATGCCACTTTGTCAGTGTCTGAGTGAGTAAGATTTGAGTGGTAAAAGAGTGTGTCTTTGGACTCAGATCGTGACAAATACAGTGCAGTGAAAGGTTGGAGCTGGGTGTTGATGAAATTTAGATTCTACCGTAAATGCAAGTGTAAAAGCTGCACCTAATGGATATACACTGGTACATCTATGGAAACTAAAGCAAATCAAGGGAGCAGGGGGGGGGGGGTGGTGGTCAACGCCCTAACACCTCCTCAAGGCTTTAGAACCGCGGCTGCACACAAGGGAATGGGGTAGATGGGGTTGTCCTAATAACTCATCCAACAGGCTTTCCCACCCCTACAACCATACATGACTTGACCCAGACAAACCCCATGTGCGACTTAAAAGAGATTCCCCAGCTATTACAAGTAAGATAATGCTTATTCACAAGATTTTAGATAAATATTGTAACTGGTAAATGTGTTTAAAAAAAAGAAAAGTGGCTACAATTCACAGTTTAATTATTCTGTTTATATTTTTTTCTGGCTTACAGGCAGCTTTATTACCACAGCGTGGTGGTGGAGAAAGAACAAGATCAAAGAAAACAACTTAAATATGGAGTCAGCGGAACGGAGGGGGAGCAGAGACAGTCTGGACAGTCTCCTCAGTCATGACTCATTTCAGGGTGAAATGGACAATTTCTTGAAGGAACTCCGACAAAACACGAAATCAGCAGAACCCCAGAGCAAGGTAATCAAACTGAGAAGTTTAATATACCGGTAGACATGCTTGGAATAGAGGGCCCTTTATAGTCCGACCAGTCCCGTTGTACTTGCAGAGACAATGCCTGTGGATCTGAAATTTGACAGAGATGTATTGTAGAAAATACAGTATAACCTAAGGGTAATGTATTAGAACTGTCGCAGCCAGAACCATCAGATCTATTATAATGTTATAGACATCAGTAGGAGGTTCCCCCGCCGTCCATTTAATTAAAGAGGTAGAGAGACAGACAGAGAGACAGACAGAATTCTCTGACCCTTGTTTGTGCCTTCAGACTGGACCTGAATAAGTGTAAGTTGGTAAACCATGACTTTCCTTTATTTCATGTAAATCACTTTAGGAATACACAGTTAAATAAAATGTACAGAGTCAAAGACAACGCAATGCACGATAATGGTGCAACCTTCACCAGCTTGACTTAGAGTGTCAATTGTGCTGCATTGTACTGTGTATACGACATGTATGAGGAAAAATATTTTGTCATGCACTCAAAGAATGGACCTCTGTTCAGGCTTTTTTATGCACACAATAAACTAGTGCTAGCATTGTATGCACAAGGTGTTACATTACATAAGTGTGTATGGATGTGAATTGAATTTTATTAATCCGCTTTAGGATTAGCACCTTGAAGTAGGAAAGTTTCCTAATTTGGACATTCAAATGTGTTTGTGTTTTGATAATAGTCAAGGCCACATATATTATGTACATGTACAGGTCGAATAAAATGGACGTCATATTTTCGACATTCTAACGCTCCATACTAAGGCCATGTTTTTCAAAATCCACCAAACATGGAATGCCAGCAAAATGGTCTCAGATAGCAGATTTGAAGTACATAAATGTACATGTACCGGTAGTCACTTCGTGCCTGACGGATGCAAAAAGCAAAGAGATGCTCGGATGAGCTGCATGGGTATGTAGTGTTAGGCTTGACTGGCTAATGTACAGGAGAGTCACTAAGTAGTAATCAGTGGCGGATCCAGGATTCTCTGGGGGGGGGGGGCAAGACCTGGTGAAATTGTTAGGGGTGTAACATGTCTGGGAGCACCGCAAGCGAAGCGCAGCAGTCAAACTAGGGGGGTTTGGGGGCATGCCCCCCAAGAAAATTTTGAGGGTTTAGACCTGAAATGGTGCATTCTTATGCATTCTAACTTAAAATATTAAGTCTCAGGTCTTGTAAAATTTAAGGTGAGAAATCAGTTTTTATGTTAACAATTCTTGATGAATAGGTGGCCTGTATATCTCCTTCCCTACACAAACAGAATGCCTTGAAGATCTCTACAAGAAATATTCCATTCTGGTACATCATTGAACACCATATGAAATAGGGCATTTCTATAAAGATTCTGATAATTGAAAGGATGGGGGTTTGGGGGTTTAGCCCCCAAGAGAAAGTTGAAATCTAACAGTAGAAATGGTGCAATCTGAGACATTTTGGCACTATATATAGATTGGTATCACCCCTACTCCCCTAAAGAAATCAAGGGCTCTGAAACCATTTGAAGTTTGAAAAAAAAGGTTGGGGAAAGAGAATGGGGGAGAGGATATCAGTGTGTCACCTGAAGAGGGAAAAGGGCTTATTTCTTTGGTGTATAATGATCTGTACTGGAATATGAAGTGCCGGCTGGCTATATTGTTATGACAATGGAAGTAGTGGGGTATGGGGGAACCCCCAGGAAATTTTTTGAAAAATGCCATGACAAAAGGTGCATTCTGGTGCTTTTTAAAAATAGATGACACATTTTCTAGGCCCTGATAAGATTTTGTTTTGAGGGCAAGACCTCCCCTGATATGTGATCCTAGGGCTTAAGTGATAAAACATGTTGAGGGGGTATGGGGGAGGTATGACCCTAAAAGACTGAAATCTAGTGACCAAATGGTGCATTCTGAGGCAAATTTCCACAAATTCTTCTGTCTGTCACCCCAGATCATCCAATGTCCATCATACATGTTCTTAGCCCTTAGGTTCAATGATCATACATGTGCAACTAACCACCCAGGTTAAGCCTGTAGAAACCATCAATTTGGTCTGTACATGGAACCCTGGTGATATACAATGATACAATGTACATGCATTGTGTCAACCTTATGTACTTTCTCCAAATGGTTAAGCATGAGTTCCAATGATGTAGCATTAGAGTAAAGTGCAATTTAGAACTGAGGGTCATTCCGGGAGGTGGGCTGGAAGGTGTTTTTGAATATTGGAGGACAGAAATAATTATTTCAAAATCATGAAAGAAATTCAGTTTGTCATGCACATATAAGAGAAACTGACAGGTCATTTCCTAATGATCAAAGGTTTCTAATGGTATATGGAACCCCATATTCAAATAACTGCCTCCCTCTCCTTTCCTTTCCCCTCTCCCTCTCTCTTCTCTTCCTCCTCTTTTTTTTTTTTTTTTTTTTTTGGGGGGGGGGGCAAGGCCTGTTCGCCCCCCCCCCCCCTGTATCCGCCACTGGTAATAGTAGTATAACACCAAGCATGTATTATAAGTTGGCTCAACTACACCTATTCCTTTAACGTACAGCTAGCAGAGATGCCACATTTGCTAACTTTTTAGGAATTCCGAACTTTTGGCCTTCATTTCTATAGGTATTTCCTCCCGGGGTGTTTCCTATTGGAAATAGAGAAATTATGAGGATTTTTTGGTGATCAGTGAGTGGCATCCCTGAGCTAGGGCCATATTTTGGTCATTTTCAGTAGTGTTCTATAGTTTACAATCCTTACGTACAAGTACAAGGTGCACCCCAAAATTATGCTGATCCTATAGGATGTGGCAAGGTTTCATTTTTGTGTACATGTATAATATGCAGGGTACCATTTGACCTTATTGACAGAGTACAATTAAACTGGCCTGTATTAACTTCAATCTATAGCAATCTATAGCAGGCAGTTTAAACATGCAAAGATCAATGACAATAACATGTTACATAGTATAAGCATACAGTTACACTGGCCTCTTATCATATTTATAGCCTGTCAGTACAGTTAGGTAAATAATAAATACCCTGTAGGACTCTAACTGACGCACAGGAGAGTTTATGTATAAGCTACATGAGCACTTGGTTAACCCCTTATGGACCGCATGCTGCCTCATGTTCATATCCGGCAGTCACCTTGATGCACCAATGAAGTGCTCGTGTGTCTACTTGCCAGCGCGACTTTGGTGCATCATGCTGACCCTTCGGGAGTGTATCAGCCTCATAGGGTCACCATGATGATGAGTAACTAACCAGGGCTACATTCATGCTGTATGCCGACCAATGGGTATAGTACATTAATGCACTTAGCAGCACTTTATATAGGAGGGTTAAAAGAACCCTCACTGCGCCCAACAACTCCTATCAGTTTAGAATCTCTTTGTGTAGCTATGGGCGTCTAGCATATACAGTGGGACAAAGGCTTTGATACTTGTTCACCTTCTTCACTTACTGCACTGGGTAATAGCAATACATCTCTCATGGCAGGCATATATATGTGTGAGTAAAACGTTTGTAATGTGTGTAGACCTACACATACTAAATTAGGCCTTAACCAGGTACTGTAAGTAAGAAGTATGTAATACCCTATGTCTGGCGAGTTTCACATTGATAAGCCAGCGCTGTTATCAGGCACATATTATCAGTATTGTGTGACAGGGCATGGCCATGCTGGTATCGGGTATATCAGATATTTAGTAGACAGTAATCAGTGGACCATTTGGGGATTTTAAAATTACATGTAAGGAGTATTTTGAGAGAATTTAAGAATTGCAGACCACAAAAAGCTTAAATGACGAAAAGGGTCAGAGGGTCTGAAGTCAGTGCTGCCTTCTATCGACTTAAAGGAAAAGGCTACCGTTTTTACACATGCATTCCTATCGTTAGTATGACTGAAAACAAACGGTATTCTGGCCTTTCTCATACAGATAACCCTCCCTGAGTGTATATTTCCAAGTTTAAAGTCAATAATTTCCATGTAATGTTGATTTCATGGGTGCAGCCATTGTTTCTACCAGTATTTCTCGTGAGATAACGTGATACCATGATGTCGCAGTTGACCAAGAAAGTCCTAGTGCCAGGATGATAGTTACAGCTAAGTCTAGACCCATTCAGTCTCAATGTGTTAGCCTTAATGGGGGGAGGTGAAATGAACAAGCCGGTAGTTATCACTGTGTCTAGACCAATTAGAAAGGTCACCCTATATTGCATAGTGGGCAGGTAGATGTTTGGCATGGTCTATTGTGACGTCACTGATTCATAAATATGGCAACACCCATTGCTGGGCAAGTACAGTATGTTCTTTGTCATTTTGCTGATTAATGAGACTCATTCTTAATGTTATTCTGTTGATAATAGGCAATGTAACGCTTATATAAGGCCACACTTAAAAATATGTTCGTTTCCTGTCCAAAGGCCTGTTGGATTTTTTGTGAGAATGGGAAAAATTTTTCCTGAGTTCTTGAAAAATATTTTTTTTTATCCGTCAGCTCAAGAATCTAGGCTTCCAATTACTAAATCTTAGAACGTGATGGCAATTTCATGCCATCCCCGCTTACGATGTTCATGACAAATAAAAATATTTTCCTAAAAAAAATTTCCCCCTCCCCAGGGCTTTTGACAGGGCTGCGCAGTGCGCAATACACGCATTTAATGCTTAAATGTCGCATTTAAATGGCTAGAATGGCCATTCATTTACAGAATGGCGCATTGTATTTGCTAAAAAGTGTGCAATTGGCGCATTGCAAAAAATCCTGTCAAAAGCCCTGCCTCCCTCCCTCATGGGTCTGAAAAATCCCACCCTCTGGACAGGAAACGAACATATTTTTAAGGGTGGCCTAATACACAGGAGTAGCCGTAGATGTAGGGTTGTCTTTTCCTTTAAGGGGAAAGTGAACAGCATACTGCATGGTAAGCTATGTATGGTGTGTTCCACTCTGAACCCCTGCACCCCGGATCCAAGTTACTAATGACAGGTATTTGGTTGCTATGGAGACCAGTAGCGTTCTCCCATCCCCCTCACCTGGTATTTATTGATTAGCAGTAGTTGTCATACCCCAGGGCAGAATACAAGGTCTCTGAATGACTGGCACTGGAGAACAAGGTCAGGATTACTAAGAACTCTGAAAAGGGAGACTATTTTGGATTTTATATTTACTTCTGACATTTGTGTTGCTTCCGGGGAAAAAAGGTGAGATAGAATAAGGGGTCAGATGGTGGCACCCGTATTGACCACCACCACACTTGGTGTTATCAGAGTACTTGATTGTTGGTAGGATTGACTTGTGATATGAGGTCAAATGTCGGCTGCTGTGTATTCTTAGGCTAATCCACTAGATGTGTATTAGTAAAAACAGCGTTATAATAAACAAGAGAATGTGACAAGTTGGTAAACGTGAGGCGTAAAATCTACGCAATCACAACAAAACATTGGTATAAATTATAAATATTTATATTTCATATACCCGTTACATGTACATGGAATTGTGTGTTGTTTGAACACTGTGACATTGAATGTCATCCCCTTACTATAGCATAAATAATTGATTCTGTATAGAATTGAATTGGTTAGCGCAACAGTTCAACTGAGTTGGGGTTGTTCACTGTGAATGGCGTTATGTTACCAGTGCAAATATCCAGCAAAGTTCGACTTTGGGGTTGGTTGTAAAGGCCACAGTAAAGAAAATATTTTGACTATGGTGAAACCTAACAGATTTAAATTGAACAGACCCCAGATGCGGCTTATAGCGAGTAGGCGCTTTCAAAAGACATGGTCTGACTTATGAGGGAGGTTTGATTTTAATTAAAAAAAAATAAATTTATGGATCCACACAAAAGCTGGGAAAAACTAGAACCGTAAATTCCTGCGTATAAGCCATATCCGCCCATAAGCCGCATCCTAAGTTGTGGATGAATCAACAAATTTAAAATTTCATAATTTTTTTCCTATTGAATGACCTATTGATCTTCAAAACCCAAAAACCTAAGGGGTCCTTGGACCACCCAAAGATGTCGAGGCAGTTGGGGAAATATTTGGTATGTCAGATTTAACCCATACCCCCCATCCTCCCTCAACCAACCTCGGTCTGGCTCACATATAACATACCTGCAAACTCCTCAGATTTTTTTTAGTTTCCTCAGTTCTTTCAAAGATTCACCAGGATCAGTCTTGTGATACATTCCGTTCAAATAAGATCTCATTTTAACATTTATATAGGACGGGTCTAAGTAAAATTCTAAACTGAGTGTAACAGATATCTTCAAAAATCAGCAAAATGCATATACATGTATTTGGCCTCTAGATTTAAAAATTGTCTTGGTCCCCTGGGGGGGGGGGGCACACTTCCCCGACCCCCTATCCTTACATTCTCCTGCCTCGTTTTCAAAGAAAAAAACTGTGGTTTTTTGCAGGCTCAGTTTTCTTGCATGGAGCATGTAATTCCGTGCATGGAGTGAGTGAGTGAGTGAGTAATAGATGTTTAACGCCATTTCAACAGCTAAGGTCATATCCATGGCGAGAACGACATTACACAATTTCACAGAGGAATGTGTCGGTGCCCGCGCAGTTAATTCCGTGCATGGAGTTTGCAGGTGTGGTATAAGCCACAGTTTATATCCCGGAATTTATGCTAGTTCAGGTGGGGCTTTTTGGGAACTCAATAGTGTCTTTAGCATGTACCCAAATGTCAGCTTATACACAGGGTTTTATGGTTTATTCATGAAGCTTTTTTATGATGTGAGGTTATCTATCACCAAAGGGAAGAAAAAAGAAAATTGAATTCGATTGTTGAGCCTGCTAATAGCTTTCTGTGTATGACTGGTACTTTATGGTGTGGCAGAACTCAGGATCAATATTAGGTGAATAATTAATTATAGGGGTTGGGCGGGTTCCAGGGGCGGATCCCCCAGGGGCTTGCACACCTTGATCCCAGGTGGGCTGTGATGTGCTGCCACCTGCAGGGCCGTATAGTAACTTTTTCTCCAGAATGATAGTTCTAGCTATGGCAGCTAGGGGGCTTCATTACCTCTGGTTCAGACTTCATAAATGAAATATTACATTGAACAATTGTTACTCCATTCTTTATCATATAGATATATACAAACAGGCTCATATGTATCTATTCCGAGTAACTTTTTTTGTACATAAAATTCATGTAAAAAGGGATTGCTTTGCAATCTAAAGAAATTGTGAGTCATTTCATATCAATCTATATATTTTAGTGGCACCCATTTATACTTTCAAGAGAGCTTAGAGACAGTACTTCTGACAGAAAACTTTGTTGCTTATCCAAAGGGAAATGGAGCATGTGTGTAGTTGTTATGTTTGGTGCTGGTTCCTACATGTATGACATAACCACCTCATTCAAACACTGGAGAGACAGTCTAAGTTAAACATGGAGCAGTATGAGAAGTCAGAGTTGGTAATGCAATATAGTCTTGCATAAAACCCTGCTGTTACCTAGACTCCCTTTATGTTCTCCTACATATGAGGATACGTAATATAGGGATTAATCACAGGAGGTAGTCGGCTTGAAATGGGCTTGTTCAAATTTGGCCAATGAATAAAAAAAAAGATATAATCTAATGATAAAATTTATAACAAAATGAAGCCATATGGATGATGCTATGCTGAAGTTTATATTATGGATATTTCAGAAAGAGATAGAAGAGGACAACATCAGTGAGGAGAAAGTAAAACGTGAGCTTGTCGAAAACGAAAAAGGTAACAACCAGAAGAATCTTGAAATTCCACAATCACCCCAACAGCGTGCTGACAGCCCATGGTCAGAAACCTCTGACGCTGGCATATCATCTCCTGAGCCCGATGACCGGTCACCAGGCAGGGCCACTGATAGCCAGGACGAGAGCGGCATGGACAGTGACTCAGAGAGGACATCAAGTAGGCGGAGTGACTCGTATGATGAAGATGACTTTGAAGACTATGACATGACAGAGGACCAGCAGAAGGCTATGTTGGAGCTGCAACAGATGAAGCTAGACCTTCAGGATGTCGGCTATGGTGAGTACCGTAGGCTGTGTTACTACTTAGTGGTTGTCTGTTTTTTTCTGAATAACCATATAGATCAAACCTTGTGTATAACCAATTACAAATTCCAGTATAACCAGGGACCCCAGTTGTCTAATATAGATAAAATCTATGCTACCACTTGTCTCTATTCTTTTCTTTCTTTTTTTTTGCAAAATAAAAATTAAGAATTAAAAACTCCTTTGATTAAATCTAATTTGGGAGAAAATTGTTATAATAATCACAAGTCATGTTTGGCAGATCAGAACCTTGGGAGCTACACCCGAGGGTAAAGCTCTGGGAATTTTGAAATGGTTAATTTTGAGAAGGTCCCCAAGTCACACTGATTGACCCCGGTACTGGACGTGATACAACTAAGAACTTGCTGTATGGCATATAAGCAAATGCCCATGACCATGGAATATTTTAGCTTCGTATTCACCGTGGCGGCATTGGTCGACTCCCATGATGCCTCATGGGCAGAGTGGGATGCAACCAATGCCATCGAGGCATCCGTCAGAACAAGTAATCACATCACATCACCTTGGCAACACTGACTGTTTGTGACTTGTTCATTGCAACCCTTGAAAGGCATTGACCCATGATTGGTTGGTTGGTTGGATGGATGGAGTGGGAGTGGGAGTGGTTGGGGTAGTGCATCACAGGGGGGAGTGCATCACCGTGGGAATGCATCACCGAGGGAGACTTCATGGGTGGGACTTCTTGGGAAACTTCATGGGTCAGGGCTTCTTGATGACTTCATGGGTTGGAATTTCTTGGGGTTCTTCTTGGGTGAGCTCGCCTTGGGTGAGAACTTCTTGGATGACTTCATGGGTAGCGACTTCTTGGAAAAGTTCATGGGTTGAGACTTCTTGTGTCAGGACTTCTTGGGAGACTTCTTGAACCTCATGGATCAGGACTTCTTGGGAGACTTCTTCGGTTGGAAATTCTTGGATAACTTCATGGGTCATTACTTCTTGGGTCAGGACTTTTTGGATGACTTCATGGGTTGGGAACTTTCATGGGGTCAGGACTTATTGGGTGGGACCTCTAGAATGACTTCATGGGGATTTCATGAAGATTTAATGGGTTGGAGTTTCTTGGGAGACTGGGTGGGATCTTCTTGGGAAACTTCATGGGCTGGGACTTCTTGGGTCAGGACTTTTTGGTAGACTTCTTGAACAACATCATGGGTAAGGACTTCTTGAGACCTCTTTGGTTGGGACTTCTTGGATGACTTTGGGTTGGCACTTCTTGGGTTGAGATTTCTTTGGGACTTCATGGGTCAGGACTTCTTGTTTTTTTCCCATGAGTTGGGACTTCTTGAAAGACTTCATTTGTGGGACTTCATAGTTGGGACTTCTTATGAGACTTCATGGGTTGGGACTTCTTGGGGACTTCATGGGCTGGGACTTTATTGGGACTTCCACTTTTAACAGCTAAGGTGATATTCATGGCAAGAAAACAAAGTCATGAAAAAAGTTACTCTGTAACTGGACACGTTCCATTTTTAGATTACAGACGTGAGTGAGTGAGTGAGTAATAGATGTTTAACGCCATTTCGACAACTAAGGTCATATTCATGGCGAGAATTACATTACACAATTTCACAGGGGAATGTGTCAGTGCCCGCACATATGTGCACCACACACATCCCGAGGGGATAGGAAAGAGGAGAAATAGTGTTTTGTCATCAATAGCCAATAATTATAATGAACGGGTATAACAGGGTACGCTTATGTGGGTATTTATTGTATACTGTATTATGTGTGTATTTATTGTATGCTATATGGGAAAGTGCTATGGGAGTCCTGTATAGGGTTTATGGTAGTATAGAGTTTATGGTAGACTGTGGAATGTGTAGACGGAGGGGAGTCGACGAGATCTGGTCAGGTAGATTCTGTAGAGGGGGAGGGGGGAATACGGGTGAGCCAAGCACCGGCGTCTGAAAGGTGTGAGGGGTTGGTGAGAGATAGGGAGGAGTCAGTATTGTGGGAGCAGCCGAAGAGGCAACACATACTCCTGGAGTAGACGAGGATGAAGCTGTTTAGTATTTAGTATTACACTTAGCCAATGTAAGAACGGATTGAACAGGATCTCTATGGCACTTATACCTCTCCAGTAGCATCGGATTGTTAAAACATGAACTGCTTGTATGAATAGACTGATGTCGTGAAGCTGTACAACCTGAGTGGACTCACCAAACAACTGTAACTGTGAATAACCAATGAACAATAAATGGTGACTTGTATCGGCGTCTTGGTGTTGGTTAAAAGAATGGGCTAGGCCAACATCATACCACTAGAGTTAGTCTTCCCAAATACGTGAGAACAGCGGAGCGAGCTGATAATAACTACACAACTTATACCACATTAATATACATATAAACACAACCCACACAGCCCAGATGGTGGAGAATTAGTGGTTGGGCTTATCATTGTACTGATGAGCGGCTCGCCGTACCCGATACCTAACAGCTCAGACGCTGGATGTGACTCAGCGGCATCGCCACACACTGACAGTAGTGACGGTGTGGAAGTCTATACTATCATACCTGCAGCGCGCACATTGCCTGGGGATGCAGCAGTAGCACATAGTGGTGTAGCAGAGGGACAGGGTGGAAGATCCGGAGTGAGTGAAGCGGGACCTGATCAATCACGTGTCACTCTTAGATCGGATCACACGCATGTGCATGTGCAATTAGGACCCAGGTCGCAAGTGGTGCTTTTGCCTGGAGAGGAGGTGTCTAGAGAGATTGGATTCCCCGTGGCTCGGTCAGAGGAGGAGCGGGCGTCGTCTCAAAGGGATCCCAAATCTGGGGGGACGTCTGGCCTACAATTGTCTACGACGGCTGATTCTGAACCAGCAGGGTCGGTGGTAGTGGACGATACCTCTGGACCATTCTCAGCATTGGGAGTGGAGAACGAGCATCGGTCATCTGCGGCAGAGTCGGAGACCAGGGCTGATATTTCTAGTGATGGGCAACAGGCGGCGGTTCAGGAGCACACAGTAAGTGCCGATGCAGGGGAACGGCCTGATAATCTCTGCAAGGGATGGACGACAGGAGACAGATTAGTGAATTATAAGTATTTTTCGACGCCCATTGCTAGGAGCTCCAGTATTAATTTCTGTAAGGCTACTCCTAGGTGCCTTGAGTTTGAGGGTACAGCGGATCAGGGACAAGTCAGACGCGCATCTGAGGGGGATGTGGCGGATATTGGTGATGAAGATTTGAATTTTGAAGTAATAGCGACGTCATTGGGGTTAATTGAGCCAGTAAATGAGGACAGACAGGTGGATGAGAATGGAACAAAGGATAGTCGTGGGGATGAGGGGGACGCACATGGGGGGAGCAATCCAATAGACGGGGCATCTACGGTGGTGGCAGCGTCAGGACAAAACGAGGACGTCGGTGAGGAGATACAGGAACAGGGGTCGGAGGCCTGTGGTGATTCACAAGGGGAGAGCGCAAGACTGCTGCCATCTGGTTTCTTGGTGGTTGTTGAGAATGGGAGAGAGTTGAGTGATAAGGACTTGGTGGGCCAGGATGAGAGTGGTGGAGTTGGACAGGATCGGACAAGCTGTACTACACCGGTCATTACAGGTGATCAAGGTGGCAGTCGTTTGGGAGAGTCTGTGAGTAGGGCACGAGTGGATGAAGTTATTGCAGGTTTGCAGAACACTAATATTAGGGTGCGACACAGCATAGAAAGGGGGAGAGCCATATTGGAACAGGAGCTGATATATCGGCAGGCCATTGATGGGGAGGAGTTGCCTGCGGGGTCGGAGATAGAACGGGAGCGCGTAGCACGAAGGAAGAGGTTTTTGAGCGACACAGTAAATTGGAGGAAGGTAACTGCGAATATCCGCTCAGGCAATAGTACAGGTCGTACTACAGATGAGGGGCGTTTAGATGATGTTCTAAATAGCCATCTTCAGACTGATGTTTCGGGTGACTGGGAGGATTGGTGGGTTCGGAGAGCGGATGAAGAGAGAAGACGACAGATAGAAAGGGAGGCCCGGGAGGAAGCCGCCGAGGGCTCCGTAGCTGGAGGTGTTAAAACTAGTGTACAGGGGAACGATAGTGAAGAGAGCTCAGTGGGTGATTTGGATGCGGAGAGACAGGTAGAAGAGGATATTGCACCTATTATTGGTTTTGAAGACGACGATATGGCGCCTAGTCCGAATGTTAAACTACCATCCTTCAATGGGGAGCCTGGGGAGGATTATCAGAGATATTTTAAGGAATTGAATGGAATGCAAAAGCTATTTGGATGGTCTCCGGATCAGCATCTTGAATATGCAAAATTGGGCTTGAAGAAGGGGGCATCGAAATGGATGGATGGTATTCCAGAAGGGGAAAAAGATACTTTGGACAAAGTAGTGGCTATAGTGAAGAGGGTTTTTGAAGACAAAAGGCCACTGTGGCAGAAACATAGGGATTTGCACTGTCTGAAGCAGGAAAAGGGACAGTCGGTCTGGGACTTCGCATTGAAAATAAAGGAATATGACGAGTTGGACGTTCCTGATGTCATCAAGCTGTCAGTCTTTGTGGGGGGTTTGCTTCCGCCCATTGATAAGGACCTGATGAAACACAATGCTGATTCTTTTGAGGAGGCTCTCAGGCTGGCGTCTTATTGGGAAAATGTGGAGAAAGGGAGGAACTCTAAAGGTGTGGCGCAGTTACACATGCTAGAGTCTGAGGGGACTCGGGATGGAGCATGTGGGGATGATCAGTTTGATCCTAAAGAATATGCTAGGGAACAAACTAAAGCGGTGGTGGAGATGTGCACTATGGAATATAGACGGGGGCTCAGAGAGATGGAACATGGACGGGAGAGTCAGCAGGGACAATATGCTGGAAGGGGTGGTAACTCACAAGGGCAGTATCAGGCGCAGGCGGGCAGAGGGACCAGCGCGGGAACATATGGTCAGAATAGACAGTTTGGCGCAGGCGGTGGAGGTCGAGGATGGAATTATCAAGGGGGACGCGGTGGAAATCAATATAACGCGTCTCAGTATTTCAATAACAGGTTTCAGGGACAGAGATACACAGGAGGAAGCAGGCAGGGTCAACAGGGGGATGATAAAGGTTAGAGAAGAGCACAGGAATATGCTAGGATGATGGGAGATGCAGGAGAGAGTCAGAAAGGAGGAGGGGCGATCTATTGCTTGATTCATGACTCTACCACACATTCTACAGAGGAGTGCACGTTTTTGAAGAGATACAGGGATCAGTTGTCATCCTCTCAGCAGAACAGAGACCAACGAGATCAGGGAAATGATGTTCGCAGGCCGGGAAACGGGCACAACGGCTCATTCCTACCCCAGAATTAAATTTGATATCAGGGGATGGGTCGGGAAATAGGGGATCGAAAGACAAAGCGCCATGGTTGGTTCAGTGTACTATTGACGAGAATGCATACAGATGTTTAGTGGACACAGGCGCGTCTGATTGTTTCATAGAGCGGACAGTTGTGAGTAGTATAAGTGAGAGTGCAATTTGGGACAGGCAGCCATCTCAATTGGGGAAGGTGCGCCTGGGGGACAAAACATCATTACAAGTTTATGAGACGGTGCGACTGCAGTGTTTTATGGATGGTGCTTGCATATACTATGATTTTAATGTGGTGGATTCACTAGCTTATGATATTGTGCTGGGACGTAATTTTCTGATCGACGCAAGGGCACAGATTATAGCTATAGATGGAAAGGTGCGTCTCTTTACTGAGGATCCGGTCTCAATTGAAGTAGCGGCGATTTTGGACCCATGGGAAGAAAGATTGGTGACGGTGAAGGGATGGGATGTTGCGGCTGAAAGGGTTGGAACAACGGTCTTGCTGAGGCCATCTAATTTGGCGGTGGTAGCTGCGGATGGTGCGGTGAACTATGTGGGGAAGAAATGGTATATGAGAATTGCTAATCTCTCTGACAGGCAAGTGTATGTGGATACAACTGAGGTTATAGCATATGCGGAAGACATAGATGAACCGGAACTTAATTTGCTGGAGGTAATTGATACAGCTAATGTTGGCGGGGATAGAAAGACTGAGGCTCGTGAGATTTTGGCACGATGTAATGAAGGACGGCGGGAGAATGGTCGAGATGCTAGGGGAGGATCAATACACCGGCAGGATCGTCAGGACAATGGTGGTGGATGTGGTGTTTCTACATTGAGTGAGCAGGAGAGGCTGGATAAAATTGGGAAGATCAGGGGCCTTGATTTGGGTGACACTATGATGACGCTGGAAGAGCAGAGGGTATTCAGAGAGATGCTGGTGGTCAACATGGACACTATAGCATTTTCTATGAAGGAGTTGGGTCATTGTTCATTGGCTCCAATGAAAATAAGGGTCGATGAGTCCAAGGGTCCGTGTATGGCGCGACCATACAGGTATTCTCCTCAGAAAATGGATATTATTGATGAACAGGTGAGGGAATTATTGAGGTTGGGAATTATTGAGCCCAGTGACAGCGTATGGAGAAGTCCGTTGGTGGTAGTGCAGAAGAAGGATGGAAAGGCTAGATTATGTACAGACTATCGCATGTTGAATCTTATTACGGCGGATGATACATACCCTATGCCCACAGCCAGAAGCATGTTTTTGTATATGGCATACAGAAAACCTATAATCTTTACAGCCATGGATTTGCTCAGTGGGTATCATCAGTGCGATCTACATCATGACAGCAGGCAATATTCAGCATTTGAATCACCCTCGGGGGTTTGGCAATGGACGAGGATGCCGTTTGGTATGAAGCAGAGCCCATGGCAATTTACTAAGATTATGTCATTAGCACTAGGAGGCTTAATACCACGTACTTGTCTAGCCTACCTAGACGATATCATTATCTTTGATCCGGATGTGGACAGCCATATCACTAATGTCGGCAGAGTATTGGCAGCTTTAGGTAAAGCAGGTTTAACAGTGAAGCCGGAAAAGTGTGAGTGGGGCAAAGCGGAAATCAAGTTTTTGGGGCACATTATTAATGCTGAAGGAGTGCAGACGCAATCTAAAGTGATCAGAAAGGTGCAGGAATTTGGCAGACCGTATAATGAACATACAACTAGATCCTTTCTGGGGCTTTGTAATTATTACAGGAGTTTTATTCCTAACTATGCTGTTTTGTCGATGCCTCTGAATAATTTGTTGAAAATTAAGGTGCCATTTAAGTGGACAGATGAGTGTGAGGTGTCATTCAAGAAAATACAAGCAGCATTAGCGAGCACACCGTTATTGGTACATCCAGAGATCGGGGGTCACTTTTATGTTTTAACGGATGCTTCGGATGGCGCGTGTGGAGCGGCCATCTGTGTAGAGAGGGACGGATTGCTGAGACCGGTAACATATTATGGGTATACATTTACAAAAGCTGAGAGAAATTACACTATAACAGAGAAAGAAGGCCTAGCTGTTATAAGAGTATTGAAGAAATTTGAGGATATGCTGACGGGAGCTAAGATTACGATAATTACAGACCATCAACCATTAATACCTTTGCTTCAGCAAGCCAGTAAGGCTCCATCCAAAAGGTTGACTAGATGGGGTTTAGCTATGACTGACTTTGACTATGAGATCAGGTATGAGCCGGGAGCCACTCACTACCTGCCGGATTTTATATCCAGAGTGCCGTTGGCAGTAGGACAGGATACACCTGGCGAGGAGTCGGGAGAGTTTGAGCCTGAGGTGGGATGTGAGTTACTTGTGATGGAACTGGTAGGGGAGGAATTGGATAGGGAAACCTTCATTCAGGAACAGTGGAAGGATGGATTCTGCAGGGGGATGATGAGATATTTGGCGGGAGATGAATTGCCAGTGGATGAGGAGAAGGCGCGAGGGATTTTACATAATGCTGATTTCATGGGTATGAAGGATGGATTGTTATGCAAGTATATAAAACCAGCTAGAAAGAGGGGTGGACCTATAGCTGACTTAAACCCAAGGATAGTGGTGCCTAGGGCTATGGTGAATAGAGTGCTCTATCTCATGCATGATGATATTATGTGCGGAGGACATGTGGGAACAGTGGCGCTGAATACAAAAGTACAGGCTCGGTTTTATTGGAAAAATATGATGGTGGACATAGCTAGGTACGTGCGGCTATGTGAAAGGTGCGCGTTGAGGAAAAGAGCACCTCACTTTAGAGCCAAGGCAAGATCATGGGATACGCCGGATTATCCATGGCAAGTGATACAGACAGATTTTGTTGGGCCACTGCGTAGGTCCAAAGAAGGTTATAAATATATCATGACCTTCATAGACCTTCTGACGGGATGGCCAGAGGCGTTCTGTACTAAAGACACAACTGCGCACACGGCAGCTGGGGTGTTTCTACGGGAGATCGTGTGTAGGTACGGCAAGGTGGAAGTGCTGTGCAGCGACAGAGGGTCTACATATATGGGTCAGGTTTTTCGTGAGGTTACAGCTAGACTATCAACCAAACAGAGGTTTACGTCTTCTAGGAATCCGACCGGAAATGCCAGGGTTGAAAGATTGCATAAATCATTAGAGGATACGATAGGATGCTATGTGACTGAGGACCATGAACACTGGCCAGAGCTGTTACCCATTGCATTGTGGACGGTGCGCTCAAATATTAGTATGAGGACGGGGTTTTCGCCATATGCACTACAATTCGGGAGGGATCCGGTGGCTATGTCCTTTGCTGAAGAAAGGCCACTGCCTAAAGTGCCATCTGAAAGGGATTGGTTTATAAGGACCAATCATAGCATACAGTTATTACAGGAGGCGGCCAACGCTCATACTGCTAGGTATGAGGAGCAGCTCAGACGTAGATTGGATGGACGGGCTCGACCTGTATCTTTTATAGAGGGGGAGTGGGTATATTACTATGATCCGAAATGCGCGGTAAATAATACATCGAAGTTTGCTGGTAGATACACGGGACCACATAGGATAATAGAGGTGGTGGGGGATAACAGGGTGAGGTTGAGAGCAGTGAAGACGGGCAAAGAGATACCTCACTTGGTAAATGTGAATAAGCTGAAGAGAGCATACAAAGGGGAGGGTGAAAATGACGAAGGAGTAGCCAAAGATGAGAGGACTGTGGAAGTGGATGGAACAGAAGTGGAATCAGAAGTGGAAATACAGGATATAAGACGTGAGGACCCTAAAGGGGTGACTGAGGTAGAACATCCTTCATCTGGTCTGGAGGATACAGCGCTAGCGGGCGCTGATAAGGAGGACAAATTGAAAACGTCAGACGACGATAGAAGTGCACATGAGAAAAAGAGAGAGGTGGCCGGAGCTGGACCGCGCGCACCTATACAGGAATCTGATAATGAGAAAGATGGAGTTGTACGGCGAGATAGCCGGGAGAAGCACAGGCAGGAAGCTGTGGTCGATAATTGGTGTAAAAAGAAAGGGTTACAGGATAGTGATATTGATAAGGTCGAGGGTGGCCGAAGACAGGATAATGAAGAGAAAAGGAAGGGTAGAGTGAGAAATGTCGAGGTGAAGAGGCAGATGGACGAAGAAAGAGAGAGAGAAGAAATGGAGAGAAGACAGAAAAGAAAAGAGAGAGAGGATAGGGCTGAGAGAAGACGGAGGCAAAGAGATAGGAGGGCCCAATTGGCTGCATAGGCTATTATGAGTGAAGAATCTAGCAGTGAACATATCATTCCAAAGGGACCGATTTATAAGCATCACAGGAGAGGCAGAGAGGAGCTCAGCTCATCCAGCGATGGAGAATAGGATGGGCTTAGACGGGATACTACAGGATGGGCGATAATCCTGTAGTATGGACGTGTGTTGCTATGAGGGAGAAGGGGGGGTGATGCAGGTGCCGAAGGGGGAGGGGCCGCCCGGAGGAGCAGGTCAAGCTGACTCATGCAGGTAGACGGAAAGGAGGGCGATACACAAAGAAAAGGGAAAAGTAGGGCAAGGTAGGAAAAGAGGGGAGGGGGGGGGGAGGCCAGCGCAACAGGTATATGCAGGAGGAGATGCATCAGGAGGTGGCAGTGCGCGCACAACGAGGGACGAGATAAGACCTCACAGTAAATAGCAGGTGCTGATGGACGGATGGCAGATAGCTGGTACGATAGTGTTGGAGAACAGCAATACCAACAATACTATAATACGTGGATGATTCAAGACAACTATTGCAATAGCACTTACAATGAAAGGAGCACAGTGTCTGCAGCAAGTTCAACAACAACAGAAACAAATGAAAAAGGATTTGGTGCGACTTCAACGTCAGGCCAACCAAGCTCAACGCAAGAGCCAATACAGGTGGTGGAAGCAGCTCAAGCCAAGGTCCTGGTAAATCATCAGGGAAACATATGGGATAGCATACGTGATATCACTGTGGGACAGACAGAATGGGAGTGGCTGTTGGATGCCACTCTACAAGGCACCGGTGGTATAATTAAGAGAGAGACTCAGACCACAGAAACAGCGACACAGACAGAACCATCAATATTTTATAGTAAAGACGATGAATTTGTGCTGGATACATCAATCAGATTGGATGACATATTGATAGAAGAGTATTATAGCAGAAGACAAGTGACATCAAGGCTCTGTCACATTTGTGGCAGAACAACAGCAACAGCGGCAGGAGCGGCCAAACACCTGGAACAGGTACATGGGATAAAACATCTCATATAATGTCCACTAGTGAGGATGCGGGAAAGAGAGCACCATCTATAGTAAAGGCAGGGAGATATAGGGGACAACAGGTAGAAGACGCGCTGGATGCTATATATGGATTTGGATATTCATTGCCGAAGGTATTCAGATACAATGGGGCGACGTTACAGGATATAGTAATGCAGAAAATATCAAAGCTGAAATTGGACATCGCGAGATTGCCAAGATATTTGAAGGAACAAGTAAACAAACATCACTTTAAATATGGAGTAGGGAGTGTGACTAATGCATTCTTTTTCTCAAGAAAGTGTAGGAGGCATCGCAAGACTAGTAGAGGGAAACGATGCAGACAGTGTAGACAAAGAGATGAAACTTGGGAAATGTTTAAACTAAAACAAAAGGGAAAGCATATCACCCAAGGAGTATTAACATCCGGGGTTAAAGACAATGAGACGACCCTGGAGGAGGAGGATGTAATTGAAAACTTTGATAAATATAACTAGTAAGGCTATGAGTTGATAGGAAAGAACAGAGGGACTGTACGGATATAAAGTACAATACCTGTTAGGGGAACGTTGTGAGAGGTCGAAGAAATGTACAAAATGGCAGGTATTAGTATAACGCCACCTACATTTAGAGGAGCACCAGGAGAAAAGATAGAAGAATATTTCTACGACATGGATCTGATTAAGAGAATATATGATCTAGGGGAAATGGAATATGTGGCATTATTATTGTGGGGAATGAAAGGTGAAGTGAAAACTTGGGTTAGGAAATTACCTGAGGAAAGTAAGAATACTGCATGGAAGATACAGCAAATAACCATGGCAGTATTTGCAGCTCCAGATGCATGGAAAGAATGGGGTACAGGAGGAAAGAGACAGAAAAGACAGCGCGAGAATGACGGCGCGGAAACAGAGCCAGCGGGGGAATGAACACGTGCGTGAGAAAAGAGGGGGGGGGGGAAGCGTTGGACACTGAGACAGGCATATGTATATTAATAGCCTAGTAACAGGAAAAAGGGGGGGGGGGAGAGAGCAGACATGCGCAGGTAAAGAAAGAGATAAGATGCAATGACAAGCAAGACAGTTGGCAGTGCAGGAGTGGAACTCCAGCTGTACAGACATCGGCAAGCAAGAGATACAGACTGCACTCAAAAGTTTAACAAGATAGAACAACTAGCATGCTACGCGGACATAACCACAACAAGACAACATAATCAGCAGTTTAGATAAGCTATAAACATGAGTTCTAGTGGAAAAGCCTGGATCATAGACAACGGAAGGTTCATAGCGGTTGAGATGAATTAATGGAGATCAGTAATAATTTACTGAAGGAAAGGAATCATCGCCCACTGTAGAGAGGGTAGAGATATTAAGGCTCAGATACACCCTACTCTATGGATAAGACTTAACTACTTAAAATAGTTTGTAGAAAATTGTAAAAGGTCGGATTCATTTAGGATGCATTCAATATAAAACATATTAGAAATACATACCTGAAGTGAAGATTTAAGGACTAGTAGGAGTAGAGGCATCATCATCATCAGCAGATGAAGCGGGAGAAGAACTGAAGATAGTAAATAAAGCAGGTATATGAGACAAAGAGAAAGAAGTGCATCACATACAGGAGGCAACCACTATGGGGCACCTTATAAGTTGTCTAAGGGTGAATGGAAACACTAGTCGGAACCAGCAGGACCATAGTCGCGACACACATGACTCCAGTAACAAGGTCCATAATTAAGAGGCCTAAATTTAAAGGATATATTTGTCCAGAAGTAAGGCATTCTGTTAAAGAACCAGAGCCTATAATGGTTTAATTATTCAAGAAGCCCAGACTCTGAGAAATGAAATACGATGTCTATAGCTGTAGATATATATTCAAAAATAAGTGTGAGTGAAATTCTTTTCTAAGAAGGTATTAGGACACATAAAATTCAGCCATATGGGTGTATTAATGAGATCAATTATACCCCTGAGACTGTGAATGTGATCGCCGCTACTCACAAATCAGAGGAGCTCAGCGACTTTATAGAGTTAGCTTATGCATATATTTTAAAAGAAAATATGTGTATAGTATCTTATTACAAGAACGAAGTGAGCGTCTCTAGGAATCAAAGTATGAATCACTAGGGAAATATACTTACTTCTGCGAGAGGGTAGAAGCTGGGGAAGCCAATGTTGGAAGGATAGGACCTCCAAGATTAGAAGAACGGGAGGCTTGTGGTCTGACAGAAAGCTGATAGGGATGATGTCGCGTAGTGGTAGCAGATGAAGATGTCAAGAGAGATATGATGGTAGAAGAACTGTGAGTCAGTCGTGAGGAAGAGGCCATGGTGCTGGACTGACAGGTCAATGGTGAGAAGGGTGGATGTCCAGGCGAGATAGCCAGAGTACTCCAGAACGAGGGCGACATTACTGGAAGGTGTGGAAGTGAAGCTGCAGTGGATGAAGATGAAGTAAACTGACCGGAAGTAGAAGAGGTCAGGGCCAGAGCGGGCGTATGTAGGCAGGAAGGCGGAGACCTAGAAGCCGAGGTGGCGCGGGCCTCTGCAGCTGGAGCAGCTCGGATGGTGATGTGAGGCATTCTTAATGAAGATACAGCAGGAAACTGACCGGAAGTAGTGGCGCTGGTAGTAGAAAAGGGACGAGAAGCAGCGGCAGAATAGGTAAATGTGGATGTTAGGGTTGTTCTGGACGTCAGAGGTGCAGTGGTGGCTAGCAAAGGTGTGTATGGTAAGGGCGAAACACCGGAAGTAGCAGGAAGGTGGGAAAACACATTGTAGTCTACATATGAAGAGTGATGTTGAGGTGGCAGTGGACGAGAAGTTGATGAAACAGCGAAGGAAGCAGGAAGTGGATACTGGAAAGAGGTATCCACAACTAGCGGCAGGACTGTAGAGGAAGTAGTCACTACATTGGAGGTGAAGGTGAGCGCCGCACTTGAGGTAGAGGTAGCAGGCACTATGGCGCTATAGGTGGGACGCGCACCCAGGGGAGACATCTGTGTAGGATTCCAGGGTGGCACGAAAGAGGTGGTCAAGTTGACAGACGGAGGCGTGATATTGACATAAGCAGGCCGATAAGCAGGTGCAGGAACAGGAGGAACAGCAGCAGTTGATTGCAGGCGGTAATTGGGATCGGGCATCCCATCCAGGTGAATGACGCGCAGTGTCATGTCCGTCATGTGACAAGCTAAGCGTAGATGATCTCGAATGGTGGTGTGTGAGGGCATGGTCGCGCCTTGCGGTCCGGTGCATACTAGCATGCACGGAGTGACGTTAGCATCTGTGGAGGACAGGTCTCTGCAGCCGACGATGTAGGTAAAACCGGGCTGGAGACGATCTATCGGGAGATAGACGAGGGCGCCATTGACAGAAACGCTGGAATAGCTAGCCATCTTCAGTGCGAACAGGGTGGAAGTCAAGCATCGACTGAGAATTCAATTCTAGGTATCTAACCAAGGGGATGGGAAGTTGAAATAAGAAAACAAAAATATAGTGAAAACTATAGTAAAAAAAAATTGAGGGCACATTAGGAGGAGTCGCTGAGACAAAGACTCCAATCCAATAAATTGGTGTTATCAGATGGAAGAGACGTACAGCTAGATAGGAAAGGAAGGCACACGTGTTCAGGTTGACGGGAAAATATATACAAGAAGGGGTAAAAGGGTCATGAACTGGTGAACTATCTGACACGATAGGGCTTATTAAGTGTTCAAGATCCATAAAAACTTCCAGGAGCGATCAGTTAGGAGTCGTAGTAACCCAACTCGAACTGTAACCGGAAGCCATAATAAGAAGAAAATGGCGTGGCTAACTATACTATGTGTCTTATGTTCCTTGTGGGGTGTGGTAGATGCTGGAAGGCACACTTTCGAGACTTTAGAGAGAGCCGAATTAGGTGTCATTTTGCAACCTGGTAGACGTATTTCTACGGCTGAGCACAATCATGTGTCACAAGTGTTTGTATTAGAGATACCAGATAGATTACCAGAGCCGGAAATGGAAAGTATTTATGAACAATGTGTGAAGAATATGCAGGTTATGTGTGATATTCAACATCACAACAGAACCTTATTATTTGAAGATACCTGTGACAACATCAAACAGAAAGAAGAATGGTTGAATCAAATTATTAGGAAATTAATACAGGCCAGAGAGGAGGAAGTGGAAAAGCTGATGGAAAACATACCTGAACAACAACAAGTCAAAAGGTCTAAGAGAGCAGGTATACCAGGTCTAAATATTATAGGAGAGTTGTCGTACTATATTTTTGGCACTGGGAGAGCTGATGATGTAGCCAGAAATGAAAAAGATATTCAATTACTGAAGACATCATATTATAAGATGCGTGATGTTATTAAAACATTGGCCACAAGTACTAGCAATGGCTTGGAGGACGTCATGGCGGAAGTGGGAGAGTTGGCTGATAGACAGTTACAATTGTATGAAATGGCTAAGATATCATTGAAGAGACGGAAGTTGCTGGAAAGAACTCAAACTATGCACAGTGTGGCATTATATGAACTATCCATTGTATACAACCATGAAAGCCTGCTGACAAGGGTCAAATGGGGGTATATTATACATTTATTAAATGAACTCATTGAGATAAAGGATATGGCAGCTGAGGTAAGATTGGCATCACGAAGAAAACTATCATCAAAATTAGTCACTAGAGAAGATTTGAAGGAAGCTATAGTCAACACTGAAGTATATTTAAAAGCTACGTACCCACGATTTAGGGTCGCTTTTACTGATCCTGAATATTACTATGATAATAGTGTGGTGCGAGTATATCAGCACCAAGGTCGTGTGAAGATGCAGATAAGGATCCCGGTGGTGTCAGAGGAACACATATTTTGTGTGTACTCTGTAAAGGTGTTTCCGGTGCCAGTGCGGCTGGCCAATAAAGAAGCTGATGGGACGAGAATAGAGGGATTGCCATCAGAAGTAGCCATATCAAAGAATGGGCGGTATTATATATCAGAGCCAGTGGTGAATTGGGCGCGTTGCCATGGCAACTCAATAGCAGTATGCCCAGATATTCCACACATGAGAAAAATAGCCGAACGAGGGTGCATGGCGGCACTAATAAGAAATGACAAGGTGGCCATAGCAGAAACATGTGAGATCAACTATATAGTGCAACCAAATTTTCCTTCATTTGCGATAGCACTGGGAAAGGGTCGTACTTTGGTATCGGGACCCGACATACAAGGTCAATTGATGTGTCAATCAAGCCCACCTGTTAAGGTGAACATGCATCATTACGCCATATTGAACATTGGGTGTGATTGCGCATTCATGACTGCCGGGGCGTGGATGCCTTACAGCTTGGCAGGATGTGGTCATGTGAACATGGAAACTAATGTGACTTTCGTAAATAACGATTTGCTACAAATGAACAGTGTTAAGAAATTGACATGGATAAAGGCCGTATTAAATGGTGAAACTGTGGAGGTATTGCAAGATGAAGTGTTGCCAAAATTAGTAAAGACCAAAATGAAACACAAGGCTAGGATACAACAGTCGCCAGCAGCTGTCAATCTTAAGAATTTGGTGAGTGCAATGGAAGACGGATCAGCATTACCCGATTTGGATGGCATGAGTGGTGGAGGCCATTTTCCTACTGAATCACTATGGGATTATTCACCAATAATGATTGCAGGGGTGATTGTTATGACTCTGATGGTGGTGCAATATTTTTGTTTAAAAAGACTATTAATGGCATATATATTAGCAAGAATGCCTATGAGAATAAGGAGTCTAGAAACCTGGGACTATGAAAAATACGGTGAAGATGTCGGAGGTAATTATGAGGAAGAGGATCCGGAACACAAAACAACAATAGCTATGTTATCATTGATATTGATAGTAATGATAATAATAATAGTGTTACTGGTGAGGAAGGTGCGACAACTAAAGAGGCTTCAACCAGTGGATGGACTGTATCTACAGGTGGCAACTAAAGAGATTACAGAAATAATACCATTGGGGGAGAGTCTAATGCCTTTGGACCAGGTATTTCAAAGACCAGCAGAACAGGCTCTTATTAGAGACGTAGCAATAAGCTACTCGTGCCCGAAGTACATAGCTACAGTGCAGTGGGGTCGAGTGTTATATTCCACTGAAATGGCAACGGCGGAAAACGCAGTGCCATTGCCATTACCAGCCACTGTGAAGGTGTCAAAGAAATTGGCAGGGATACTGAACGGTGACTATGGATTTACGGTGATGACAAGATTGATTAGGTATAGTGGGGGTCTGGCGACAGGTGTACCACTAGAGATACCTATGATATCAGCGGCGGGCTGGACACCAATAAGGAACAGAGAGATAAATACACACCAGTTATCTGACACGGGACATGCCAGAGCCATGGCTCAGTTAAGAAGATCAAGACAGTTACCAGAAGTACCTGGAGAATCATATGGGGCTACGGCTGTCTCATATTCAGTAAACAAGGGTCATAAAGAGTCGGTGAACGTGGCTCTGCGAGGTCAAGAGCCCAGGACGGGTTCGTCATCGGTGTACGTGGACCTGAATGAAAGAGACTGAAGGTGATGAATAAAACGCCATCATGATAGAGACTTGGCATAGACGGTGTCAGGACAAGAGAAAGGGGGGGGGGGAGAAAGATATCGTGCAGCTGGCGTGAGACGAAAGGATGGAATAGACATTACAAAGACGATCTACGGATGAATTGATATAATGTCTGGGAATGGTGCCAGTGTATATTATTAAGTAAGATAATATAGCTAGAAGAAACTGTAATTTAAATGTACGACCAACTAATGAGACACTAACTACGACGTAATGTGGCAAGTGGAAAGATTTCTGATGTATATACTCGTTGACAAGCTGTGCACGCGTGAGTTAAGTAAGAGGTTGCCAGGTGTAACCCAAGACGCGTTAGAGTGTGTTTTAGAGTGATGCTTGGGGCAAAGGGTAGATAGAGGGGAACGTTTCGGAACAAGGAGTTGACAGATGTAAGGAGATTTATTGGCCCGATTGGGTGCAACTGGTGTCGACTCCCGGGTAAGGATAGTAAAAAGAATATATAAACATAGAATGGGACAAAGTGCTTAGTAAAGGCGAGTGAATGAGTAAAATAAATAACAAAGGAAAGAAAAACAAATTGAGAATCAAGAAATGAGAGAATTGTAATAATAAAGTATATGTTAGAGGACAAGTTTGCGCTAAGAATAAGTCACCAATGCAGTGTGGAAAATATATATAGTAATAATGCATGGTATTATATAAGTGTGGTGCATATGTATGTACATAAATAACTATTGAAATGTATAATATAATAATGATAATTACCTCAGGTATTAGTGACAAAACAATACATAAGATGTATTCAGGCATAATTTATGCTTGACAATTGGTGTGACTCGCGTCACAAGAGGGGAGCGCCCGCACCTGTTTTGTCATCAATAGCCAATAATTATAATGAACGGGTATAACAGGGTACGCTTATGTGGGTATTTATTGTATACTGTATTATGTGTGTATTTATTGTATGCTATATGGGAAAGTGCTATGGGAGTCCTGTATAGGGTTTATGGTAGTATAGAGTTTATGGTAGACTGTGGAATGTGTAGACGGAGGGGAGTCGACGAGATCTGGTCAGGTAGATTCTGTAGAGGGGGAGGGGGGAATACGGGTGAGCCAAACACCGGCGTCTGAAAGGTGTGAGGGGTTGGTGAGAGATAGGGAGGAGTCAGTATTGTGGGAGCAGCCGAAGAGGCAACACATACTCCTGGAGTAGACGAGGATGAAGCTGTTTAGTATTTAGTATTACACTTAGCCAATGTAAGAACGGATTGAACAGGATCTCTATGGCACTTATACCTCTCCAGTAGCATCGGATTGTTAAAACATGAACTGCTTGTATGAATAGACTGATGTCGTGAAGCTGTACAACCTGAGTGGACTCACCAAACAACTGTAACTGTGAATAACCAATGAACAATAAATGGTGACTTGTATCGGCGTCTTGGTGTTGGTTAAAAGAATGGGCTAGGCCAACATCATACCACTAGAGTTAGTCTTCCCAAATACGTGAGAACAGCGGAGCGAGCTGATAATAACTACACAACTTATACCACATTAATATACATATAAACACAACCCACACAGCCCAATAGACCCTTTTAAGTGGGCTAGGGAGGCCCGTAGATTACAGACAAACAAACTATGATAAAGTTAAAACAAACGCCACCTTGTTATGATGTATCCATGGCTTTAAAAGATGTTCCCAAAGTCTGGGCTTCCAAGTGAGGTTTTGCGGTAGATGCCATAATTTGCCTCTTATACAGGCAAGCTGGCTCGGATCGGTCTGTTTCTATGGAAGAGATCACATTTTAAGTGGTAGACTTCAACTAAGAGCTGACCTTGGTAGATTTATTGCCCAATGGCAGCTAAACATTTTGAACAATTGCCATACAGAGTTCTATTGACCCTGCTGGCACCTGTAGTATAGTGACCTCCGACAGAATGATAGTTTCCCTGACTAGTCACGTGCCCAATACATATGATTTATTTCAAGTCTAAATACATTGTATATATGAACTTGATGGACTCAATTCAAAATACTTCACTAGGATTTCGGTGACATAATAGATATAAGCGTCATTTTTTACTCCATTTGTTAACTTGGAAACTTGACTACTTTACTGATATCAAACAACTATTGTATTTTGTCACACCTGTATGTCGAGAACAATATGCAGTATTAAGGCAACTATGAAAACTGAAAAAAAAAATCAAAGATGAAGTTAAGCATAGCTAGCTCAGGTTGCACAGACAACTGGCTTTGATCGCAAAATGTATTGATCAGAGGTGGGGTGCGACCCCAGCTATCAATCTCCAACCAGATTCCTGGTCGATACTTGATGGCAGGTGGGGGTCTGTGGAAGCGAGTGAGACCAGAGAACTCCATCTCCGTCAGCAGTTACTGAATAGTGTGTGAATTGATGACATTGCTATTAATAAATTGATGTGTAATAAATAGGTTACCCTTTTAAAACAAAATACCTGTTTTTGATCGCCTGTGCCATGGAGACAGCTGACAGTATTAGTAACAGCATAGATAGATACAATGAGGAAAGTGGGTTTAAAAAGCCTTTCAATGTGTGCATAATGCCTCTACTAGGTTGAGTTTTTATCCTTCTTTTGTTCTATGGTATATACATTACTGAACAGTCGCATTGTAGGTGGATCGGGGGTGGGGTGAGGTGGGGGGTTAACCATAGGATTTGTGGCACAGTACCCTGCCTCCAAATTATCCTGGCTGTGACCCCCCTCCCCAACCTAGAAAGAAAAACGCTTTTACTAAGACACAATTTATGAATGCAGCCCTCGCAAAAAGAATTATTAATATGAGAAATGTCTCTTTTCCTCTTTTACCAGGAATCCCTTTCCCTCTCCTTTTTTTGCAAGTGAGTAGTATCTCAGATTAATGCACTGCGCGGCTGTGTTAGATTAAAAAGAAAAAAAAAAGAATTCTGAATAATACACACAGTGACAATACCCTTCCCCATACACACACTGATATTACGTCGACAGACGGTTAGCGTGCTTTGTATCTTCACACATTGATCTTCCACTTGACAGATGTTGCCAAATATAACACATGGCAAAAGTGGGAAAGGTATCCCCCTTATTAACACCCACCTGGCTGCCTATTTCCTAATCTATAAGAAGCGGATTTATCATAAGACTTTGCTGTATATTTGAACAAATGCCTTCCTACATGTATCATATTTTTCACAGTAATCAACACTAAACAGGCTTATTAGATCCTGGAAATCTTAATAGTATAATACACGTAGTACACATCCCTGTGTATTGTCAAATGTTCATCTTGTGACCAAAAAATTCATTCTCAGTGAAGTAACCGATGGGATAATATTGTTGGAGCTGGTTTAGAAATGTAAGCTGATTAGAGGGTTGTAAGTAATAGGCTCAGTCCTTTATATGTGCCCATAAACCGTGCACTAACGCTGCTATAGCGACTCCAGAGGTGTGAAGCCGTGAGCATTGCAGTAAAGATGTAGCCACCGTCCACAGGCAACCTCAGTAGAACTCTGTCTTTTAGAAATACCTTATAATGGATAGACAAGGACATAACATCCCTAAGAACAATCTCAGGGTGAGATGGGACAGTATGCAAGCAGTGGATGTAGATCCTGGAACTCTCCCCATTGGGAGGCAGGGACAGAATGAGCTGGTATCTAGTGGTTGTTTGGATGACTCTTTATGCCTGCAGGATACCGACAATGACTGTTCTGAGATCTCTATGGCGGATCCCTATTGGTTATGGCAGCAAGGTCTTCCCTTTGGTCTATCCATGGATATGGATTCAGATGAGCTCTTCATGGCACCCTATGAGCTCGTTCTTGGTAATAACACCTGTCACATTATAACCCTAAAAGTGAAATCTAAGATCTATGTGGTCAATCATGTTTGATCTAGCTGGGTCCTCTTATTTGCATTTTGCTTGGACTTTTCTTTTTATTACTGTTTTTTAGAGGACTTAGACTTCTGTATATCCCCTCACCCCCAACTCAGTTTGAGTTGAAATTTATAGGCAGTACAGGAAGTTCCTGGAATAACTGTGACGTATTTTGCATCCATGTCAAACTTCAACCATGCACACTTAAAGAGTGAGACCATTTCGAACATTTTAAAAATTAGCAGGAGTTAACTTTTCATTGAAACATCAATATTTACATCTACATTCTGAGTGTAGTCACCACTGTGTACATGTGTTGTATGTACATATTGTAAAACCTCGCATATAAGTCACCTCATATATAAGGCGCACCCTGAGTTGAAGGAATTCTAAAAGGCGAACATGCAGCTTAATTTTGTGACTCTTACGGGGTACTTCTTTCCTAGAGTAGAAAATCTTTGTCCATAAGTTTCAGCTTTCAACCCATCCTTGCGTATAAGCGACACGTTATATATACGAGGTACTATGGCAGTTATGCATTGCCTGTCATAACCAGCAGGAGGAGGTGCCTGCAGAGTGGTGGGTGGGTAGGTATGGGGGTTCTACTCATTACAGGTAGAACAAACAGGTAAAACAAACACCACTATGTGTTTCAATTTGATCTCTTTGTGCGCGCCCTCTGGTGTATGTGGGAGGTCTCTAATCATAGCCTTACCACTATTGGGGGGGGGGGGGGGGTCATTGAACATATGTATTACCCCGGCGGTTTCCATGGGATATTTAATTAGGAATTAATGAATTAGATTACTAGCAGGTTGGGGTTGGGAGTCATCCCAGGGGTCGTCTTCCCAATCTGGGACCAGTCACCTATTGGCCTCATACTAAATCAGCCTATATCAGTATATGATTCGTATAATTATGAGGCTGAATACCTTAGCTGAGTCAGAGTACAATTTAGGTGGCTTCATCCAAATAGAAGCGTGATATGCCAATTTTCCCACAATTTTCACAGAACTCTCACACTGATAAATAAGTTTGAAAAAAAGTGGAAGAGGAGGGGGGCAAAAAAGAAGCATTATTTTGAAGTGAGCTTGAATATACATTTCTCTTTGCTACGAGAACATAATGCCACCATTGCTGGTTTAGGTAGCACACAGAATTACCAACATACCTGGATGTATAGATTTAGGTATGCACTCAGCTCTGCATTTGATCAGGTTATATGTATATTTATACTACCGTATTCATTCTAATAAGCGCACATGCTCTAATAAGCGCACACCCCTCTTTTTGGGCCCAACCCTGGTGTTAAATCAGTCAAATGAAGTGTAAATATAAAGATTTTAGGGCAAAAACAACGATTATAGGCTTTTAGGGGTGCGCTTATTAAAATTAATACTTGTAACAAGTTTTTGAGCATCTAAAAATTAATTTTCCGCACATGTGCGCTTATTAGAACGAATACGGTATTGTAAGACTCCTTTGAATATACATAAAAGCCATAGCTATATAGAGGTCAGTACATACTGATATACACGTGCAGTGTGGTAAGAATTTGATACCTCTAGCAATCAAAACTGTGCGACCCACAGGTGAGAGGTCAGGTGTCATAGATATTATTGAAGCATTATACACCTTTGTCAACACAGGTGAGTTTGTACCCAGGTTTGCAGACAGGCCTCCGGGCTCTTCCTATGCAGGGATCCTATGCTCAGTCAGTGTGAAACTGCACCTGGTGGAGGGAGGCAGAAAAGGATGGGAGCAGAAGGTGATACCTGGGGCAGCACCGTTATACATTGTAGTTAAAGCTTTAAGACAGGCATTGGCACAGGCCCGTGTAATACTTTGGTGAGCAGCGCCACCTAACGAGACGCCCTGGAACGTTAGAGCCATGGCTATGGGCGTCGGCGCGGCCAATGTGTGTATTGTATTGGGCTGGGCAGGCCATGTGTACAGGAGGGATCCAGCCGAGCTTAATGCCCGCCTCCAGTACCTTAATACCCAGATCCTGAGCAGTAAAGCCTCAAAGCAAGTCCGTGCAGGAGGAGCAGAGGTGGGCGGGAGGTGGTCTGTAGAGTAATATACCAGAGGGCTAAGGCAGGAGGAGGAAGAGGCGGAGGCACACATAGGCTCAATGCTGATTCCTGACTAAGGCCTCTTTCCACCTACTGGAGGCCAGCTCGAGCAGCGTTGCCAGCACATACAACAGGCTCCACACGCGCCCTGGTTACATGCACCAAAGCCTGGAGGTTACTGGAGGGGAGAGGCTACAGTGGAATTGTAAACAGAGCTGTGTGAAGGATACCTGATAGTACAGTGACTACCCTTACACAGGATGACTACCTGACTAAGTGGAAATAAATACCTCTAGCACCCCTCTGTAGGGGGTCCCTTACTCCAGGTGATGAGAGCTGCAGGTGTGCATGGATTGTATTAAGGTGTGAGCTACACCTGTATGCCTACCAATGGAGGAATCTACTACCTACTCGGACGAAGAGGATTACTATGACCCCTATGGTATAGCCAAGTCTTTACTCTGGATACTGATCTAGTCTTTCCCCCTCCCCCCATATGCAGATGCTATATTTAGTGAAATATCAGTGTATACATGTTGTCTTTAGGTAGAGGTCCAACGGCATAAGGTTTGGATCTTGCTCCATCGTTTAGCCATTGAGGAGACCACTGCTCCATTGTTGGATGGAACCATATTATACCTGTAGGGTAACCACAGTCGTATAAAGAAGTCTTTTCTCACTACTTCTTGTACTCGCTACACTTCAGTAGCGTTAGGGACCAAGCATTGATGCACTGGATGTATCTTGAAAATTCCTTTGGCGGATATTCAAAGATCCCCATGGTTTCCTATATAACCTTCAGCTGGCCACGACTCCATTTCCAGTAGTATAGAGAAGTGTATCTGGAGGATATGTGTTCCATGAGAATGGGTAGATTACGTAATGTAGTTGGTTTCCTTCAGTTCTAGGAAATACAGAAACAAGGAACTTGTAGCTGGCATGTGCACTAGCAATAATATTCAACTTGAGACCTGTAAATTGGTGGTTTAGTACTGTTCCATAGTAATAGATACCCTCATATAAGCCGCACCCTGACTTTGGGCCAATCCTATAAGCCTAATTCTGATTTGGATTATACAATCACGGCTTATACAAAAAAATCTATCTTGTATATCTTGTACACAATTCTGGCCATAGAAAAGTGGTAGCACCTTTTCTGATATTGCAGGGATTCCTGATTTTTTAAGGTAAATCAGAGTTGCTTTTGTGAATGATATTGACCAATACCATGATATTAGCTGCTTTTTTGTCGACCGAGGGAGTGGCATCTCATAAGACGTTGCTTTAACACTTTAGTCAAGAATAGAAAAAAGACGCCACTCTTTGGTCCTTAGAATCTCAAATAGTGCCAGACATTTTATTCAACTAAAAAGATCAAGTTTAAATGCCATGTATATCGACATGGGTTAGATAAACATTTGGACATAGCGGTTTATCTTCACCATATAGGTACTACTGTGTACTTAGTGGTTGTAAATGTGAAATACCTTGATAGTGAGTGTAGCATTTGTTAAGGGTTGATGTTATAGCATCTTCAAAGGACGTGATGTTAAAGCATCGAAATATCGAGCTTCTAATGACATCCTAATTCCCAAGGGAGAGAATTCGTTACAAGTTTGGCACATTGTGTTTTGGGTTATGAATAGGTCATGGTGTTGGAAAGGTAGTCACAAATAATAATTAATATGTTAATACAGAAACATTGACCGAAGAAGCAGATGTTTTCATAGTTAACTATCTATAGGCCGTTTCCAAGAACCAACCATTCCTGTTTTGGTCTGAGGTATGAATTAGTTATGACTGGGAGGCGGTAGTCTCCACGTTTCCAAACACAAAGCATCGTGCATGCAATTTGATTTGATTTTGATTTTTATTTGCAACAAGCTACGCGGCTTTCACCACAAAGTTTCATCAAGTTGTAAATGATAGTAACAACACAAGAATATGTACATACAATAAGTCTGGTATAGAAGTAATCTATAAATGAATTTCAACCTCAGTGTGTAGCAGAACTTATTTCATTAGGCGTATGCATATCAGCTGATACCCATAACCATAATGTAGGCCTGTGTATCAGGCATATATGCATAAGGAACCGAATGATGTTTGATGTTGAAGTGGATCGAGTATTAGCGCTACACACCAGGGACAATGCTGATGCAGTGTACCTACTGGTGTATGTCGAGTAGCATATGAATAGGGATGTATATTACAACTATGTTACTAATCATGAATGAAAGAGAGAGGGATAAACGAGTTATGCAAATTAGTTCAAATTAATCCAGCCTAGAATGCTTGTCGAATTCAGCTTGTGTGGGGGCAGTGCTAATGCACTGTACCTGCCATTATGGAGTATATAAATGAACAAGATAATGCGAATAGAATGTAAGCAGTGGATAAACAACTGCGGTATGCAAAATACCATATCTAGTCGGGGGCAATGCTTATGCACTGTACCTGCCGGTGATTCCATGTTGATAATGTTGTGGTTGTTTCATCTTGGCCAGGCATCTAATGTAAAGGAGGGGGGGGGGTGAGCAGTGCTGATGCACTGTACAAAATACCCAATCAGCAAAAGGCGGGTGAGCAGTGCTAATGCACTGTACATGACCCTGTGATATGTAATATATAGTATCTTATATCAGGGCATGCTGTCTTTTAACTTCAGTAAAGTCTAACTTCACAATGGCTTTTTTAAAGGTATGTTTGTCTGCGATTTCCTTGGTGTTTTTCTCTAGTGAATTCCAGAGAATATTACCTCTATATAATGGGGATTTTTTGACTATATGTAGTTTGGGTCTTGGACAAATAAGTTTGATCTTATGATCGCCCCTGGTTCTGGCTAGTCCACTCATTACTAAGTTGTTTTCGTTTCTAGATAATTTATACATAAGCATTAGTAACTGAATGTCTCGCCTCTTATCGAGAGGGGTGACATGCAGTGTATTGTGTAGATCCTTTTCAGATATGTCCCTGGGGTCTCTGATGTTCAATACTTCCCTTAATCTCTTGTTTTGTAGGGTTTGTAGTTTCTTGCGGTTGACACCGTTGGCTTTATCCAACATGAAACTACAATATTCCAGAATGGGAAGAGTAAAATATTTGTATATGTTATTCACAAATTTTCGTATTTTGTGACTTTGGTATAGTCTATAGGCGCACCTTGTTTTTACACCCGCTATGTGTGTAGACATGGTCAAATTTTCATCTACCGTAATCCCTAGGTAAGAGAAGGTGTTTTTCATAGACACTGGTTGGTCATCTATTGTCAATAAAGGACCTCTCACTGGCTGTGTTTTGGGTGCTGTGCCATAAACCACTTGTATAGTTTTGTCTTGATTGATGGTTAATCTATTTAAGGCACATCAATTTAGAATAACGTTCAAGTCCAGCTGGGCTTTACGGGTGATGTCGACCTGAGTTTTTGCCTCTGTTATTAATACTGCATCATCTGCATAGAGTATAACCTTGGAATTTTGAACAATAGTTGGCATGTCATTGATATATATAGAGAAGAGCAGAGGCCCCAGAATTGATCCTTGGGGCACGCCATATTTCACACCAATGCTTTCTGAGAGTATTATTTGCCTTATTTGCCTTTGTGGTGTGCTTTCTATTTTCCCAATAGCTTTTGAACCATCTGAAAAACACTTCTGTTGGCACCTAATTTAGAAATTTTGTCTAAAAGGCGGCCATGATGGACCGTATCAAAGGCTTTCTTAATGTCTATAAATAGGCAATGTCCCCCGTCGTGCTTCCTCCAGGCTCCATAGCTAATAAATAGATAGAACTAAACGACCGTGGTGTACGAGGTTGCCGATCCACCACGAGGGGAAGGTCTCCACCAAGGGGTGGATTGGCCACCGAGGACACCAGGGGAGTTTAGTTCTATATTTATTTTATGTTTTTAGAGGGTTTAAATAAGGGAAAATTATCAAAATCCGGTACCTTAGTTCCTCGTACGAGCACAAGTCCACCATTTTGAATGTTTACATGCACCCAGAACGAGGCTGCAGTGGTGGATCGGCCGCTGTGGTGGATCGGCACACGTTACGCCACTGGGGGTGTGTGGATCGGCCCTGCAATGCTATCTCTATGGGAAGAAGTTATTCACATAAAATAAATTTATGTGTATCTGTAGAGAACAGAAAGCCATCTCTGCTCAGTACTACCTATACAATTTGACTTCCACAGATTGGTGTTTTCATGAGTGTATGGGCGTCGTATTCAGTTGTATATATTACATAGTAGAGTAAAGGGAAACCCAGTGAAAAAAGAATGTTCTATATTATCAAAGGGGTTTGGTTTATTAGTTGTATACCTGGGATCGTATATTAAGAAATTTTGACCTTGTTCATTCTCAACACATGTACCGTAATCTCCCGTGTATAAGGCGCGTCTTATACGAGGGGTTTTAGTTATCCCCAAATCCACAAGGGGAATACCAAGACCTTTCTTTTGATATGTTACACTTCCCCTAAGTCCTAATAGGACATAATGTGGGCCAGAGGGGTCTGGGGAACCCTAGGTACACATAGCTTTTTGAATTTTTAAAATCCATTCAATAGAACAAAAGATATGAATTTTTGATTTTTTTGGCAATATTTTCAAACTCTAGGTGCGCCTTATAAGCGGGCTGCGCCTTATATGCGGGAGATTACGGTAGTTTAGAATACATGCATTTACATATCTCCTGAGTAAGCTATTTCACTCACAACCTAGAATATGTTGTGTGTTCCAATGGCGGCGTATACACAAATTTGTGGCTCACTGCGCCTCATAGAACATTTCAAAAGAGGGGCTGCGCCTTATAGGTATGCAGAATTTATATTACCATAGAATAGCATCGCCACGAGTAAACTGGTCAAAATCAACCCCAGCTGCAGCTTATTGGTCTAGCAGCAACTCAGACTGTGTGTTATACTCGGGATACACCCCGTGAATGCGCCTTATTCGCGAGGTACTATAGAAGTTATCGACCTGTCTATATCAGGAGTAAATATTTGAAGTTAGGCCTGTAAAGTCAGATAGCCTCTGATAGGTATATTCTGCAGACCCCCCCCCCCCCAACCCACCCCCACCTCCACCACCACCACCAGCCAGCGCAGTCCAGGTTCCTTAATGCAATAACTCAGGCATGAGTAACGAGAAATCGTTGCATTGATTAATCTGAATTGTTGGTAAGGGTTTCACGGATGACTGATTAGACGCTATTGTTTCCTTTGTGAATACCCGCTCTAAATGCTTTACAGTCCTAAGAATGATTAATTTCATGCCGGCTGAAGTGCATCAGCTAGATAGAGTAGATCATGTAACTCATACAATAACTTAAGCCTCTTGTTTCTATTCAGTACACGAGAGTGTTCCTGACTATAAGATACAATATGAAAGCTTTATTTTTATCGGGAAATCTCAATGAGACAAGAGAGAAATCATTGTATAAGGGTTTTGAAATCCCTCCTTCCATCCATAATTTCTACCACAATTATAGCATTATTTACAACCATATTTGTATTACCCTCCCTGTCCCACCCTGTAGTACATACATACACATACACAGAGTACCATCTGTATGCAGATCTGCCAGCTAATCATAGCAAACCTATGTAATCTTCTGGTGCCTGGCGAGCAGGGATCCCAACCTGTGAAGGCTGACTAGCGCTGCTGGGTACACACCAGCAGGGATCACCAGCAGGATCAGCGGTCTCTCCGGGCTGAGTGCCTTAATAGCTTGTACCCACCCACCCCCTTAACCCCTGTTAAGGCAAGTACACGCTTCGATCCCTCTAAGGACCCTCTACTAGGTGCCAAGTTCACAGTCACCATTATAGCACTTAACTCCTCCAGCATAGGCCATTTTAGGAAATATCTAGTGTTAAATCGCCCCTATGTCAAGCAACCCCTTTTGTGGTTTCTCATATATCTTTTTCATATTGCACAAGTTAAGTACACAGAGTGCTGCTGGCTTACTCTAAATGGTATCGAATTTCAATCTTGAGTACCCCTGTCGATTGACAAAAGAATTGCTCCTTTAGTCCCACTGTACTATCAATTTGTATATTTTACTTTACTTTAAAAGTATTTAAAAAAAATATAAAAAAGGGGGCGCACCCTCTACTCTTGTACACATTTTGGGGTCTAAAATATACACTACAGCCAAAAAGACAGGGGTGCTCCCCACGCACCCCCTCCCCTCCCCTCCAGCCTAAATCCGCTACTGTTTTACTTGATCAATGAAAAAAACTTGTATACCAACAGGTAAATAATACGCATTTGATTGTTTGATTCCTGATTTTAGTAGCGATTTACAGGGAGAGAATCCTCAATCCCATGATTGTATATGTCCCAGTGGGGGGGGGGAGCAGCGTAGCACCAACACACCGTCATACATAACCTAAATAATACATGTTGTATTTTCCTTTCTCATTGCAGAGGAGGATCCTCCTGAGTATGATGTGGCTGAACGGGTGCGGAAGCTGAATGAGGAGTTGGCCAATGATCCAACACCGCTTGAAGATGATCGAGCGCGCTCAATCAAGTTCAAAGACAATCTGGTTGACCTGGTTGCACCCCCACCAGACTATCCAAGTGATGAGGAAGAGGGTGGTGCTGGAGCTGGCAAAAGGGCTACTGCCCGGAACGCGGGTGCAGGTAATGTGACCGAACTGAACCTGAACCAAATGAACCTTAACGGGGACTCAGCTCAAGGGGCTGGAGCAGGTGATGCAAGTGGGCCACCAGCCCGTCCAGCTTCAAGAGCAAAGGGAGTCAGTTTTGGTGACCAAAGGACAGGGGTCAGTTTTGATGACCAACGGACAGTGAACAGAGTAGACGAGGGCGGTGGTGGTGATAATGACGTGAGCACCACAGATGGGAGCACCACTGGGGGGAAAAGGGCAGTTATTGAGAATGGTGATGCTGGTGCTGATGATGAAAAGATACTTGTACAGAGAGGCAGCACCTTTGAGCTTCTCAATGCTAAAGACCTGACTGCGGAGGAACGGGAGATCTTTCTTCCTCCTCCGGATGATGAAGATAATGGTGAACCAGAAAGTGTGAACTCTGTGAACGGGGGCCGCTCTATATCGAGTGCCTCTGCACCTGATACTTCTTTCCAACCTACACCGCCCCGTGATCCGCGACCTGCCACAGCCAATGGTGCACATCGCAGGCCAATAGCGCCACAACCGCGCCGTCGTGTCCAGTCAGCGGCACCCACACGTCCGACAAACCATGGGGGTGTACACCTCAACAGCTCATATAAATCACCGTATGCTCAACCAGATGAATTAAAGAAAATTGGTGAGAGACAAAAACGCGAAAGGGCAGAGCGTGAGCGACGTGAGAAGGAAATTGCTCGTCTAGAAGAAGCTCAGAGGGAGCAGGAGAAAGAGGAACATTTCCATGCCTGGTTACAGAAAAAGCGGTCAGAAGGAGCATGGAGAAGAGAAAGGCCAGCGGATGATGAATTGACACTTGCAAAGAAAAGAGAGGAGAGGGTAAGTTGCATTCTGTTTAGATGTTACCGGCACCCTGTTTTTTGAGAATTAAATTTTGTCTCTATAAAAGATCAGCATCGTAGCCTTCTGTGTATGCCTCGAAAATGATAAACCAAAGATTTAGATATAGCATGGCTTTGGCACCCTCATATGCAGTCGATGCTACCTTGAATTCATATACCTTTAAAACTATGGTGAGCCATACTTCCTCTATTCTAACTCCCAGTAAAGGAAGGTAGATGCACATGAAGCATTCTTTCCATTACTTTTTAGAAATTAATGTATTCATTGTCTCAGTGGGCAGTGTGTGGACGATAAAACAGCACACGTGCTAAATAGGAATTATGTCCACCTTTTATCAGTCTATAAGGCATTGAATAATGAAGCAGGATATTTCTCCATGCGCTAGTTGTTTCTTTCCCTTTCTTTTAAATTAGGGAGGCAATCTTTTGGGAGCAAGGTTTTCCGTGTGCTTTTCTTTCATTTTTTTTAAAGGCAGGGGGGTCTTTCATGTAATAGAGGGATCTAATCGTGGGCGGGTTTGTGGCTATAAATGATAGTGTTAGATTACCAGACCGGTGTATATTTTGATGTATGTAGCTTTGATTCTATAAACCATCAATCAGGTATAGTTCCTCACATATCTCTCTAGATAAAGAAAGCACTTGAAAGTGAAAGACAAGAGGAGACACAAAAGACTGTACAGTATGTATGGTGGAAATAGGTACTAAATACCCCAGCAGATTGAAAAATGAAAACAACAACAAAAACAACACAGTTTGAAAAAAAAAACTATATTTTTGACAAATAAATGCTGATATAAAAATGTCATAATACGTATAACTTCCACACATACCTTGCACAATATTTCACTAGGCATATTCCGAATAATCAATATACGATACCACTTCAAAAGTAAATTTCAGAACCAATGATTTCCCCACTTTGGTGAAGCAGGGGATGTGTGCCTTATTTCTGTGGTGCATCTTTTTTCCCTTTTTTTTCTCGTCATTGTTTTGGTGAGACTATCTGACTAATGCCACTGGGGTGATTGACTGTTGATGTACCTTGCATGCTGTGCTGCCCTTAACCACCGTGAGAAACCTCTGGTGTTTCATTTGTAGGTGCACAGTGAGGATGGGTCGACTCAGGTTAGTGAACTACAGCACATCTCGACCCTTAGAATCCAGTTCCGTTTTTTACCTTTATTCATTTTTTTCCTATACTTTCCTTCTTTTCAGCATACACTTTTTTTATGTTCGGTTTGCCTGCTGTGTGCTAGCCTTTTTTCTTTTTGAAACAGGATTGGTTTTCAGATCCATTGGTGATTAGTGCATTTGTTTCATTGCTCTTTGTCATGTATTGGTTTGGTTATTCTTGCTTTAAGAGTGGAAGCATTGGAAGGAAAGAATGAGATATTGTCTGTGGATTAATGAATACTTTCCTCTCTGCTAATTCACCTAACTGTTCCTTGGCTAGTACCTGATATGGGTATTTGACTAAATTTAGATTTATCAGGAAGAACAATTTTGCATCTTGTAACAGCCAAACGAACCTTAATGTAAACTAAAATAAAGTTGAAGGCAGGTCTTTGCCACAACAGAAGGAAGTGTAGGGATCAGGACTGGTTGAGGACTTGGGAATGGGCCGGGATGATACAGATAACACTTCAACCTGCTAGTTGTTGTGGACTAGTTACCTGCTGGCGGTTGGGTTGGAGGAGGAGGGTTGGTTGAAGCTGATGGGGAGGAGTGTAGGGGTGGTAATTCCCCGTAGCAGAACCCCAGGGGCGGGTCTCCGGGTAATCACTGCCCCCTAGTGTGTATCATACCGATCCAGGTGTGGTCGGAAGGTGAGAACATCAGGCCAGGGGAAGTAGCTCAGAGGTAGAGCAGCTGCTTCGAAGTTAGAGGGCCCTGGATTTGAGTCCCGGTTTCTCCAGAATGTTTTCACCAACCTCTACAGAAGCTTAATGCAAATTGAAAGGAGGTAGGGTATTAGGATTGTGGGCAGTCAGAACCAGTAGGTGGTCTTTCAGGGGAGAAGGCTAATTACCTCTAATACACGTTGTAATTATGGGATCTATATCATGACGATCCCAGGTCCAGCCACCCTACAAAACCACAGGCCCAGCATGGGTTGTTCATGTAGTATTTACTTTGATGCTAGAAACATGTCATCATTGCATTCCCTCATTCCGACCACAAATAATTAATACATTCCTGAAAGATTGACATAATGCACCAATGCATCACTTCTAAGCCCCTGTTCCCTGGTGCTGCGTAAGTGCATCGTGGCCTTCGGGATTGGGTTATGGTATATTAGTTAACTTCTAAGATAAACCACTTTAGTATGAATTTGTGGGGACTAGGCTACGTCAAGATACATTTTGTACCATCATCACTCATCAAGATACCTTAGCTTTTGATACGAATGCATAATAATCAACCGGTTAGTAATATAATACAACTAATTACAATGGCTCTGTCATACATATTTTTTGTTAACTCTTTCATCCATATAAAATGAAATGGTCCCAGTATTACTACGGTACTCCCAGCCACTTTTTCTGAAGATCATAGCATAGCAGGAAACAGCATTAACTGTAACTAAGAGAATTCTAGGAACATTAGTATCCAGTCTTTTCAAAAGCCAAAAATGCTTAATCATCCAAATTAAATGCTAGATTAGATCCATATATTGAACTTGCTGTATACCTTAAAGACAATGGGAATGAGCACAGTTAGTATGGTTTGTTTATTGGCAACACCAAACTGCTTTTGTGCAACCATCTTCTCTCCACGCCAGTTGTTATGTCTAGTTTGGCATCTGGAATGGATACTTAATAATTAACACGGAAGGCTGTTGCCTACCCTCCCACGCTCACTGTAGTACTGCTAGTCTCCAATGAATGGCGTGTACATTCGCACCGTAGAGTGTGCCATTAAATGGCTCCAATTTTCTATATTTTACACACTTTTTTATTGCTACATCTCTTATGCCATTGCTTAGGATAATCGCGGTGTTATTTTGCTTTTGTGTATGATACTATATAAGTATTTGGTTGCACATCATTACTGATTAAGACATTGTATGGCATTATTCCTTCCTCATTACATATATCTATCACCTCCCTATAAGACAAGTTCTACTTAGATATCAGTGAACTTTGAATTTAGTGGAGTTTAGTCGAAGGTTGTTCCTTTATCAGGAGGTTCTACTCGGATTTATCAATAGAACCTTAGGCGATACCCAAACTAGGAAGCAACAGTGTTATCGATAAATGTCGTGCTCCCCTTCTCTTACGGTAGTACACATCCGCAGTGTTTATCAATGGGCATGAAGCCATAATTCCAATTACTTGGAGATAGAGCGCTATGGTCTCTAAGGCAACCAAGAATCACCATTGTTGTGTTCCACCGCAGAAGATGGACGCATATCATAGTCTAATGGAATTAGCACCCATATCATATACAATGATTTTAAGTGTATACTGGTACTTTTGTAAAATGAAATCACGCTCGAATTTCACGAAACATAGATCTATATACTTTTCCATGACTATACATAACTATGCTGAAAGAAATTAACACTCCCAAAAGTCTGTTGTATTTTGAGACATAGGGTTATATAATAACTAATTTTCACCCACTCACTACTTGCTGTTAGGATCCAAACGTGAATTCAAATATTCTAAACATAGTAATCGAAGATATAGAATTATTTCTAGAGTTCTTACTTCCAGGCAGGTTTCCTGATGCCACCTATTAAGACTAAATCCTCAGAGTTTTCATAAATCTTTTACCGCAGATACCGTACTTCACATTTCACCCACTCTTTTTCATTGCAGGACAAAGAGCGTGAAACTGCTTTCCAGGAATGGCTCAAGACAAAGAAGGCACAACAGAAGCGTGAGAAGCAAGTTGAGACGCAGCGACATCAAGAAGAGGAACAAGCTTGGTTTGACAGGCCGCGCCAGGAGTGCGACAAAGCCTTTAGGCAGTACGTGTTTAAGGAGTACGTGGCACCTACTGTCATCCCCTCTCATTATCAACTGGTGACAAGCTTAGCTATATACCATACCCTTAGTAAATTAACCAAAACAAACATATCAGAAAGAAACATTGGAGTCCAGTCTCCGCTAGTTATCAGAAAATGTTTGGCTTGAGCATCTAAACCAATACAAAATACCGAAGTTTATGGAAATTAAGATGGGACCATCCCAACAGCCTGTACTTTTCTTAAGGGAGAGAAAACTGGAGGCAACACATCTAACAATATTTTATTTTCAACACTTTTGCTTGTTGCTGAAATTTTGTATTGTAATTTTGTTTGCTTTAATATTTTTATTTTGCCAAAACATGTACAAAACTTTTGTGTGGGCCCATTTCATTTGAAATACTTTCCTCTAGAAACATAAATCCAAATGGTCATCTCTAAAGAACCACCTCTGGATAAATGAGATAAATAGGGTTGTACAAAAAAGAATACATTTTGCCATAAGGACATGGGTCTTGTCATTAGTTTGAGAGAGGAGACAGAATCTTTACTCACACATTATACAGCACCTTACATATCCTGTAAATATAACATATTGTGAATAGAGCTAGTCTTGTACATACTGCTATGTTTCCTATCTGCCTAACACATCTAAACACCATTCACATACAATTTTCTTTTCACAGATACTATTATCATTTTGGAATTCGTTAACCCACATACCGAAATAAATAGCCTTATTTTCATTTATTATAATATCAATGATATCCTAGAGTTGTTTACTGATATAAAGACTGATATTTGCCAGTAGTTAAGACCACTCTTGAAGTGGATTTGAGCGAATTAAATGTGAGCCTTTCTCTCTCTCTGTCCAGATGGCTGAAGAAAAAGAAGGAGGATACAAAGAAGGCGAAGAAGCAGGAAGTAGCACGTGCACGGATAAACAAACTTCTTGTAAGGCGCACACGTAAAGCCATGCAACTAGCGCGTGCCATCCGGCAATCCCAGAACTACCGCTATGTAGATTACTATGGATATAGAGCCTGATATGTTCTCCCTACAGAGCACGTTAAAATATATATGTGAGAAATACACAAAACAGTAGTGTCCTGCCACACGACACAGCGTTTCATTGTCTTGCCTATAAATATGGACACAGGTCGCTCTCCGTCTAAAATTGTCACAAGGTACTCTCCGGAACATTTATGAACTAATTTTTGCTTTAAGAACAGCAAAATAATTTGTTGTGTATATTATTGTATGCCATGTTCAATATCGGTAATTGGAAATAGAAAATGTAAGGATTGTGACAATTACATAGGATCTGTTATTCCTGCAGCAGTCACAGAAACTTGCCCAAGACATTGCTCCCCATTTCTTCACTTGTATAAGAAATTAAAGTGGAAGGGGAAATCTGGAAAATGGTTTCTTTCAGATCTTCCTCAAAATGGATAATCTCTAACCATGGTTCAGAGGTTGTTTAGCAAATTGATCTGGAAAGATTGAATGCTGATTCAGGGGCCAGTTCTTGCGACTACAAAAATAGGGCCAAGCCTTGCGATTACAAATGAAGCCAAGTCATTATTTTAATGCTGTGTGCTTATATGTTACTGTACAGTGTTGAAATATTGTTAAATTGTATCATGTTGACTTATGAAGTGCAGCCTTTTTATTGTTAGTAACACTGTCCATGTCAACAAGCCATCGGTTTGTAGACGTTACTTGTTTTCCTGTCCCGATTTTATCTGCCATGCACAGAAAATTGAGTCATATTCAAGTGGGAATTGAATGTTACAAGTATGTGTATATACAGTCTCAGGAATAAAAGGTCATCTGTTTTGGAAAAAGAGAATGGACCATTTACTTCACATGTATCATCAGAAGTGCAACATGTAAAGTCATCATGTCAAAAAAAAAAAAGAAGTTGGTCGGAAAATAAAGCTAGTGGGAATTGATAAAGGGAACATCGCATATTTTTCAGTATAGCTTTTACCAAATTATAAATTGCTTTTGATTAAGATAGAAGTTTTTGAGTTATTTATTCTAGTTTATATATAAATTTGTGATAATGGGCCTAGTCAAATGCTTTGTGATAGTGTTGTTCCTGTTAATCATTTATAGCTAGTATAGTCGTTTTATCTAATCATAGTTGGGGGTAATATGATGGTAAAAATTCAAAGACTTCTTGTAATTGCTAGTACCTGTGATACACTATATTTATAAAGTAGAACATTGATTTTGCTGAAATCTGTGTAAATAGAATAGCTATATGTATTATAGATGTACCCAATGATACAGGATTTTAATGTATAATAAGTACTTATTTTATAAAAATTCAGCGATTGCGTAACAACTACAGCAAAGAAGTTCTTTTATTAATGTTATCGGGTGCATCGTTTTCTCCCATTGTTCGAAAAAAAAGGTAAATGGTCAAAAATTGTTTTTTCACCAAATTTTCATCTACAGGAACAATTTTTAATCCAGTTTTTATGTGGCATAAATTGGTCTCAGCCTTGTAACTAATCAATATCCGTCCAAATTCTTCAGGTATGTTGATTCCGTCCGATGTGATAAGTATACGGTCTAAACGTCTCATCTCATAGAAAATGTACATATTTTATAATCTATAGATGAAAATAGAATAGACGGGCCCTATTCATAATGTTGTCCAAATCTTTCACAATGACTTTATTGCCAGATGCTATTTTGGTTATTCCTATCATTGGAAATGAAACGTCTATGATATTTAGGAAATAAAAATAAATTCTTTATAAAAAAACTTGTGTATTTCATTATCATTATATGCAAATAAGAAAAGTATAAAACATGATCATGTTTTGTCATTGTATTTATTGTAGAGTACTATAGTATACATCTACTAAGGATCAAAGACACTGTACATGTATAATATTCAAGATCTCATTATATAGTTAAATAATTACTGATTATTAACACAATGGCAATGTTTCCTGATAGTTCACATCCCACAGACTGGTCTACTGGCAGTATATCATTATATTACTCAGGAATATTTGTATCGTGATTATAAGCAAGTCTATTCCAAAACAACCAAGAATGACTACAATTGCAGCACACTCCCGCTGTTTGAAGTTTAATATACTTCCTTCCATTGTAAGTGGTATCACAACAACATACTCCCTTTCCATCAGATTACTGATTGGGGTAAGGCCCATTACTGCTCTGTAGAATATTACTTAGGCTTTCACTTAGCACATGTATTCAGTACATAAACAAATGGAGTAGCTTTGGTTAGGAAACTAGCCTTAGCCTTCATGATGCCTTCCTAACCACTGGACACCAGTTGCACAAAATCGACCGAAATCCTATAACGATCAATCAGAATCAGACGTTCCCGGGAACACCATGCGCATACTGATATCAGCGACTTCCAGCTCTGATCTCGCACCAGACTTGTTCCTAGCATGACATACTACTTGGAAGTATGGTACCTACCTAATGTTGTGAGAGATTCCGAGATAAGAACTGTCATGGTCATGCATACACATAAACCAGAAACCTCGCTATACAGACTGCCCACTAAACCATTATGTACTCATGCCATACAGTAGTAGTAGTTAGTAGACAGAGCAAATTTCTCCAAGGAATTTATTCAGTCAGCATGGATCTCAAATAGTCACAAGTGGTCAGGTTCCATGGTAACTCTTTCATGTACGGTACTGAGTCCGTGTGATTCCATCATCTCGTTCGGACAAGTGCCGCATTGTGATAGCAACATGTTATCATGTACTGTCCGTTACGAAGCACCGAATGCATATTCACATGGTAATGTAGTTTCCTGCCACAAGGCTATACTCCTATAGAAGACCTCGCGGTGCTGCTCCTGAGTGACTTATCCCCCTGGCCGCACAAGTGCTGCCCCCTGGCGAGCAGCTCACATGGGAATGACCAGGTTGGTGAGCAGCTCGCGCACGGCTGGCAGGATGCTGCACTCGTTGGGCTGTGAGTTGAAGTCACTGAATCGCTTTAGCATGTTCTTGACTGCCATAGCGGATTGTGTGGGTGGGGGAGTGGATGGCGAGAGCTGCTCCGCCATCTGGGTGATGTTAGACGACATGTCGTAGAGGATGGGGATCACTATCGTCTGAGCATCTCCGCCCTGTGGTACAGTCACGCCAATACGTGTCAACTGAAGCTGTAAAAAATAGAGTATGGCATGTATATTGCAAATGATATATTAAGTTCAAGGATATGCCTCAGAAAAAAAGGTAAAATGTATTGTTATACAATTGATAATGGGTACGTTTCAAGGAATAAGGGATTCCCTGGAGAGCAATTTAATCTATTTGTACAAACTTCACTGTGGTAATAAAGCTACCGAGTACTTACGATGAACAGGATCTTGCCCTTAATGACAACAGCAGGTGTGCCAAGCGGTGCGATAGGCTGAGCTCCCTGAGGGAATGTGAGGCACCACTGGACAGACCACTTTGTGTTGTTAGCGGGGGCCATCTGCACAAAAAATGCAAAAATTTATTTAAAGAAAACTGAACGTAAAATCATTATACATCTTCCGGCTCGGCCCATTTGGGGCCTGACTCCCTTATGTGGGGGAGTGGCTTTAAAGATTCATCATCACGACTAAAACAGTATACACCTTTAAGTCATTTGTTTCTTTTTACAAAATAAGACATCTGTCATTTAATCATTAGCAGCTACCCCTGTAGTTACATTGGGTTGGTTATCTTGAAATGGGAAGAACAAACTCACTAGTTCTGTTTTCATGATCTGCACAAAGTCCTTGAGGATTCTGACAGGAGCACCGAGTACCCGTCCGAAGGCTGTCAGGGCATTGGCCTTGTATGGAGCACTTACTACTTTCACTTCAAAGAAGCGCTCAAGTACCTGCATCTCTTCGGCATCCCACTGCGCTGCATGGTCTGGGTTGGAAAAAAAGCTATTGAATGAATTTGTGGCGCCTTAGATCCTTGACACTTTTATTCACTAGGCAACATAAACTACATTGCAAACAAGAATATGTATCATGGAGACCAAAAGATGTTCAAGTTTCCAAGTATTAAGGCGCTGGTTTGTGCGACAAAATCCCTACCTGCTAGTGGGGTGACTTTGAGGTGTAGTGATTGCAGGGTTGCCGAATTGAGGCTGACTCTAAATTGTAGAGTTTCCACCTTGAAGAGTATTACACCAGGCTCATTGGATTGCATGCTTTGGAGCTGAAACGATAAACACAGAGAGGTCACAATGCCACATTCTCAACTATATTGTCAGGTAAATGGTATAAATAGTTCCATGAAATCACTTGTCAGTATATGTTTATGTGTATATATATATATATATATATATATATATATATATATATATATATATATATATATGTATATATATATATGTATATATATATGTATATGTATATATGTATATATATATATATATGTATATATATATATATATATATATATGTATATATATATATATATGTGTATATATATATATATATGTGTATATATATATATATATATATATATATATATATATATATATATATATATATATATGTATGTATATATATATAAATATGGGCCATGGCATTTTCATCACCATCTTTGGTTTTCTAAAGAGAACACTTTTTTTTTAAATTTTTTTTTAGATAACCTTTTTGTTTATGGCAAACTAATCTAATACGTGTAGGTACCGTAATCTCCCGCGTATAAGACGCGTCCTCTAAGCCAAACAAATGCCTTGTGCGTCTTATAGGATTTCTTCAAGTTGGGGGTGCGTCTTATACGCAGGGTTTTCCAACATCTCATTTGGGAAAATGCACCGATGACAGCTTGAACTCATAGCGCCAGCACCGCGGCAGACCGGTCGCTGTAGATTTGCTCGGCGGGGAAGACGCCGACCGTGTGCCGATGACAGCTTGAACTCATAGCGCCAGCACCGCGGCAGACTGGTCGCTGTAGATTTGCTCGGCGGGGAAGACGCCGACCGTGTGCCAATGACAGCTTGAACTCATATAGCCAGCAGCGCGGCAGACCGGGAGGTGTCGACGCGCTTGGCGGGTTCAAGCCCACCGTGTGCCGATGACAGCTTGAACTCATACAGGCCGAGGCCACTGCCGACTCTACCTCACGGGAGAGGCAGAGCGCAAAGGCCTTTGTAGCAGTTTAAAATTCGGTACCAGTGGTACCGAATGATTTTAAACTAACTTCCCATTAATTTCTGCTTTTGAAACTTCATCCATACAACTATGAGATACTTTACTTGCCTCGTGAGCTTGGATGGAAAGATTGAAGCTTTCATTGACTTATAATCCTCTATTTTATAATTGCTTGGTGCAGCAAAAGCCTTGTGTTGGCTCGGTGCCAAGGTCAAGGTCACTGCATTAAATTTCTATTTTTTACTTAAATATGAATAAACAAGACTATAAGGGTAAAGATTAAGTACTGCAAGGGCAAAATCAAATCTTACATTACATATGTGAGAAGTTTAAAGAAGGACAGTGAGGGGGAAGTGCATTTTCGCATGAGTTTTTTTATTCCTATGAGGCCAGCCAACTTTGCTGTCAGCCGTTAGCGGTAGCGATAGGCTGTCTCCGTCTGGCCTAGAACTCATATAGCCAGCAGCGCGGCAGCCCGGTCGCTGTAGATTTGCTCGGCGGGCAAAACGCCGACCGTGTGCCGATGACAGCTTGAACTCATAGAGCCTTGGGGTGGGGGTGGGGGGGTGCGTCTTATACACGAACCCCCCCCCCTGCTGAGTTGGGGGGCGTCTTGTACGTTTTTTTTTTTACAAATCGATTCAGGGGGGTTGGATGCGTCCTCTACGCGAACCAGCCTACCGTGAGTTTGGGGAGCGTCTTCTACGCGCACCGCGTTTTCTACGCGGGAGATTACGGTACATGTAATTCTGGTCCATAAATGAGAGAATGCTTTTCTTTGAGGAAAAATCATGGTTATATATCAAAATTGCTAGCAGGAGAAATCATGGTTGTATATCAAAATTGCTAGTAACCAGAATCTATGATGTCATTTGGATTCACATTCAGTTATGCAAAACTTACACTCTCCTCAGACTGGACCACACGTGTGATATGCCGCCGGAGAAAGACGCAGCCCAAGAAGCGTTCAAGAGGGCAGCATAGGGAGGTTGCGCTGCCCGGGTTTACTCCCGCTGGGTTCATCATCCCAGGGGTCAGTAACTTGAAGAGGGCATCATGCGATAGCAGTGTGGGTACGGAGGCTGCCCATGACCTCTGTGGTAGTATTCTTGATGGCGGGTTTACCACACCTATAAACAGGGGTAGTGAGTGGTACTAAGTCAAGGATGTTTTTGTTGCTGCAATCAAACACATCCTTTTGGCAAAAGTGACAATGGTTTGATTAGGCAGATTTTAAGATTCTACAAAACTAAAATTTTATGATATCGAACCATATCTGGAATCATGATTGTCAGAATTCAGGGTGCTTCTTGACAGTCTGGAGTGCCTTTAAAGGGTGGTATTTACATACATTTATATGATTCAGATGTATCATTAGTACTCTATTCGGAGTGAAGATACTAAACATGCTTTTCTACAAGAGTGGTGCTTCAACCTGTGAACAACATTACTAAAATGAATACAGAAAAGTGTGAGTGGGCAAATAAACCTACAACGTGCTCATAAAGTACTTAAAAAACTAATAGATACATACAGTATTCGCTGAAAAGGGGAAGGTCTGCGGGGTTGATTGATGAAGTGTGCATACTTATAGTTAAGAGATATTTTCATAACATTTTGTTTAAAATGTTCAAGCCAAACGTTAAAACTTGAAATCAAAACTGCTCACTTCCAGATGTACAGAAAAAAAAGAGTGAGAAACCTTGCTGGGAATGTTGGGTGGGATGGGTGATGCTTACCATGGGGCGACTGAAGACCCGGGTGACCCCCAGGTGAATGGGCCATGCCGTGACGAGAGGCCGGACCTGCGGGACTTGGACCGGGCATGGATGGAGACCCTGGCCAGGCACGTGCCCCTGGTGATGGCATCGTCAGGTTGGTGGAGCTGGGGTACGGGGAGCCACCGCCCTCCACCATCCCTGAAAAGGTGGACGCAGCCACATGATATGGCATCAATCCGACCCTGCGCTAATGCGCCTGTATACTTAGTACTTACTAACTACTGAGGTAAGAGAAGGAGCTAACACCACACCTCACATGCACATGCACACTGTCCTAGTATCAGACTACCCAATTATAACAGGATGGCCATCAGCTTGTATCAGACATACTGCCTTGTTATGTTTTCCTTGCAACTTTAGGCTATACACCTCAGGATGAATTTTTTTTCTTTTCTTACCCCCCCCTTTTTTTTTTTTTTTGGGGGGGGGTCTTTTTATTTTACTCTTCTATTTATTTTAGAAAAATGTGTGTATGTTTTACTGGTAATTTTTTTTTCAGAATTCTTTCTTTCTTCTGTGCTATCATTAAAGAAGCGTGTATTCAATGTTAACTTTTGAATAGTCGCCTTGCTTTCCTACTGGTAAACAAATATGCGATAAATATCTAAGGTTTTTGTGATATTCTGCAAACTGTTCTTTGAAGACCTAGAACGATCTGCTGACCATAGAATTAGAAGAGGGTGGTCTTCAGGTTATACCATTCTACAGAATGTATGTGTGCTAGTCTAAATATTTATGTTATTTATTAATTATTTATATTTTTTTAAAGAAAATACATTACTAATTAATATATCTGTAAATCCCAATTTTTGTTATCAGTTTACGGTCAGTATTGACATTGTGTTAATACCAATAAAGCAAATTCTTCCCTCAATATCAACACAAGAACACTAATCCACAAGCCACCCTACTGTCTATGATGTCTATAGCTCACATAGCCATTATCAGCTGGGGGCCGCCATTAGACCCCGACGGCACTATGACTAACACCTTCAGCCCCCGACTCCGCAGTATATGTCAGGGATGCCTCCCATTGGTCAATAATACAATAGCCATGTGCCGTATAGAATTTACTACCCGGGGAGCAGCAATGTAATTGCTTAAATCTCCAAAACTCCAAAAGTATCAACATTCCCTCACAACCAGAATTTTAGTGAAAAAGTTTAAATTTCTCTAATAATTTCTCAAAAAAAGAAAAAAAAAAAGACCTAACACTGTCAAATCTTATGCCATACATGTTCTCAATACATACCCATATCCATATATATATAAATCTTATTAGTCAACGAGTAATTTAACATACTTTATTTTCAGTGGAAACTGTGGCATACCCCTTTTTCATTCATTTTCAGCCATCTTAAAACGCTCAGGACCCAAAGAGCTAAAAGTGCAAATGCCATCGACAGGTACATATTTTTCATTAGTTTTAATATTGGCTTCCTGAGATGGAAACACCCAATATCTCCAACACCCATGGCTCTGTGGATTCTAGGTTAATTGTGCTACCTAAACTACCACAATAACAACCAGTGCAGAGTTTATGAATTAGTTTAAACTGTCTACCTTGTGGACTGATGAACTGGGTTGCTGGTGATGGCATATGGATTCCAAGTGAGGAGGGTGATGGAGCTGGCACAAAGGAGTTGGGAGATGGAACATGAAGAGATGGGTTTCCAGGCGATCCATGAGTCAACATGGTCCCTGGTGACGGGGTACCGATCATGGCCGGAGACGGCGCTACTCCAGGCTGAAACACATCAAACATCAGCTATTGTTACATCATGGATCTCATTCTGTCAAAGCGAGCAATATAATAATTATGTATAAATAAGTAAGCTTAGGCAATTGGTATGACAATGCCATGCTTTTGCCAACTAACAAAAAGACAAGAAAATACATAGCTATTACATGTACAAACCAGAAATGTGGTGGGAAAATCCAACATGATAAAAATGATCATCTACAAACCAAGACGCTGTTATTTTCCTGGAAAAGAACAATCCCTGTTATACCAAAGAGTACTATACAGTATCCACCTGTGACATTCTGGTGCTGGGTGATGCCGGTGTATGTGGGTTTGAAGGCGGTGTCATTGGACCCCGATAGTGGCGGGCTGCTGGAGAACCTATACCAGGCTGGCCAGGTATCAACGCGTCCATGGTGTCCATTCCCACCGGTGAGGGAGGGTTGTCATCTTCTGTGGCTGACCGGCGACGAGTGTGATTTGACAACACCGTTTCATCAACGAACAACGTCAGAAAAGCCTATTTTAGACAGAAAAGCAAATACGCCATGGCCTTCACTGTACAAAGAACGAAGGTATGTAATTGTCTAAGACGTTTGAACATATACAAGTACCGTATTTCCCCGTGTACAAGCACGGGATTGTAATAGCATTAAGTGGCAGATTGACCAGGATTATACACGGGGCAGGCTTATATTTCTATGCTTCAAAAAACACTCGGTTACCTCCTGATAATTGCCTTATTGTAACAAAATTATTTGAATATTTCTTATAGGTTTCTTATCGAATTATGCTTGATTTGTCTACAAAATGGATGTTTATGGGATGGGGATTATAAAAGTTTTAAAAACTGAAGGAATTGTGTGAACATTCGATTTAGAAATGGACATGCAGTCTAAGATTTTAATCATATTGAACAAAAATTACTACCCCCAGGTTTATACACGGGGCCCGGCATGTATAACACTAAGGACCCTTTCCCTAGGCCTATACATGGGGCAGGCTACTACACCGGGCCTGGGCAATACACAAGGAAATGTGGTAATTAAAATTTTCAATTTCATACAGATCTGCCAAATATGTTTAAAAACCAAATGTCTGGTATTTCATGTTTTGATCAGAGCAACCTTACCTTAAGACCAGGCGTAGGTGTTAGGCCTTCGACCACTTTACTTGTGTCAAACATACTGTAGGCTCCGTCGCGCACGCCAACCACACAATCACCACGGCAATGTATGTCTATACAATATCTAGATTACTGTCAAGGATATATCTTTAACCAGTATTGAAAGATAAATTTTATATAGTTCTTCAACATTCTAATATTATCATGATGCTACTAGTATGAGTGATATTTTCTAGCTGAATACCCATCACCTCGATCATTAATGTATTTTTTAAATGTTCAGTTGACTATTTTTGACCAAGTCTAATATGATACATAGATACCAGTACAGCATAAACATGACTGCTATATCTCATCATAGACTTGACATGGTACCATCCCAATGGCATCAGTGTATGAGCTGACCCACGCTCTCACATACAAAAGGATACAAACTTCGGAAGACGATTCTGATATGGGTTGGTGACTGTGGCAAAATGGAGAAGGTGGGTACCATCTGGCTGGGCTTCTGAAAATTAATTGACAAGTATGTTTAGCTTCTAAATTACTTTAAGAAATATATGAAGAGTTTGGTTCCAAAACGCAACAAATCCATCACAGATTTTCAGCATATACCCATTTTTGTAGTGCTCCATTGGAGTAAATATCAGTGTTATCATGATTATTTGTTTGTTTGTTTAGTTTTACGTCCGCGGGTCATCGAGGAACTCAGACATTCAAGCTATCATGATGAAATCTCTACTATATAGACTATGGACAGCTGAAAAATATATTTTTCAAGTAACACATTTAACTATCTCTAACATGTGGGCCTTTGAAATATTTGCCTCTTTTTGCAAAATGGCGTTTATTGCGTTTTGGAAACAAACTCTTCATATGTAGACTGAAACTGATCAGGCCTTTTTATATTAATCACATTACAGCTTTGCTAGACCATCTGTTTCATAGCAATAGTGTTGTACTCACAGTGTTGAGTCCTAACATAAGACTGGTAGAGAGGCGACCTATGGCTGTCAGAGGTGCCCATGTGTCCAACAGGATCTACAATAGAGGACCACACACATTAAATATATTGCCAATATTGGATCATCACTTTCTCGTAGATATAAATTGTGAAGGATTTTATGCCTTCAATTGGTTGCTTATCTGATTATGATGCTGAATATTTGTTGTTAATACATGTAGCAGGCTTTTGCTAGGGTTTGATATAATGGTTACCTGTGCAATCTGAGCAATGGAGTGACTTTGTTTAAGGTGCCGTGTGAGCTGGCTGGCAACAAGGGTGTGACAATTGGCGGTGGAGGACTGACCGAGCGTACCAAAGGCCATTTGGAACTGGTTGAGTCGGTATTGAATTGTTACCTACAGATGGGTGAATAGAAGGCAAAATGGGAAATGATGAACATGTAGTAATGTGGCTTTTATGCATTATCTTTACTTCAAAATCCAAAGAAATTGATTTTGAGCTGTTAGTGACATGGCAATTTGAAATGTTATGTCATTTCTACTCACAGTGTAACACTTGTTGGGACCATACGCCAATGTTAGCCTCTTGTAGGTGAATGTACGAACTTCCAAGCCACTCATCAACGCACTGTCATCTATAGATATGAGCCTTCTGTTATACATCTTTTTGATTTACAAAATATGTAGCATAACAAGGTAATTTAATAGATGCCCTACTTAACCTGAAAAAGATTTACTCTATTATCAAGTCATCTAAACATGTATATGATCTGTAAAACATCCCTCTAATAACAATCTTACGGTTATCTTTAAATATCTCCATTCAACACAGCACTACATGAACTAGTAGAGTTATTATATATGTATTCTAGAGACGATAAGTTCCCTTACTGTTGTAGACTTCAGCGAAGTCAATGACTGCCTCGTAGAGCCTAGCGAGTGCCTTCCAGTCATCCAGCAGACCTTGCACTGTTTTCTCCATAGGATCAGAATCACTCAGATCATATGCAAAGAAGACCCGGTGCAGGTCACCCTGTTCCTTGATATTTGTCGACCGTATTCGGCAGTTTGTAAAGATGGACTGAAAGAATGTTAAGGTATGGGTTGTAAGTAAAGGGAAAACAAAAGCATAGGAATTATCAACATGTACTCTTTGAGAATTAAAGAGGCACTAACCTCCACCATCCAGATACGACTGCCTTTTCTGTGAATCCGGAACTTGCACGAGAGGAGATCAGCATTAAGCGCCTCGGCTGCCTTCGGGGAAAGTTCTGAACATGGCAGAGGGCTGAAATGTGTTAGCAGTCACTTAGATAAAAGGATCCACTGGTAATGCAGCAGCTTCATTGTTTTCTGGTTTTATCCAGTCCGTATTTAAGACAAATAGTTCCGCTGAGGATGATAACATTTCAATACTTACAGATAAAAGATATTTGTGAGTTGATTATAAATTGCCTCTTGATGAATATTCAGTATATATCTGGTCAAGATTTTCCTTTACTGTGTTCTTTAAACATGCAGGGAACGATGCCACTACATACTTCTTTGGTTTGTACGATAGATATGTGATATTGGCATGACTTACTTTAGGAGAGTGAGGGAGAGCCCTCCGATACCCTCATCGACCTGGATACCTTGGTGGGCGATACCTCTCTTTGACAGCTTTTAACAAACGAGAAACACATTTAGTAAGTATGATTAGTTATACAACCCTCACATGAACTATAAATGGCAACTATGGTTAATATCTTTAGAATGTATTCATAATGATGATGGTGATTTCATTACGTTGTTGTGCGAATCAAAAGCTTTGTAGTAACATTGATAGAAATGTGGGGTTACCTCATCTGCAAGGAGTATAAATGGTATGCGGTCTTCACACAAAGCGACTACATGGGTCAGTTCAGGAATAAAGTAGGGTGACCGCTTCTGTCTCTTTGCTGACTGTTCGCCTGTCTCCATCTGTAGAAGCTGTAGGAAATTATTATTTTTGTGTTTACACAGGGCAAGTAAAAAAAGACATGCCGATATCCACATACACATGCTAAAATCCATAGTAGCTTGCAGTATCAGTTTCAGAGTTCTAGATCTTATTAACAAGCAACACTGTTTTCTTACATGTATATAAAGATAAGCTGGCTGTCATACCTTTCTCTTTCTCTGTAGAGAGTTGCCCTCCTGTTCTGAGAAATCTGAAGGAAGAAGAGGTTTTAGATATTGATCCATATAATATATATATACGACTGCTAAACATTTATCATCAAAACCATGCTCAAAGTAATATTCATGCCATGCGCATACTCCAAGGCTTGTATAATTGATAATAGATTTATAATTTCACCTCCAAGACATGGACAGCCTCACTCATCAAGTCGTTCTTATACTACATTATATATACGACTTTCAATACATGTATGTGTACCAACCATGGAGCTTAGCGCCAGGTCCATGTGTGCAGGCGTAGGTGTCTAACTGCATCATGTGACCGGGTTCTAGGTAGGTCTGTGGGAGGTCGTCCATGCTGTCTGCAGCCCGGGATGGACCCTCGCTACCGTCAAATGATGTGGGCTTCACTTGGAGTAGGTAGTGATTGTAAACCACCGTACGGTCCTCTTCTCGGGCTTCAATCACCTGTAACAAAGATATATTTACATTTAAGGAACTCTCTAGAAAAATCTTTCTCTAAGTATATTTGATAGTAAGTAAGGTTGAATATTTTCCAATAAGCTCAATGTACTGCAGAACTAGGTACGTTCAAGCACTATATTATTCCCATGTATAAGGCCAAATTACATTAAATTAAGCTTGAATTCTCAACTTCTTAATGGCATGTTTAATCAGTTGATTACAGGTCATGGTGGGCAGTAACGTGTTAGTCAAAGAATTCAGACACTAACCAGGTATATAGAGTTCTGCTTGGGGAGGCGGACGTACATCCGATGGCGTGCCAGGTTCTCGAGTGGATGTCCTGACATATTGACCAGTGGTAAGTGTTCGGTGGCCGTGGCCTGCAGCTGCTGAATGCACACTTCACAACGCCGGATACCGAGCCGCAAGCGGAGCCGGGACAGCAGCCGCCGCAGGTCACGCCGGTCACCGTTCAGACAGTCCTCTATACTCTCTGTCAGGCTTGTCTCTGTCAAAGGAAGAAGTATATATACAAATATACTGAGTAAAACTGGGTTTGAGGGGAGTTCTGACCCATGTTAGGATTGGGAATAGTTGTTCCCTAATTTTCCCTGAGCAACATATTTGTCTGGACAAATATATGGACAATGATTAAAGTTGAGAAGACATACAACTTAAAACAAAATTTCTCACTTCTTTTCGTTTTTACCAGTGTTACCAGTATTACCGGTAACATAAGCTTAATTTAGGACTGCAAAAAAACAAAAATACAACTTACGTTTTTGGCCTAGTGATACAAGGAAGGTGCCCTTTTGAATGTTTACAGCAATGGACAGTTTCTCCGACATCATACACGGATAAAGAATGGGCACATAGAGCACGCACGGCAGGTCCCTGATCTGACCTACAAATACAAGGACATATTTCTTTTTAGACATGCTCTCAAAACCTCTTCAATAATATTGTATCTGTATTACCGTAATCTCCAGCGTAGAAGACGCGCTGCGCGTATAAGACGCACCCCAAACTCAGCACATGCATTTTCGCGTATAAGACGCACATTTTATTGCTGAAATTTGTAAGATTAGTACATTTCTATAGTAAAATTACCCCTCGTATAAGACGCACACCCAACCTGAGAGGAAGCTATAAGACCCCCCAGCATTTTGTTTGGCGTAGAGGACGCGTCTTATACGCGGGAGTTTACGGTAGTTTGAATAGGGTATATGCAATACAGGCCTAGTATAGAAATGAGAAAAGTATATGAGTTATCTGCTCTGGGTTGGACTAGACAACATTTCCCCATCTTTTTTTCTCTTCTTTTGTCGTGTAGAAGTGATGACAAAATACTTGGCTGTTACTTACATGGACCGGGTACAATAAGTCTGAAGTCACGCTCCAGGTCACGTAGGATGGCTGTCGACCGTACCTGCACCGTGTGGACCAGTAGCTTCTCCACCGAGAGATGCTCAGACTGTAATAGGAAGTACACGCATTCTCAAAAATACACTACAGCGGAAAACAAACATAGCGCATCGCGTCTACACGGAGGGACGTAACCATGCCAACGGACACGGGAGGTCGTCAGAAAACCTCTATCAGGCATTTCCTGACATGTGCATGCGTGGGTCCGCGCATCAAAAATGCACTATGTTTGTTTTCCGCTTACTGGTACAAAGGAAATATTTGCTCACTGTAGTATATGTATATCTCTTAGATCAGGTTAAAAATATATCAAACTAGATATAATCAACTGACATCTTTTCAGTAAAACCTACCCTGATAGCTTGTGCCACCTTGGTGCTTTCTGATCCCTGTATCTGTGGTGAGTGGGACACCTGGAGTGGGCGGCATGGCTCCTGTTCATCCACATGAATGCTCAACTTGTATGCTGGTTTGAAAATAAGATAACAAGTTCATTAATTCATTAATGTCTTTGAAAAAGAGCTAGGGAAGTACATGTATACTTAGGTTATCAACGTATCAGCAGTGTTTGCAAGTGAAGGGTGACCAAAAAGATCTGCTGTTATTTGAAATTTCTTCCTTGTAAAAGAGTAGAGCACATTTCTATGACTAAGACAAAGGGTTAAAACACTTACTTGTGGCAGGGAAAAGCTTTCCTTCACGCTTACTATTAGGATCTCTGTAAATAAAACCATAGTGTTTTAGATTTTAATACAATAGTAGAGAATAGTCCTGTGAGACATGGCGCGGCGACTTGTAATCTTGTGTCTAGTTTCAGTTGGTGAGACAGATAGGGCATACTATCATCTGGACTTTTGGTAGTATATAGCACAGATTCAACCTGAACTACCCACTGCAGCTAAGTACTAATAGTCTGTAGACTGTCCATTCTGCATGCACCTCACTCAGCTGCCACAGGGACCTGTCTTATTCAATGTTCAATGCCATAGTCAACAGGTGTGTCATTATGAGTGTACATTGTCTCAGATCGCCAGGAGCCTGCTCTGCCTCAACCTCCCCCCCCCACACACACCCAACTGCCAATCACCTTGTAATAGGTTTGTACATTGTCACGGGCCAGTGGTCAGCAAACCGGCCAGATCACTCTACCTCTCTGTAGAGGGGGAGCACAGTGTAAGTACCTCGGTGTGCATACATGTTTTCAGTATTCCACAAAATCGTTTATATAATGAAAGGAGTAATTAAATTAATCTTTCATCACCAATAGCAGATACATATTCTGAGAAAGCATTACTTCAATGTAAACTAAAGATTTTACACAGAAAAGAATGTAGCAGTTCCACAAGGTGGCCTTACACTTCAACCTCCTCTGATTTACAAAAATGCACATATGGTAACACATACTTTAGCACTGATTTCTCCATAGAGATCTTTAACAGTGAATACTTTGTTCAAATACAGAAAATATGATCCAATTGTACCATAACCCACTGAGATAAAACCTGTACTACATATATATAGTAGTTTCAAAATGAATAATTCTAAAACAAAGGCTACAGGGATGCATTTCTGAATCTTAAAATGCTCTAATGCTAATCTGCCATAGGGCTCCAAATGATGAAATGTCTTATCTGCGAATAAAATCAAAAGTATAAGATATATTCTGAAAATTCCTTCACTGATAAGTAAAGTACACACACTGTTGTTATTACATTAGAATAGTGAGCAGGAATAGTCCATAGCAGAGGAGCCACAAACAAAAATAGATTGCAAGGCCTCCCTATCCCTTACACCGTGGCGACTGTGAACCATACACTAGTCTACTCATTTCACGAGTAGTACTCACTAGTCGCCGCGTTAATAAAACGGGATGACAATTAGTCTAAAAATCTACCCTTGTATGTATTGGTATTGAGGTAACATTTTGGTAGTTTCTAGCATACTAATAAGCCTATGATGGGGTATCAGAATACACATGTGACAACTCGATATGTAACATAATTTATCATTTATCAGAGATTGTAGAGTAAAGCCTACCTCCAGTAAGAGATGGTGAGACTGCGGCCAGGGCTGTACTCTTCTATCTTCAGGTATTCACCTAAGCGCTGAACGCGGAGTCGCTGAGCCTGTGAGTTGAGAACCTCCAGCTGTAGCGACTGGCAAAAGGAGTCTGAACCCAGTCAAGGAGTCTACAATGGTAGCACTAATATACAACAGAACTAGTCAATGACAGAAAATGGAGGAGGAATACTGTGTCAAGTATGTCTTGCTGCCAGTTTGAATTAACTACTGCAAAGTTGCTCAGGCTCAACTAATATTTTAAAAGAAAGAGTGAAATTGGATAAATCTAGAAATATCACTATGGGTAAAGGATACGCAAACAGTTGTACAAGTCATGTAGTGGCTTATCAGAATCCATGATCCGGGACTGCACCAGCTGATGGATATAATTCACCTGCAATAACGATCATAAAATGATAAAAAAAGGTTTTCATATTAGAATATAACATTATAACAACCATACAGAAACTAGCAGTGAATATCGATTTTATCATTCATCACATCTATTGACCACGTATCAACGAGAAGCTGATGTACATTAATCATTATGATTAGGATGTATACTTATTATAGGCATTTTAGCTCACAGCATTTGTTATACCTATTGAATATCTATACCACTAGTATGTTTAGTATATAAATACTATACCTGTAGTGAATGCACCAATGCTTTTCCATCTGAAAAAATTAACAGAGGTTTTTTTTTTCAATCAAACTCTTTGTTTACAATCGGGATATTGTATTATTACAGTAAATTGATGAAATTGATTTTATTTATCTTGGTACACAAAACATACACATACCTCCTGTGTCTGGATCTTCTACGAGGATTTCAATGTCTAGCAGTCGCCACGGAATGGCAGGACCATCGCCCATCAGAGTCAGTGCTACTTCAAACTCATGTTCCACGTAAAACTTCACTCGTCCATTTTCTATGGAAACAAGACAAATACACAATAGTTATTCAATACCGATACTATTATATTCAATTGTGAGCAGGCTTTGGAGGTCCGAATGTCGGGTTTTCTTTTGCCCCATAACAAAGAAATATCACAGAAATCTCTTGATTCACTGCAAAGTAAATCCTTTTCGATGTAAAAATCAGGGTAGGCAAACTTCTTATTTTCAGTAGCACATCTCTCTTTTAGACTAAACATACATAATATTGGGTTGTATGTCACTCACCTATTTTCAACTTGCGCATGAGGGGAGGTAAATTTGTAGTGACCAGGCGGTGTTCAATAATTTGATTAAGTCTCATTAAGGTCATGCGTTTATCAGCTGTCGAGATGGGGTCTGGTGGTACGATGCGTTCCTGCGATAGAATAGGAACGCTATCATTAGTGTCACTAAATACATGGTCAACTTGTTCAAAATGCACTTTATTTCTCAAGCAAATAAAACACTTGCACTAAAGAGATACGAATAACAGTTTTTACTTTTTACTTGTATCATGGCTTCTTAAATTTTGGATTGTATTTTTTGTAGAGCAAGTAACCCAAATAGGTGGGTGCTTACCTTGATACATGTTGGGAGACGCGGGTAGGTTCCTGTCGTTAACACATCTACAGCGCATGGCAGCGAGAAACTTGGCAGCCTAAAGAACAATTGACATGAGGTTCAACATCAAGTGACTTTTAAATCAGGTCAGTGATCACTAATTGACATATCTTTTATCAGCAGTCCGAAGACAAGTTCAGTTACATCAACCCATGTCGTGGCTGCCTTTGGTCTAAGTATATGAGAGTAAAGATCTTACCTCGCTTGCACTAGAGTTTCTCGTGCTGTGCGTGCTAACCGATCTGCAGTCTCCACAAAGAGCATAGCTTGTTGGTCCAGGAATGAGGAGATCATCTAAATCCATGAAACATCACATTCATTAAACTTGAGGATTTTATATGAAAGCATATTGACACCTAGATGTTGTCCTTGTACTAAAAAACATTTCCAAATTAAATGGACAGTATGAAAGCAATAGGCAATTGGTTTGATAATTTGACTAGATAACAAGTAACGTTCACTTACTCCACACTTATCAACCTTGCTGGCACTATTTGCCCACTTGACCAGTGCTAGTAGCCGAACAAAAAGAAGACGTGTTCTGGAGGCAAACTGCACAATGTCCATTTTCCTAAAAGAAAAGATATGGACATTTGCAATACAATAAAATTCCATGTATGATCATTATTCAACGTTTCCTCCAAGCCAAGCCAAGGAGATTTTTATCAATCAAATAGATGTCCCTTTTTATAGATTCCTTTTTATAACTGATTGGGTGACTAAATGGGGGTCACTACTTCTTGTGAAGGACAATGCCTTTCTTGATGGCCTACCGATATCCCGAACCCCCTCTCACATATATATGATCCCCAAGGCACTCGGGAGTACTTGTGCCTCATGAAAAAGGCCTATATGATTGAGTCGCCCTACCCGTTCTTACCTTTCCATGTCAGTCCTCCTTGGTAACCTGTATAAGAAAACAAATAGCATCAGTTAAAATTCCAATATTAGCATCTCAAATTCAGAGGGAATTCCCACATGATATGGAGCTTTAGATTGTGTTATAATGTTTGTATGTAAAATGTCAAAGTCGGTATCTGACAAAAACAGCAAACACTAACATAGCATAAATCAGTAATGGATGACACAGGGAACAATTAAGTGGGTCTGTAAATAGACTATTACTGGTAGATTATTTAAAAAAATAATCAGGAAATGGAAGTGAAAATGTGTTTTATCTGGTACTCACAACTCTGACAGGACAGTTAGGTCATGGTAGGTCCGCTGTATTATGTAGTCGATGAGCGTGGAGAGGGGAATGGTGTTTTGGCCAGGGGGGCCTGGTGGCACTGCCCCTGCCACCATCATTTGGTTGTCTACTGGTGCCATCTTGTACAGTCACGTCTGTAAATTGTACATAGTAAACTTGAGCTCAATACCTACATCGAATATGGAATTGGACACTGGTTACAATGATTTTTTCTTTTATACGGGAGGGGGGGGGGCGCAGATTGAGAAAAACTAACTGGATCCTTTGTCTTTGATTCTATCAAGGACAAAGGATCCAGTTCAATGATGTCAATGATAGGAGGCGGCCAAAAGTTTTGAACTCTCCTGTCTAAGTTACCATTATCTATAAAACTGTAAGCCGCACTCTACTGAGTTTGGGCAGATCAGAAAAAATGGAAATGAAGTCGTCTGTAGATGTGAGATGCAAAAAAAAAATGTTGGTAATCAATTTGAGGGGGTGGGCGTAAAAAAACACTATCCCCCCTCCCTGTTGATAAAAAAAATGACCACTCCCTAATAGGGTAGAGGCATCCTCAGTCGGACAGACACCTTAAGTTGTAAACCTTTTGCATTGAATTACATAATAGATATGAGGAATTCAGATATCATTTTAAATAGACATGATAACTCAGGTATCATACTCTCTAACAGATGGGGAATACTCCTGTCATACATGGTTTTACAACTGTGCAAACCCTGGGTGTTTCTGTTATATTCTGAGGATGAAGAATAGTGAGTGAATGAACATCCTGGTTTGATTTGTCAATTTGTCATGTCTTAATCTTCATGATTATAGGATTTCTATACATGTCAATCACAATATATACATTTTTTGCTAATAATTTCTGAATAAATCCCTCATGTTATGACCTTCAGATTACACCTACAGTTTTATTATACCCCCCATACGATACGCAAATGTACAGGATCGCCGTATGCCTACCATGGGGGCATACGGGCGAAATATGCAGAGCAGGGGGCATACGGATAGAGGAGGGGGCATACGGAAAAGACCATGGGGCATACGGAAAAGTAGTGCCAAAACACAACCCTACTCCTGATGTAAGCTAGCACTACAAAATATAGTTCCCCCTTATTTAGATAGGAAGCCGTAGAATCTGAAATAGCGGGCGGATGGGAAGGTCAAGGTCGTATGCAATCTTGTCAAGAGCTGTAGATTAAATGTAGTGTCTGACCTTTCATGAAGACAGGCTGGAGACCAAATGTAGATTAAAAATAAAAAGGGGGTTCGGGGGTAGATTCTAGTAGCTCCATCTAGAACAGCGGGTGGATGGCCGTGAGATTTTGACAATCTGTCACGAGTATAACGATGGCGAATTTTTTGTAAGAGTGACAAGTGTACCTACAGAGGCTATCTTACAAAAAATTCGCCATTGTTATAGATCTATCTACTCGTGACAGATTGTCAAAATCTCACAGCCATCTACCTGCTGTTCTAGATTCTAGTGGCTCCAAGCCATAGATTAAAAGAAGTGTCTGACCTTTCATGAAGACAGGCTGGAGACCAAATGTAGATTAAAAATAAAAAGGGGGTTCGGGGGCAGAGCCCTCGATTTAATGAAAATTGTCCTATCTCCAGAGGCTATCTTACAAAAAATTCGCCATCGTTATACTCGTGACAGATTGTCAAAATCTCACGGCCATCCACCTGCTGTTCCAGATGGAGCTACTAGAATCTACCCCCGAACCCCCTTTTTATTTTTAATCTACATTTGGTCTCCAGCCTGTCTTCATGAAAGGTCAGACACTACATTTAATCTACAGCTCTTGACAAGATTGCATACGACCTTGACCTTCCCATCCGCCCGCTGTTTCAGATTCTACGGCTTCCATTTACATTAAATTCTTAGTTGGGGGGGGGGGGTATAATAAAGCCCAAACACAACTTTTGAATTGTCGGGGTACTAGCATGCTCCACTCGCATATGCGTCGGAGGCGGCGTAGGAACTCGTCCTTCGGACTCGTTCCTACGCCGCCTCCGACGCATATGCGCGTGAAGCATACTGGTACCCCGACGCTTCAAACGTTGTGTTTGGGTTTAGGACACCATGGCAATTTCACCCCATCCTGGACACAATTATATCGTGATTTCAATATTTTTACAATGCATATTTTATCACAAACAGAATCCTTCATGATATATCTGTAAGATTACTCTCAGACAGGGATATATTCAATCTGTGTTTGGTTTACCTACTATCTAGCACCTAAACCTAATCACTACTCCATCTGCCCATAGAAGTCATATAGTAAAACCTTAATTTCAACTGCCTTTGCTACAGTTACTGAAGAAACCTATGGCTATGTCAACTGATACTGAGCGATACTGATATAATGGTATTATACTGACACTAGTACTACTAGTAGACAGGTGTCAGAGATGCTGTCTCCTCGATTTTCGCCAGTGCTATCTTGAAGCAGTAGACAGTGTGGATATCCCACACTAACTAACACACGCACTGCACGATGAGTAGATCTACTAAATCCCTGCTAAACAATGGTACAATCAAGCTGCAAAGCATGCGAATTTTACAAACAAGTCAAGACCATCAACAAGACTCAAAAGAGAGGCTCAGAGAGAGGGCTTCAAAACACTTGCGGCTCATCACACAGCAGTATTTTTGGGAATTATCGAAAAAGTACACAGTATTCGTAAAATCTATTGAGTCTTCCATAAAGAATATCTATAGAGTAACTAATTTGCAAAGTTTTGGATCTAATCTCAAGCAGAATTGCGAATAAATGTCGATAATAGTGATGAGCTCTTACCACATCGTCTCAGAATACGCCATTATTGTCCCCAGCACGCACCTGTCGTTCGAACCAAATCCGCAAGGTGGCCGAATTCGTTCTAGTACGCCATCTGAAGGGCTCGCAGTCAACTATAGCCCGGCAGTCAACCGTGCAGAAAATTATTCCAGGTATGAAATAATGATAATCAGATATTCCCGATATATCTACACGCATACTGGGATTGTAAGTAGTTAGAGAAAAACCGGCTCCTTACAGTGACACCAGATCGCTTCAGAATGTACGCCAGATTCTCAATTGCAGTAGGAGTGGGCGATAATTGCGGATATTCGTGATTAAATAAGTGTGTAGCTCGTAGACAGTAGACTGTGTTAGGGTAGTCTGTACTGTAGCCAGTGACAATGTTTGCCTGTGGCTGTGGGTGTTCCTTGCCTCCAGTGATCATCTAATCAGCGACTTGTGTATTTTAAATACCTAATATTTGATTGCTCTTTTTAGTACCCTATTTGATGCAGATATAAAGATCTGATTGAAGTTGGATGTCAATTCAATTCTTTTTTCCAGACTCTATAGAGCGCGCCCACTGAATGTGTATTACTACTGCTGTCGGCCATTGTGGAAGTACCAAATATAAACAATACAGGCTGTGCATACTGTATTGTCAGTGCAGATCTCGCATAGCAAAACTGTCCTCTTCCACATTAGGTTTCCAGCATTTTTTCTCTGCCAATCTTAGCAATTAGGGTCTCTTTTGATAGCTATGACTTATTTCCATATGTGGTTAAAATGGTTTGTCCCTTTCCTCAGTAATTAGCGAGAAAATGAGGATTTTTTATAGGGTAATATTGCACCAAAGTGGCAACCGCCACTGGCAGTACTGCCGACCTCACACAGCAAAACTGTCCTCTTCCACATTAGGTTTCCAGCATTTTTGTATGCCAATTTTGATAAATTAGGGATGGTAAAATCTGCATAGTCTATATCAAAATTTGGTGAAGAGGATTTGTATTTTGGCTCATAAGATCCAGAGAAAAAGACGATTTACTGGGTGGTAATACATCGCCATAGGCTTGCACAGTAGGCAGTAGCCATTGCCGTAAACAAAATCACACTGTCACTGAGTACCAGCCCTTCCCCCATTCCCGATCCCACCATTTATTCTTGGCCAATCTAAACAAATATAGTCTCTATTAATGCGCATGGTCTGTATCTATATTTAGTTAAAACTATTTTTCATTTAGTCCATTAGATTAGGAGATAATGACAATTTAGTACAGGGTAGCAGATCGCCACTGTAGCCATTCCGGAGTACAGATCATGCAGTACTTTCCAGTTCAATTTAAGTTTTCAACCACTTATTATTAACCAATCTTAACAAATAGGCTTTAAATCGTATGGTGTATACATATCTGTGGTTGAAACAGTTTTTTATTTAGCCTAATAGTTACAGAGAAAATAATGATTTAATACCAAGTAATATATCGCCACAGTCTGACAGTGTCACAGTGGCCACTACCCAACCTGATCCCGCATGGCAAAACTTTCCTCTTCCATCCAAGATTTCCACCATTTATTCTTGGCCAATCAAAACAAATATAGTCTCTATTAATTCGCATGGTCTGCATCTATACACAGTTGAAACGATTTTTCATTTAGTCCAGTAGATTAAGAGAAAATGACAATTCAGTACAGGGTACCAGATCGCAACAGTGCATTCTCAATGGGAGCATGAGTAGGGTTTCCAGTGGAGTACCTCCAACACTACCCTGCAGCAAGAAATGACGTCATGTGGGCGCGGACTATTGTATTACAAAGCCTCAAAGGTCCATAGACTAGTTAGTACCACACATATCAGGCTATTGAGGTTTCCCATAATACACTCTGTTTGTGAAGGTTTCCTGGTAATTAACATAAATAGGTCAGTCAAGTGACCTGCTCTGGCGAATGGCATTGGTCACATGACTGACCTACTTATGGTAATTAACACTAACAGTCTAACAGGAAACCTCCACGAACAGAGTGTATTATGAGAAACATCAATAGCCTGATAAGAATATTTGAAATACTTTTTTATTAACATGTTGCCTTGTGCATAGAGCACTCTATGCTGGCATTTAATGCCCTCATCATCTTTAAGCGTGTTAGATATGAAGCGTTCCAGATATTTAACTTGCTCACATTCATTCAATTCTGTATTATTTAGGGTAAACCTAGGGACTCTCATATTTTTTGTCCAATGAGGACCGGACTATCATTAGTACATTTTTGTATTCAGTACCGGGTATTGGCACTTGGTGACCCCCCAGCAGTACTGCAGTAGTGGTAGTACCACCCCCCGCCACTCCCCCTGTCCCTCCCTGCAGTAGGCTTCAATCACCTCCCCCTTCAGCCCTTATCCCACTTTCAGTATAATACACTTAAACCTTTATTTTACCTGACCTGATCTTTTCACTAAGCATAGTAAAACCCGGCGTATAAGCCAGGCTTATACACGATTCCAGACCCTTTAGTCTTGGTGTGGCTTATACGATTTAGGCTTGGTGTTGCTTATACGATAAGGTAATATAGGACCCCTCTGAATTCAGGGGCCAATTCAGGGTGCAGCGCTTATGAGGGGTTCTATATAGAAACTAGTTATTAAAGGAATGCCAACCTTTCAGGGTCAGTCCTATATGCAAGTGCAGCTTAATACAAGTGTGAATCCTTATGTGTAGAATGCACCACACATAGAATACATCTCCCGACATGAGATACCGGTTATGCTACAAGGCCACACTAAAAAAAGTCTGTTTCTGGTTGAGAGTATGAGGATTTTTTAAGTCAGTAAGTCAGTAGGTAGGTAGAGATTCTTTTTTAAAGTGCGATTTATTGTCAGTTGGCCATAGCCAACTGACCATTGTTCATTAATGTAGACATCGCCAGGTTTTGTCCGCTGTAGACTTGACCATGGCTTTAGAACCCTTACACCCTTAGCTCTTGAATATTTTGTGGATTCATAGGATTATACAGGGACTGGCCTAGCCTTTTATTATTGGCTATTAGTGCTAGGACAAAGAAAGTCTACTCACCCTGCATATAGGTGTGAAAACCTATTTTAACCCTTTAAAGCACTGGTGTCTGTTTCTATAATTTGATTGGCGGAAATTAATCATGAAGACCAACTGACATCACAGCTATGCTGTGCCTTCTTAGATTCCTTATCATTTAAATTTCTTTAAATTTAACAATTATCCCCTCGTAGCTGGTGTCCAACGAGTTTTCATAAATGTGTGCAATTGCAGTATGGTACATAGGAGATTTATACAGTAGATTGTAAAAAAAAAAAAAAAAAAAAAAAAAAAATCCTGCCAGGGGCTGAAAAAAGTTTTTCATCTGCATCTCTCACACTGACCCGTCCTCTCAACCAGACACAGACTTTTTAGTGTGGCCTAAAGGAGCATCTGGAGATTGACTTTGAGCCTAGGTGTTTGAGCAGTTTGATACAAATCTATTGCATTTTTACCTGAACTATAACTTATGAGGCGCACTCAAAGTTCAGGAAGATGCTATAAAGTGCAATTGGTAGTACAAAAAGTGGTCAAAGGGGTCGACATGAAAATATGAGTCTTTTCTTTTAAATGGTCCATTAATTTCAATTATGTACTGGTAGCGCCCCCACCCAATGCACAAAGCACATTAGAGGTGTGAAGACAAGATGTTATCCTTCACACAGAATTTTTTTCAAATCCGTCAATTAGAGTCCAGGGATGTAAGTCTTCAGGTTTTATCAGGATTTCTTAATTTCTGAAAATTTTAAATTACTATTTTTTTCCTTTTACGAGTGGTAAGGAGGGCTGTTAAGAAAAATAGAAGACTTAAATATCAAGTAAATATATGGCTATCTGATTTTCGTTCATGCCTGACTTACATCCCTTATATCGGTACATGTATAAGCAAAGACATTGTTGTATGTTCTTTAGATGCAAACGTTTTCCTTTTTATCTTAAAAGTTTTTGTACTGGTAAATGTATAAAATCATTTAGGATAAATTTTATACCATAACATGTATTGTAAAGTGTCGATAGTCATTTGGTCTGCATAAGGTGCAAAGACGCAGGCCACTTTAGCCTCCACCCAAAAAAAAAAGGTTTTTCGGCATCACTGCTTCCTATAATTCCATGATTAGGCTTATGTAACACTCAATGTCTCTATGACCCAACAAGTGAAATATTTTCAATTGCAGGTGTGGTGAGATGTCTTGATGGTTGCTAAGTTACAGAGTCACCATGGATCGTTTCCTTATGTTGTCCAGTGTGTTGACGGCAGTCTGTGTCGTCTGTTATCATAACTCACTCGACTGCGGCTTTGTCTTTGACGATATTCCAGCCATCAAAGACAACAAGGACCTAAGACCAAGCTCATCCATCTCAACACTCTTCTGGAATGACTTCTGGGGAACCCCAATGAGCAAGGTACAGTATATATTCACGTGTACAGTGTACATCACATATAAGGCACGCCCTGAGTCCAAGTGAGACCTGCTGTAAATCCTCGCGTATAGGGCGTCCCTTGCATATAGGACGTACCTTGACTTATGCAAAATCCTAAAAAACACACAAGCAGGCAGACTTTGGTCATTTTAGCGTAAGGTCCTTGCATATAAGATGCACCCTGAGTTGGGCTAAATCATATAGGACGCACATGAGGTAATTATAGTCTATAAGCCGCGTCTTATACGCGAGGATTTATGGTATATTATAACTGAATATTTATAAGGCCTTAGCCGCCTTTGTTTTAATGTTAACATGAAATCCAGACACATTCTACTTGACAGTATACACTTGTTCAGTATCCAATTTATTTTTTTTTTCCTTGAATGTGAGCAGCTTTACCTTAGGTTCGGTTTCAGTAGAGTGAAATTTTTTGATCGTTCCATGATTGATAAAAAAACCTATCTTGTCCTATCCTTTAGGAGAAGAGTCACAAGTCCTACCGACCGCTTTGTGTTCTGACGTTTCGATGGAACTACTGGTTGTCTGAGACAGAGCCCATGAGTTACCACCTGGCTAACATGCTGCTCCATGCTGTAGTCTGTATCATGTACTTCAGGTGAGCACCTCTGAGCAGTTCAATGTCCTAATACTTTAACCCCTTATTATAAGTGCCACATGGTGAGTACAGGAAACCCTGAACCCTTAATGGGTTGATGGAAGCAACGGGCATGATGAATGTACATGTATCATATGAATGAAGCAAGATACGCATCAGTGCTCAATACATGGGTATCGCAGTTTACCCGTCTCCCAGTAATCCAAAGAGATAGTATATATATATTATATCAACTGAGTGCCACCGAGTTGCTCACCTGCCTTGCATGGGTATTGCGGTTTACCCGTCTGCCAGCAATCCAAGGAGATATAGGTATATATATTATATCAACTAAGTGCCACCGAGTTGTTCACCTGCCTTGCTTTAGTGTATGGTGAGCACCTTAGATTCTCACGAATCAAGGTTTCCAAATGCAGTATTTTAATGTTTGACCTTTCACCTGGAGATGAGTTCCTTACAACGAAATAGAGAAATCTAGAATATTTTGCGAAGGAGATTAAATATCCTTTCGTAATACTGTAATTTCTTTTCTCTCTTCCAGGATGTGTCATTTGTTTGTGAGTGAATTCACCAGTTTTATAGCAGCCCTCCTGTTTGCTGTTCACCCTATCCACACTGAAGCAGTACGTATTCTTATTGCTACTTGCTACTTACTACCATAAACCCTCGCATATCATAACTTTTCAATACACGGTCCAGGTTTTAGGAAGGCTCTGTGTGCTACACCGGTCTTTCTTAATCACCAGCATATTCTGTATATGAAATACCTCGGTGTAAGCCACATATAGACTTGAAGAATAAAGAATGAGCTTCAACTGAGAGTTAGGTTTAACAGTACATCCCTGATGCTATCTAGTCTGTTTTAGATCTGACGAAGCAGATTAAGAGTGTTTTGAAGAGTTCACTAGCACTCCATTGGAACATCACGCCAACCATTTAGAGGTGCATTGTCCATGGCGACAGTGACTCAGTGTGATGAATAATGCCACTGGTCAAAATACATGCACGCGCTATTCGGCCCTCAATAGGTCAAACATATATATCGCCGTCTCAGTGCAACAAGGTTGTAACTTTGGCAAAAAAAAAATTTTTCTGTTTTAACATCTGTTAACATGTCTACCTACTGTGAAAGTACTGAAGCTCTGTCTATGATATGTGTGCCTACAGGCCCCAGTGCAATTAGGTTGTGTCAACTGTGTGCTATAGTAATTGTAAAACTTCTTTTGCCTCTCCTGCAAAACTCGAAAAAAATGCAGATACAAGCTTGTTTCACTGAGTTGACGTTATGTGCTTGTTAAAATCTTCACCTTCGGCGTGTACAGGTGACAGGGGTGGTTGGTCGTGCAGAAATCTTGTCGTCCATCTTCTATCTGGCCGCCTTGATGACATATGCTAAGTGTACAGGGCGCAAAGCTAAAACAGGTAAGTTGAAACATTATCACCACTGGACTAGTCACCAAAATCTGTCTATAATTCACTTGCTTGTGTGAGAATACTCCCTTCCAAATGTTCAATCACCCTCTATTACATCAGCACGTATCTCTAGGCTTCTGTGCCTGTCAAGGAGGAAAATGTGGATCATTGTCTCGTTATGCTAGTAAAATATCTTAAAAGTTCATATCTGGCTATGTTTTTTTTTTTCCAATTCATACCAACCTTATCTTTACTTAAAATAGAGTGATATATAGTTTGATGATTCATGATGTACATGTGTCCATAGACTGGAACCAGTTGCTGCTGACGGTGTGCCTAGTCACCGTGGCCATGCTATGTAAGGAGCAGGGTATCACCGTCATTGGTGTCTGCTGTGTCTACGAGGTCTTCATAGCACAGAAGGTAAGTACTCATTTTTATAATTGAAATAAATATATAAAACCAGTGACTCGATCGGGACTCTAAAGTTGTTCATATCTATAACCTCGGTGAGGTCATGATTAGACCTAGTTGTTTTCAAGTTCATGTTCTTTCGGTAGTAGTTATTGGCTCAGGGTCACTGAGCCTATAGAATCGGGTCCGGAGGCCATTATAAGACAAGTGAAGCATTGTTGTTGAAGCCATGTTTTTGCGTAAATTCAGTGTTATAAGAAGATATAAAACATTGAGGAGGAAAGACCAAGGACATTGGAATAGAATGTTGTGAGAAAGAGGTGAAAACATAGTACGCATTCTAGTAGGAAAGAGTCATTTATAGAGCTGCCTGTATGAGGCCATATATGGCTCCATAGCTTTCAGTGGTGAGTAATGTGTGTGTCCACTTCGGATGCCATAGAGTGCCATAGCAAAGTGTAGTGTGAGACGCCTCCAGCGTCACGCTTCTGTGTATCAGTTAGCATGTGGACAAAGGTTGGGGATGGCTGGTGGGCGGGGCACTTCACAAGTTTTGGATACTTGGCTCTTAACAAGTTTTGGATGTGCGAATCTGACTTTAAGGGAAAGGTGTTATTTTTCTGGGCAAGTGTTTCGAATAGATAGAGAACGAGTCTGACACTAATACAGTTTATCGTCAGTCCCTCTTCCATTGAAGAAGCCACTGAGGAAGTCTCCTGGGTGAAGGGGGACAATCAGTCTAGAGATTTGCATTATGTTTGGTCAACTTCTTTGAATAGGGCTCGATGGTAGTGCATCACACTTTGTTTGGTGAGTAACCCCCCCCCCCTGCTGCATGCTCTTCTCCCAAAGTCTGATTACAGTATTCCAGTCAATCCAATGCAAATAGTGGGTGAACCCAAAACAAATTAGAATAGTTTCCTACCATGGTTTTTCTGAGTCCTTAGGTATATCTTTATATCATATTAAAAGTATACCAAAGATTCAGAGGGGCAGACCTTTCTTTAGGGGGGTATCCAAAATGGCCGCCAGAATATCAGAATTTCTAGAGATTCTCTGGTCATTGTCAACATAGAAAAGTGATTTAAAGTTCTAAAAATATATGTATGAGGTCAAGGAATTCATATCTATCATTTTTGTAAATGTAGGTGGCAGCCATTTTGAATATTTAATGAGGTCATTGTCAAAAATCATTGTAATTCCTTGAGCATTTTCAAGTTCTGATTCATTTAAGATGAATACCCACTTTGTTGCACATGGTATATCTATTTCAGTGGATAAAGGATCTACATCTATTATAGAAATGCAGTCAACTTTTCCTGGCACAAACAAGGATAAGGACAAACAGGCAGACTATAGGTTTATAATAAACTCCCTTATAACCAAATTTGGTGAGAGCAAACAAAATTGCCTAATCCCAAACCTCTCCTATACATTTCTTTAGTAAATAAACTTGGTTAGAACAAAGTGCTATTGACAGGAACTTGTTTATAATGCCCCATTCCAGTCATTCATTCATTAATTTTATCCCCTGCTAATGTAATTTTATCCCACTGAAAAGGATCACCTGTAGGCCAGGAGGTATTCTATGAGGCTCACACGTAACATTGATACCGTAATCTCCCGCGTAGAAGACGCGTTGCGCATATAAGACGCACCCCAAACTTAGCACATGCATTTTTGCGTATAAGACGCACATTTTAAGGGTGATTTTTGTCAATCCAGTACTGTTCTATAGTAAAATTACCCCTCGTATAAGAAGTACACCCAACTTGAGAGAAAGCTATAAGACCCCCCAGCATTTTGTTTGGCGTAGAGGACGCGTCTTATACGCGGGAGATTACGGTAGTCTACTAGGCCTCTGTAGCCAAAATTTATACAGAAAATGTGTAGCTCAACCGCACAACAGAGGCCAAGTGGACTATGGGTTTAAGTATGTGTATCCGATATGCCTTTTACGCTAGGTATTCCAGAACTTCTTCATCTGTCTATCCAGGGGTGTGAAAAGACATGCTATGATGACAGCCTTGGCCCTGGACAACATTTTTTTTCTAGGGACAATATGGTCCCCATCTTATCACTACCTATTGCCAGAACCAACTCCAGTCCTGTAATATCAGGTCATGGTGTACCTTTTAAGTATGGTGTCTAACCATATCCATTTCTTTTTGTTTACAGTTGGGGTGAATGGGTGGAAAACATGTTCTGCCCCTCCACCCACTGGCCTGAAACCCCTGTGTTTCTCTGTCAATATGTTTAATGGAGAATGTTGAGGTTTGCAAATTTGACCACATGATTAGATATTCAAAGTGGCTGCCACCATGATATGGTATGGATGCCTCATCAAAAAAATAAGATACCTAAATATTGTGCTTCAAACTGACCATTCATCTTTTATGAACCAGAAATCTATAATCCTAAGGGAATTACAATGATTTTGACTTTGGCCTCATTAAAAATTCACAATTGGCTGCCACCTACATTTATAAAAATGATAGATTGGAATTTCTTGGCTTCTAACATGTATAGTTCAGGGGTGTGAAATTTCCGCGGAAATGCAGAAATCCGCAGTTAAATGCTCACCAGGACCAATTTTGTGATCTCTGCTAATCCACTGAGAAAATGAATTTCCATTTATGGGGGGGGGGGTCTGAAATAAAATTTCCATCAAAGTTGAGTTTCATCCCAAATGGAACAGAAATATCATCCTAATGGTTCTCCCAAGCCTCTCTCTACATCAGAAGGTGGTTCAATATGCCCAATTTGCTATTTTGACCACTTTATTCTAATGTGAAAATATTAAGTATTTGTCCCTGCGAATCGGTATAATGCGCTTTAGAGGAAATGGGTTTCAGCATTTCACGCCCCTGATAGTTAGATCTTTGAATGATCTTTCTATGTTAATAATGACCAGAAAACCAATATTGTGCTTCAAACTGACCATTCATCTTTTATGGACCAGAAATCTATAATCCTAAGGGAATTACAATGATTTTGACTTTGGCCTCATTAAAAATTCACAATTGGCTGCCACCTACATTTATAAAAATGATAGATTGGAATTTCTTGGCTTCTAACATGTATAGTTCAGGGGTGTGAAATTTCCGCGGAAATGCAGAAATCCGCAGTTAAATGCTCACCAGGACCAATTTTGTGATCTCTGCTAATCCACTGAGAAAATGAATTTCCATTTATGGGGGGGGGGGGTCTGAAATAGAATTTCCATCAAAGTTGAGTTTCATCCCAAATGGAACAGAAATATCATCCTAATGGTTCTCCCAAGCCTTTCTCTACATCAGAAGGTGGTTCAATATGCCCAATTTGCTATTTTGACCACTTTATTCTAATGTGAAAATATTAAGTATTTGTCCCTGCGAATCGGTATAATGCGCTTTAGAGGAAATGGGTTTCAGCATTTCACGCCCCTGATAGTTAGATCTTTGAATGATCTTTCTATGTTAATAATGACCAGAAAACCTACAGTCCGCCTGTTTATCTACGTTTTATCCTCTTCTGTGCCATGAAAAGTTGGTATTGTCACTTTGCCCATGTGATGAAATATTCAAAATGGCTGTCAACTACATTTCTCTGATAGATGCAGATCCTTTATCCTCTGAAATAGATATACCATGTTTGTATTCATCTTAAATGAATCAGAACTTGAAAATGCTGAAGGAATTACAATGATTTTGACAGTGAACTAATTAAATATTCAAATGGCTGACACCTACATTTACAAAAATGATAGATATGAATTCTTTGAGCTCATACTTATATATCTAGAACTTTAGATCACCTTTCTATGTTGAAAATGACTAGATAGATGAATCTCTAGAAGTTCTGATATTCTGGCGGCCATTTTGGATACCCCCCTGAAAAAAGGTCTGCCCCTCTGAATTTTTTGGTATACTTTTAATATGATGTAAAGATACACCCAAGGACTCAGAAAAACCATGGTAGGAAACTTCTAATTTGTTTTGGGTATATCCACAAATTGACTGGACTACAGGAGATGAGGGCATGTGGTTGAGTGGCTAGTTTTAGAAGCAAGATGCTCTGACTGCACATGTCAGCTGCTAGTGCTACTATCACTGTCACATGATCGTCCCTCTACCCTACCAGCCTACAAGGTTTTAACCAATAACATTCCTCCCTATCTCTTTGCGTCGATTACACTTGATAGAAGGCAGCAGTATCAATGACCTCTTGATTTACTTTGTTATGGAGTGGGGATGGGGAGAGGCAAACAGTGGATAAAGCATCAAGGTATTTACCATCCCCCCCTCACTCCAGTATTCTAACATCCATTGCTGTGCATTTTGTCCTGAGCAGTACTTTAATTGAAAAGATAGTGTAAGGTGCAGGCCGGGTGTAGGATGTCAGCACAGGGGTAGGGCAGCCCTTTAAAGACTGCCTTGTGCATTACTTGTGCAAACTACATGTTTGATACATTTTAGAAGCTCAATATAATGTATTCCTGAATGGAGGAGCCTTTAGCAGATAGCCCACATTAATGCATCATAATGACAAAGAGCAGGAATACATTAAAACCCTTTGTGGCATTTGAAGGGATAATGAGTATTCTGTGCTGTTATCAAGCTTCAAGTGACAGATTTCCTAGTGTATACTCACCATGATTTGTTGGGAGGGTAGGAAAAAAAGATTTAATATACCTGCCAGGCTGTGCTGGGCCAAAAAATTTGTCCTTTTGTTTGTTTTGGACCAGAACAAGTTGGTTTGATTCTTTTTTCTGAACAGTTATTGCAAAACCATTTACAGTTTTGTTTCAGTTCTTTTGACACACCCTTTTTCATTGCCAGAGGAAGTTGTACAGGTCTAAAAAAAAAAGTGGGAGAAATGGTTTTGTTCCTTTTATTCTCATCGTCAAAACCAACATGGATTGGTTGACCACATGGGCAGTTGTTGTTTGAAAAGATTCCCAGATTTGGTGTCTTTGTCTAAATTTCTTAGACTTTTGTACAATGAATGAGATCAATTTCAATATCAGTTTGCTTGTGTATATAAAGATGCAGTTGAATAGTTCAGGATATCAATGTAAATCCTGTTATTTTTTGGTGTGCACAAAAAAAGTGAGAAATCTAAAAATGGTGATATTTAACTTAACCCCAAACACCTATAGATTACCAGGACTTTAAAGAATAGGCCACTTTCATTAACTCAAATCTATTTGAAAACATCAACGATAACAACATACATAACCCTGTTCCATTGACCCTGAGGCTACTACGACGATCGTCACACGGACAATCTTTTGTGTTTCCCTGGCCAGGACAGGGAGGGGGGTTATTTTTTACCCTTTCTTAGTAGTGGTGGACTAGTGGCTACCCCCTATCAGGAATAGAATAGTATTCAAATATTTCTGAATCATCATATCCATTATCTATTTCAACACAGTTGACCTTGCCCCAGTTGCTAACCCTGGCAAGGTGCCTAGTACAGGGTAAGACGGCACTGCCAACCTGGGTGTGGGACGCAGCGTGTCGCGCATCATTCCTCGTCATCTCAACAGTCTGCCTATTGCTCGCTCGTATCAAAGTGATGGGTGCTCAGCTACCAGTCTTCACCAAGTAAGCTTTTAAGCCATGTTATGATATTTATTTACAGGCAATTAGTTGCTGCTTATCGGTCTCAAAAATCATGCAGTCCAACTTGAAATATTGAAGAAATATAATGATATTAAACATGAACTGAATATGTCAAGCTCTGGGGCAAAACATGACGACGGCAGGCCCACTCTATACACTGAAAAGCTAGTCTGCTCTCAAGGTGATTAGTGTAGATGAATTCTGTTCATCATTTGCAAATGATGAGCTGAAGTCATCATTTTGATGACTTAAAATTGTCACTAGGGGTCTCTACTATGCATTAATGTAATGGATAGGGATTATTCTAGCTGATTTCTTGCTTGATATCTATTATGATCATAATCATAGATGTTTGGAAATTACAAGTTATAAACAGCACTATCAGACAAGGAACTCGGTCAATTCAAGAATGAGAAAATTGGTGAAATGTTCAAGAGAAATTATACATGTACTAGAGTGTGTGTAAACCAAAGTTATAACTAGTAGAAATGGCTATCACTTGTTGTACATACACATAATATTATGTCTTATTTGACATAAATCGTGAGGGCTATAATGCCCATCGCCTCCAATGAATGCTTGGTCGTTGGGTAGAGGGGCTAACCATAAACTATTTGAAATGCTGTTAATTAGCTTTAATTAAAGACAAAATAACCATACTGATCATCATTACTTTACTGATTAGTTTTTCCCTCTATAAGTTTTCAGTGTAGATTTTTTAAGGTTTCAAAACGCATCCTCCCCCTGCCCTTATCAATACGGACACTGGGGATTATGTCAGCAACAATGCCGAATATATAAATGAATTTTTTAGTACTGTTGGAGAAAAGCTCTTTGAACTGAAGAAAATACAGGTGGCACCGTTTGAAGACCCAGAGGAAGATAATTATATACAACTAGACCACCTGAACCTAACTTTGACCAAGCTGAATATATGAAATCTGTCAAGAGTATTGATATTGGTAAACCCTCTGGTGTCCCTGATATAAACGCTAACGTCATCAAAGATGTTATGCTGATATGTCCAGACCAGTTTATACATCTGATGGAATACAGTCTATTCTCTGCCACACTGCCTGATCAGTGGAAAGTAGCCACTATAACACCCTTGCCTAAGTCTGGAAACCTTAAGTACGTAACAAACTGGAGACCAATCTCCATACTACCTATTCCCAGTAAAATAATGGAAAAGATCATACAGGCATACTTAGTTAATTTTATGAATACTTTAGACTGCTTGTCCACAAAGCAATATGGTTTTAGGAAACACTTTAGTACTGCAGAAGCTGTTTTTGACATCACAAATGATTTATTTGTTGCAAGAGACAATCATGAATATGTGGCCGCCGTATACATAGATGTCCGCAAGGCATTTGACTGTGTCCATCACAATATGCTATTACATAAGCTAAGGAGTGCTGGCATAAATAGATCAGTATTATTATGGCTGCAAGACTATTTATCTGCTCGCCAACAATGTACTAAGGTTGAGGGTAGTCTCTCTACTCTGAAAGATGTACTATTTGGAGTACCGCAGGGTTCGGTGTTGGGCCCTACGTTATTCATTTTCTTCATAAATTCATTATTAAACTCTCCTAAATCATGTAAAGTACAAATGTACGCGGATGATATAGTCGTATACAGCAACTCCCGGTACCCTGCGGTGGCGCTGCGAAATCTGCAAGGGGACATAGATATTATTAGTAGAGAATGCAATGGCTTAGGGTTGACTATAAATCATGACAAGACTAAGTTAGTCTGGTACTGCACTGCTCATAAAAAAGTTTATTGCACTGGCAGGTATCTCAGTGTAAATGGAACTAAAATCCAAGAGGTTGATGCCTTTAACTACCTAGGTGTGCATCTAGACTCTACCCTGAGCATAAAGAAACATATTGAGAGCATTGCGAATAAAACAAACCATCTGGGCTTTAAGTTTTCCCGCTTGAGATATTTAATGAGAGAGCCAGATGCTACTACATTGTATAAGCAAGCTATTTTACCGCATTTTGATTACTGCAGCTATATTATAGATGCGGGAAACAAAAGCGACATTGATCAGTTGCAAATCATACAGAATAGAATGTTGAGATGTATTCGCCGTGTCAGGGTCTGGGAAGATTCTGTAAAAAATCTGCATGATATCTGTGAAATTCCCTTTTTAGGACCTAGAAGAAATGAATTGCTGATGTCACTTATATACAGTAAAACCCAAAAATCCCCACCTGTTAAGCCGGTTGCACGTAGGACCAGAAATGATTATAAATTAAACAATAAACTCCCCTTCCCTCACACGGCAAAGCTCAGAAAGAGCCCTAAGTATAGAGGATTAGTATTATGAAACAAATTATCAAATAGTATCCAAACAGCGGAAACAAAAGAGAAATTCAAAAAGAAAACTAAGAACTGGTTCATGACTAATATGAGAGGGAAAAGGGAAACTGCTCTGAGAAACCGTCAGCGCTAGGACTTTAATGCTACATATAATTGTGATTATGATCAGTGCTGATTTGACCTGCTGAGGTCCCTTATAACCTGATGAGGTTGTGCCCACAAACTCTCGTACATGCTCATGGAGGACACATTTTATTTCCCTTTACTCACTCATTTGTTAATACCTCATTGAACTGTATATATCGTGTAACTTGATGTTAATTGACAGTCTGTCTAAACATTGACAGCCAAACTCCAACTGCAAACGCTACAGATCAGTCAACTATAACATGGAACTTTGGAGTAATCATGCAAAATTATAAATAGTACTTGCCTGTATATACTGTAACCTCTGCAATAGAATACAACAACGTAGCACTAATGTATAGCACATGTAGATGTTATAACTACAATTGTAATCGACAACTCTGACCGCTGTATGTTTGTATGAGGACAAAAACTGAAAACGGAAGATCATCAATAAACGGAAAGCTAATGATGTTTTCAATAAAAAAAAAATAAAAAAAAAAGTTAGAGGAGAACTAATGATATTGTGGTATCGCTTTCAGATTTGACAATCCTGCATCTGTGGCTGAGGCACCAAGTCGGCATCTGACGTATAACTATTTGTTGCCGACAAATGCATGGTTACTGCTTAACCCGGCATATTTGTGCTGTGATTGGACAATGGGTACTATACCGCTGATCACATCGATATTGGATCCCCGTAATCTTGCAACACTGTCATTTTATGTCGTACTCGTCAAGTTTGTCATCTACGCTTTGAGTCACAGAGGAGAGCGTGCAAGAGCAGTTGTCATGGTATGTATTGAAGATAAGAATAAAGACATTCCATGTAACAAAGCTGTTATGCATGTGCTTTCTTCAACGATTTGCCCTTATTGTCATTAATTTAATGATTCTTACGCGTTATGAATAAATATGAACTTGGTCATTTCCTGTGCAACATATGTATGAAATACTCCTACCTATGGTACAGCAATAAGGCAGCCCTGAAAAATGAAGATTTGTTTAACAGTATGGTACCACATCTAATTAGATTGAGTTCATATATGTTTATGGTGCGCCTTTTCATTGCAGAGCTTGGCCTTAATGGCCCTTCCCTTCATACCGGCCTCCAACCTGTTCTTTCCGGTCGGCTTCGTTGTGGCCGAGCGCGTGCTGTATGCTCCAAGTATGGGCTTCTGCCTGTTAGTAGCTCTAGGATTCGAGCTGGTCTCAAATCATAGGCAGTAAGTATAAACGACACATTACACTTGACCTCAGTTCAAAATTCTGTTGACCTTTGATGCGTCTCACTAATATAGTCATGGCGTTACCCATAGTAAAGGTGCTATTTTAAACATGATCAATTCAAAAAAAAAGGGAAAAAGAAAAAAAAAATCGATGTATATCATCAAATCAAGTGCATACATATACCTGTGCGGCCTCAGATAATTCTGCCAAATTTCTATCATATTGTTTGTATGTGTGTATACATTCCTCTTTACGTACTTCTTTGTTTCAGAAATCTGAAGTACATATTATGGCTTGCCATGTCACTCTTATTGCTTACCCACTCAGCGAAGACATTTTTCAGAAATTCTGACTGGTAAGTCCCAACTTTGAACATAAGTACACCGTGTATGGATTTGTATACCTATGATGATTTACCCATTGACTCTATGCACTGTGATAAACGCTCATTTTACATAACCACTTTGCCGTAAGGTTACTCGGAGCATCTCAACTTTAATCTGTATGGTTTAGTGGTTTTAGCGGCACACATCTGTAACTTTGTTAACCTTGGAGCATATAGAACGTCATCATTCCTTGGAATAATTTCTTGAGAGTGTATAAAATATGGACTATTCCTGTCTTGTTTTAATGATAGCCTTACTTAATCTGTGTTTTGCAGGAGGTCTGAATACAAACTGTTCCAGGCAGCTCTAACCATTAATAAGGACAATGCTAAGGTGTACAACAACATAGGGCATACTCTGGAGGCAGATAAACACTATGAGGAGGCATTAAAATACTTCACCCGCGCTGTAGAGTAAGTACTGAATATCACCGTCATAAACCTACCAGTAATATCGATAAATTCAAGGAGGTAACTGTTGTTGGTTCCTGAAGAGACTAAGTAAGGGTTTGAGGATGAAATGCATTGTAGGCAGGTCTATGATCTGAATAACAGCAAGATAGAAAGACCACATCACATGATTTCTTAACTTTTAACTCCTTGCAAACTATACCATCATGGAAGAATTCAAAAGTCAAATATGAGACAAGTTTCGATATATCAACATAGGGGACACTAAATGACTAGTAGATTTTGACCTTTATTGTCCTTCACAGAGTACAGCCTGATGATATTGGTGCCCACATGAATGTTGGACGTACGTACAACAACATGGCCATGTACGCAGAGTCTGAGGCAGCGTACCGTAAAGCGCTGGCTCTCTTACCTCCAGTCAAACCAGGTATGGATTTCACAATATATTTTCAAAAGGGTATAACATCCAAAAGCAAAGCAGTGAAATTCCATAATTCTAGAGAATTCGTCGACACCAGCCTGATCCTTTTTGATTTTTTTCAGGCCAGAGCTACACAGCACGGATAGCCCCAAATCACCTGAATGTATTTCTCAACCTAGCTAACCTCATCTCCAAGGATGAAAGCCGTCTACTGGAAGCTGACTCAGTAAGAATACTAGCCTTTATATAAATCCATTTGGTAGATGCAGATTCAGTAAGCAGTCTAATACTCTTCAAAGCCATGTGATAAAGACAGAATCAACAAACTCTTACAGTCTATACCCATCTACTCAAGTGAGACCCAGCGAGCAATTTAAATATAAATTAAAGGTCATTGTATGTAAAGCTCATTGATCTCTCTAAAACCCTGAGTAAAGCCATTTATGTTGGAGGCAGGTGAAGTGAGCTCTCTAACCCTGTATAATCCCATCTGCCACTTTACTAAAATGTTGTTGCTGTTCACAGTTATACCGGACGGCTATCAGTATGAGGGCTGACTACACCCAGGCCTACATCAATCGAGGAGACATCTTAATGAAACTTAACAGGTACGAGATTTATGTATGGTTAGTAATAGAGGACCTTTAGTGATAATGGTATAGCTATTAACTCTTTGTAAGAGTATCAACTGGTGTATATTCCTTTCAAATTAAAGTTTCTACTTTTATTGTCATGCCAAGGATAGACATGCACAGCATTCGGATCCTTACCAATTGCAGGAAAGCCTATTACAGGAATGAAAGTATTCGGTGGTTTCCCTGATTTCAGGGATTTACAAGGTGGAAAGTCCCATAAACAATCTATGTTTAAGGAATTATAATAAGAGCATTTCAGGGACTTTTGTACTCACTCACTCTCATCCATGCTGGTAGGTGATACCCCTCAAAAGAGAATGTTTGATATTATTATGTATAATGGTTCATTATCATTGTTATTTGTTCTGGAAATAGGACAAGAGAAGCACAGGAGCAGTATGAAACGGCATTGCGATATGAGGACGATAATCCAGATATATACTACAATGTAAGTCGCTCTATCATTACTGAGCATTTTGCTAATATTCTTTATATCATTCCTTGTGTGATACAACAGAACACTGTAAAAGCAAACACATTATATGGTGTGCATTATACCTAACTTATTACTTCATGTAAGTTAAATGGCGTTTTGGCATAACCATTAAAAATGTGTAGAGAAGTGCACTCTGTGAGTTCAAAATGTTTTTCATACTAGTTCCTAGATGTTTTTATTTAAAATATGGTCAGCATCATGTCCTCTGACATGGTAGCTCTCAAATAAATTTCTCATGGAAATAAATGTATTCAACCCTTTTAGAACTTGCTACGAATGACCTCACTCTTATTTGTTTATTTTTCAGTTAGGAGTAGTCTTTCTAGAACAGGAGAGGAGGGTTGAGGCCTTACAACAGTTTGAGAAGGCTATTCGACTCAACCCTGAGCACAAGGTGAGCCAAATGTCAATTTAGTCCATACCTATCGATCTGTACCCTTTACCTCGAGCACAAGATATAGAACCTAGTGTATCTATGTATCATTATTATTCTATTAATTTATTTTTCTATTTTGCAGCAAACTCTGTTCAACTCTGCTGTCGTAATGCAGGAGCTGGGAGACCCTAAGCTCAGACCTGAAGCGTTCAAGCGGTAAGGAAATACTAAAATATGTACATAATAATTATAGATCTAGATTGTACATCCATGACCCTTATTACATGAACCACCACCGCCACCTCTTCACCATCAACTCTCAATATACTGGTAGGTCTAAGTTATCGATTGACAATACTACCTTTTGTCAGAATGTGTAGCGTCATCGATGAATTAAGTCTAAAATAGCATTCAAAATGTATTTTGTCTCTTCCTTCATAGGCTTCAGAAATTGAAGACCATGGAACCTGAGAATGAGCGGCTCTACTTCAACCTTGGTATGCTCTCCATGGACGACCGCAAATTTACAGATGCCGAATCCTGGTTCCGCAAAGCCATTGGGGTACGTTCATAACTATTACTTGTCCAAGTTACCAGAAAAATCTTATATCTCAGTCTACTAAACTAGTATTTCTTGTTAAAGAAAATTATGGTAGCTATAGGCTCAGCTACCCCATTCTGCTACGGTCTGCACTTATTTCAATACAAAATACATTAACTGACATTTACCACTAAATTATAAATAATAAAATAATGATCTCCATGTCCACACAGATAAAGCCTGGCTTCCGAGGTGCCCTATTTAACCTTGCGTTGATGCTGGTGAATGACCTGGGTCGGCCATTGGATGCAGTCCCTATACTAAATCAGTTGTTGGAGTATTACCCTAACCACTCCAAAGGCCTCATCCTTATGGGGGACCTCAACATTAACCATATCAAGGACATAGATGCTGCTGAACAGGTAGGCTTAGGGAGTGGTCATTATTTATCAACAGGGGGGGGGTGGGTTTTCGCGCGGATTCGCGGAAATTTTTTTTACGCCCCCCCCCTCGACGGCAGTCAAAATCTTTAGCACCCCCCCCCCCCCCGCCAGAGGCGCAGAGAGTTTTCGCGCCCCTCTTTGATCTATAGTAGCTCGCGGGCTTTTTTGCTAAAAAGAGGGTGAATTTTTTTAGCCCCCCCCCCTCAAGAGGGGTCAAAATTTTTTTACCCCCCCCCCCCTCGGGAGGGGTCTGAAAATTTTATGCCCCCCCCTCAAACCCACCCTGCCCCCCCTGTTGATAAATAATGACCACTCCCTTACTATCATTCAACATAACTCCTTTCATCATGGTTTCATACACAGTTCAAGTGGCATTATTCTGGCACTTTATAAGCTGTTGGTCATTGCTTAAACATGTGATACCTTTTAAGACCTTTGTCGATATGCAAAATAACCGCCACAAAAATCCAGCACTTTTCACCCAAAATAGTGCTTTTCAACTTATAGTACTAAGAATGGCATCAACCCTCTTTGCAGAACTTCCGTCATATTCTGGAGTTTGACCCGGAGAATGTCCAGGCGAACCACAACCTATGCGTAGTGCATGTCGAGCGAAACATGTTGGGTAAGGCCGAGGTCTGCCTTCAGTACACGCTACAACTGGCACCCAAAGAGGAATACATCCGGCAGCACCTGGCCATTGTCAGGAACAGGATCCGCCAACAACAGCAGCAACGACAACAACAACAGCAGCAACAGAAACAGCACGCTGAACAGACCAAGAATTACGATTCAAATCAGTCAGCGAAAAAGGCAGAAGAGTTAGTAGACATTGAGGTTTAGTAATAAGTAACACTCGAAATTCAGTAGTCAAATTTTTATCCTTTAATGTGTTAAATATGGATCGAATTAAAGGGGCAGTACACCACCCAGATGACCTAAATTTTCACTGAATAATCACATTTTAACATGTGAGATTTTAGTGCTAGTCGCCAGGTAGCTGACAGAAAGGCTCATACGGTTACCGACTGTGCACATGTTTGTGGGAAGTGGAAGCATGAAGGTGCTAACCTACCTACCCTGATATGACAGCCGACATGGATAAATAAACTAATAGACCAGGTTTGACTTTGTAAGTATGGGGAAGACAGGCCTAGGTCAGTCGTATTTGAAACCTCCCCAGCCGGGATGGTGATGCAGGCAGTGGCAGTGGGACTCTAAACCTCTGAGAAATTTTTCTTCCATTTTCTATTACCCAAATTCACAAAATTATCCTTAAGTTATAAGAAATATACTTGAGGAATTATAAAGAAAAAATTCAGCCTATTTAGTAATAGATATTCCCTTTTTAAGAAAAATAAAGATATTTGTAAACAAGGGGGCAGGAGAAGAGGGCCTCAATTGAACCCTTATCTTATCTCCGATCTTCTCAAAACTACTCCCGACTGACCACCAACTGAATACATCAAAAGCCTTCCTTTAGACCCAACACGAGGACACTTATACACCCTGGCTGTATTACTAATGATCCCAGCGGAGTATCAAAGCTGCGGACCGCACAACAATTTAATGGCATTATGACGTCCTGCAATGGCTTTGCTGTCCCTTTAAATCTATCTGAATTCTACTTTTAATCACAAAACTTTTAGAAATGATCGAGTGCTCTGTATGTTGGCACAATGAGTGTACCTTTTTCAACACTCTGGTGCATAAGGCAAAGTGAAATGGAGAGGGCCATAGATTGGCCGATTATGAGAATTCAAACATTTGTTGTTGTAATTTACTACGATCCATTCCATTATTATGTATTTCATTTCCATAATGTTATTCTATTTTGCTATGCCATGCTACGTACACATTCATGATAACCATTGTTGCTTGACATTGTGGGATCAAGTGTATCTTGTTATTATAATGATCAGCATTGTGCCTGTTATTTATATTGCTGTTGTAACTATATATATATACTCTCTAGAAAATGGGTCTAATCAAGGAATATAACATGGATCTGAGAAATAGAAATTATGGGTAGTTCCAGCTTCCCGATAAGTGAGCAGTGTGCTCTGCAGTAGATGCATATTCAACCTAGCCCCCAGATAAAGGGGAAAAAGGGACTTGAATTCCTTAATCCTGCACAGAGAGCACATATGTTTGGTTCTTGTGTATTCGGGGTATGATAACCCTTTGAGGGCAGCATGATTCCCCAAGGCGTTATGTATATTCATCAGCGGCTTACACGCGAGGATAGCCCCATACTGCCCTATAAATCTGCCTGAAGTCAGGGTGCACCTTATACGCAGGAATTTTGTATCATAGAACAATACTAAAACCTCAAAAATCAAGCCCCAGGTGAGTCTTGTGGGTTCAGCATGAATTCAGTGTGTGTCATGTATGTAAGTTGCACCTTGCGCGAGGTTTCACGGTATTCAGCAATGGCGTGTAACTCGCATGCTGCATCTTACCGGTAATTTGGGAATGTATCTACGCTGTGAAGCTAGTGTAATAGTGTGAGGAAATATTCTGCCCTTAAAGGGTTAAAGCCTGCATTGGTGCCTGGCCTCAATTAAGGCATGTATGTCCTTTTGTGTCAGGTATCCTTAACAGATTTCACGTCATCAACACACCACTGGGTTCTCTCTTGTCAGTCTTTAAGCGAGTACTGTAAGATATTTTGAGGAACTGCGATCTTTTCACTAGATTGCATGTTGAGTACTTAGGCCACCTGAAGAATCTCATTAAAAAATCTGAATTGTATACTAACTAGCTAGAATTCTATGTAAATCTATTCAAATCTTGGACACATATCTCAAGAACCAGAATCTCTGCTGTTATTCAGCGCACTTATCCATTATTTCAAACATTTGAAATCATCAACTCGGCATTGATTCAACCTCTAGGTCATGGTATACGAGGATACTACATCTTTGCTGATAATCTTAAATAGGCCCTGTACTCAAGATAATCTGGGCTGGACTGGGTAAGACACCTGACTACCTGATGATAATTCCTGAAATGTTTTAATGCAACTTTTGTATGTGGCTATAAGCAGTATCTGTATCTTATGTTTTGAGTCTGTACAGACTATGTGTACCATTACAGCGGTATCTGTATCTTACATCCAATATCTGTATTCAATCGATGGGCAGTGAATGTTTCCAGTGTGATGTTACCACCCCTAATGCATATGAATCATGAATCTGTTATTTGTATGTTGCACATTCCCTTTTCCTACGTCGTGTTTCCATCCGTGTCGTTTTCTATACCATATATTGTGATACCTATAAAATTGTTGCAGTGCATGTACCAGTCTATTCAAAATAGAATGTATAACTCTGGAGGAAGCAGTGTTTAGCGCGAAGGAAGTATTTTTTGAGTATGTGCAAAATACATAGAAAAGACTGGATAAAATGTGCCAAAGGCATGACTTAACATTATATAATTTGTCCTGGTTATATACTGAAGTCTGCTCACAAGTTCATAATCCAAAAGAGATGGATATAGAATGGTATAGACCTAACACACTCAGTAATACGCTACCTTCTTATTTTATACTTGACAGATTTAAGGGATGGTGTTGAACTTATAGATTTAATTTAGGCCTCACATAGGTTAAATCAAACAAATATTTTAAAGGGCTGCATTAAAAGACATTTGAATTTAAGAAGCCAGGAGCCGTACCCCTCATGTGCGTATTGAAACAGACTTACTATGATAGAGACAAGCATATCAATGTTTATTTTAACGTTATCTGTCCCATTACTCTAAGTCTAATTGGGACATTTGTTTTCAGTGTTCTTGGGGCACTATGTAATAGTGTTATTTCATTCCAAGTCAAAGAAGATGTACATATTATTGTATTAGGCTTGTGACAAAAATGCACGCACAGAGTGTAGATATATGTCAGAAATCTATTGATATTCATCTTTTTTTATATATATATATCAATGTGTTGAAAACGTAGAACATTCCATTGTAGGCTATTTGATGCCACTGGTATTGGTGGATATGTTACACTGCTGATGCTAGAATGTAGTACCACTTATTATTGTAAGTGCCACTGGGTAATGGATTAGAATTTAGTGGAAATGTGACCAAATACTCAAATTGCGCAAGGAAATGTATTTATATTACCATTCTTTTGACACTCAATCGATCCCTTTAATACCTTTTCTAGAAACTGCCATATGGATTTTAAAGATGAGATATACATTTCCTGTAAAAGAGCAAATATATGTACAAATCTGTGCATACGTTGAAACTGGACCATTAAATCGTTTCCATTGAGTACCTTGTTTCATATGGTATGATTATCCCAATGACAGTTTAAGGTCAGTGACTGGGTTTTGTAGTAAGTGGACTAGAAATAAAACATGCCACCCGAATAAGGCAAATATGAAGTCGTTAGTTCTCTTTCTGTCATATTATTAAAACTTACCACAACCTATTCAAAGCCCTTGGAAAGCCGACTAAAAATTGAAGTTTACATCCGCTCCCCCCCCCCATAGAAAAGAATTTATTACCACGTCAAAGTCCGTGAAGACTATTGTAACCCCGGAGGGGCACTTCCATGTATTTTGCATACACATGTGTGCGGCTGGCAAGGGTACTTTTCCAATCTTAAATCTCCCAAAGCAAGGGTCTACTTTGGGAAAAGACTCCCTTTTGGGAAAAGTCCCTAAGCAAGGGTCACTTTTTGGGAAAATCTCCCTAAGCAAGGGTCACCTCTTGGAAATCTAAGGGTCCATTTTCCCAGAAATTTCCCTAGGCAAGGGTCCATTCTCCCAAGAAATTTCCCTAGGCAAGAGTCCAAGGGTGCTGTGGTCAAGAATTTATTTCCTTCATTATGTCCATAATTCAGCCCCTCTTTCCAAAGAGATACTTATTAGACCCGAGGTTCGACTTCGGGTCTACTTCTACTGTACATGTTTTCGCCGAACGTTTTTGCAGAAAGGGGTAATGTGCACCATAAATCGACCATTGTGATTTGCTTTGGAGTGAATGTGAAATTTGCAATGGTATTGTATACATGTTGATGTTAAATTGACCCATTGCAAAGTACTATGGATTAACTTGGAAATCACATTGGTATATTATGCATATTACTATGGAAAAAAATTGTAAATCGTATAGGTATTGTATAGTGTTGGTTGATTTATGGTAGGTCTACCCATAGTCAGCAGCCACAAGTGGATTGCCTGCATGCAATGCTCCCTACACTACAGTAGAGCCTAAGCTGCCAAACTGTGGATGCCTTCCCCCTTCACTTTCATGCTGGTGTAGGTGTCCTTTGTCTTACTAACCAATGCACCTCTCCCTTGTCTACAGCATCCAGCCAGTCTGTGTGTGTGTGTGAGGGGCAGGGGGTACATATAGGTCCTCTATATACCGATATTGCAGGATGTAGAATGTGTGCAGCCATTTCTTGAGCTGATTTCCAGCATGCTACACTGATAGCTATCAGAGAGCACTTGTACCCAAATAACTCAGGACTGAATCTATCAAGGCCTTTACACTTCTCCGTTCTATGGTGTTTAATTGAAAATGTTGACGTCATTCTGTGTTTTTCAATTGTGTTTTAATCTGTGTTTTTATAGTACATGTATTGAGTTAAGGGATATAACAGGTTAGTGCATAATAGTAGCCATAGGGACACCTCAACTACCCAATTCTATTGTTTTCTATGTGTCGGCCATCTTGGTTTTCAGAAACACAGGGATCCAGGCCATATATGGTAAATTCTGATGTTCAGAAGTTATGAGATGGATGTTAGTGACCATAGGGACACCTCAACTACCCAATTCTATTGTTTTTTCATGTGTGTCGGCCATCTTGGGTTTTCGGAAACACAGGGATCCAGGCCATATATGGCGAATTTTGATCTTCAAAAGTTATGAGATAGATGTTAATGACCATAGGTACACCTCAACTACCCAATTCTATTGTTAAACGAGGCAAGGGCTCTTGACACCACCTTTCTGACCTCTTGTCTACTAGCCCTTAGCCGAGTTTCTTATGATTACCAAGTTTCAATTGCTATTTTGGCCTCTAGCAGATTACATGCACCACCAAAAGACTATTCCATTACACAGCATATGCCCTATCACACCCTTCAAAGACCCCATGAGTCATATTTCTATTTACATAAAAATCTTTTGATAAATGATGAAAAAAACATTTCATGGGGTATGCTTTTCTTATATTTAGATTCCAAGAATTTGCATAGACCATCAAAACCTGTCATTTAGCCCTATTTCTGTTACAACTGAACCCCCAAAAATTAGTCATATAGTGAGACAAAAAGCAAGACAAAGCTATCCATGTAATATAATTTACATTTAAGGTGTACTTTGATGGCTGTGACATGGTAATTACTGTTGTTTTTTTTTCCTATGGAGAAATGCATGGGATTTAGGGCTCTTTTTACCCTAAATAAAAGGGTAATCAAACTGTCTTTAACCCCACTTATAGACAGATTTCAGATTTTTTAGAAGAGGAGGGCATAGAGTAGGTATGGGGGCAGTACGTGCCATGGTTATCTGGGCAAATATCTTTTGATATAGTTGATTTTGAAGGCCTTCCAATTTGATTTTTGATAGGTTTAATTCCAAGATTCTCTCATAGACAAAACACTAGTCTTGCATTGGAGGTGAATCTAGGTGAGTACTAGTGAGGAGCCTAGTAGGCTTTTCTATGGTAAGTATCAGTAGTGAGATAGCCGGGCCCTTTAGGAGAATTGGCTTCCAATCATTTCCCATGGGAAAGGAAGGAAATGTAACAAGTAATTGTAACAAGGTCACATCACCTTGGCTACACTGTCTGTGATGTTAATTGTAGGATCAACAATGACTGTCTATGGATGTATGGATGGATGTATGTATGGATGGATGTATGGATGGATGTATGGATGGATGGATGGATGGATGGATGTATGGATGGATGGATGGATGTATGGATGTATGGATGGATGTATGGATGGATGGATGGATGGATGGATGTATGGATGTATGTATGTATGGATGGATGGATGGATGGATGGATGGATGGATGGATGGATGGATGGGGACTATGGTCGGGACTATGGTCGGGACTATGGTCGGTTGGGGGATACTCAGGCATGCCTCAATACTCAGAGCTGTGCTGGTAGTTGTGTTGGGAGGGGGAGGAAGACAATCAAGCAGCTAAATGTGTCCTTAATGACATAGTGGGAAAGTCATGGGCAAGTCATCTAGCCTAGGCTCTGTACCCTTGCCTCGTTTCCTTTCTGTCTCTCCAAGACATACTCTCAACTCAACTGTTTTAAAATAAACGCTCTCTTGTTTTCCATGTGTGTCGGCCATCTTGGTTTTCGGAAACACAGGGATCCAGGCCATATATGGTGAATTTGGATCTTCAAAAGTTATGAGATGGATGTTAGTGACTATAGAGACACCTCAACTACCCAATTCTACTGTTTTCCATGTGTGTCGGCCATCTTGGTTTTCGGAAACACAGGGATCCAGGCCATATATGGCGAATTTCGATGTTCAAAAGTTATGAGATGGATGTTAATGACAATAGGGCTACCTCAATAATATACACTATTTGTCAGCAGTTTGTTAATATATGTCAGTAATTACTTACTATTTGTCAATATATAAGTGAACATTGAAAATTGAATTAAAAATTGCATTGAAAATTGCATTAAAAACTCGGGTCTTTTAGGTCTTAGACCTAACCTGGTCCATCTTATTTGAAATTGAACATAGAACAATAGTTTTCAAGTGACTGTGTTACAGTTTCCAGGGGCACGTCTACGTTGAATCACGTGGGGCAAAGCATGAGAAGAGTTGATAGCCTAATTATCTTTCTTGGAGTTACTTAGGGAGTGGTCATTATTTATCAACAGGGGGGGGTGGTGGGTTTTCGCGTGGACGCACAGAAATTTTTTACGTCCCCCCCTCGACGGCAGTCAAAATTTTTTGTGCCCCCCCGCGCCAGAGGCGAGGAGAGTTTTTGCGCCCCTCTTTAATCTATAGTAGCGCGTGGGCTTTTTTGCTAAAAAGAGGGTGAATTTTTTTAGCCCCCCCCCCTCAGGGGTCTGAAAATTTTATGCCCCCCTTAAACCCACCACCCCCCCTGTTGATAAATAATGACCACTCCCTTATATATGCTTGAGGCATCGCTAAGGGTTTGGGACATAGAAAAAGGGATTCTAGTGGTCCCAGACTGTGTTTGCTCGTGTTTACATCATTTACTCGGAGTTTATCATTAGGGAGTGATCATTTTTTAACAACAGGGGGGGGCTGGTGGGTTTGCGCTCGGACGCGCGAAAAAAAATTCGACCCCCCCCTCTCGAGGGGGTAAAATTTTTTCGACCCCCCCATAAGGAACAAAAATCCCGCGCGAACGTCCCCTTTTAGCCTATAGTAACGCGCGGGGTTTTCCACTGAAAACAGGTGAAATTATTTTGACCCCCCCCCATCAGAGGTATTGAAAAAATTCTGACCCCCCCTGGTCAAGGGGTTGAAAAAATTCTGACCCCCCCTCAAACCCACCGCCCCCCCCTGTTGTTAAAAAATGATCACTCCCTTAGTTTGTTAGACTCAATACTTCTGATGGGGGGGGTCAAAATAATTTCACCTGTTTTCAGTGGAAAACCCCGCGCATTACTATAGGCTAGAAGGGGACGTTCACGAGTGATTTTTGTCCCTTATGGGGGGTTGAAAAAATTTTACCCCCTCGAGAGGGGGGGGGGTCGAAATTTTTAATTTTTTCCGCGCGTCCGCACGCAAACCCACCAGCCCCCCCCCTGTTGTTAAAAAATGATCACTCCCTTACTTCTGGATTCAGGGTTGATTACCGAATAAATAAAGCCTGGTCCCTTACAAGCCCCAAAATGTCAGCTAATTGATAACTTCACATGTCCCATACATTCCAATTCTAAATAACAGCTCTGAGGAAAGGAGTCTGGCAATCGAATGGTTATGTAATTATTTGGCCAATTCCCTATAGGCCATACTTCCTTTCCCCCCAGTACCCAAATTCACGACCTATGTGAGGGCGCCACTACCATGAAATGACCAGGTGTTCCACGAGATGGCAGTCTGATGCGGACAGTAGGCCAGAAGCAGCTCAGTCTCAGAAGTTCGTACCTCAGCCTAGACACATGCTGTACCCCAGCCTACTCTCTAGCACGTGTAGACCTACTGGAGCCTGCAGGGCAATCTCAAAGGGTGTTTCCCGTGCAGAGAGTATCAAGTTTAACCTCTTATAATAATTGGAGGATATCTCAATACAGCGTTAAAGGTATATTCCACTATTCGCTAAATTCTACTACCAGCAATTTCTACAAATCACTTGGGATTATAAACGTTTTATGTATCATGAGATAGATGAAGCAATAAAAACCATGGTTCACTGTGCTAGTTTCAGATGTATTGACATCTGAAGATGGGCAATCCTTAACTATGTATCACATCAAATGTTTATTGTATCAGGCCAGCGTCTGAGTACAGCCAATTACAGAAGTATGCACACCTAGTTAATAGGGATTGAGTCTGGGGGCAACCAATGATACCCAATATGAAGCACTCTACCACTTGCAACAAAATTATGCATGGAGCTTGTAAAATGCAGCTGAAAGACTAAAATGTTGTAGCAAGTACAAGGAGTGAATCAACACTCAAAGGACACAAAATGATTTATTTTTAACTGTCCATGGTACTGATTATACCGTTATTGCCTGGTTGAAAAGGCAGTTACAATAGCGAACATGTTTCATCATAATAAAGGTTTGATTAGATAATAATGATAATTGCAATTGCCACTGTATTAGGGAACCCTCTCCCCAATATATTTTCCTGTAGTACCTTAATATGGAGCAAGAACAGAGTATCATCCTCATGTGTTCCCCTCCAAATTTATCAATTTGAAGAAATAATGTGTTTTGGATAAATCTCTATTATAAAAACTACTTGATTTACCCTTTTATAGAAAGTTTCCCTAAATTTTGGATTGCATGGTTTTCTATTGTTATACCACATGCCCTTATCATATTATCAATGTGATAATTCAATATTACAAGCTTTGGGAGTCATTTAGTTGCACTGGATCGACTTACAAAGAGTCTGAACTTCATCTTTCAGTTTTGTAAGAAAATGACCCAAAAAATAATGTTTCAGTACTTTATCCATTTGGACTACTTAGCATTATGAGAACATAAATGTGTGATGATTCTAAAATAGTAGTTTTGAAAGTTAAGCACCTGTACTGCATAAACTTATAAACATATTGAAGTCATCTTTCACTTTTTTTTTCATAAAAATGCCCTCAAAAATTGGTGTTACAGTACTCCTTTTCTTTGGAGCAAGGAAAAATGTTAAAGACCATGTTATATTCTACCTATATCCCAATATTGGTGCTTTTGTCAACAGAATAACTCATTTGACCTTAACAAACCTCACTAGGACTCAGTTTTGGCATCTATAGGAGCAATCTATAATCTTGCAGTCTTTAGGTAGCAATCCTAACACCCCACAAATACCTACCTGTGTTACCCACCTATAGTTCCAGCTAGTGGTAAAACAGCAAGCTGCTAGCACATGGAATTAAGCTAGTGTTCAGCCACCACAGCTGATTGTGGCATCACAGAGTCCAATGGCCTGCATAGGGAGTGCAACAGTGTGCCAACTGTGTGTATTTCCTGGAAGGAGCTGTTGTAGAAGATTTGCAGCTCTCCCCTGCACAGCATTGGAGACTCATTTTCTAGGTGTAGCAGAAGTGCCACTTTTAGAAATTCCTGGTTTTGTGGATACCTGTTTTGAATAATGTTAAGTTGTCTAAAAATAGGGGGGGTTTATTAATTCGCTTTTTGTTTAAACGATCCGAGTTACCAGCTCAAAATATGCATTTGGGTCCAAAAATACAGGAAATCATAAAAATAATCACTCTGGTACAACCATCACAAGTCTTTTGCTGTTGGGTGACTGGATGTGATGTGATTGATCAGATGTTTATCTTAAAACCATACTTTAATGGAAAGGTCATACTTTAACAAGGGGGGGGGGGTCATAGGGATAAAGAAGCCTCTCTCGTCAAACCATCTAAGTGACACAATGTATGTATATATAGTTATGTATTTCGGCAATTTATTCCACATAAAAACTATTTCGACCACTCTCACTAAAGAAGAAAAAACTGCTCTCTTACTTAAGTGATGGTGTTTACTAACCAGATTTGCTGTACCACTAGCAGCCATTCCGCTGCCTGACCACCATCATCTATACAGGTTTATCGGCATACCATTCATAACATCCACATATTTACACCCCATGTATGTTGGTGGATGCCCAGTTCGACCCCTAGTCTATGTTTACAAGGACATCTCATTAATCAGACTAGTTGTGGTACAGCTGCCAAACAAGACCTGGGTGCATGGTGCCTGTTTTGGACAGCTTTATCAATCTGTATCACAGGGATGGATCCAGGATTTTAAAAAGGGAGGGGTCCACCCCAGGGGTGTTGATTCCCCCCTCCCCTCCGATCGAGTAGCAAGGTGGCAGAAGATTTGTGGGGCCGCCTGCTTTAAAAGGTTTTACACAGCCTTATGTGAAAAAAGGAATATTATGGAGGTTTGGGGGCTTGCCCCCCAAGGCATTAAAAAGTTTAAAAATATGAATGTCATTCCGTGGATTTTAAAGCTTTCTGTTGTGCCTACTGTGATTGAATGTTAAATACACGTATCTCTTATTTGCCTTCCCCTTCGATACACATAATATAAACTTATTTGCGCTTATTGTAAGGAAAAAGCGAAAAGAAGGTTAGATTTTAATTTTGATATTAATATAAAGGCCCAGCTGCCTCTAATGATAATTATTTTCCCACGTACACTCTATAGTTCACTATCATATTCTTGGGCATGTACTGTGTTGTAAGTGTTTTGTCCCGCCTAATAGAATTTCATGTCATCGGGAGTATAGATAAATAATTGTGAGGGATGGTGATTGTGGAGCGGAGGCCAGAGACATTGATAAGTATGTAGCACCTAGTTTTCATTAGTTAATTGACGTTTGTATTAGACTTGCTCGTGTCACTGATTGCATTCCAAGGAATTAAAATAAATTAAGTATATAATTATAAATCCCCTTCAAATGTTAAAACAGCTTGACCACTCCACTCCTCTCCTTGTTTTTACACGCAGTATAGGGTAGTGGAATGTTGAGGGGTGATTATTTCCCTCTACTATGAATTTATTATGGTCAGGGGTGGGGTTCTAGTAAACAGTGTCAGATCATGTAGGTTGGTGAGAATTCAGTCTAATAACATACTTCATGAAGACAGGATGTTTATTAGGCAATACCCATCAGAATTCTGATGTACTGCAAATGCACAGTCTCAGGCGCAATTGTGAATGGACTATAAATACCCCTGTTGTAGCTACAGCAAAATACACTTCTGGCCATTGGTTTTATACCTACAGCAGGTATAGCTGTGCTTCAGAATAAAAAGTACTCTACAGTAATATCCACATAGCGGGCGGACAGTGCAGGTCATTATAAAGATTACATTGCATAGCCTATATGATAGAAACTTGAACATGAATGATGCAATAAATCTGAATAACCAAGGCTGTTTATGGCTGAGATGGCAGGCTACTCACAAGCTAGGATAAACTCTGTCTTAGTCCGAGGGGCCAAGCGCTATATGCCCGAGCTCCTCAGGCGTATAAGATCACTATACCCCCAAGGAGCATACACGGGACATGTCACCAGGACCATACACGGGACCACCCGAGCACCATACACAGGACACCACAAGAGGACCATAAATGGGACTATCCTCAACATGGAAACACCCCATACACGGGACAGTTTTGCCCTATACACATGACAGTTTGGCCTATATACTTCATTTCTCCTGCCCCACTGTAACCTGTCCAGGTGGCCGAGGGGTAGAGCATCCGCCTCAAGACCCAGGGGTCCTGGGTTCACCTCTCCTTCAAGTTTTGGTCTATACACGGGACAGTTTTTGGCCTATACATGGGACAATTTTTATTTACCCTATACATGGGACAGTCTACCCTATACACCAGACCTGGGAGTGTATCATGCCAACTCTCCCAGAGTGTAGGGTCAGCATGTTGCATGAATGTGGCGCTGGAGAGTAACTTGCCCATGATAACCCTATAGTGTTGATACACTCTCTGAGGGTCAGCACGATACATTCTCAGAGAGTCACCTGGCCATGATGCATGAGCTTGCTATTCACCTTTAAAGGGTTAACCCATTTATGATCATGCCCGTTGGTCGTCATGATGCATAAATGCAGCCCTGGCGAATACCTCACCAGGGCTACTTTCATGCATCATGACGGGGTTCATACACAAACGGGGTTCATACACCTACAATACTCCTGGAGGGTCGTCATTATGCACCAATGAAGTGCATCATGAAATGCATCACCAATTGGTGCAGTGCATCATGAAGAGTATCAAGTTTTTCACCAATTGGTGCATCATGAAGACCAATTGGCATGACACATCAATGCATCAGTGGCCCTTAGAGGGTTAAGAATCGAAGAGTCCTATTCACCAAGTGGTATCAGAGCCAGTTACTCCTATGTCCTGTGTATCATCCTCGTAGGGATGTTCAATGTATAGGAAAGAAGTGAGTAGGTCCCGTGTATAGGATTCCCTCGTGTGGAGTCCCATGTATAGGATTCCTCGGGTGAGTCCCATGTACGCTCCTCGGGCGTATAAGGCCATTATACGCCTGAGGGACTCGGGTGGATAGCATCGGCCGTCCGAGGGTGACATGGGCAAGTCTACAGTTGGGCCAAGGTCGTTAGTCACACCTTCCTAGGAGATGGTTTTGACATTAATTCAAGTTAAGATACTCCGGGGCTCAACATGTACATTCACCTTCATTCTCTCAAATCGACGACTTTTCCACATTGTTTTCTTATTTTCATCATGAACACCAGTAATAGAAAAAGGTAAAAGGGTTATCTACCACTGGAGAAAAAAAAAAGAAAAATCTGTTATTATCCCTATAGGATAATTGGAGGTAAATGGAATCAAATACGCAATTGCTTTGTTTCCTGCTATGACCATGGCAATAATTGCCCTTGTTATCTTACAGGCCATTAATTGGCTGTTGTCATGCCTGTGATGATTTGATGGCATTTCTATCGTTATTTATATGATGGGTCTCTCTTTATGCCCTAAACGCGGCTATGGCGCGCTACAGATGCCAAAAGCTCCACGGCCGAGGAGCATCCATCTTAGTAACCGCTATATCTGTTAGTGTCTGCACAGACTGCCACACCAAGCCTCATTTATCTCCTAAAACGATGCCCACTATTGTAAACGCCCTGGCTAAATTAGCCTGGGCAGCATTAAGATTGGGGCTGTATGTGGACGTTGCACCGGCCAAGCATGGAAGGCCCTAAGACAGTGCCATTTTAGGTTAAGACATCATGTCACTTTGTTCATGCCGAGTCTAGGCCAGCCTATTTCCCACAAGGGCCATAAGGAGGCAATGAACCGACTTTCAATCTAGCCAATCATGACCCCAGGTCACAGCGACCATCCCATGGCATCATCCTCCAGGAGCAGGAGGCTGGCAGGGATTCAAAGGACAGAGCAGGGATGAAGATGGACTCAAGGTAATAAGGGAATAGAAGAGCGAAATAGATTTAATACCAGTGGACACGAAGTATAATGCAGTGGCGGATCCAGGATTCTGAAAAGGAGAGGCGCACCCTTTGTTTAGTCCCTATGTTTGGCTAAATTTGAAGATTAAAAGAGAATATACTAGACTCTTGACTACAGAGAAAAGAAAGAGTTGTGCCCCCTTCTAAATCCGCCACTACTTTTAAATGATTATATGATGCAAATAGAAAGAAGGGGGTTGGAAGGCAGAGTAGAAGCCATTGAGAGAGATGAGGAGGGAGGGCGGGGTGTAGCTGAGGAATGAGGGGATGCTACAGGGATTATGAACGGCTTCAGAGAATGTGCAAAATATAAAGAAAATAATAGATTTAACTGCAGGCATATTACGACAGCATGAGGCAGTTAAGCAAGAGAAATAAAGGAGTGGACAAAGTGATAAAATGACAGAACCTTTGAGAGAGGTATGATGGACGCCGACAACATCATATGCACTGCGGTACCCGGATGTGGGAATGCGCAGGGGGTGATGGGAATGAGCTGGTCACGTGGTTTCTACCGTGGGTTTCTATATGTGGTTGGGGGCTAGGTGATTTATAGAGGGCGGCCTATGTTAAAGAAGACCACACTGCCTGACCTGGCAGCAGCCCAAAGCCTGCCAGTGACCTGACCTGGCAACAGCCCAAAGCCTGTGGCCTCCCAGCTGCTGAGGGCCTCACCAGAATAAAGCACAGTACGGTAGTGGTAGACCCATCCACTCCGCCCACATATATATGCGGCCATGCAGTCCATGTTTTAATAATTATACATTAATTATAGTTAATACATGCACCGCACAGACTGTACCTCAACTCGAAGGAGCAGCAGGAACTTACAGATAACGTGATGTGAATTTTAGCTCCTTTTCCAGATAGTCAATGTGTTGATATTCGGTTTACCCTGTATCATCAATGGCCATCAATGAAAGCAGCTAACATCTTGGGACTTTGTTTTGTATAAATACGGTGCAGATTTATGCAGCCACAATGACATTAAACATAATACGCGAAATTATCTTTTGTAGAATAGATTCGATTATTCGGACCATATTCGACAGATCAAAGTTGGCATCTAGTCATTGTGTAACCTAAAGAAAGTCAATTATTAACTGCGAGATAGATACATTGGATACACGAATATATCTCAATATGGATACAGCAAATCATGATAATCGTCTGACGCTACTCACTCCCATGCACTGACAAGCTAGACTGAATGTCACACTCACAGGTATGACGTCACCAATTTCCTGTGACTGTAGTTGACCTAGGTTGGCACCAGATGGCCTTAAGCTGACCTCTCTCCACCCTAAACACCATGTGGCACATCCAACAGGAAGCTAGTGCAGCTGGATGTTCTCTGATCCCCTTAAGGTGTATATGGAAAGACAGGTATTCTGCCACATATGACATAACCCATACTTTTCCTCACTAAAGTGGTACATCTCTGTCCCAACCAATTAAAGGGCCATCCTTAATTGGAGCACAGAGTTCTAGTGTAGTTCTATGTGTATCTCTGTGACTGAAGGCTTAGACATGAATCAGACAATAGTTTTACTTCTGGAATCTATGATGCCCTTCTCAGCATATGGGATCCTTCTGAAATTGCCTTATCCTCTCCAATAAGTGAGTGAGTAATGATTGTTTACCGCCATTTCGACATCCAAAGTCATGTTTATCGCGAGAGGGTATGGCAAAGGACTTTAAGAAGAAGAACAGCAAGCCTAAACTATAAAATGCTATCCTCTATATATAGCATGTACTTGGGACATGGATCTCTGTCACTGTCCAACATTGCCCTACGAAATCAATAGAGAAAGGGGACAAATGGATGCAAAGCAATTGATGGCTGCATCGATCCCAGAAATCTCCCTGGATCAGTAATGCTAAGATCATATCCTATGACCAATGACATTCAGACTCACAATGATCAAGCTTATCTTGTGGCTGTAATATACATCGCAATGAAATCAGAAAACCATAGTCATTTTAACAGATGGACATATGAAAGAACTATGCCTTGAAACACGCAGTTGTCAGGGAGAAAATGCATACATATACACGAAAGGAAATAGAGAGAAGACATCATCATATGATAGGACATAATATGCATTGATTCTATATAACAAGGTCAATAAAATGCAACAGGAAAATATGGATTAGAGTTTATTTTCAACTCACATTCAGTATTTGGTGCAGGTCATGTTCATCGTCAGATGTATACCTATAGGCCGACGGAGGGTATATCATATATGATGGAGATTATTGGATGGTGTATGGGGGCATCCTCACCGGTCCTCCATACACTATTGGGGTCACATAGTAAGGCAGCACAGGTGTCAACATGGGATGATACAGTCAGACAGAACACTTGTTATTTGTGTTCCTGCCCAGTGCTCAATTTAGATTAAGGTGTCATCTGCAGAACATCAATACAGTGAAAAAGACTAAGAATCCTATTTCACTTGGTCTAAGATTAAAATCAGTGCTTTAGGTACCTATCTCTACCAACATTGAAAATATCAATTCAATTTTGAAGACTCTTCCGGGTATTTTCAAGGTGTTTGGAAGGAATAGAAATTTCAACCAAGAGTGGGGTCTTTTGGCAGGATTCTTAGTAAGGTTCATGATCGACTTTCTGTTGATGCTATATTTCACACACATATCACAAGGTAATTTAGAGGTAAAACTCTCTATCCTAGTCCTTTAAATAGGCCCTAAAATGGCCCATAGAGTGTATAGTCCGCTTACTATTGTATATAAATTAGATAGGGTAACCTGAAAACATTTTGTTTTGCCTGACTAAAACTGGGAACACTCTATTCAAAATCAGGTATCATGTCCACCTATACTAAAAATAACCTCACATGATCCTCAAGGCACCGGTATGGTTGTTCTTGGAGTACATTCGTTTCTTATACATGTAAGTATTGCATCTACTTCTGAACATCTACCCTACAATTGTAGCCTAGGAAGCAGTGTGCTTTGCTCTCTGTCTGCACACAGGCCTGTGAAGAGCTGGTCTGTGGAGGTCATTAAGTACAAAGTTGCAGTCTAGACAGAATCAGCCACAATTTCCTTCTTCTCTGTGTCGTGCAGTGAGCCATACGTTGTCCTTCACAGGTGATAGCTGTCCCAGCCACCTCACCCATGGATACCTGCAGTGCCTAATTAGACTCACCTGCCGAGATTTCTGCTGGTATCAGCAGTCATTGGCATGCCTGTCAGACATGCTGGTATGCCGAGATGTAGGACTATGCTATACAGAAGCGGGTAACCTCTATGGTAGTGGAGTACCAGGTATTCACAACGAATTCATGCAGGAGCAAAACTTCCAATGTATCCCTAGGTTGAGAGGTAAACCTGTACCTTTTTTAAATATTTTACACAAATCTTATTGAATTCACAGTGTTCAGACTGTTCATGATGTAGAATGATTAATGGTTACATTCTAGATGTTTTCTTTTTCACTGAGGAGTATTGTGTTGAATCTACACTGTTAGACTGGGACAAGGATTTTACAGTATATTGCTTCTATTTTGGAAAACAGTAGTAGTTGCAGTCAGTACAAATCCAATGTCCCGATGTGGATTGCCCTGTACCCAGTACAGTGGTCCTTATAGGCCATTTACAATTGGGACTGAGAGTGCAGAAGTCACACAACAAAATATTCATAGGGTAGGGGTATACATTAACTTTTTGGGCCATGGGCCACCCGGGCCCATAGGTAGATAGATCTATGGACCCATTGAGAGAAAAAATGCTCTCCTAAATAAATTTCTACAAAAGTAATATGTTAACAGTCATTTTCCTTATGATTTTTCCTTTCCAATGGTATGTAACATGGCTATGTTGGTCTTGGAAAAGCTTCCTTAAATTTTCATCATCAATTCCTATGGGCTACCCAGGCCCATGGGAAGGTATTTATTGAGAAGATTGCGGGCCCTGACACACAATTACGGGCCATTGGCTCCCGGGCCAGCGTTAGTGTCTACCCCTGTAGGGTATGTAAATATGAGAGAATGGAATTTTGACCCATTATATCTATAAGATTTTGATTTGGAATATTGTATTAACATGACTGTAACGTTTACAAAAGACATTAATATTGGATCCGTTGGAAGGATAGCCTTGAAAATCTGTAACCCCATTCACAGGTTTTTATAGATTTGACTGTCAGAGAGATTATCAACTCAGAATAAAACCCAAATGACCTTTCTAGCCAAACTACTCAAAATTCATTAACCGAGTTATGGTATTTTACAGTTCCTCTGAGAATGTGTCTCCTTATCCTATACATACACATTGCCAACAAGTATCAGGGGTAATGGCAGTTTTGCATGTCAGAATTGTTCAGCATTATCTGCACGTCTCGACTTCTTTCAACAAGTACCAATGCCCCACTCATTCCCAAAGCGCATTCCCCTATCAGTTCTATTTGCCCCATATGGGTATCCTGTCTGAACTTTGGCGGATGTTTTATGACCCAATAAAAACAAGGAACAATAACATTCAGTAGCTTGTATAAAAATACAAAGGGAAATACAGGAATATAACATCACAGAAAACCCCTACAGAATGTATAGAGCACAAAGCTCTTATTATGTTCTCTCCTACCAGCAATAATACAATCTGGTTCTTATCAGACCTGTGCAGTGAGTGGCATCTACAGTTGAGTTATAACACGACACTGGGATGCCTTTTACTGCTGGTGTGGACAGCCCAGATATGTGGCAAGTATGATTGTCCCCAGCTTTGTCTATCTGCCTGTGTCATAACCTGCCTCTGACAACGGCCTCTATGGCCATCCCCTCCTTGGGGACCAGCCAATAGCATGCAGTTACTGACCGAAAATCCCCAATCGGCAACATACCCATATAGCCAGCTAAAGCAGTACACGATTTTGCATAGCTAATTATTTTCAACTATATTATTTTCAACTATATTATTTTCAACTCTCTCTAATGTGGTCACCATTCATTCTTTCCAAAAGTGACCACATTGGCGAGGTGACCACATTAGAGAGAGTTCATCAGCCACATAGGAGGCCCTTTGTGAGGCTGAGAAGTGGGGGGGGGTGGAGAAATCATGTGAATTGTAAAGGAGATCAGGGGTATGTAAGTTATACATGCTGTACACATATGCAGTATGCTTTGTAGTTTACTGGGCATCATTAAATTAAATTGAATTAAAATGTGCCTCCCCAGGACGCACTCACTACTCCTCCTACACTACTTCAAAGAGACTGGGGACCATGTAGAGAAGTCCTGTGACCCTCCAGGTTGCACTACACCTCCCACACCACTTCAATGGGGTTGGGATGCATGTAGAGATATCATGCTGCCTCCCAGGCCGCACTATAAACCTCCCAAACCAGTTCAACGGAGCTGGGGAGCGTGTAGAGAAGTCCTGCTGCCCCCCAGGTCGCACTATACACCTATCCACACCACTCAAAAGGAGCTGGGGAGCGTGTATACAGAAGTCCTGCTGTCCCCTGGGTCGCACTACACCTCCCACATCACTTCAAAGGAGCTGGGGAGCGTGTAGAGAAGTCCTGCTGCCCCCCAGGTCGCACTACACCTATCCACACCACTTCAAAGGAGCTGGGGAGCGTGTATACAGAAGTCCTGCTGCCCCCGGGTCGCACTACACCTCCCACATCACTTCAAAGGAGCTGGGGAGTGTGTAGAGAAGTCCTGCTGCCCCCAGGTCACACTACACCTCCCACACCACTTCAACGGAGCTGGGGAGCATGTAGAGAAGTCCTGCTGCCCCCAGGTCGCACTACACCTATCCACACCATTGCAAAGGAGCTGGGGAGCGTGTAGAGAAGTCCTGCTGCCCCCCAAGTTGCACTACACCTCCCACACCACTTCAAAGGAGCTGGGGAGCATGCAGAGAAGTCCTGCTGCCCCCAGGTCACACTACACCTCCCACACCACTTCAAAGGAGCTTGGGAGCGTGTAGAAAAGTCCCATTGCTCTCCAGGCCACATTACCCCCGGTATTTTGGTTTTCTCACCATGGATATGAACTTTAGCCATTAGAATGGTGTTAAACAACTATTGCTCACTCACCAGGGGTAGACACTGACACTGGCCCGGTGGCCAATGGCCAGTAGTAAATTTGAGTGTGGGCCTGTTATTTTTTTCAAAACAGCCTTCCTACTGGCCCGGGTGGTCAGTGGGCTCCCCTCCCCACTAAAGTCTACTGCATCTGGTAGAAAAAGCTATCATAACTACAATTGATTTTGTGCCCAAAGGAATCTTAAATTGTCAATGGGGTACCAGGGGCCTGTTGCTCCAATACTTACTAGTATGGACTTGTGTTAACGTAAATAAATTGGAAATTATCCATCACCAGGTGATTACGTTTTGAGACTGTTTCTCTGAGCATACTTGCAACTTTTTTTCATACTTGCATCAATGCAAGTATGCAAACTTGCGTTAATGCAACTATGACATTAGAGACAGAGTATAGTGAGTGATGAAAGGGGTAATCACCACCAAAAATTTGCAAAGTTGTGAGTAAGGTACAAAGTTGCTTTAACCAGGTTCAGGACTAACTTGTTTTTTAGTACACCCTAAGATTGAATGATAGTCCCTGGATCATGGGGTCGTACTAAGAACTTAGTACACTGTTTCATCATCAAATTTCTCTAAATTCTTCATCAAAATACATAATTATAAAGTCACCTAAAGTACATGGGGACTATATTTTATATATGCACTTTTTTACAGAACTAAAATCAGAATATTCTCTGAGAAATCACTTTATGAATAATTTCCCCCTTAGTCCTGGTATAGTAAAATCTATTTGCTAAATTTTTGTTAAATTTGCTAATAAATATGAACCCACAAGATTGAAGAATAGATAAATGACTACAAAATGACGTTTTCATCTTAGCCAAGTGTTGTTTAATAAGGGAGTAAATGTATTATTTAATGTAAATGTAAGTACAAAATAGTGGAGTGGTTTCACCATCCCACCTTTGACCCCAATAATGTATGCACAGGTAGGTGTCATGGTCCAGTGACCAAGGCTCTAATTGGCCTATACACCTGCAGAGGTGAGTGTCATGGTCCAGTGCACAAACAAATGTACTAAGATCCCAGTACATCCTAAGACTGTGCATGGTATCAGAATCTTAGTACAGATTAAAATCAGACTGTTGTACTATGATGCTGGTGTGTCCTAACAAGATATCCCCGTCTCCAACCTGTTAACGCAAGTCCATCATTTATATAAGTAGTAGAATGAATTGGTGATTTTAATTTGGCTATTATTACCGTACTAGTAACTTTTAGCATACTTGCAAGTTTTGTACTAGCAAGTGGGACATGCTTGCAGGAAATTCTAGGACAAAAATTTTGGTGTCCTAAATTTTGTTATATTCATAACAACAGGGTCTGCATGTTATTTAATTGTCAATAAGTGTAATATTATTGATACCAAAGGGTATGGAGTGACTGGCTTAGTCAATTATACATTATTTTGTAACTTTTAATCAGAATGTTGGACTTGTTTTTTTTTTTCAAGTCATATTTTCTGCAAGTACACACTTGCTAGTAGGGGAACTCAATTTGCAAGTATGAAAAAAGGAAATTGGCAAATAGCCTACTTGCAGCATTTTCATACTCACAGAAACACAATCAATGTAATAACCACTAGTAACTATTGGAGTAACAGGCCCCAGGGACACTAAGAATCATACTTTGTAGATGAATATTGATTTCTTTTTTACTTTTCTCAGCATTTGTGTTTGGTTTTTGACAAAAATTAGGGGTTTGCAGCTGCAAATAACGGGCCAACAGCTTTAGTTGTGGGCCAATGGGGTTTTAAGGCTGCTGGCCCGTGTGGCCTGTGTCTAGAAAAGTTAGTGTCTACCCCTGCTCACTCAGAGACATCCCAGTGCTTCCTTAAGATTCATAACCAATATTCGGGTGACATTAGAGAGAGTCAAAGTAACTTTTTAAGTGAAAATTGGTGACCACAAGGAAAGGTGACCACATTCGAGATGTGACCACATTACGGAGAGTTCCTTACATTAGAACAAAGAGGGAAATGATTCGGTTCTTTCCAAAGGTGACCACATTGGCGAGGTGACCACATTAGAGAGGTGACCATAAGTAGAGTTAAATGTACATCCGATGTAACCATCTTGCAATCTTTAGCATGGATTCCACTGAAGCCGATAGTTGTCTGATTTTGTCATCGGGTTGCATCGGGGATGCATCGGGCAGCATCGGGAACTATCGGCCAGCTATCGGGCACTATCGGACAACTGTCGGGCAACAATCGGGCTCAAATCGGGTTCTGTGGAAGAGCTCTATTTTAAGCATCGGAAACCATCGGGAACCATCGGAAAGACGTCGGGGATGGTCCTGACAGGTACCCGATTTTTTCTAACTGATTAGAAAAAATCGGGTACCCATTGGCCTCTATGCAAAATCGGCCTGATAATCGTGAACGATTTCATTTTTTCCTTGGTGGAAGAGGTCAAAAGAGTGAGATTTGAGGCTGAAAATTCTCCTATCGGGCTGCCATTGGCCTGACAAAAAATCGGGCTGATAGGGAGCCGATACCCTAAAATGATGCTATCTGCCCACTATCGGCCCGACAAAATTTAGGGTTTTGGTGGAATCAACGCTTTTACCTGAATTCATGGCTGAATGTCTAATTACAGTTTGTACACATCAAAATCAACTTAATTTTAAACTATTTATTTCTTTTCTTTAAATGCGGGAAATATATTAATTGAAAGGCTGAATCCCACAGTCAAGATACTAGGGGTGACTGAAACACTATCTGGACTGGATATCAATAAGATTCCTTATCACTACCATGGTTAAACATTTGATACAGCCATGGTAGTCATTAACGATAGAAATGGAAGATACCGAAGGGGCAAAGTTTGGAAGTGGTGTACAATAGGCGCTATTCAAAATACATCCGTTACAGAGGAACATGACACTTTTTATGAGTATAATCTATGGCAAATGTTTCTGGTAATACATCTTGAAACGGTGCTACACTGTGATGAACGGGATATTACCAAGAATGTCCCTTTTCAAGTAGCCTAAAAAATATTGCCCAACAGCCAGAGGAAATCAAGTACATGCTGTATCTACATGTGGTACGGTGGTTGGGTGCTAAGCCTCACTGGGTGGTTACTGGGTCCGCCACTGAGGCCACTTTGCATGTACTACTCGCGGACTACTCACCCAGCCGGTTTCCAAGGCTGCTCGCCACCCGGAGTGAGTGAATGAGTGAGTAATGTGTGTGTTAACGCCATCTTCACATGTAAGGTGATATTCATGATAAGAAAACTACATTGGATATCAATTGATGGACGGATGTATGTGTCCATACCTGCATGTTATGTGAAGAGGGCAGAAGAGATGAGAATAGGGCTCTTTTAAAATAGTCTGGGAAGCCCAGCAGTTGAAAGAATGTAGGATGCGAGGAAGATTGAAATTCTGTATCGTAAGCCACAGTGTAAGCAATGGTGGATCCAGGATTTGAAAAAGAAGGGGGCGCGGCCCAAAAGGAGGGGGCGGACCCCCTATTTTTGAGCGAATTCGGGGGGGGGGGGGCAAAAATGCAATTAAACTCTTAAGTACTGACAAAAAGGAGGGGGCACGCGCCCCCGCGCCCCCTCTAAATCCGCTACTGATGCAAGTGTGATAGGCAATGAACCCTTTTCTTGTACACGCTTAGTGTACATGGTGTAAAGAGGCCGAATATATGTGCAGAGTCTAACCGTTTTAGCCGGTATACTTGGGATTTCAATTTCTCTGCCTTTCAAAAAATCCATATTCATTAGGTTTAAATGTGAGCCCCTAAATTTGCAGTTTCCAACAGGAACTTGATACTGACACGTCGGGTGTGGGGGATTAGACATCGTGCCAACCCTTACGGCTCTCTGCGGTCCCACTACTGTAATTTTGTTGGCATCCAATCGGAATCACATCCAAATTACATTTGACGAGGCCCGTCGTTGGGGCACCCCTTCGGCCTGACTTCAATTCAACACTGGCCAAGTAGGCACCCTGGTTCTGGTAGGTTGCCTTGGTGACCATGAAAGACTCTAACCTCGTCTGTCTTGTGGCATCTTCTAGATTTAGAGCATACCCCCTCCCCTTCACCATACCTCTTCCCACACTAATATATCCCAAATAACCCAGAGGTAAAAGAGAACAGCAGTGAATACCCAGTCACCCTCATGATATGTACTTTTTTCAATATTCCCCTTAATAAAAAGCATTCATGGAAAATAGGAGAACGTCATGCATACACCGCATTATAACGTGTTTCTGTTATTTCAGTGTTTATGCACTGATTTTACCATGAGTAGATCTAGGATTGATATTTAGATAGCTTCTGTCCCTCCTAGTTCAAGATTGATTTGTCACAAGGCGACTCTACATACAGGCCTCCTCATGGTCTAATATATCTCACTCATAAGTCCCTACGACACATGACATTGTCTTACAAGGACCGACCAATATGTAACAGTTACGACCCTAGCCAGCAGCAATTCAATGTGACAATAGCATCCATACGTCAGTGGGATACACGAGAGCAAGTTACTGGCCATCCTGAACAGATAAGAGATCAGATAGATATAGTGCTTTATATACATTTACACGTATCTTAAAGGATTTTTGACAGGATTTGAGTAAATTGTGTACTCATGGGCTAGAAAACTGCTAAAGATTCTATACTGAAAAAATACTATAGGGGAAAGTTGCCTAGTTTGGACCCCCTGAGAACTTTTTTTCTGTCCAGTGATTATTTCTGTGAATTTGAATGTAAGATTTATACACTTTGTGATGGTACCTTATAGCTTTATGGTGATAGCATAAAAATCTAGGAATTTGAATTTCTCTAGTCAGGGTGTGCAATTAAAATCAAAGCCTAATGGTTCAATTTAGGCACCTGGTTGCCTAGATTGGACCAGTTGGTATCCTAATTTGGACCAATATGCACTATTGTTCTGTATTTCTTTATACTTTCATTATATTGAAAAATATATAAAACTAGCGAACTTTTGATATATGATATCAGATGTCCTCTTAGTATTTCCATCAATATCATGTGAATTTGCTCCGTTCTGGAGTAAGCAAAAGGTTACACGTTGATCCAATTTAGAAAACTAGGCCTAGGCCCCACCAGGTGATCCAATTTAGGCAACTAAATTGGATCCAATATTACAACTATGGTCCAATTTAGGCAACTTTTCATCTTTCTCATTGATAGTTTGCTTTCTAAAATAATGACAATGGTTTTTATCAAATTTCATTTTAGTCTAAAAGGTGGGCAAGGATGGTAAAACATCTAAAAATTTGAAAGGATTTTAAACAAAAAAATGTTGCCTAGGAGGGCTTAAGTAAGCAATGACATAAATAAGATCAAGAGGTCCAAAACCCATTTTTCACAAAAAAATGTGCATAAAATTACAGAAGAATTACATTTTTGGAAGTTATTAGGAATTTTAGTGATATTCACTAAAAAATGGCAGCATTGGAACCTATTCCTATTACTGCCACTAGGGGGTCCAATTTAGGAGCCGGTCCCAATTAGGCAACCTTCCCCTACATCTTTACTAGTTATTCTCATGTTTTAGATGTCAAAATACAATTTGGGACATGTAACATTTAACTCACTGATTATGGGGATTTGTAGCTTTCCAATGACTTTCCAATGGGTCTGCCCTTTATGTATTCTTATCAGTCCCCCTCCCCCAGGGATTAATATGTGACATAGGGCGCACATTTACAAATTTTAATCAATTTCCGAGTTTAACGCTTGTATGGCTCAGGGCGCGACCTTGCCAAAATCACTGATACATGATATTACACTTATCTTTTTTATATACATGACTGGTTCCTTCATATCCTTTTCAATCTGTACTAGTTTGTTCCTCAGACACATATCACTTTACAGTGTTTTTCAAAAAAGAAATTTGAATCAAGCAAAAGTAAACCATCTGGTTTTCCTGCAATGAATATTTTGCAATTTCCCAGCTTTTCCTGTAGTTAAGGGCCTAAACCCATTAGACGATTGTAAAGCTGGCCGGTTGTTAGGATGCACATCACAATCGGTTGCAGAATCGGCAATTGTAGGGTTTTAGAAGAACAAACATGGTGCCAGATGGTACAAATCGGTTGGAAATCATTGCTATTACAAAATAATTCCGCAAAAGGAATGGTACAGCCTTGAAGATATCGGTAGAATCCAATACATTACCTACAACTAGTTTCTAACATGTTTGATGTGTTGAAATCGGGAATGGAAATAAGAATTGGCAGTGTGCATGCATAATCATCCACAGAATTGGTGGCTTATTCCTAGATTGCACCACCTCATCAGCTCAAACTGAACAATATGGATGTGTATTATGCAATATTTGGCCGATAATGGTACCGATTATTGTAAAATCGGGTAATGGGTTTTGGCCCTTAGGGGCATATATTGTCATCGGAAATTGTGGTGCGTATGGGGGGTAAAATACACATTGATTTCTAAAAAGAAATAAAGATATCGATGTAAAGTAAAATCTTTGTTTCTTTTCTTTTCTAAATGCCCGTGTCATGCGTGCTGCTAGCTTCATCCCTAAGCGATCATATAATTCACGGTGTGGATACAGTTTACTGCCCTCCTCCCTCACAGCGTTTCCGACCCCTCCCGATAACTCCAATACTCCTCCAATCCACCTTCACATTGCCTACTCGCTGGGTAATGCCTAGATGGTCCCTCCACCACTATAAAACAGCTTAGTATACCATCCTTGCCTGCTCTACGATCCCCACCAATAAGTCCCAGACTGTCCCATTAGACCAGGGATGCTGCAACACCCCACGTAGTCCGACAGTTTCAGCAAGGGCAGGAGGAATAGCTGAAGGCGCACGTGGCTTGAATGATCCTCCAGTGACTTCAGACTTCCTACACCCCACCCAGGACACTCCCTCCCTCCCCAACTTCCAACTACCGCCAACGCCACCACTGCTTTAGCGTGTACATTGCTAGCATCGCTTCCTGTGCACAGCAGTGGTGTGGCTACGACATACCCTACACCTCTGCACCTGGTAGGCACGCCCTGTGGCTGGCCGCGGCCGTGCAAGCAGCTCAGAACGCCACAGTTGTGTGAGGGATAGCGAGCAAATGAGCTACTCAGATGATGGGAAACTGTATGTATACCTATACCACAACATCATTAGTGGACGGTTCCTCCAGAGGCTAGAGTACTTGATGTGCCTTGCTACTGCACTTGCTGAAGGACTTTCTGCTGGTGAGCAGTTCATGGTATGGGTGGGTGAGTAGCTCGAGGTGGGTGAGCTGCAGGTGGTACTCGGTGTGACCGTACAACCCCCTTACCTGACAGGCTAATTGGGATTGAGCGACTGGGTAGAGCCGCAACCCGCGTGGGGCGAGCAGCTCATCATCATGGGAACTGCTCATCTAGGGCACTTCAACTAGAAGCTGCTTTCTGATTAACTCTGACATCGGTCGGCCAGGGAATGTAGGACTAGAAGTGCATATAATAAGCAGGTCAATGAGTATGGAGATTTGTCTAATAGACATATGAACAATTTTATATGTCTACACGAGATGAACGATCAGCGTGGTATATGTGTAACTACGATCTGGAGGCTACATGCCAATGTGCATCTTGCTTAAAGGTTGATGTGCTAAGGTAGGTCTCTTTCACTATCAAACTTTCACCGCTAACTAACCAAATCAGCTGTGAATTGGTAACAATGAACAAATTGCGATTTCAGCCAATGCGACCCTATTTTACATTGCGCGATGAAAATCTGATGCAAAAGAATATCAGATAAAGGATTATCTTTAGGTTATTATCCTTACCTCTTTGAGGACATATATTATAGTACATCAGTGCAGTGGACTCGCCAAGGCTACATTCAAGTGACCCTTCGAAAGTCTATTGGCTACAAGCCTTTTGGAGCTGGTTCTGGCGACATAACACTGATAAGAACTGATAAGATGGGACCTGCTTGTCGCTTGAAGTGGGTGTTAACCAGGGCATGGTACCCATCATGGTATGTCCTATTGGTGGGTTTACCTCACCCAGCGAAAAACCAAAATGGTGGACTCACTAGGCATCCATATTGAGTCCTATACCAAGGTATCGGATTGCCCTATGGGGTACGGCCATTGCTGAAGCTGATTACCAGCGATTATCACTGATAACATTAATCAGATGGGTACCATTTGCCCCCCGACAGGACCGCAATGAATGGTTGGGATTATTTGGTTGGCTGATAATTAACCCTACTAAGTCGATATCATAATATATGGTTGGCATGATGCATCAACGTGCACAGTGCAGTAATTCACTAACGGGCCTTACATAGGTGTATGCATACAGCACCCATGAGTTACTCTATGAAACTTGCTTTAATTGCCCTGTAGATCTAGTTTGATAGTTAATAAATCGTTTCTTTGCAATCCATGCAATGTCCAACATATTCATCAGCCGTGAATGTTTCCTTTGGATCTCTAAAATTCAGTGCCCCATCCTCCACTTACCCAGAAAAAAATGGAGAAGAAAAGAGAAGAGCAGCACAGGAGCTGCTTTAAGTAGAAGGGTTGGTGTATCTCAATTAGAATGGTCAAGAGGTACTTCATGTCTACAGTCTACCTTACAATCTCCCCCTGCCTTAATGACCCCTCCCCCTTTTTCTTTTAGTGTACATCCTCGTCCTCCTAGCGCCTACCCAGGGACTGTAGGCAACACGGGGTTGTTCTCTGGGCGAGTTAACCATATCACCGTCAACCCAGTTCACCCTAATGGTCGTGATCCAATGGCACAAAGCAGCTATCGTCCTGTGGAAAGTCCCCCAATGTCAGTCACAGACAAAAGAGGACTAGGGTTTGATCTGTTCGTTAAGCTGCTCACCAGTAAGTCTGAAATGCTGCTCAGCCTACTGCTCCCCCTATGAAGTGCATGGCTCACGCTGCATGGCTGACTGCTCAAGTTTTATGTAACAGTCACTCTTTATTGTTTCTGCTATAACATGGGCACCAGTTCAATATTTATTGTGATTTCTAGTTGGCCTAATCAGCAGACGAGTCACCAGCAGATGATTTCTATCGAGGGAAATTCTCTTTTATCCTTGCAAACACAATTTCAAGAGAGATACCCTTCGCCCCTGATTGGAAGCACAAATCACCCCACTGCTTGTTCATTTTACTAAGAATATTTGATTATCACCTTTCGTATTGGGGTCAAAATCATGATATGTTATAAATGCATAACCCATGAAATGGCTAAGCTATACCTGTTTCCGTTCATCAAATAAATCAATTATATGACGCATTTTCAAGATATTCACTGTGCTTCCCTCTGCTTGTAAAGAGCAGGTCATTGCCCTCTCTCTAAACGTCGGAATGGACGGAGCGGCCCAAGAGCTACTTGTCTAGGTCCTCATGGTGTCGGCGTCTATTTGATGGTTGTTCCACATCCCTCATACAGCAAATCGGTGCTTGCTCTGCCTGCCGGCCGGGCTCCTCATCAGGCAGGCTAATAACCTTCCCTCAGCCCCTAACCAGGAACTAACCAGGCTTGTCACATAATGGGAGTCTGAGTTTAGGTTCTAAATTTCTTTGGCTGCTGACCTATGGTAAACCTAGGTCCCCACCCATCCAGCTTCCCCTGTTTGCTACTCATTCCAATGTCTACTTTAATAAAGTGAAATCAGAGGACATGTTTGTCCCCCCACAAAATAAAATCCAACTGCTGGTGCTATACACACTGCAAAAATGGTGTTTAGATTTTAAACATGTTTAGGTCTAAACACGTTTAAAACCTAAACATATAGGTCAGTTAGGTGTCTCATTGACTACACATTTAGGAAATGAACACTTTTATTCTAACTATATAAACATTTATGCTAAACATGTTTAGAGTTGAAACAGTTGAATAATATGTGTTTAGATTTAAACATCAATATGTTTAGATACTTGGATGTTGAATCCACACCAGGTAGAAGCACTATCTTTGAATGGACTATCTTCACACAGTTATAATCAATTGTGACAAAGGTCCCCAAATCCCATGTTTATCATGTTTTCATTTCATAGAATGTCATGTGAATAGAAAGGGCAATAGAAAAATGACTAGATTCACCTTACTCCACCATCATCAGCACAAAATAATCAATAAGCTCAATGACTGACACCTATTTGATGTTATTCTGGAATAGATAAGGCAATGTCCTTCCTGCCAAGCTGTTGTACTTTCTCAAGACTCTCACTCTGATGCAGTGTGTAATACATGTACACATATATAGCTGTGGCTGACATCTTTGGAGACTTTTAATTAAATACCTGCTGATGTCCCCCCAGTAAATGAGAAAACAAACAAAATATATCTCTTTTTTTAATGCATACATGTCTGCAAACCTTAACTCTTCATCAAATCATTTAAACATCTAAACACAAAAATTCATAAACACCTAAACACAAAAAAATCATAGATATCTAAAAACAAAGTTTTAACCTAAACACCTATATTTCTAAACACTTGAGCTAAGCACATTGTTTGGCTAAACATGTTTAGGAAATTAATGTGATTACAAAAACGTTGCAAGAATATGTTTAGAATTGTGTTTAGGATCTAAACACCATTTTTGCGGTGCAGATCAGTCTTACAATCATATAGAGGTGCCAATTCTATGATACAGGTATAAAAAAAGAGTCAATTCTTAGATGTTACCTCTTAGTTAAATGTGCAGTGCCATCTCTTGGTTGTAATGAAGTACCATGTCTTAGTTGCACTGGGTCGTTGGAGGTCGAATCCCACATGGCGATTTAGGGCTGAAATATCTCTGCGATTTTGTCCCTTGCCCTCTTGGGGCTTTCCTGAGCCCCTATATCGCAAAGATAACTGCCTAATTGGTCTTGACTCACTGTTGGATTCGGTATAAGTTGAACAATCTTTGAGCCCAGGAAGACCCCAAAATCGCAAAGGACAAAATCGCAGAGATATTTGAGCCCTAAATCGCCATGTGGGATTCGACCTTGGCATCAATTTATACTCTGTTCAGAGAGAATTCTGTGGAATTCGACCTGAGCCCAGGCGTTCTGTTGGCTTCATGAACCCTTCATGTTGTGTCCGACACACCTCCGCCATAATGACTAGTATGGGACATGTTATGTGTAGGCTTTTGTGTCGTCACTATACAAAAATGAAGACACCGACTGGTTGTCAAATTGATGATTCCATAATTTCAAACTTTTAGTCATCATTACGACGACTCAAATCATCATACTGATAAGGTTGATCTTCACCTAACAATCTTGGTTCATCACAATAATAACCTGAGTTCCTCTCTCTCTCTCTCTCTCTCTCTCTCTCTCTCTCTCTCTCTCTCTTTCTCGTACATTCAGCGAGGATTGATAAAGGCCGAGGATATGTTTTTTTTTTCTTTACTAACGGGTCTACCAAAGATCCTACGCTAGAAAACATACTGTAGAGTAGGCAGCTACAGGATAAATGACATTAGGGTTTCCATTCTCCAATATCTTGACGCCACTTAAGGGGATTATGAATGGCTTCGGCTAATGTTCGCTCAGACTCCTATTACAAGGAGAACCAACTCATTTCTCTCATTATCGCCCACAGCACTTAGACCTAGGCCTATGCTTAGGGCTATTATTGGTCGAGGCTGCCTGCATAATGGACACAACAACCTCACAGCGGGAAAACGCATCGGAGTAGATGTTTTAATATTTCGAGGAATATATAGTACTCTTAACCCCCTCTCCTCCCCAAAAACGTGCATATCTTTATCTTTGGGCATATATTCCTTGTAATTTCATAATTTGAGGAGATTCTAGGGCATAATTCGGCCTATATCGGTAGGTAAGGACAAACATATATGCTCTGTGCTAAAGAATTTCTAAAACTCCCCAACAACACAGACTATTATAACAACTCTGTTCAAATACATTCGATGAATACCTCCTTCAATAGTCCTTAGTATTAGGAAAAAAATTATGCCCCATATCTAATAACATAGGTATAGATGGGGTGTCACTGTCTCGCAGGTGTAACTGTTGGAGACATATTGTACCAAAGACACATAATACAAGACACGACAATTAGTGTTGTGAACATACAGCTGGTATACCACATAATTATTTACGTGCTTTTGTCTATTCCTAATAGAAACCAGTCTCACTGAATGTGAGACAGTATTGGATGTAGGTGTTATTCAACGTTTATTGATGGTGTGAACATTAAATGTATGCTGTGAATTATTCATGTTATGTCGTTATTTCACAAAAAGAAATCACTAGGATCGACTTGCTGTGAATATCACACCCCACTCGCAACCGAGTCACAACATTTGGGTCTCTTCTAAAATCTTCCACACACTGTATTATGCACTGTAACAAACATTCTGGAGCATGGGCGTGGACTGGTTACCAGATTTAGTCTGTGTAGGTGTTATCCATATGCTATAGTAAGGGTGAGAAAGTAAAGGGAACAGTGCTGCCCTCTGGTGCCTTTATTTGCTATGCACAGACCTTGATTACAGAGGTGAGTGGTTACTTTGCCACACTGTTCCCTTTACTTTCTCACCCTTACTATAGCATATGGATAACACCTACACAGACTAAATCCGGTAACCAGTCCACGCCCGTGTTCTGGAGTGTCACAGAATATCAGACCTTGAATATAGACTACACGACCCAGATCCACAGTGAAAAGAAATCTGCCTCTTGGCGAGACACCACGGGACAACGGGGAATGCAGGACGCTGTTCTCGACGTAACTCTCGACGTGGACGTCCCTACCTTTTCTTTTCACAGCAGATGTGTTTGTTCCTCCTCCCGCGTAGCTTCCATTTCCGGCGCGTGATCACAACTGCTCACGTGCCGCTTCCAATCTCAGGCGAAATGTCGTCTGCTTGGCGTTGTAAAGAATCGCAGGTGTCCCTGGTAACAGAGGTGCTGACATGTGGTGGAAAAGTGTTGTTTGCACTGTTGACCTTAGCCTGATGGCCCCCAAGGCGGCTTGCAGTGGGCAGGCGGGAGATACATTGTATGTACCAGGACGGATGCTAATCATGCTTTCTGGGCATTTTAGCCTCCCAAGAGAACTGTGAGACAACGGGAAGACACAGTATGAAAATGGACATTTGCCAAATTAGCCCATGTCGGGGCACTTTTCATGGATCTACCAAGCCTACCTACACTCAATCAGTTTCTGTATAATACAAGGAAGGTAAGCATTTCCCCATTCTTTCCTTTTATACACTTTTGATTGCAGCCAAACAATCCAACGCACTATTAACCATGGGACGTTCTGCTTCAGTGAATTTTAAACCCTTGCTCAGTCCCCTTTACAGGGTCCAATGGTGCAATAAGGAAATCTATCTAGATTCATACAGAAACCAAGTCTAACGCATGTCATAACCAATTTCCACCACCTCTTGACTAACTGGACGACACGTTTATACATTGGATCTCACCATCAAATATGACAAAATTTGTCTGGCGGAATGGGTATTGCTACAGCATTCCAGGGGATGCAGTGAATTTAGCGCTTAAGGATCCCACTGTAACTTGTGCTGTTAGAGTAGGCATACAGACATTGCATGTGTGAAAGTGACTGGGCTCCCATCCCTTTTCAGTTTTTGTCTGTGCTTAGGGGTTTATGGGGTCCATAGTCTGCTTGAAAATCGGCGTGAGCCCCTTCTTTTGGGCAGCGCCACCATGCACCCTTTCCCAATCCTTGGTCTACCACTGCAGCAAGAAGCTTCAATAGATAGGAAGTGAAACTCAGAGCTTTACCTATAGACACAGTGTAACAGCCCCCCCCCTCTACCCCCCTTCAAAGTAGGCTCCCTTTTGTCAGGAATCTTTATCAGAGTGATATCAAATGGAAACAAGGGGCGACCTATACCAGAAAATCCTGCTGAATCCAGAATTTGTGATCTTGATTCTCAAATTTTGACCAAAAGTACCTAAAAAGGAGGTTTGATAATGAGAATATTTTAAAAATGTACAAAAGTTATATTGAAAATGATTGGAACTATTTATAGATGCAACATGCTAATCAAAGTCAATACCTGAATCTACATATCCTAATGTGTGCCTATCTCAACCTGACAAGTACTCTACCTGTGTATGGCTCTGCCTCTCCCACATACTGCCATTCCCTTAGTCTACCTATCACTCATACTACCTATCCCTTGAAACATCTAGGGTTTAATTAGGTTTTCTCTCAAATGGCTTAAAGGATTAAAGTTTACCCTTCACCTTTGTACCTAATTTTCTCTGTACATTCTTACCATTAGTCTACCTATCCTCAATCTGCCTATCATTCACTTTACCTATCCCTCATGATAGGTAACCTCAAGGATATATAGCATGAGTGATCAGTAGATGTATGCTTGAGGTAGACTGTTGGATTTGTTCTTTAGGGGATAAGTTGACTAAGAGATCATAACAAAGGTTGGATGTGAGCTATCCCAGCTGATCAAGCTGTAATAGGCAGGAAAGCTATAAATGGAGCTTGAGGGATAGGTATTGAAGAGGATGGGTAGCAAGGAGGATAGGTAATAAACAGTTTAAGAGATAGGTAGAGAGGGTACCTTGTAAGGTGAGCATATTCAAAAGATACATTGGTGCTAGGTAATATCACAGATGTGCCAGTCAAATATGAGGGATGTGCAGATTTGGGGGATAGTCACCATGAGGGATAGGTAAAGTGAATGATAGGCAGATTGAGGATAGGTAGACTAATGGTAAGAATGTACAGAGAAAATTAGGTACAAAGGTGAAGGGTAAACTTTAATCCTTTAAGCCATTTGAGAGAAAACCTAATTAAACTCTAGATGTTTCAAGGGATAGGTAGTATGAGTGATAGGTAGACTAAGGGATAGGCAGTATGTGGGAGAGGTAGAGCCATACGCAAGCAGAGTACTTGTCAGGTTCGGATAGGCAAACATTGGGATATGTAGATTGAGGTACTGACTTTGATTAGCATGTTGCATCTATAAGAAGTTCCAATCATTTTCAATATAACTTTTTTACATTTTTAAAATATTCTCATTATCAAACCTCATTTTTAGGTACCTTTGGCCAAATTTTGAGAATCAAGACCACAAATTTTGGATTCAGCAGGATTTTCTGGTATAGGTGGCCCCTTGTTTCCATTTGATATCACTCTGATAAAGATTCCTGACATCTCCATAAACCCCCTTATCTTACATAGGACTCAGTACTGAACACAAAAGGTAGCCTACTTTTAAGGGGGGGGGGTAGAAGGGGGTGGCTTGCACTATAGGACTCTATGGAGTAACATATCCTAGGGAACCTATACTATTCTTGACTGCAGTACAATAGGACCTGTCCAATACTACATGAAGTGCCCTCTAACTAACAGACAGTTAATCCAAGGCGAACGCCGGGCAATTTCATTACTTGTTTCTTATAGTTTAACAAATAAACATTAAACATGCCATGGATATGAGCATGAGTTTGCAGTATGCACTGTGAAGGCAGAGTGAGGCGGCTGTTATTAGATATGAGACATTATTTTTCATGCTTTGTATTATTTATAAATTTGGAGTTTTGGTTGACTCAATGCGTACTTATTTCCCAGGGGTGTTGCAAGAGAACAACCTCAAACTAACTTGGGTGTTGCAAGTAGTATAGCTTAAAGTATAACATTACACCTTCAATCCATTTAATTACTTCACATGAGTGCCAGAGTAATAGATCTAGCTCAACTCAAAAACATGTGTATTTCTTCCATCAAGACCCTCAGAATCCAATCAACTGTTGACATTTCAAATGTATATATTTCATTGACAGAAACTACTGTTAAACCTAAAGTAGAAGCCACATCCAGGTAGAAGTTGCACACCGACATTGGGAGAATGCTATAAGCTGCAGCTTGGTCCTGAAATTGTTCCCATTGCTTAGTATAGTCTGTATGTACAAAACTCCTTGTATAAGCTGCACTCAGAGTGATCCTAAAAGCTGAAATGGTTTATAGGCTATGGTTTGTATACAGGGTCTAAGGTGTGCCTTCTATTCTTTAGATGGTGATCTTTAGGGCTGCTCATCCCACCACCCAGCCAATTTGTGATGCCTATCAGCCCAAGTTTAGCTAAGGCTCCCCTACTGATGGTCTATTAAGCTTTTGATAGGCCACCTTTTAAGGTTTTTTAAGCTGTGAACATACAGCAACTTAATAAACCTTGTTCTCTTTTAATAATGAAATATTAGGACTTGTGTTATGTGAGGACCACTGATTTAACACCCATGTCCCATTTTCAAGTATGACTAAAACATACAAACTTCGAGCAAGGCTTCAAAAGCAAGGACAAACCCTGCTGGCAATTATCAAACACTACCTCTTGATGTTAAAGGAAAAGACCAGCCTATTTTCATGATGGGCTTATTTGGTTAACTTTAAATTTAATAAAATGATTCTGACATACTTATCACTACATTAGCTACCATAAGGACAGGAGGTATGCATCTCTGATGCAGCCTATGACGTCACAGGAGACCAATCAGAGTAGCAATTGGAAGTGTACTCGCATTCCTATCATCAATTTGACTGAATAAGCTCCCCCCCCACTCCAATGTTCCTACCACCTGTCGGCAACCTGTCCGACCAGCTACCCACAAAACTCCATCCACCCACCTGTCGACCTGCTCCCCCTCCACGTACATAGCTACCTTACCACCCACTCGGCATCCCGCTCAGGACTTCCTCGTGGCGGAAGGTTGCTTTTAGAGGGCCGGCCGACCACGTAATGTGCGCCGTGCCATGCAGCATCGATTCACATTAAAGAGGTGATCATTAGTCTAACCACACCTGCCCTGCCTGGTCCCAGGCCACCTATAGAGCAGAGCCCACCGGGAGTAGTCTGCAGGTAAATGGTCTTTTTACACACAGACACTGTGTACTGGTGTGTGTAGAATAGGGCGGGACTGAGGAGGGGGTAGGGGGTAGCTGAAGGTGAAAGATTATACAACAACATACTAAAACTATCCTGTAAGTCGATATCCTGTCTTATCAATTCTGTCTACAACAACAAATGATTTAAAAATCGTATACCTACAGCACTGACCTAGAGCCCATATTGCGCCCGAAAAACATGTATGGTTGGCCATCAATAAAAACTTTTGAAATTAAAATTGAAACTAAAACGTGTATGCCAACGTAAAAAGTGAACCTCTACAAGCTAAATTGTGTCTTGGTTGATTTTCAAAATTCAAAAACCAAAAATATCGTGAAACAATAAGGATAATGATTCACTCTTGGTTGCCAAGGTATTTCAAGTGCATCACGATCTAAATATGGCGTCAATCAGCAGGAGTAGGGCGCCCATGCTGTCTAAGGTGCCCCACTTGTTGTTCTTTTACCTGTTCTAGAGACCCCTTGTATACAAGGCCATTGCTTAAACAATCAGCTACTTGTAATTATGCAGGAAAATTGAGATTGGCCCGAAGGATCCTGCAGTAAATACAAGGGAATTATTTCAATGGCCTAAAGAGATTCTGCCTAGCTTCACGCTAACCTGATATTAAAGGCATGTCCAGAGCTGTATTTCATGAATAGAAAAATATGAATGCATATTCATCAGATGTCGGAAGGTAGAGTGTTACACCATCCTCAATACAACTTGAAGCTCTAGAAGCTTTGCCTGACCTATCCATCTCACTTGTAGTATGGGCTCACGTCATCCAAAGAGTCAATTTGTCCATTTAATGACATATTCCTGGTATGGCGAGACCGAAGCTTTAGTAAGCGGGAAGATATTTCCATGCTCGGTGAACAAATATCCAATTCGCTTTATCAAGCAGTGGCCAATTCTGGTAGGCTGCCGAGGCCCTGGCCTATATATATATATATATATATATATATATATATATATATATATATATATATATATATATACGTGCATGGGACGGGGAGGGATATTTGCTGCATTTGCCGCGCCCGTCCTCTTCAGATTGTCGCCGGCGCCACCAGGACAATCGCAGCGCCTAAAGCTTAGAGCAATCCGGTCTCAATGTCCCCTGAAAAAATTACATCACTACATTCAAACCCGTCTTCCGGCCCTCAGCCCCATTACTCAGCCTTTCTAACAGAGATGTATTCCCCCACTCAAACACTCAACCTGGAACCCAAATTCTATGTGACTTCAGCATCTGAGAAGTAGTAGGACTTAATTGAGGTGTGAATGACTAGCCCACTTGTGCAGTGGTATTTGAATTACCAGTGTTAATGGACAGTAGTAGGTGGGGGAGAGGCTAGGATGAAGATGGGTGATAGGAAGCCTTAAGTCCTATCATCATGTCCTCATCATCTCAATCGTTATAGGATCTAAGTTCAATTTCCTTTTTAATGTATACATGAGGAGGGCTTCACATGAAAGGATATTTTCACATGATATGATATACCCCTTTACTATGTTAAGACACTTGTATTTGATATTTAGTGCTGCCCCCTCCCCTCAATGCAAAACAACTGGGTATGATATATCACCTAACTCCTACATGAGCAGCTCACCTAACAGCTGCCACTAACCCCAGTCTGCTCGGTGAGCTGCTCATACAATTACCCCTCTGGGTTACCAAGACCACGCAGCTACTCCTGATGGTATGTGGATGTGGGTTATCATTTTCTGTTCAGCACCAGGAGCACACCCTGGAGCAGCTCAGACATACTAACCTGGGACATCATCCAGTTGTCTTCTTTTTGGGAGAAAAAAAAAGATGTCGATTATACATGTATTGTAATGCTTTAACCTTACTTGATCCAGTGCTACTTACACCCGACCACAGAAAATCAACTTTACACACCAGGTAAATGAAAAAAAAAATCAATATATAATTACACATTGCCAGACAAGCTACTTGTATTTTCTGGTTGATATGGTACAAATCGAACAGCTGTGTGCCCGGCAAATATACTGTGGGTGTTACTCATTAAGATCTAATACATTTAACTTTTCTTTCTTGTTAAGGATTGGAACACTGGATGGTCCCACAATGAATTGTATTAGTCTAAATAGTATCAGAGATTTGGGGAATTTGTCAACATGTCACAGAATCATCTTTTGTGTAGAGAAGAAAAGTGTAGTAAAGAAAGTAGCCACATCAGCAGCAGGGAGACTTTGTATCTATAGAATGCACATGTAAGTAGTAATTGGCAAGTGGGCGTTGCAGCAGGTGTTACAACTGGCGCCTCCAATCCTCCAGAGCGCCATCCAGGATGGGGGAGGACAGGATTGTAAGTAGTTGGGGACCGTGGGGGCGTTGTCGGGATGTACATGTAATAATTGTATGCGAGCAGGGGGATTCAATATGGCATGGGTGCATGAGGGTACACCAAGGTAAAGGTGGGATGAAAAAAGAGAAAATAAATGAAGCTGCGATCGGAGTGATGGAGGGACGTGGGGGTGGGTGGGTGGGTGCATACAGTTTATTATGATCTGAAATAACATTAACCCACAGCAAGGTGAATATTATTGGTAGGTATATCGATCGAAATACGATATAATGATAAGACATATAGTGTACTTAAAGTACTTTATAAAATTATGTAAAAGTGAAGGGATGTCCGCTTTAAACATTTTGACATTTATTAGTAGGCCTAATTGTTTGTGACGCAGAAATCAAGTTAGCAAGATAAAATATACATCATACTTTCCCCGTTGTTTTCATATCCATAGCAGAATATGAAATCTCCTAAATCAATTCAGAAACAAGAAAGGTTTGTAGGGATGTTGTAGACTCATAACTTGGAGTTTGAACATGTAGGTTGTTTGCTTGAATAGAATAAGGACAGAAGCAGCCATATAGGAATGCCCTGGGATGGCAAGTTGGCGTGGGAGAGTGTGTGTATGATAATATGGGTGCAGTAAATAGAAGGTGACAGGCTGGGGGAGGGGATGGTGTGCTGGTACACCATGGCTGACGATGAAGATGTTGGCCGTCTTAAGGAGCTAGTGCTGCATATTATTAAGTAAACCATGCTGCCTGAATGCATCTATTATGAAAGTCTAATAGGAGCCTCCCTTAACACCCTAGTACACAATGAAGATGGGGACCATCAGCTATAAATTGATATAATGGGTCTAGTTTTAAAGCATCAGAATCTCTTTAAGCCAAGTAAAAAATGCAATTACGACATCATATTTTTTTGTCCGTGTGAAGGTTTAAAGAGGCGTGATTATGGAAGGACTGGGCTGGATTTCACTGGTCTAGAAAACTAGAAAAAAGGGGTACTACCCCCCCACCCCCCATCGTCCCCAGCGCCAAGTAATGGGAGAGTCCCCAATATCACAAGTCCATACAAAAATATAGGGGACCCCCAAGGGAGACCCTTGCTCCCACCATGAATAGAAATCTGCTTTCTGTTCCTTTTGATTTACTAGGGGAGGCCACAGAATTTAAACTCATGTAGGGAAGGAGACAAAATGTCACCTTTTATACAACGAAGGTACTGACGTGCTGTGCTACACAATTTGAAATTGAAGGGTCTAAAAATAAGTTCAGTGGTTTTGGGGTGGGGGGGGGGCGATGGATTCCATGGAAATTCGAAACCTTTCTAGGGTTTGAAAATGTTTGCCCCTGTCGTTTAATAATGACGACTCCATTCTATCCACATATGAATATACTGGTAGTTTTGATTGTATAACGTGGTTTTCGCTTTTTAATTTGCCTTCTTGATTGAGCAGATATGCGCAATAGGCTAGACTCCAAGGCGTTCCCCCTCATGGCGTGATAGTTACCATAGGATACATAAAAATAATAAGTCCGATCAGAACAAATACTTATTTCATGGTGAATACGACTGTCCCATAGGTTTAACCAAGGGCCTCTGTATCACATGGGGCCATGGAATACAATATCCCCGTATTCCATGGCCAGGTCACATGGCATTCTGATGATGTAAACAAGCTACAATTCAGTAGAATTTCATTGTTTTCAGACTGTAAAACCATGAAATAAATGCAAATGTCCATTCCAGGGAATAAATTTGCATCGTATTCACCTCAGTGAGGCCTGTCCGCATTCAACTCTGCCTGTAAGGCATCGTTGAATACAGACAGCCTCACCTTCATGAATACGATGCAAATATATTCCCTGGTCATGGACATTGGCTTATATACTTTATCTAACACTATTACTCCATACAACCAAAGTACGATGTTTACTCCCAAATGCACAAAGAATTACTATGGATATAGTTCTCTAACTAGGTCGCAACTAATTGACGATATATAAGTTGATAGTATCTCATGTGCCAAGGCTACTTAGCCTTTTTTAAATGATCTTCCATATCTAGAAAAAAAAATACTTCATGATTTAATTTTTGCTCTACAAGAGCCTACGAAAAGTATCTCTACTTTCTGTTTCTGTTTGGTACAAATTCATTCGTTATACATGTACATTTGCCCTTTTCATTCACTCTTTTAGTACATTCTATCTGTCCAGGGTGAATCCCTAGCATTAGTCTGAAGTACAAAAATCTTGTCCTTCACTTATTGTGAATGGCTGCTAAATCTCCTCCCCTTAATTAAGCAACGGATCGTTTTTGTATGCAAATATCTACCTGTCAGCCAATCCACACATTCCCTTACTGAAGGCACAGGGTTTACTCTGTCTGGCAGGCCGCAAGATTAAGCGGAATATAATAATCATTTCCTTAATTCCCAGCCTTAAATTAGATTCGACGCGGCACCACCTGAGCGTGCATAGCAGCTGCGCAGTGTACTAGGTCTCTGGAGGAGGCTGGTATTTTGAGCTTCTCAAAGTAACAACTGGTCTTGGTTATAGCAGCTTAGAGTGTATACGAGGTGCACTCAGTAAGGGATTTCCACTGAATGAACTGCTTATATTGACTGGTACTCACACCATCAGTTCGTCCTGTTGATAGTATTTATCATAGCTGCTCACACTAAAGTCTATTTACTTTATAAGCTGCTTACATTATCATAAATAATAACTGTTTATGGTAAAACGTGCTCACAGAATTAGTTGCTCACAACAAAAATTCTTGCTTATGAGAGCTGCCCACTACCAGTGATAAGTGCTGTCACCGTGGTGCTGTCAAGGATCTGCAAAGAGGTCGTTACAGAATAAGCAAGCAGTACACAGTACAAGTGAAATCTCTTTAATCCGCCATGCCAAATTACTGAAAATTATTGGTCGGATCTGAGATTGGCGGATTATTGGGTGACAATTCAAATGAATTGTATAAGACTGGTCTCCTGGGTGAACCTGGCGGATCTGAGTGTGGCGGACTATTGGATGGCGGATTACAGAGATCTCACTAGTAGTATGCTGAGAGTGAATGATAAAAAAGCTGCTTGCTGCAGCAACAGTGCCTCAACATGTTCCCCATTTGTCTCACATATATCGGATAAGGTTAGGAGCAGCTCTAGGCATTTGATTAAGTAGCTCTGACAATGGATTAATTCCATCCGGTCGAGCTGCTCATTGGAGGGTTTGTCATGAGTGAGCAGCTCACCCTTGTTTTCCAGTCATTTCTTTCAGTGGAGCCACTGGGTCGGGTTTCTGTTTCTGTGGGAGGAAATGAGAGAAATCGATTGCGTCTGGAGGGGAGTCGGGCTGGTTATATTGTGAGGTGTTGTGGTGTTCGGGGAGCGGCCTACGACAAGGTAAAATTGTAGCTTGTCTCGTTTAACTGGCATTAGATTATGGAAGGTCACGTGGACCTACCAGCTAGAACATGCGTGTGTCTGTCCACCCCCATCTCACACCATGATAAGGCCCCCACTTCTTTTCAAAAACACAGCTTCTTTAATTGGTGTTGCTCCTTACAATAAAGGACCAGGCTGAAAACAGAGAACCTTGCAATTCTACAGGCTGCATGTTGTAAGATTCAGTCTAATCTAATGTATCTATAGTGGTGGATATCCGTTGGTATTTTAGACAGTGATGATCCATGTGAAGGTCCATGTTAGTACCATTTTATTTGAAATTCTAAATTAGGAAATCAGACGAGGATCAAATGCTTGAAACCAGATTAGGTTTTACCACCCCATGTTACTTCACACGATCTTCACGTTACCATACTTATATCAAGGACCTTGAAAAGAACATAACAACTTATAATGGTTGATGGAATGCTACAGGGACGTATGCTGGAGTGTATGTTGGCCTGAATGGAAATCAACTGCAACATGAGTAAGATACGTTGCTATCTACCCAAATCTGTCCCCGACGAACTGTAGACGGGAGGTTATGTACGCGCGCTATTCTCAACACGCACGCAGAGTCCTGAGATAGCGGTCGACAATACCACAGTGACCAAAATGGAGAGAAAAGGGACAGATATCTAATCTGTGTCTGCACTAACCTAGCCAGGTGGCCTTAGTGGACTGACTATTTTGTTATCGAGCCAACAGTGTCTTATATCAAGGCCCATCGATGGTTAGTTTGCATGAGAGAGACCAAGCAAGTGCTACAAAGGCCCTTTTTTTCTCACTTTGAAGGCCCCACACTCTTGTATCTTTATATACACGAAGCCCCGCCCCACCTCCCTAACCACACGCACACATGTGAGCAGGCAGACAAAAGAGATCGTTCAAACACTATTGCATGGATATCTCTTCTGTGAGCTATATAGTAGCAAGGACGTTTCATAGATAGCAAGACATTTGTCTCTAATTTTGATAAAAGGTAAATTTGTTTTACAATGCATTTCAAGAAAAGCACTATCCTATTTTCATGAGGGCATTTTTGATGGCCTTTGCATCAAATACAAAGAATCTGACATTGTTGTTGAAAAATGTATCACTATAGAGGAGAGCAGTAGGATTATCTGATGCATCTGATGAAGTGACGATTGCCAACTGGGATGCATTTTGGCAGTAGTGACATCATCAGATGCATCAGATAGACTCCCTGCATTCCTTTATATTGATACATGTACTTAAAAAACACTCGAATTTTTCATTTGGTTCAAAGGCCATCAAAATATCCTCTGATGAAAATAGGGTAGTGTTTTCTTTGAACTAAAGATATCCAGAACCTCAAAATTTAAAACTGATTAATCAAAGTGAATAGCCTTGGTCACTTTTGGTTCATATTGTTCTGTATGTGGTGTATATATATATATATATATATATATATATATATATATATATATATATATACCTACATAGGCTTGGCAAACACGCCAGCTACCTTGATGGGATGATAAGTCCTATCATAATAGAACTAAACAGGCATTGTGTGTACGGTACCCATCCGACCCCCGTTAATCCGTGCTGGTAATGCAATCATCAGGGGACTGCTGATTAATACGGCCACTGGTATCTAATGTGCTTAATTAGCCACGTCTTGGTCCAACAAGGGGCGCTGCCTTCACCTCCCACCCTTCACTTTACAGCAATATGACAACAGCAATGGGAACACCACAAGGCTGCAGCATACTGAGAGGCTGAGACAAAAGCCATTTGCCAAAGCTGTTTTAGGAAGCCATGGCCTCAACATGCTAAGAGCTTGTGACGAGAACCATTTGCCAAAGCTCTAGTAGGAAGTCGTATTCAGTAGCTTCAGTGTATTGACAGTCTGACACAAGAGTCACTAGCACAAAAGCTCTAGCTGGGAGTCATGGCTTCAGCGTATGGAAAGGTTGTGGGAAGAACCATTTACCAAATCTTTAGTAAATGAAGTCTCATGCAGTAGTTTCAGTGTATTGAGAGTCTGACGCTATATATAGACTATTATAGTCATTATATACAAAGCTGTAGCCGGAAGCCATGGCATCACTGCAAGCTCGCAGCAAGAATAATTTTACTTAATCTATTACGGGCAGCATTGGCCTCAGAGTGCCAAGACGCTGGGCAGAGAATCATTTTCCTAAAGCCATAGTTGGACTGAAAGGCTGAGAAAATATCCATAATAGGTATGGCCTCAGTGTGTTGCTGGATGGGACGAACCATTTTCTTTTTCTGGCCACTAATCGTATTACCAATATTAGACCCAGGATATTTCCATCATAATTGCATCATAATTGCAGTCGGAGCAAGAAGTTACAGGATATCGGATACATGTATGTATGTATGTATGTATGTGTATATATATATGTATATATATATATATATATATATATATATATATATATATATATATATATATAATGGAATGCATGCATAGCTACACTCAAAGCTATTTTTGTTCCTTAATCTGCCTTATTGTATAAGACTATGATTGGAAATCTGAGTTAGGAAGCCAAATGTGAAGATCAACACGACACATATTTCCCAGATTCCTTCCATTCAAAGTTAGGTTAAGCTGGTGACCAGCGCACATTGGTACATTCATGTATTCTATGAACCAGGTCCAAGCGAATCGCTCTGCTGATGCTGGTCACGGTGATTCACAACCATTCATCATAGGGAATCCAGCAGCCCATCAGAAGAGAGGCCCTCCAGTTGCTAAGTTCCATTGTTGTTGCCTAGTGACTGAGTCTAGACACAGGATTAAATGGTGCTTATGGTAACCAGCAACTGGGGGGTTAGGGAGTTTAAACCAAACACACACCAATTGGATGTAGATACATTGTAGACATGTCATTGTGTGACCAAGCATTGGAACCAGTGGCCTAAAGCTGTATACACTGTAAGAAGTTTATGTTTTATAACAGAGATGTCTCTTGTAAGCTCACAGAGGAAAGTGCTGCACTCTCAAATACCGTGACTCTTACTGTTATACCAAGGGTTTGCAGGTGTAGATATAATTATGTGTACAGTGAGTGATCCTGTAAAATTACTCTGGGTGCAGTATGCCCTAGGCCAGCCAATCACCCTAGTGGCCCTTCAAAGGGTTTACCAAAATAACCTTACATAATACTTTCCCCCACTGGAGGCCAGTAGTATACCATATGTGTAGTATGTATAGTCTGATATTGCACACCTGAATCTAATATCTTCCCCAGAGCTTAATTAATAACTGCAATAATTATGATAATAACCTCAACAGGTTTAATCTAGCATTGTGCACCAATGATATTGTACAAGGTTACCTGAGAAGAAACTAGGAACAACGAATAATATGCATACATGACACCATAACTGTGTCTAAATCTGAAATACAAGTCCCTGGACTCTAAGGTTGAAGCTAACATAGGCCTACCTGCCTTTAGGCTATTTCAGTGTTAAAACTGAATGACCATGAAATGGTTTGGGTGAGCTGATTCTCTACTGAGTGAGTGAGTGAGTGAGTAATAGATGTTTAACGCCATTTCGACAGCTAAGGTCATATTCATGGCAAGAACTATATTACACAATTTAACAGAAGAATGTGTCAGTGCCTGCGCATATGTGCACCAGACACATCCTGAGGGGATAGGAAAGAGGAGAAATAGACCCTTTTGAGTGGGCTAGGGAAGCCCAGATTCTCTACTTCTCTTACCCTCAATAGTGCCTCACTTCATTGGGATTGGAGACAGTTTTGTCTTAATTAGGCATGCATGGTTTGTAGTATCAATGCATGCATGGAGCACACACATAAATGATATTATGGGGATGATTACCATGAACTGACCCTGATAGCAGAGTATATAGCAGTGTCTTTTATAACATACCTGTATATAAATACATTTGTTGTTGATTAACAGAACCCTTGCTGTAATTCTACAATTAGAGTTTCTGTAATTTTACAGCAATAGTTGCTGGAACCTCAGTTGCCAGCAAAGATTTCTGTAAATTGACAGTATATTTTATTATTCATTTATAGGAGAATTTGCTGTCTATTAACAGAAAATGTTGCTCTTTATTTAAAAAAAAAACATTTCTCTGTAATTTTACAACACCTTTTGGTGTTAATTTACAGCATATGTTTCTGTAGAACTGATTGATCTTGCTGTATGATCAGTGACTGTTACTGTATGATTACTCTGAATTGTTCTGTAAAATTACAGTGATTCACCTTCTGTAGATTTACAGCAAAAGGTACTGGAACCAAAGTTGCCAATGGATTTTGCTGTAAAATAACCCTGCCTACTTCTTACAGTGTATGTTGTATTGGAAGGCAAAAAGTATATTGCCCACACAACTGATAAACTTTTAAATACAGGACACAATTTATCACAGAAAGAAGAGGAATATGAAATCAATGTCAGTTACATTACAAATACCAAGTTGATTTCTAGATTTCTTAAGATGGTAGTTACAATCACTCCATATCCAAGTCAATATAGAACAATCACACAGTATCTCCACATTTTAGGCTAATATGAGTATCCCTTCTCCACCACCCTTATTCCAAAAGACGAAAATTCATAAGGTATACTAACATTGCCTGCTTTCGTCATTTTTGTAGCACAAAACGATAGACCTTCTTTTACACACTCTTTATACGTTATTTAGTAGTTGTGTGAAATCTGCACCATCCCATGGCTGCATTCGGTGGATTGTGGGCGGCCATGTCTTTATTGTCAAGTCCAGCTGCCCTCTATGCCCATTAGGAAAAACAGAACACGTCTCTGTCAGGACCGTGCATCCTCCCTCAAAGCTCGCATACAATGGTTCTAGACCATCCAGCCATTCATTCCAAACACTACATTAGATGTCTCCATCACTAGTGCCAACCAGACTCCCACATTCATTGGATATATCTAAATGTACGTGCCTTATATGCTATCTGTCAGTGAATGTACTTGGACTGACTATATCAGTGCTCTAAAAGCTCTATTCAGCCAAGTGCATCGGTATTGTGTACGCCTATACTGTGTTTTAATAATTAGCTAGGCTCGATGTCTCGTTAGTCTGCTGAAACTTTAATGCTCTGGTTGTTATGGATACTATGTGCATTAGTGCTGATATTTGTCTTTTATTTTATAGTGACACTCATCTATCGGTTTACACCTATAGATATGGTCATGCCTACATAGAAACTTGTAACTGCCAATAGAAAATTCTAAATTGGTGTCTAAAAGTGAATCAAACAGCATACATATGGGGTCACCCGTTCCACAATGAATTCTACACATTCGGATTCATGGCGGATTCATGGTCAGTAACGTAGGACACCTTTTATGGGTATCGACCTATAGATAATCTTTACCTTAGGTGAAAAGGGGTGTCACAAAAGGTCGTCAAAATAACGCCGGAATCCTTTTCCCAAAGTTGCCCAGAGATCCCTCATTATTTTTCACAGAGATTCCTTGTAGCGCTGTACTGCCACATGGGGCATCTTGTAAAATCCACACTGGTTCACTGCCATATAATTACAGTTCTACTCTGTTCGGTCTTATGAGGCTTCCTGGTAGATTCAACAATCATTTTACAGTGCGTTTTTCTCCTAGGCTCAGAACTGCTCTGAAATCAACTCCATTTTTTTTTGTGGCAGGAACCCACGCGTCGCCATCGTAACGAGCTAGTTAATGACCAAATTGCAGGAACTTCTGCGTGAATCGCATCTTGGAGTTTATGCTGTAGGTATTTAACATTACTTAATTCTTTAGACACAAATCAGATATATGTGTGTAGCCTACCATAATGAACTGTTCTATGGACATTTTCATTTACAGGGACTAACTTATAGGGCCACAAAAAAAGCATCCAGACACTAATGTCATTAGAGCACACGTCCCTGTCCCCAAGAACACAAACAGCATAGTAACAGTACCACCATTACAGGGGCTATAACTCCTTATGCCATTATCTACACGTATCTATAGTTATCAGTGGCAAGCAGTTTGCCGCCCACTAACGACCACCATAATTGAAGTAGGTGGTTGGTGGCGTCATGTGGACAGCAGTCCTTCACGCCCTGGAGAAGCCTGCTTATCGTGTGTCGTCAGCATTGTCTAACACTGTTGTCACTTGTCAGAAAGACTATGGGACATGCCCCTTTGTCCCATTTCCATCTGGGTTAAACTGCTGTGGGACACAAATTGTTCTGTGAGGTCCATGTCTCAATCTATCCTCCCCATAGCTTACTCAGTTTACCATAGAGTAAGCCTTATCTATACTAATTGAGTTCACTAAAACTCCTACCTTCTTATAGCTGTATATATTTCTGTGCGATGCAGTGTATACTTTCTGGTGAATATCATTTTGAAATTTCATTGTAAAAATTGGCGAAACTATAATCATACAACAAGCGTCTTAGTCTGTCTTCTGTCCATACCTTTAAATTTCAAGGGTATTATAGGAACTACCTCTAGTTCAATACTAGTACAGAATGGTAATTTTTCCTTGCACTTATTTGTAACAGGTCTAAGGTTCACTTTCTCTTCCCCCCCCCCAAAAAAAAAAAAATCAAATAAGCCTCCACAAGGGTAAAAAAAAGTACCAACCGCCATCCCACCCATGTTGCTGATACCTCTGCCACCTTTACCCATAAGGAGCGCATCCCTGGAGCGCATATGGCTATATGTGAGACGCTACAACCAGACTGGTGTAGAGAGACGCTGTCGCTTTCCGCTTCTGGCGGTGTCGCATCCCAAATATGTCTGTTTGCGTAATTCCCTTTATCCCTTGTTATTGCTCACCGAAATATGGCAACACAGATTGATCCGTGTCATCCCTGTGACTGCGAGCTGATGGGGCTAGGAGGGGAGGGGGGGGGGTTGACTCTATACGGGTATATGTCTGTGGCGCTTAGGGAGTGATCATTTTTTAACAAAATGGGGGGGGGGGAGCGGTCTGGTGGGTTTGTGCGCGGATGCGCGAAAAAAATGTTGACCCCCCTCTCAAGGGGGTAATTTTTTTTAACCACCCCCTTACGGGGGGGGGGGGGGTCAAAATGGTGTATGAAGGAGCAGCTCACCCTTACCTCAGCATCACACCACCAGGGGACACCACCCCACTACCCCCCGCCAACCGTTCCCTCCGATCCACAGTCATCCCCCTTCTCTACCCTCCTCCCCCCTACCCACCGTGCACCTTTTAGCAGCATTCGAAGTGCCCTTTTAACCTATAGTAGCGCACAGGGGTTTCCACTGAAAACAGGTGAAATTATTTTGACCCCCCCCCCATCAGAGGGGTTGAGAAAATTCTCACCCCCCCCCCTCAGTCAAGGGGTTGAAAAAATTCTAACCCAACCCTCAAACCCACCAGCCCCCCCCCCCTGTTGTTAAAAATTTATCACTCCCTTATATCCAGATGATTGAGGGCGAGTGATGGAGTGGAGGCGTATGGGAAAAGATAAACGTCACATAAAATACTACCAGGACATTATTGGCCAGTCTGTCCTCATAACCTTTGATCATAATTCATACACCTTAAATAGGTCAGTGGTAAGGTATGATTACGGACTGTTTTGAACCGAGCGATCCGAACCGAGCATATCTATACCCCACCAAGCACATGTATGCCCAACAATTGTGCAGGATTCAGTGTAGGTCCATATGCAGTGTAATGCTCTAGTTATATTTTGATTACCCCAGCTTTGGTTATGGGCAGTTCATATGCGGTCTTCCATATATGCTGGTCGAACAGCCCTGCCTCCCTCCCTTTTCACCTAACCCCTTTAACCTTATCCTTTTATAGCCCTCATCTCCAGGCTGGTATCTTAGCCCACGCCTTTCTATAGGTGAGGCCTGTGTTGGCCAGCACACACGTGATGATGGATGTCTGTGGTCACGTGACAGTCGCTCTATTTAAATGGTGTATGAAGGAGCAGCTCACCCTTACCTCAGCATCACACCACCAGGGGACACCACCTTACTACCCCCCGCCAACCCTTCCCTCCGATCCACAGTCATCCCCTACCCTCCTCCCCCCTACCCACCATGCACCTTTTAGCAGCATTCTCCGGCCGACCCCATCCTTGAGACCTCACTCACCTACATCGTTCTCCCCCTGCTGGCCGACATCCCTAGCGAGACGTCACCTTGACGTGCTGACGCCCCTAACGACCTGTGTTGCCCCCTGTCGGAAGGTTGGCAATCAATCATAGCCCCGTGCTTACCACTCTCAATGGACCATGTCAAAGATCGGGTAACGCCACCTCCCGTGCACCTCACGGCGCACGCGCGAGGAAGAGCTTCCCATCCTCATAGGAGCATCATCAGTCCATCTGCAAAATGATGTCCAATATCAATCGGAGTATGCTCTGGTCATGGCCAGTAGTGTGTGGAAACTGTCAGTTTCTTCTATTTTCATAGGGCGTTATACTCCTCGTGTTACTACAGATAACTATGGATTAGGGTGATTAGAGGGTAGGTCTGGTGCACCACCAAACTTGGAGGGCAGGCATTTAAATACAAAAAGGCAAAAAGGATCCCAGCAAATTGGTGTCAGTCTGAGCCAGCATGTGCCACCAAGTGTGAGCAGGTTTCGCGTGATAACACGGAGCGTCAGCTTGAGCCACCATATGTCAAGTCACGATGTGTGACATATTGTGACACATAGTGACTCATCTCCAAAAGTAATAGGATTACGCAGGGTGAGCATGCGCCAGTCTGTGTCAGTAGTCACATTGACTGACTCATGGTGACGCATTTCATGATTTGTGTGAGGTGAACCTGTGTGAGCATGCGCCAGACTGTGTCAGTAGTCACACAGAGTGACATTTGCTCACACATTTTGCTATCCGTGTGAGGTGACACTGCATGAGCAGGCACCAGTCCATACCAGTAGTCACACAGAGTGACTCATAGTGACACATACAGATATTTGTGTGAGGTGACAACATGTAAGCATGTTTCAGTCTGTGTCAGTAGGTGTCAGTATTCATTCAATGCCACACATATTGACGCATTTATGAAGGCATGAAGTGACACATGTGTGAGAATGTGTAGGTCTGTGTCAGTAGTCACACTGGTTAGCACATGGCAACATAGGTGTCAGGTCTGAGAGAACTTGTATGGATTCACTCTATGTGTGTACTTTGGGGCAGGGGGAAATCAGATAAATGCTGATTCTAATATTGCCTAATAAATCAATGTGTTTATAGGTGATATGCATTGATATGTAAGTAGGAAACTAATGATACCTGAAAAGATGAATTTAAATTTGGCTTTGGCATATTAAAAGGTAGTTTCATTTGTCTATGGAACTTAACACTGAATTGGAATCATCAACATCTCATGTAGTATTGAGGCATAGATTTGTCTTGGCTTCATAAACAATCAATAGTTTGATGCACAGTGATCAAGAAGGTGGCATGTTTTCAAGAAACATGTGTAAGAACTCTTGATACAAGGACAATTAAGATTGTGCATTGGGTGATAATAGGGGCAATATGCTGCATTTGATCCAAACATGATAGGTTCTGACACATGTGTGAATATGTGTCACTCTGTGTCAGTACTCACGCATTATGACGCAAGCTGACTTACAGTGACACAACCTGGTATTTCCTTTATGGTGTGTGCGTGACCATGCATCACTCGATGTCAGTTCTCACACATTGTGACGCACACTCACTCACAGTGACACATCCTACAAGTTCCATGAATTCTGATTGGTCAATTTCAAATTCTTAGCCCCTGATTGGTCCATTTCAGATTTCCCTCCTTTTCCTAGTTCCTTTGTTCTCAGCATTTGTAACTTGGGTTTCACAACACACAGGCACAGGAGGCAAGGATACCACATACAAGGTGAGTAGTCTTACAGTCCTAGTACAGATTCTTATTGGAATTCCAGAAGACCTGCAGTTCTACATAAGCACATGAGCACATATTGTCTTTTTCTTAATCTATAAATTCCTGGTTGGTAGCACATTTCATGTTGGTAATTTCCAGGCTGGATGGGTTGAGAATGCAGTACATTTTACTCCATTTCTATCTCATGGCACATAAGGGAGTGATATTTTTATAACAACAGGGGGGCTGGTGGGTTTGACAGGGGGGTAAATTTTTTTCAGCCTCTTGTCCGTGCATTACTATAGGCTAAATGGGCATGTTCGAGCATGGTTTTTTCAAAACAAAATTCAACCCTTCTAGGGAGGGCAAAGTTATTTTACTTCTTTTCAGTGAAAAAGCCTGTGTGTCTCTATAGGTTAAAAGGGCGCAATTGCACACAATATTCAGGTCCTGGGGGGGAAAAAATGTTGACCCTCTCAAGGGGTGGGGAATTTTTTTCAACCCTTTGAGGGGGAGGCAAAATAATTTACTTCTTTTCAGGGAATAAGCTTGTGCATTACTACTGAGGTTGAAAGGGCGTGTTCGTGCATGATTTTCCAAACGTGGGGGGGAGGGGGAATTTGACCCTCCTTGCTTCCACATGAAAATCCACCACCCCCTGTTGTTAAAAAAAGGATCACTCTCTTCTGTGGGAGATTCAGGTGTGTAGAAATATGTGATACTGAAAATGTGTTTATGCTATGCTTTATTGAATGTTCATGTCTGTTGTCTGTTTTATATCTTGACAGGTATATGAAGAGCATCTCAAAGAATCAACCATGGAGAAAGGCCATGCAAGATACCCATACAAATCAAAAGGACATGGAAACAGGATGAATTGATGATATTTGATTTTGAATAAAAGAACCCCCTCCCCCATTCTAAAGGGATATTGAAATGCCAGTATGCGTGAGTGTGAGTGAGTGTGTGTTATGGCACGTGTGTCATTATGTGTGAGAATGTGTCATAACTCATGTGTCAGATCTGGTGAGGTTTCGTTATAACACATGCATCAACATGTGTGAGGCCGCGTCATAACACATGTGTCAGTATGGCTGAGGCCGTGAGTCATAACACATGTGTCAGTATGGGTTAGTGTGCGTTATGACACATGTGTCAGCATGGGTGGGGCTGCGTCATGACACATGTGTCAGTATGTGCCAGTCGGTGTCATCAATGACACAAGGTGGCTCAATTTTTTTCTGTAAAGCGCACGAGTTAGCACTCACACACATTGACCCAGAGCGACACCAATTTGCTGGGATGGGGCGCCCCACCTACATCCGACCATGATTTAGGTGGGTTGAAGTCGAATAAAACAGAAGCCATTCTTATTTGTCTAGGACTAATCCTATTTCCAACTGCTTCAATACACACACACATAAAAGAAAACCTTTGGACTTGCCATCATGGCTGCAAAACATGACGGATGTGAAGTCAATCCACCATTGACCGCTGTCAAGACAACTCTTTTAACTGGCTGTGGAAAGCTATCTCTGCTCGTGGAAAATTTAAAGTCCTTTTTCAATCTTGGGGGAAAATGACCGACGAGTGTCATTAAAACATTAGAACTGGCCGCTTTATCACATGGCGGCCACAGTAAAGGGATACCGTCCAGACCATTTGCTTACTCTGGAAGCTGTGTATGTAAATAGTCCTCAATGTTCAGTTACTGATATGAGGGTCATGCGTGATTTAAATTGCCGTTGCAACTAAAAGGCCCACAGTGTGGATCCTACAACGTTGAGCAGCGGATTTGGTATGCATTTTATATTTTCATCTTGCGCTGAGAGCCTCTGTGGGCCGCAGTCTATTAGTGTTTCTATGTACATTGACATATTTAGTATGAATCGTTTTGAAAACGAAATATGAATGCTCTGTGCCATCTCCTTTCTATTGGTAGATAAATGTAAAGCCAATTTCAATTCCTTATCTAACGTGTGAAACATGGCTTTTAGTATCAACAGTCTCTTCATTTATTTTATATAAGTGGCACTAAGAGACTGCATTTGAAGATTTTAGAGCAGGGTTAGATTGTATACTCGTCTAATAGATAGTGAATATCCAGGCCAGCCTTGTGGTTCAGATTCTATCTAAAGCAATTTCGCCTTCACCAGACAGTGCCTATAGCCTTTAAGCCAGGTTCTATCAAAACAGACATCCCATATCTATAGGATCGGTCTCTACCCCTCAGTTTGGGCAAATCCATAGATTTGGTTAGTTTTTTTTTGTTTATTTTTTATGGGGGGGGGGGTGCTACTGGCTACGCGACTTTTTATCATTATCTATCTTTCCCTAAGTACATCATTATAAACGTCAGAATTGATTCTATGGCTACTTAGTTCGCGGGAACAATGACAATTTGTGTACGATACGGATAAAAGGATTTGTATTTTTGATACCATATGTCGTGATGCTGTGTGTTGAAGCAAATAGCTGCACCCTTTAAGGCGTAAGATCACTATTAGACTAAACCTTGTTGCAACTAGAAATTGCACTCGGTCTGCAGTTGCATAAAAAAGCTCATGTATGATAATCATGTCACATGTACTGGGAAAGGGGGCCTTATTGTACCCTGCTCTAAGACCCCTTTTCACAGACCACCTCAAATTCTGCTTTTCAAGAAAATGCAGGAATGGCAATTTTAATAGTATAGGGTCCACTATGCACCAGACCATACAATTCCCTCCATGTATCTCTATCTCTATGCAACTAGCTCAAAATCATACTCTATTTTGAACAGTGGACCCGCAGCTATAAGTTCTTCTTGCAAATACATATATGTAGTTAAAAGACACAGTGGCGAGTGGAATAACCATGATCATACTAATGGTATCTTTAAAGCGTCCCTCAGAGTGTCTTTGAACACTTTAGTTCTTTAAATACACTCTTCCTTTTTTACGTGCTCTTTCCTCATTCTTGTACATAGACTTACCATTGCAACCCAACAGTCTTTAATATGCAAGATCTTTTGATTACCATTACAATCAACCGCTATCTCATAGAAATGAAGTGCTAGCCCTTTTACAAAAAAGGATCTTGAGAGGCAAAACAAAAAGTGTATTTCACGCCTGTGTGGATGGGCAAGAACCACCCCACCTCAAAAGAAGCTGTACAGACAACCCGGTCGGGGTCTGTCCCAATAAATTGAGCACATCCAGGAGAATAGAAAAACAACCAATTGCCCTAAGGCCCTGGGATTCTGGTAAAGTGGAGTTTCCCCTCACAGTGTTAATTGTGTTGGGTCACCGAATCTGACCATGCCTCATTTAGTAACAGCGCAGGCCACATGGGTCGCTGACAGCCGAAGAAGACCACACCACACAGAGTTCTCTTTTTGCACCACATTTATTCTTTTCCCCTCACGGTAAAAAGAATCGCATTTAGTTCTAGTGTTATATTGAATCGTACTTTCTAAGAAATAACTGTTGATTCTAGCAGGCATCCTCGTAAAAGTTAAGGGTGAACCACCATTCATGATAGTAACACGGTGATGTAGTGTTCTTTTTTTTGCATCAAAGCCCCAAGGGGGGCAATACAGTCGAGCACAAGGAATCTCATTCAAAATAATGGTGAAATCCAGGTTTCCAGGGATCCATCGTTTTTCTGACGGCATTTTTACACTGCATATTGCTCATCTTAGTTTTGGATTTACTGGATTCTCAAGGACCCCCTTATCTTTAGTATAATTTATGTATAGTTATTTATTGGTGGAATGGGAAATAAATAATATAGTGGTAGTGGAGAGAAGTAAATGGAAGGGGCGAGGAAGGGAGAGGGAAGGGAGGGGGGGAGGTCCCAAATTACGCAATCCTATTATAGAGTGTAACATATCAATACCCTGCTCTCTAAACAGCTAAATGGATAAGACATACTGTGTATACTGTAGACTAGTATATGACTATTACAACAATAACATAAATGTTCATCCATTAAGTATATTCTCCAAACACCCACTATTCTATTGATTATGATTTACTTACCAGTCACATAGGGCATAGGGAGAGGAGGACTTAAAGAGAGGTCCCAGAAGTACCATATAGGTGGTTAGTTTGGAATATGTATATGCTGTTGGGGGGGGGGCATTGGCATTATCCGTTCCTAGAAATACTCCGCCAGATGCATGGCTTCCCTAGAATCCTCACTATGAGGCATCCTCACTCACTTTCTTCACGAATAAACAGATCACTGATCTCAGTGGACACTCCCAGGATTCCTTCAGGTGATTTATATTGCAAGGGCTCTATGGCATAGGCATAGTGTATCATACGTCCATTACATACTACCTATATATTACTGATTGTGGCACAACACGGTATTCTATTTATTCTAGTTAGAAGGAAAGGTGCACGGAATCAAGACACTAAATCCTTACCAGACATCTGTGTTGGAAAATACGAACACACTTATTGCAGATTACCTCAAATGAATCAGCTTAAATGCATCCAAAGGTTTGTACATGATGGTACCTCTTCAACAATCCCAACAGGTTATCGCCCCATGGGATGTGAGAGAGTGACTCACTGAATAAACCCAACCTAAGCTGCTCTATTCGTTGCACTGCTGTGCTCGGTGTGACCAAACTGCTCATCTCAGAAATCACGTTGACCTATTGATGTGGAGTAAGCGGTGCCGCTACAAGAGCAGAGTCTGAGCTGCCTAGCTAAACGACCGGCTACCAGAATAAAGATGTCTTCAGTACATTCCACACAGTGTCTCTGTAGTTCCAGATATCTCTGACATATGTGTTTATGACGTATATTGGCTATCAGTGACGTACGGCAGCTACAAGGGGCTCTAAGCAGATCTTGGGTACCATCTTTCAACCTAAGCCTGTATGCTCATAGGCTTTTAAACTCATATTTGCATACATGGCAGTGTCCTTCCCTCTGCATCAAGACACAACTAGGTTTAAGGCGGCTGGTGCTGGTACAGAAAGAGTGAGAAATGCGTTTTCCCCTGTTGCTGATTCTCTTTGATAAGGGACATTTTTCTCTCAAGGATCCTGCGCTGGGCAGGGCAAGAATTTAAACTAGCAGTGAGACCATAGCGCGTCACACCCTGGGGTACCCCGCTTTCATCTCTGCTCCGCTAAGACAGCTAGCCGTACACCCAATACAAACAGACCAAATGATTAGAGAGAGCAGTTCATTGGATTGAGCAGCTCTGAGCAGCTCATAGGTTTGTATTTCGACAAGGCCCACTGGTGGAGGCCACATAGGGTCTAGAACCATAGGTCAGTGTATAACTGAGAGTTGATGTGATGGGAGTTGTCTTATCGTGCACTCAACTCTCTGTCTGCAGTGGACGATGACTCAGGGAGCAACAAGGAGACATTGACGGGTGTGTGGAAACTGACATATTGATCACTCCTATCCGCTCGTCTCTTCTATAAATCTACTGCATTTACTTGGTGCGGCTAATGGCGCTGAGGCCAAAACAATAAAACATAGCAGCCTCCTGCTACTGCATCCGTCCCTGATCCCTCTAACCCCTACCCCTTAGTTCCCAATGTACAGGGGTATAGTTGCCCACACCAAGCCTGTATACCCCCAACCCCACTCCTCCAACCTCAGCGCGCCACCTCTCCCCAAGCACCAACCGCCATGACGAGCCCGTTTCCATGGGCGCAAGGGGCCTCCTAAACTCGTTCGGCGGACAAAGCAATCGGATTGAATCGATTGTAGACAGTAGTACAGTGGTCGTGTATAAAGTGAGACAAAACATCGCCCTGTGGCCTTGTCCAACACCGTCCGCCGACTGCCCACACCCTTCCCGTCCACTAGGGGGCTTCAGCATCAGCTTCTATAGACATATTGTTTTATATGTTTGTGTTTTCCCTCCTCAAACATCTCATCACGCTGAGCGTGGAAACATTATACATCTTCTACCATTGCTCAAACATCCAATGAGAAGGGGAAACCTTGTGAATAGGGCTGAAGGGGCATCAGATGGAGAGAAGATAACACATACACAGCAGTGCAATGATATAGCTTTGTTTGGATAGACAAGACATTTTCCATACTCAACCATATTATCACCTATAGGTCCGCACACATCAACCCTTTAGCATATCAATTGTTGCAGGTCACTTGCAGAGAGCAGGCTAAGAAAAATGTTTCAGACAATCAGAATATTATAGAAAATCATGGGGTCATGTTTTAATCATCAAGTAACGACAATATGAACTAGCAATAGTCAGCAGCGTACAATTTATTTGGGTGAGGTAAATCACATACAGCAATGAGATATGGGGGGGGGGGAAGAAAAACAACAGATGTTTCGGGTGGTAGATTTGAACTATGGTAAATGCATAGATTTATTAGGAGGAACTACATACTAGTAGCTAAAGTATCTACCATTTACGTTAGAAACTACTGAGCAATTGTTTGCACAGAAGTAACAGGTGACTCTATACTTTGGTATTTGAAACTACCCAAATGTCAAGCATCATAGTTTTCATTTAGCGAGAGAGTACACAAAAAGTATCCTCTGAACACATGTGACGGTAAGTACAATATGGACATTTATTTTTCTACTTTCACTGTTGCAACTTGGCATTTCAGCTGTATTGTCCAATTGTATTATATTTAAATTCAAAATTCTAAAAGATAATAATCCGCTCGTATGTGTTCGCCCTTTATTGCGACCGCTATACTCAGCTCCAAAGTACATCGTCCGAATAGTGTTAAATAAAGTTTTGAATAAATCTTCTGCAAAGCCTTCTGACGAACTATTACTCATAATGTTCTATTTAGAAGACCCCTGGGTTTGGAACAGCTCAGAGCTTTTCTTAGCATTGGACACAACGAGTCACAGGGGCCATCTGTATGCTTGGGATGCTCCCATATATATATATCCGGCCTGTTTACTGGTACACACAGAGAATAAACAGAGTCACAAAGGGAGTCTGGGGTATAAAAAGGGAGTCAATGCTTCCCTGACTCCCTTCTCAGGTTATCTGACTCCCTTCTTGTTCAGAGTCACAGGATCCTGACTCCCTTTTGACAGGGTTTGAGAGAGTCAGTGGTTAATAAGGGAGTCATGGGTGACCTGGACTCCCAAAGGGAGTCAGGGTAAGCCAGGGGGAGTCAAGCAAATGATTTCCACTAGGTGGAGGCACTATCTCCATAGAGGATTTATCTGGATGCACTAATCTTTGTTTCGATTGGAAATAAGACAATGGCATTTATATTGAAAAAAATCAATTATCCCAGGATCAGTACATACCCTAAAAATGAGATACAGTAGAATAATTCAAACTACTTGATGTATGGCCAATTTAATCACTTTCAAAAGCCTTAGACACCCATTCTGTACCAATATCATAAAACTAAAGCCATAATGAGTCACCTGCTTTGTCATGTCAACTAATGTACCTTGAGGGAAGCTCAGTATCCATGCTGTCTTTCATCATGAAAATCACAAGTGTACAAGATGAAGTATGACTGGCATTACACTTAATATCCAGAGACTATGGGTCTAGATGTAACTGTTTTTAAGAATAATTGTATCTTCCCGAAGGGAGTCAATGATTGGCCAGACTCCCTTTTGGAAGGGAGTCAAAGGTGCCCTGGACTCTCCTTTGGAGTATAGGGGAGTCAATTTGAAGGCAAAACCTGGACTCCCTTAAGGGAGTCAGTTGACTCCCTTTTGTCAGAAAGGGGAGTCAATCTGAAGGCAAGCCTGGACTCTCCTTTTGACTCCCTTTATTTTCTCTGTGTAGACTGACCGGATAATATAAGTCTAATGGTGACGCCAATAAAGCATTGGGCTTCCTCCCTCCACTTCATATATATGCTATTATATATAGCCTGCGATACAATAGGACCACGGGCTGGGCACGGCATAAGGGTTAATAAGCCTAATGTGGTATTATTGAACAAGTAACTAATGGATAATCCATGACACGTGTGTGTTAGCAAAGGATAATTACATGAGGGAGCAGCCCCAGTGTAATTATCCTTTGCTAACACACACAAGTCATGGATTATCCATTAACTACTTATTTCATTACACAATATCAATAGATAATCAATAGAATATCAATAAATTCAAGTTGAAAACAAAAATTGTTCCCCTTCCCCGGGACTCGACCACTAAACCATCGGTACACACACCTCGGCGCCCCGCAGCTGTTGGTTTGGTCTGAACGCAAAAAAAAAGTTCTCCCGGACTGGGACTCGTCCCGCCTACCTCTAGAAGCTAAGCGCAATGCGCTAACCACTAGACCAACAGTACACACACCTCGGTGCCCGGCTTGGCTTGGTTTGGTTTGAACGTGTCCCGCAGTCGTCGCCATTATTAGAGCAGCAGCAGTATTGCTGGGGAGGGGTATGTGAGAACGCGGACAGCTTCTGGTGGCATTCTAACCAACCTGTATTGCTGCTATGAATGTCTGGTGGTGTGGCCTCATAGGCAGCGCGCTGGCATTTAAAACAGCAGGCTATGAGTTCGACCCTTACCTTTGGCAATAAAAATTTCGTAGTTTTACATGTAACATATGACATGTACAACATGTAAGGAGGCATGTTATCCATGGATAACAACACCGGGTGCCTGTTATCCTTGGATAACCGCATGCCTTACTAAAGTAATGATGCATGCATCATGCCATGCAATATCAACAGGTAATAAACTGTTGTGTAATAAACTGTTGTTAACCCTCTCTTAGTTTGTCAGGGCACGAGAGGATCTCCTCAAATATCATTCCTGAGTGGCTTATAATTGTCCTCCGTGGAAGATAATATGTTTTTTTAGGGAATACAGGAAAAGTATTCCTGCAACAATATTAATAACGGTACTGAGGTGACAAATACGGAATCTCTTATATGGTTGACGATATTACTCTCAATGTGCTCTCCTCTTTTGTTCAATATCGAACAGCTCTAACAATGGTTACAATTACAATCTAACGGTATCCCCTAATGTATCTAGTGTCCTTGTAGTTTCCAGTCATAAAACAAAGGGCTACGACAAAGCTTTAGACGTTTCAATACATATGCCTCTACCATATAAAATTTCATACGAATCATACACCACACCATTGAGTATACCTTTGAATAAAATAAGTTTCACTCACGAAATATAATTATCATGGACTTTCGTGTTTGAATCAGCTATAACCATAGGTTAAAAATCAAACGGCACCCTATGGAAAAATACCTTGAGTAGTATATAGATATTGGCCTTTGAATCAGGCATACCAAGAGAATAAGAATCTATCGACCCCTTATGGAAGAGTGCTGTGAGTAGTACATGGAGTTGATCTTTGAATCAGCTATACCAATAGAATAATATAAGGAGTCATTATGGAGAAGTACCGTGATGAGTATGAGGATGTGCTACACCAATAGACATGTATATGGAAAGTGCTGTCTGTATCAGATATACCAATAGAATAATAACCTATCGACTCCTTATGGAGAAATGCTGTTAGTAGTATAATTATGTATTTGATTCAGGTAAGCCAATGGAATAAGAATCTATCTACTCATTATAAAGAAGAACTGTAAGTAGTATAAGGACGCGGTCTTTGAGGCAGGTATACCAATAAAATCAGACTCCTTTAATATCAAGGAAAGGTACCTTGATATGGTACTGTGAGTAGTATATATTGTCTGAATCAGGTATACCAGTGGAATGAGGATCTATCGACGCCTTTTGAAGAAGTGCTGTGAGAATTATATGGACTTTGGTCTTTGAATTTGGTATACCAGTGGCAAAAGAATCTCTCGACTCCTTATGGAGAAGTACTGTGAGTAGTATTAAAAGGATGTGGTCTCTGAATCAGGTATACTAATGGACTCTATTTACTCCTTTAATATGGAGAATTATTGTGAGTAGTATATATAAATTGGTGATAGGATCAGATGAACCAATAGAATGAGGATCGTTTTATGGAGAAGTACTGTCAGTAGTACATGGAAATTGGTGTTTGGATAAGGTATACCAATAGAATGAGAATCTTTTCTGATGGAGGTGTACTGTGAGTAGTATATGGAAATTGGTGTTTGGATCAGTTATACAAATAGAACGGGGATCTACTGACTTCTTGTGGAGAAGATTTATTGTTGTGAGTAGAAGGTCCATATTTGACATTGGTATTTGAATCCGGCATATAATAACATTCTAATATCTGAATCCACCGACTTTTTTTTATGAAAGAAACAAATAAAGTAAATAATTTACCGTTTATCACGGGGCTCCTTCGTGTTGGTGAGAGCAGAAAGGGTTCACATGGTAGAATAATACAAAAAATATCACAGAGAGAATGGATAATATAGGATTGATATAGATCACAGTCTGCCCTTAGGGAGTGGTCATTTTTTAACAACAGGGGGGTTGGTGAAATTTCGTGTGCGTGCGATGAATATTTTTCCGTCCTGACCCTCTGAGGGGTCTGAAAATTTTCCGTCCCCCCTTTTATTCTATAATCATGCGCAGCTTTTTCGCTCAAAAGGGGCAAAATTTTTGTTGTCCCCCCCTAAGAGGGGTCTGGATTTTTTTTCTCCCCCCCCCCCAAACCCACCAACCTGCCGCTGTTGTTAAAAAATGACCACTCCCTTACCACCGTATACAGCTTGCTGTGGTTTTGGGTGTGTGGACATGCTGATATTGATGGTGGACCTGCCGATATACAACAGTGCATCTATTCACATTACCAACTCGACGTTGCGTCCCAATACCCACCACCCCCTCCGACATCATCATTCACATAGCACCAATGGGGCCGGTGAAATGGCCACTCTTCGATTGACGTCACTCATTTTGACCTGCTCTATATTTTGGTATACTACCACCCCTACCCCAGCCAAGATCCCAGCCCCCCCCCCCCAGCCCCAGTTCATTTTTATAATGGCTCTGTTTTATGACCGTGTGTTCCCTAAGATACGAGCACATTGCGACATAGACGGAGCGGTGGGTCCGGATGGAGGTGGGTGAGGGGTATGAGTGGGGTGGCGGAGGGGATGGCACAGACCAAAGGTGGTGGAGGAGGGTAGGGGTTCGGGGGGGGGGGGGTCAGGGGCAGGAGACCAAAGGACCGTCTATGTCTGCTGTATGGGAGTTATAGGATGGGTGGAGGGGTTAGAGGAACTGGAGAAGGCGGGTATAGACAGGGGGTCCCGCGCGGCAGGTACTATAAAGGGGACGGCGGTGACTGAGCATCTAGGGGTGGGGGGGGGGTAAAATGGCAGGGTCGAAGGATACAGAAGAGGGCGTAGGTAGTTTAAAGGACACCTCTAAAGGGCGGTTGTATATTAGGTATAGACTTAGACTGCAGATATAAAATAGAACTAGGAATAATAACTGCAGACCTCTATGGAGAGAAATAGCGTGGGATTTATAATACACAACTTTCTTGAGCAACACTTTGGTGATGAGCTTGAACTTGCCACATGTAAATCAATTATCGACCGCAAAACGTACAATAGAGACATGTATGTTCATAGGTTTTGTTCTGAGGCCGAGATTTGTGTGTTTCATGTAGGGTAGTGTGGAAGCCTTTGGCAACCATGTAAGGAAATTAAGAATTCTGTTGAACATTTGTGCATAGTGAAAATGTCTCAACCCCCCCCTGTTGGTATGGGATAAAGAAAGGGGCAGGAGGAGGTATGGGGGAGGGGTATGGATGAGGAGGAGGGAGGAGCTGGAACAGGCCCTGGAGGATCACCTTAGTGACCTACCCCAGCCTGATGAATTGCTGCCAGGTTAACAACAAGACAAGACTCATTGATGCCTGGAAAGCCTTCCCTGGGACTGTCTGTGCATCCCTCCAACACTCCCTCCATCTGTCTACCATTGGAGGCACGAGCTGAAGCACACAGATGGAAAACGCACAGGGGGTGGGGAGGGGTACATGTAAAACGTGGAATGAATGACTCCAGCCAGCATCACGGGTACAGGGTTGCTGGAGGAAGGAGCCCCTGCTGGAGGAGCATCTTGCCGCCGTCTGGCGTCCATGCTAATCGAATGGCACCAACAATGTCATGCCGATCAGCCGGTCGCAGCCGTGGTTAGTGTGATGGATGGAGCACTGCTTGTCCAACAGTCAGCAGGGGTCGAGTTAACCCCCCCCCCCTATATACCCCCCTTACCCCACCCCTACACACTCCACCCCATCCCATCCAAACAAGTTCTATATAGATATATACGCAGTATCATCACAGCAATAACAAGACTGACGGTATATGCCTTTCTGTCCCCATCCAGTGATTGGCGTAATGTGATCAGGTGATCAACGTAATGTTATCAAGTTATCATCATTACTGTGTGCATTAACTCCATGAATTAGATTTAACACTGCCCACAATGATATTATTGTCGATCACAATAACTAGACTACTTCTTCATCCCCACAGGTGCCAGTTTCAATGCGCCAACTATATATACTACTTCTAACAGTCGCCAAATGTTTAAAAGAAAGAATTCATAGAATCAATTGGTTAGGACCAAGGTTCCACATGGTGAGGGAATGGGAGACCTCTGGTCGTGATTTAACATTCATGAACCCTAATGTTTAATGTGTATCAGTAATAATGGTGAAAATAGCGAAATGCACAAAATTCTCCCTGTGGTTTCAAAAGTACCGACTCTCTCTTTTAATACGATCTTAAATGGCCGATGCCTTCTGGATATGCCAGGCACATGGTTTCCACTGCGGCATTCGAGATGAAGCCCATAATACAAAAGGCTAATCCCAGTGAGTGACGCTAAAATAGCATGTAGACTTTTGTGCATGACAACATATTTAGCAAGACCATTCTCCTTTTCCTGTTATAGCAAGGGTAGCAATTTCCATATAACCCCATTCCTCCCGCTACCCATTCACTACCAACAGCACCAGAATGGAGCTATATGAGTGGTCCCTGATCTACAGGCATCGTAGAACAAAGCCTCAGCCTGTCCTAATAAGCATTTTTGTCCAACCACTTATGCTAATCATTATAATTTATAGCAAAAGCAAATTAGGCAAGTAGAATTTCTTCAAGGCCAGCTCATGTATCCTATAGACTGAAAGAGATCAATAATAGGAGAGAGAGTTCTTTTTGCTTTCCTCATCCAAGCTCTCTTTTTCCTAAAAGAAAACCAGGCGTGGTCGATTGGGTGCAGAGGGTAGTCCAGCCATGATGCGTTTGGAACGAGACTCATCTTCCAGCTTGTTAGTCTTGTTTCTTTATTTGTTTGTGGCAATTTCCAGTGCACAGCATTAGAAGGATGAGACATGGATGATCCCACATCTAGGAAAATGTGCCAAAAGGACTGCCCTGCTCCTTCAGAAGCTGTAGTCAAGCTTTTGATGATAAAGCAAGGGGACTATTCCTGAAATTCGAGTTCCAAATTAGCTCACACATAAGGAGGATCTGGAAAGACACGACTGTGATTTCATAGCTATATATTAAAGAGTTTGTAGAAAAAAGCGAACCACAGCTGTAGAACGTTCTGTGAATATTGGCTTCGCTACATTGGTGACCTTTATGTAAAAGCTTATGTTGTGTTACAGATCGACATTTGTTGAAGCACATCACATGTTATTTGGCCCCCTTCTTGCAGTTCCAAAACCATTTCAAAATCCATGAAACTGAAGTGCACCAAGAGTTTATTTGGATCGTTTGTATGCCCACATCATATCATGAGCCACATACCAGCAGATATAATTATTTTTGATTTTAAGTAGACTCTATCTGAATGTCCCTTTCCCACATAATTATAACAAAGTTCGCTCCATCCATCTGCGTAGCCCATAATATTGAGGTCGTCGTGTATTATATCTGGTTATTACCTTATTGGTCGATTATTATCTAGATACACAGTCATAACTTCATGCCTGTGTCATAGTTTTTTTTATTATAAGACAGTGATGCGTGGAAGATATTTTATCTGATAAGCTCTTCATTATAGATGGTGACCATAATTCACCACCAACGATTCTGCACCCAACTCTGCACAAAGGAGGGATATCAATGGAGCTTGTTTTTGTAAGTATATATACATGAATTAGTGTTATCTCCTAACATGTTCTTTTTGTTTTAAGGCAGGTAATGGATGAGTAATGAATATGGAAATTTGGATTGGATTCCAAATTGCCTCTTCCATTACCGGCTTGTGGTGTGGGATATCAATTATGGATATGATGAAATTTACAAAGAAATAGCAACTCCCCTCTTTCTATGCAAATGACACTTGTTCCTGATCCAATTCCCAATTGTAACCGCAAAGTATAGGATTACGTGGCTTGAGGCCACCGTCCACCTGAAATTGTAACCGATAAAAAGAAGTAAACTTTACTGCAAAAGAACACTTTCAAGGAAACCAAAGCAGGTAGGACCAATACCAAATTACTCATGTTGATATGATTGTATCTATGCACTCTCAGCATAAGATGGAAGTGGCAGGTGGCGTACCAATACTTGACAAACTGTGTATGGTGTGGAGGTTGGTAGGTACCAGGGATGGCCGTGTTTTCGTGTTGTATCGCAAAGGTTGGGGCGGGGGAGGGGGAGGGGGGCTGGGAAAGTGACAAAAATGGTGTTGCCTTATCTCCAGCACGGATTGGTCGGTGTGAATAGGGCTCTGCCGTATGTATCTCTGTCCGTTGTACACTTCCTTTATCTACCCGACTCCGCGTCACGCCGAATGAGGGGGCCCGGGGGGGGGGGCACTCCCTATGTATTCAATAGTAACCATGTGTGTACACGACCATTCACTTGGTACCCCTTATGACGGGGCAAATATTCCCAGAAATATACCCCTTTGGGCGGGGTAGCCCTCATATTGTACCCTATTTTTTTAACACTAATAGCATCAGACTATGTTTGGTACCCCTATGATGGGGAAGCATTGGAAATTTGACAAAGAAATATGCAATAAATTTTACATCATTCTAGATTTGGGACCCTTACAGAGGGAAAATGCTCCAGAATATTGTACCCCTTTCCCCAGAATTTTCAAAAGATTCCCTTGACAATTCAACCCTGAAAAGGTCCCCCTTTTGGAAAAAAAAACTGATCAGAATCAGACCCCTTATAGAGGATCCTGCAGGATCCGCTCCTAGCACCCAAAACACCCCCTTTCCCGCTAGTTTGTGTATGCACATGGTACCCATAATATCTTGAGTGGCCCCCGGGGAGGGCTGGGTATAGAGGTGAAAAAAGTAGGGTGGGCGCGTAGAGGTGGGGGCTGGAATTGCAGGGCGAGTCGGTGAGAAAATTGGAGGCTGGAATTGAAGGGGTGGGGTGGGGGATGGGTGCTGGCTGGAGGTGAAGGGGTTTGATACAAGGTCAGGGATATGGGCTGGAATTGAAGGGTGGAGTTGGTGGGAAAATTGGAGGCTGGAATTGAAGGGGTGAGGTGGGGATGGGTGCTGGCTGGAGGTGAAGGGGTTTGATACAAGGTCAGGAATAGGGGCTGGAATTGAAGGGTGGAGTTGGTGGGAAAATTGGAGGCTGGAATTGAAGGGGTGAGGTGGGGGATGGGTGCTGGCTGGAGGTGAAGGGGTTAGATACAAGGTCAGGGATAGGGGCTGGAATTGAAGGGAAGAGTTGGAGGGAGAACGGTGGGGGCTGGAATTGAAGGAATGGGGTGGGGGAGAGATGGAGGCTGGAATTGAAGGGTAGAGTTGGAGGGAGAACGGTAGGGACTGGAATTGAAGGAATGAGGTGGGGGGTGGAGGCTGGAATTGAAGAAGTGAGGTGGAGGGTAGCTTGGGCGATGCATGGCGTGGGCGAAGGGCTGGATGGAAGGATTATTTTAAGGGATGATTCGGGTGGTGGAATAGGGGTGGAGTGGAAAGTCGGATTGAAGGGTGGAATGAAAGAGATGGGTTGGGGTGGTGCAATGAACGAGAAATGAATGTTTAGCGTCTTATTACATGCCGAGGGAGAGTAGTGTTATCAAGTGTTCGCTCGATACATGTTACCCCTTTTGCATTCACATGCCAGCATAGACTAAAGGATGTGGTGGCATCAGAGGATGCGGTGGCCTATCCCTCCCGCCCCTACAATGCAGATCCAAATGCACAAACCCATCTTCCCTCCCATACACATCCATCTATCAGGAGGAAGCAGTGTATAGAATTCTATAGGCGTTAGCTAGTGAAAAGAGGAAGGGGTGAATGAGGGGGGAGGAAGAAGCCCTGGAAGAACGGGAGGTATGCGGTTGGGAGGGAGGAAGATCTGAAGCGTATAGAGCCTTTCTTGTCGGCGATCGTGTTTTGGCGATAATCACCATCAAATAGATACACACAGAGCACGTCAATACGTGTTCTATTTTCACAGAGCCGTGGTTAAGATGGCCAGGAGGACCGGGCGCAGCTCCCCTGGGCTCTGGTGTAATCTGCGGATCCATCACCCGCCCTGGTGTGAAGGTACTTAGGATTCTGACTTATCCAGGCCCGCTTCACTGCCGCAAAACCCAAAGTCGGGGCACCCCCACCCCTTTACCCTATCCCCACCCCCTCCCTTCTACCACCATCCCATTCCCACCCCCACATACTTCCGTAGTACATACCTTCACGTCCGCCGTCATAGAGGCCCATTCACGGTGCCGGAGAGAGGGAATCTAAAATGCCTAGATGTCTCAATCGTTCGAGCTATTTTGCTACAAAAATAAGCAAGTCCATAATTGAAGAGTCAGAAGAGATAGCAAGATGCAATTTCGCAACTCACCCTGAAAATTTTAATCTGATTTTTCTTCTTCTCAATACTGATAAGTTATAAAAATGCCATAGGAATTTGAACGCCACACCAAAGATAAAGGTACACTTATATGAGCTACTGTGAGCCTTATATGTAATCCAGCCAAAATAGTGTTTCGTTTTGAACTAATTGTAAATGACAGGTTTTTTTTCTGCCATTATGCATTTTTTGAAGCTCTAATAATGACATACTCAAAGTCCTAAGAGATGTTGAAACTTTACCTTAGCACCTAATCATCATTTGATCTAGAATAAATCTTAAATACATGTGTAGTTAAAAATGGATATGTTTCAGTCCAGAAACTCTTTTATTATGTATACACACTTTAAGGGTATACAGAGAGGTGTTTGAATATAAGTATATATTTGTGACATTTGTTGATACCGAGCAGTATACTGTCATACAAGCCAACACTTATTTTAGTTCCAGTAGAGGCCTGTTTAGGGTACAGGTCTCTGGTCAATTCTAGGAACGTCCTCTCAAAGTTAGCCTTCCTATCGCAAGATAACATATAATTGATATTATGGTAGCATCATCTTAGTAATGAATGGGCTAACGGGCACCGAATTCGGTGCCCGTTAGCCCATTCCTTACTGTCTTTATTACAAGATTAATCAATAAAAAATCAATAAATAATCAATAGAATATCAATAAATAAAGTTGAAAACAAAAATCGTTCCCCTTCCCCGGGACTCAAAGCCTGCCATAGTGTGTGTACAGAGAGTGGAAAAAAATGTTCGCCGGGACCAGGACTCATCCCGCCTACCTGAAGAAGCTGAGCACAATGCAGTAACCGCTAGACCATCGGTTCACACACCTCGGCGCCCGGCAGCTGCTGGCTCGGTTTGAACGTGTCCCGCAGTTGTCACGGTTATGGGAGCAGCAGCAAGAAACCTGGGGGGGGGGGGTCACAACCCAGACTGCAGGGTATTTTCACACTTTGAATGTATAGTAGTTATATGTGAGTGACCTCCCCGGGCTTTGTATCATATCAATGACTTATAGAGACCTGGTTCTAACCAAGCATTTCTCGTCAGTCCCTGTGGTGCACTGCATAGGGAGTTGGATTTGGGATCAGTAGAGTGCAGGTTTGACTCCTACCCTGGCAATGAAAATTTTGTAGGTTTTAACATGTAACATATGACATGTTAGGACATGTAAGGAGTGCTGATATCATGGATATCAACACTCCTAGAACATGCAATATCGACAGGTATCAGAATGGGAATATCCAATAAAAGCACCCAAAATCACAGAAGTTGTGTAATAAACAAGGTTAGCCCTTTAGCTCAGGACTTCCTCCATATGAGAAGAGCTGTGCTCATGGATCTTCGAGTAAATTTAATACATGTGATATGGCCATGGAAAAAGTGATGAATTTCTTATCAACAAGCTAAATAAACAAAGGTTAATTATTCGGTTTGGAGACAGATTACAGGAGGCTGAGTGTGTTATCACTGTGCTGAGTTGAGCAAAATACAGGGTGTCTCATAACCATGATAGCTGTTACAATAATTAAGGAGAACACACAGTTCTGGGGGAATAACACTGGAGGTTAATTCAAAAGATGCTGGGATTGCAACCTCAGCGATCTTAGGAATTATTCTGCCTTATCCTATTAAGCGATCACAAGATTAGACTGCGTTCACTTTTCCTAGCCAGCACTAAGGTCGCATCGATCTTAGCCTCAGCCCTCCTACACTATTCCAAGAAGTACTGACTGGGCACAGGTGTAAGAGTCCCAAAATAAATGAATAGCTGTGGAGTCACTCTTCTTCACAGCAGTGTTTATACCATCGTTCCCTGTCCCCATATGGGCTAACAAAGAGCACAGGGTGCAGTTGACCCCGTACAGTATTCAAGAGTTATTTCCGTGAATGTATGATTTATGCTTGCCTATTAGAAGCATTGTGCCCCCCCAGGACAAAGACAGAGAAGGGAAGAATTACCTTACAGTGTACTTAACGCATGTGTAGCCCTAAGAGCCCTCAAGGACACTCAGCAAATGTCCCCCCTCCCCTCTATATGTATGCAGCAGGCTATTCACTCCTTCGATCAGGAGTGTTCCCTGTAAGTGCTCTTGTATTCAGGTTAAACCACTATGCAATTCTTTCACTAAGATTGCAGGAGGGTGTTGCTCCTATAGTAAAAGGAAGAGCTGGCTAAAAATGCCCTTGTTTCCAGTCCTTTCTTTTCATGTAGCTATAACTTGTCCCTTTTGTTGCTGACAAGTGGTCATTCAAGTATGGTGCTAAAAAGGGGGCTTTGAGTAGGTACCTAGTTGGGAGAAGTCAGTCAGTATAATAAACTATAGAGCGTGTGACATGAGTAGGTACCTGGTAGTGCAGCTCTCTCTATTTTAAACAAGGCAGGTGACTTTTCAGACTAATGTGGTGAGTGCAAGTACTTAGGTGAAGCAGTGCACGACTTGTTTAGAAAAGAGGGCACATACTCACAGCTCTTTTTACAATAGGAGCAACACCCTCCAGTGATCTTAGCGCTGGAAAAGGAATAGTGAAGTGATCTCAGGACTTGCTATTCCTGACAGGCCTGCAACCACTGTATTAGATAGGGTAGACTGGCCAGGTCTTATGATATGTGCCTACACTAAGATCGCAGGGGTAGAAATCCCAGGATCTTTTGAATTAACCTCCTGGTCTCCGTTTTATCCTAAAATTTGGTGTGCAATTAGTTAATGTTTTACACTTAAATTGGGCCAGATTGACTGGACTAGTGAGCCATTCTTCCATTCCCTTCTCTGGTCTGCATTCATAAATTGGTGGTTGAAATGTTGGTGATTAATGTAAGACGTGGGCGTGTGAAAAATGATCATACAAAAAGGATATCAGGATGAATGGGAAGTGGTGGGCGCATGTCTCAAGGGGGCGGGTGTATATCTCTATGGATGATTTGTGAGCCGAACCACAAAGATTTTCCATTTATCTTTGGAGCCATCAATACATTAATTACGTATACATACACCCAGTGGCAGGGGTCAGGCCGAATGAATAAAGGTGCGTACAGGTAGAGGCAAGGGGCATTTAGTAGATATCACATACTGAAAATATAGGTTGGAATTCGTTGACTAATTGGTTTAAATCTCTATTAAGGGCATATATAACAAATAGAGGTGCACTAGGTGATTCTAGGGGCAGATAAGAAGCATGAGGCCGTAGGCCGAGTGTGTTCTTATCTAGCCCATACAATCACCTTGTGCACCTCTATTTGTTATCTATGGCGTTTATACCATGGTTTCCACCATTAAATTAAATGGATTCACCTTAAAAAGTCATGAAAATCAATGTTATTTGTTGCGAGTCGACGTAATCCGTCCTCTGCCATCTTGGTTTCTCGGCAAGACGACAAGAATGCCTGGACGCAAAATATTATGTCAACGTGTGTCCGAGGGGCATTTTCATAGTAGAACCGCTGGTAAGCAGTGCGTGCGACGGCCAGAATACCCTTAGAGCATATGCCAACGTGATAACTTGTGTCTTGCCGCGGTAAACAATCCGTCCACTACGCAGTCAACATGACGGTGAAAATTTCGCTTGATTCGATTTTTCTATCATCAATCCTGTTAAATATACAGGTCAAATCATGGCGAATTAAAGGTAGGTGCTAGAATATAATGTCAAGTTTCATAATGTGTAGTCATTAAGCTTGTAATGCTATGGTTTTTTTAATATCAAATTAAATTCTTTAATGTCAACTTGGTGTCAACATGGGTTCATTTAGCGCGTACTATTCGAACTTCAATATCCAGTCCCGGCACCGTAAAATCGTTCAAGAACGTGATAACCATGGCATAACATATGTTATGATGCAATTAAGTCACTACACCAATTATAATAGGTCTGACTTCGACATTTGGTGTGTGTGTCTTAGGGGAAGGGGTTGTCTCACAATTCTACAGGGCTAGCATTGGATATTTGTACACCCCCATATGAATTAAGCTTGTTCGCATCTCGGGTATGCATAGAAGAGGGGTGGTTGGTGATGGTAGTCCCAGTGCGTACATGGTGTAGCGAGGGAGGAGGGAGGGGGGTGCAGGGGTTAAGTTGTCGATGAATTTTGCCCACCTGGTTTATGGATGGTCCCTTACCTTGCCTGCCATTCACACTGGAAACAAGTAGGTTTCCAAGGGTGAGCACCCAAAAAGGGGTGATTGATGCACCCTGCACGGGACATCCTTTGTGTATGGCTGCTAACATAACACGTGCACATATATGTTTGAAGAGGCAGAGCTCACACATACATGTGCATTGTTGTCTTATATATATGGAGAACAAGCGGCACTAATAACATTCACCTGCCAGGGGGCCCAGATAGGTTTAGCATTGGGATGTGTAGAGGGTAGAGGTTGAGGAGGGCTATACAGGCTGAATCGACCCCGGAAGTGTGGAGCAGCTGCGATGCAACAGTGCAGGGGTCGGGGTGAGTGGCCCCGGCACCGCCCTCTTACGTCTTTACCTTGGACGGATAGGGCAGTGATTAGATAAAGCCGCCTGGCCTTTGATCCCCCGGTCCCCCAGAGCCACCACATCCAGCCCCCCCCCCCCTACACCCTTCCCTCCACTCCTCCCCAAGCCCAACCCCCACGCCCCACTGATAGAATCAATGCTCACTGTCAGTACCCGTTAGACCGGTCACCATGCACCCTCTACGAGCTGTTCAAGAGCAGCTCCTCCCTTGACTACACCTTGTACACTTCCATCATCGCCAGGGGAGCAACTACAGCACAGGGCATGCAGTAACAGCAGGTCAATGCTTTACTAAGGCCCATTTTCCACCATCCGATATGGCCCTTCTGTCGGCCGCTAGACCCATAGTTTCACCACCGTCGGCCGACAGGAGCCATGCCCCACCATTGAACCCTATGGCAGCCCTGTCGGCTGAGGTGGTCATGTGCAGCAGCTGTCGGCTGATAGAAGGACCCTATCAGGTGGTGGAAAACGGCCCTTAGGGCATCAAGTTGGGCCATTCTATACCAACGCAGAACGGTATCTCTTTGCCCAGAGCTATTTTCATATTGTTTTTATATATTATATTTATGACTCCGCTAGAAATCTCTACCATCCTCTTTTTTTCAGGAAAGCTTGTTAACTACATATTTATGGTCTTGCATACAATTCTAAATGTTATTGAACCTGCTTTAATCTGTCAATTAAGTTCCAAAGTAATAGAAGGTTTGAAAGAAATTTTGCTCATGAATCCATTATATTATGCTAAAAATGGGATAAAAATGAGAGATGTCTCTAAACTCGTGACTTTCCTGAAAGCATAATAAGGACTTATGATCTGCACATCACACTTATCTGTATTCAATTACAGTAAATTCTTTGCACTTGTGTTTTCCTCTTATCAATACACCCACAGAGCCTACACGATTATTTTGGGATTTTTCTTTCTTCTTGAACTAGTGTCAGCCAGTGGGATGCTTAACGGTTCTGCATCCTTAGTTTTAAAAGCAATTACCATGTGGCAAGCTAGGGCTCCATCCCTGAGCTACAGGCGGGGGAGGTTGATATTCCTCCTGTGCAAGAGGCTGCAGTAAAGATAACAGTTGGGTCTTGGTCCTGAAAGCCCCTCCCACACCCTCTTTGTGAAGCCATTTAAAGATGCATCCGGTTTCCAAAGCCAGAACTGTAACCGGCCCAGGTTTTACTTACTGGTGATCAATTATACTTTCATGACATTGAGGGAATCTCACTTGTTCTACTTCAGATGTTAAGGAAATATCCATAGAACGCTGACAGCAGCAGTAGGAATGAAGGCCTGGAAGCATCCGCAGTGCACAATAATAGCTTTTCGTAAGGGCAGTCAGTGCATGGTTTATAGGAGCTAGTAGACTGGTGTACTCTTACAAGCGTGTCCTTAAAAATGTGTCTGTGTTTGTAAAAAGACATTTCCTCTGCCTCCTGACACCAAATATAGCAGCGCTTTGTTCTCTGACTGTCAATATTTTATAAAATGTTTTGCTACCATCACTGTGCCTTGGGCTGTGTGATCTCAAAGTGCTATGGTAGTCTGCATTTATCATAGGTACGCAGTCAATAAGACTTCTCAAGTATTTGTTCACAAATATAAATAATTCATATCTTAACAGAGGATCTTTGCTATCTCTAGGCCTGACAAAAACAAGGACTTTTATAGATACATATAGATACAAGTCTCTATGCCCACTCCGCAATCGCGAAGGAATATATTTAAGCCTGTGTCTTTCCACATGAGTCTATGGCATTATGCTTATGTACCACTCATCCTGTCAATTATGTTAACCCTATTTCTATAGTTAAAACTATACAAAGATATAGACCTATAGATGATAGATTGTTCTTCCTCTGCATTGGCACACAGGGATTCTGGAAAGCAGATGAATCTCAGCGTATACGCCACATACCGGTATTCACTGTGAGGTCGCCATTTATTGATCAAACCCACTTCCGGTCTCTTCCTCACACCGGTGCCGCAGTAAATACACTGTATCCATAAAACTGCCACAGTTTTACATTCTCCCTTTTTGGAGGGTTAGAAAAAGGGGACCTCGACCGCCAAGTAATTCAACTTGCCATCCATCTGTAGAGCAGGCGTCTCAAGTTGATCTCTGGCTCTTTTTGCAGCCCTCCCAGACCGTATGATGGACGTAGTCGGCAAGAGCCTTTCATTGGAGATTGATGTTGGGGGAGGCATCTCCCAATAAAAAAATTAACCGCAGGCGAAAATAAGGCAGTGTGCTTTCCAATTTCTTTCACGTTTAGTCAGATTACTATTTTTGGTAAATAAATAAATAAAGAAAATAAAAAAAAAAGAAGAAAGAAAAAAAAAAGAAGAAAGAAATTACTTTAATAGGGATCGGGTAGTTTGGTCGTAGAAAACGGTACTACATGTGGCGTGGGCCGGGGGTTCCTTTTTTCTATTCAGCTATACTTGCCTGAGGATTATCGCCTACACGAACATCATTGTTATAATGTATTGTATTATACATTATTATGTTCTTGGACATTGCAGAACCGGCAGATTCAGGTATGCATTACATTTTCAGAGCGTAAGTTACCAGGCCAAAAGAAATGCGATATACTTACACTCTCGTATGCAGGGTCTACATCACCTCTGAATTAAGAATTGAAGGAACAGTGCAGAACGTCGATGAAATATACTCAAACGGAATGACTATAAAATGAGAAAAAATCATACATAATGGCCCCTCTCCACACTAACAGTGGCGGTGGAGCCGTGAGATACATATGGGGGATGCATCCCACACATGTTTTCAAATTTCACTATAGATTATATAGAAATACAGCAGAATTTAAGCAGCTCACCCCCCCCCCCCCAACTTCTTCAGCTGCTCCGCCCCCACTGCAAGTCACCGTAGACCCAGACCATGTTAGGTTAGGTTACTTGTATAAATTATGTACGAGAGAAGTGGTCCTAACCATGCAAAACAAGGGCGCGGTTCAAGGTGGGTTAATTGTGGGAGGTTGGGGGCCATATTCCAATGTTGGGTCCAGTTCCAGAGGTAGAGTCGGACAAAGTCATGCTGATATGATCCCTGACCGACCGGTAAGCCACGGACCTCTGCTGACCATTAAGGTGGCGGCCCATGATGGGTGTATGGGCCGGGTTTGATCCCTGCCGCCCGGGATGTACCCCGCCCCAGGCCGGCCAGGATGGGAGGTGTATTAAAGACCCCAGGATGGTGGATTATCGGTCTGACTGGCGCCATTAGCCGCGGCTAGACAAACTCCATGAATAATGGAGAAGCCCCTCCCCCACAGTAACCACATTACCCCCTTGCATTTTGACTCAAAACTGCACGTGAAAAAGTCCCAGGCCTGTGCCTATATATGGGTGTACAGATCAATACCCTCTTAATATCCAATACACAATATCAAAAAGGTCTGTATGCGATACATACATATAACGGCTTCGTTGAATACGGGCAGCCCCACCAAGGTTAATACGATGCCAAATTTTTCACTGGTCGTGGACATTTGCATTTATGCCATGGCTCTAGGGGGTAAACTTGCTTTAAAATAAAGAAACACAACCATATTTACTTATTTTCAATGCGTCGAGTCATCCCGGTTTGTTTTGATCCGCCATGACACCTTGCTCGACGAATTAGGTCACATGATACAGAGCTAGCCGCTGCTTTTAGTTTAGAATTAAACGTTCTTTGCGCAGGGCAATATCTTCTTTTTTAACATGGCGCTAATACTTAGATATACCATAAACAATTCATAACATATTATTTAACTAGTTCAATCATTCTTTTTTCGTAAAACTTCTAATAACCATACCTAAATACGAAACTAGTTACCTCTGTATAAATTTCAAAATGGCGCTGTCGAATATGGGAGGATCGTATTCCACCCGCCCATTGAATACGGCGTAAGTGTCGACACGATGTAGGGCTCATTTGGAATGGACTGACACCCATGTGTAAAGAAACCTGGAGTGGAGACACTTTACCATGCATCTCTGTATTTATTTCATGGTTTTACAGTAATAATTTCAGAAAAACTCACATTTTATTCACCATCTTCCCCACTCAGCAATGTTGTTGTCGCCATTTTGAAATCGTAAGGTAGCGGGCTGCGCATGCGCGAATCCCGGAGCGGTCGGAAAACACGGACCGCGAAGAATGAGAAACATTTTCCACTCGCCTCCACCCAGAATGGGATTCCTATACTAATCTATAGTGGACTACGTTCTTACCATGAAATAAATATATTAGCCCTATTCTGGACCCCTGCCAAAACCTAACATGCACCTAGTCCCAACAGAAGGCCATCCATTACCCCTTGGTCTCTATATACTACCCAATTTCGCCTCAGATATACGTGTTCCCCAAGTCGTCCTATACATGTCCATCACTGTCGGACTGGGAACAGGCAAAATGAGAAGAAAACCACATTCCCGCCAATGTGTGGCGCCAGGGGCTCCCACTCTACTCCCAATAGATGTAGATAGGGACGGCAAGGGACAGTCCCAATCAACAAATGAGCGTCTCCTGAACCCTGGACCACCATAAAGCGGCCGAACATGGAGGAGGCTAAACAGGTAGGTAGCAGGTGGTGAGGGAGGGTTGTGGTACCTGCTAGTGGGCATCCTGGCTGGCTTCCTACCCACTGGAGGAGAAAGTACGCCGTGGGCCTCTAGGTGGCTGATTGCCTGCCGATCTCGACCAGCCTGATACATTGGGATTTCCAGTCCCACTCACACGCTGGAGGCCGGCTGCTCCAGGGCATGGAATGTACCAGGCTGAAAGGGACAACCAGTCAGAACACGGGAGGAGCCAGTAGCAGCACGGTCCTGCTGCAGGGTCATGACACCCCCTGCTTCCTCCTGCCCTCCAGGTGGGCTCCTACCTGACAGTGACACCTGGGACGTCTTCCACAGCTGCTCCAGAGGTTGCTCCAGGCGGAGCTATGCACAAATTACAACAGCTCTTACATATTAGGATGATGTCAACAGTAAGTGTGGAACTGCTTACCCAATATTTATGGGCCAATTCTCTGCACAGCTTTATGTATAGCCGGAAAATGCGCTCCTTTTTCATATACTACTCACAGCGATACTGTAGTCCCGTCTAATGCATCAGTTCGGCATAGGACTACTATAGAACCATTTGACCACATGAATACTCCATTACAGCGATGTAAAACACCCATTCCAATATACATGTGTACTACACATCTTTTATGTCATATCCCTCGACTCCATTGATAACGTAACTCACTTTCAAAACTCTATTTCTATATACTACTCAAACCTGCCATGTCCATTACACAGATAACACGTACCCTACTACCTCTTTTCCTATATAATTACATGTATGTACTACTGGCCAAGAGTTTACGTTATCAAAATGGCATGTTCATGTAGGAGTCTATAGACCCATACACACTGGATATGCCATAAAAATTTCACAGGCTGCTGAAATACCCACACAGAGAAAAGAACACTGATCGCTTTGACGCATACTGCACAGGTCACAATTTGTCTCCCAGATGACATTTATGAAGGCATGTCAAATGAGGTTGACCCTCTCATATTTGGTTCGTCAACTCCATTTGACATGCGTAATGAAGACACGTCACATATTTCTGATCCATTCACCTGAGTGCTAGGTAATACTGTGAGACAATTATGTAAGGGTCAAGAGCAGTCAATAACTATGTACCAATGGTTCAATCAAGGGAGGCCTATAATAGAAGGCAGGGGATATCATAGTCCCACAGGCCTGCAACACTAAGGCACTTTTTCCTATCTACAGAACTCCTACTTGACTGAGGACCTCTATGCAGTCCATAAGACAAGGGCATGGAGGTGCATGGCAATGCCATATGTCTCCCTGTACTGTAGATACTGAGATTATAGATTGTGGGTTAGAATACAGTCCTTTGGTATTTTCACTGACCCACACATAAGGTGTCTAACCACTCCAGTTGGAGTATTCAGGATGGTGGGTGTCTATTTTGATATTCAATAACAAATGCAGATTTAACAACGAAATAGAATTCACTACCATTTATTGATAGTATTTACAGACCTTAGTGATCTATTCTTCATGAAAACAAAATGACAGAGATACATCAAATGTCTCAAGTGTTGGTAGTACTTCTTGGTAGTGATTAGTCCAGGTACCAAAATGGTTGTTTGCTCCATCTAGTGGAATATCCTAGAACAATTATGTATGTCAAACCATCACATGTCAAGTGCCTTCGACATGGCCGTGACCCTGGTCAACTCACAGATGACATGGCATTTTAAGGCATGTCAAATCATATGAGGATTACTGTGTGCTACAGTTGTCATGGTGACATATGTGCACATGTCCCAATGACCTGTGCTCTCTGTGTCAAATCAAGTTGACATGGGTATACATGTCACTTTGTCAGGAAGAATTTTCTCAGTGCACTGATAAGACAAACTACAATAGACACCTTTATCGTGAATTACTCCCACTTCTAGGGACAAGCTGCTCCCCATGTATTCATTTTTCTTCCGAGGATGCCACGTTATAGTTCTTTTATAGACCTTTGATATCATGTATGGTAGGAGGCTGATGATGCAATACTTTAATGGTAGGTTCTCTTCCCATAGTAGAATAACATTCTATCCTCCTGTTCGAATGGCCATATCTACAATATGCCGTGTTTAGAACTGTTTAATGGGCCGAGAGATGTCCTGCATCGTTTGTGATGCCATGAGGACATGGTAGGAGTGATAAGGATGGCTGATGTACTGATCGAATTTTAATATGTTCACATGGTGTTCTCATAGGGATGAGTTCTTGTTGCACTCGAGTCAACACTCCATAAAGTTATTCAATTCACAAACCTACTTTCAAGATTAAGATTAGTAAAAATTACTATGGAAACAGACTTCTTATATATAAATGTATACCATTCTTGGCGTCTCCATCTTGAATGCACATTAAATTGGGACACCATAAATATTCATAAGAGACCATATTGTTTTGTGCTTCGGGGAAGTACTCGGATGCCAAGGAAGTACGAAGAGCAGGCTAGTTCAAGCCGATCTCTTTACCAAATTATGCAGTTTACACTTCCCTCTATAAGTGAGTTTGTATAACCAGATTTACTTTACGTCTAGTGTTGGCACAATTATATCTATATGCACAGCCCCTTACGATGCCCATATATCTGCACCAGTTATCATATTTTAACGCCCTCACTCGAATTCTGCCCCCGCAATTACATGTAATTATGTATTAGACGTAATATCCATTTGCTTACTTATGCATACCACCTGTATAAATGTGGAGAATATAATGATAATAGAAATCTGAATATCAGATTACATGATGGGAATAGATTGGTAGTCCCTTTTACTGCTAAAATTATCATCAAGCGCAGTGCCTTTTATAGAGCAATTGTTATGTGGAATAGGTTGCAGCCTGAGTATACCAGAATTGATGATATCGATGTTTTTAAATATAAAATTAAAACAGTACAATGACGTTTTTATGTAGGCCTTAGTCCAGTCAGTCACCTTATATATCACCTCATCCCATTCTCATCTCATTATTTCACCCTTATAATAATATTGCAATGTACTTCAGATCTAGTTGAAAAATGCCTTTGGTTATGTACCATGATCATAAAATGGTGTCACCATATCTGTACTTCTTAGTAACAGCTGAAATAAACATGTAAGGGGGCTAGTGGAAGGACTGCAACATGCAGAAGCTAGCATTAACTAATACAGATACTCGAAATATTGTATTAAGGACCCAATAAAATACTTAAAAAACAGAACCGGAAGTGCTGTCAGAACGTGGCCACGTGGTTCCTGGTCTATCACGCGCGATTACGGTCACGTCGTCATAGGTAACATGAGGGGATCATTTTGTAGTCATATCGACCAACGGGAGAATACTTGGGTGATCACCTTGACTAAAAAGGAAAACATTGGAGGAATGCGAGAAGAGCTGGGGGTTGATGAAATGTTTGGAAGTATACATTTTGTATAGAACGACCAAAGAAAAAAAAAGTGAGCATAGCGGTAGAGGGAAAATTTCGGCGTCCAATACTCAAATTTGATTTCAGTAATTATGAAAAGAAAAAACAAATTAATACATTAAGAAAGGTATCCAAGAATCATTCAATTAGCGTTTAAAGGTGAGTATTCTATGAGCTGTGCCACGAGCTGTATGTCACGAGGTAAAACCGAGTTAAATATAGCCCAAGTTGCAATAGATGATATAAACATTACTTTCGGATGATTTAATGCGGTGTGCTCTTTTGCTTATTCCTTGGGCATTTTAAAAGATCCTAGTAAAGTTATTTCAAATGGCACCATACTTCATATCAACGAGACAGAAACTTTCCTTTTAACAAAACTGACTATGTTTAATGAACCAAGCCTACGAAGCTGGACAATGAATGAATGAATGTACTGACATACTCAAGATTTGGCGGGGTGATAAAGATGATGTGTTTTAACGTCCTATATATAAATGTAAGCTATATAATATGTGAGCTGTATCATACGCTAGACAACTTAAATACATTATCTATAAGATCCTTAGAGTCATAAGTTATAATCTCTGTTAAATGCAATGTATCTAAGTTATAATCAGTATCAGTCACTACCGGATGCACGGGTGTGTTCTGGTTACCAGCTTGGATCTATGTGTAGGTGTTATCCGTATAGAAGGGTGAGACAGTAAAGGTAGGAGCGGTGCTGCCCTCTGCCAGCTCTATTTCCCATAGAGTCGACCTTGATTACGGAGGTTAGGGGTGACTTTGCCAAAGTCACCCCTCACCTCCGTAATCAAGGTCTATACATAGCAAATAGAGCTGGCAGATGGCAGCACCGCTCCTTTATACTGTCTCACCCTTCTATATGGATAACACCTACATATAGATCCAACCTGGTAACCAGAACACGCCCGTGACCGGATGACTCATGGCGTCTGAGTCTTCTGAATAAGAGCTCCAGGAGCGGATAAATACAAGTCAAATGCGAGAGACTCTAAATCACGAAGGGCATTTTTGATCAAGTCCACGTAATTTGCTTCTATCAAGTCGCATTACTTTTTGATGATTGTCCGCCTGGGGGGGGGGGCAACACATTAACCATAATCCAGTCAGCAAAATGTCGTCTGCCCATAGCTTGCTAGTCCTCCTCCTGTTCGCCTATCGTGTAGAGGCCTGGGTCAACCTCCTTATTGGCTTCTCCGTTAGCTGCAGGAGTAGTCGTCGCGCCTGCCTCCGGTTTGGACGAATGCGCGGTTACTTCCGGTTCCCCTGGTGTTTCATTAGCTCCTTGCGAGGTGGCGACCTTTGAGTCGTCATTTCCATTGTCTTGTGGCAGTTGGCTTTCCGGCTTGTCGCCCGCCACCACCGCCTGCCCCGCCGCTCCCGTAACGGCATCCTCCCCCGGCGGAAGTGTCGAGCCGACGTCCTTGACCTCTTCACTTTGACCTTCAGGTTCAGCCTTGACTTCCTGGCCCTGCGGAGTTATCGCAGAATCGGCAGCTTCTTTTTGTGTGAGTATTTCGCCTGCCGCCCCCGCAGCGTCTCCGACTTCTTCCTTGGCCTGGTCATTCTCCACCTCTATGTGGGTGTCAGCAATAGCGGAGACCTGCCCACCATCGGTCATTCCGCTGCCACTAGAGGGAGTAGGGTCTATAACAGGGGGCACTGGTCCCGGAACTGTCAGCTCGTTGGGGTTAGAGGCCGCCCCATGTCGGACCCCGACACTGGCACCAAAGTTGATGCTGGCCCCGAGGTCGTCGCCAGAGATAGACGACTTTCTGGATCTGGAGGATCGCGGGCTGTTGATGATCTCCACCTCGCGTTCTCTGTCCAGGTAGAGCTTCTGCAAACAGATAATTGTTCTAGATTTAGCGCACTGTACCATGAGGTGATAACATCGATTATCTCTACACCAGGTATCTAACAATCTGAAGATACCTGACACATTCATCAAAACCATTCAGCATTTCGCTGAATGATCAGAAATTATATGGTTTTTATACGGCAATGCAATTTTTTTACATCCCTTTTTGCTATAACCGATAAAATGAACAGATTTGGGGCTGTGAGGACATGAAAGAGAGGACTGATCTAATTCCCATGATAACAATGGGTACCTCAATCACAAAAAAAATAAGGATGCAAGTGGTTGGTCTAAGTCTGCTGGAATTGGATGCCCATGTATAGTGTCAGCCAAGACTTGTGAATTCTGGTGTGCCAACTGATCTGTCTGCAGTTACCCGCCCCCAAGACACGAAAGGTTCTGGCTCTGAGAACAGATACATGAAAGATTCCTCTTTTTCTTTTGAAAATAGCGAGGGTTAAGTTGGAAGAACATAACTTGAAGCAATGTGGATTCCCTATATATATGGGGTAAAATGATTATTGGAATTGGGAAAAAAACAAAACATTTAAAACACTACAATATCCTTGTAGGCTATTCTTGTCTTTGTCTACCTCCAAAGGTCTGGGGTCGTGTCTCCAAGTACTACGATCGCACCCATCACCACTACTGTAAATGCCAGTGTTATTCCTACGGCAATCTTGGTACGACTAGAAGGGAGCAGTCGTAGGATATTGACAAATAACCTCCAGGAGCAACGATAGCAGGGAGAGCTATAGCTGTGGGAAAATGCTACCAGGCATAGGACCCAACATTACCATGTTAAACAAACATATCCTCCAAATTATATAGATATCAACTGATCAATGCCTTTTGTTACTTCTTTTAATTCAAACTCTACTAGTACGCCGTAACGGTAAAACAAACATTCAAGTGATTTTCGTCTGGGGTAGGGCCAAAAAAAGGTTTGTTTCCAGTTACCCGACCGACCCTGGCAAAACTTTGACTAAGATGAACTATGCCTTTAATTTCAGGCTGTAAATTCTTTAATAATGGTCCGATTTGCAAGCTGTAAAAACAAAATGAAGCCCAGGTCAGGGTCCTAAGGTTGCAGTCAGACATTTTGTCTGGCAAGTATTTGCATTGACTGTATACCGAAACAATTTATCATTAAGAGGTAAAAAAGACTATGCAACTTTAGGATGGTCCTATGTGTCATATCTGGACTCCTACCTGGCTGTATACAAAGTGACCATTGACTGTACCACACCTAGTGGTAAGATGTGGTACTACTGCATATATAATAGGCGACTACAGTGTAGTCGGCGATAATAGATGATATATGTAGTAATAGGGGCCATGCACATAACCCCCCACCCCCCAAAAAAAATCGGGGGTGGGGGGATTGCTTCCCTGACCGTTAGTTATGTAGGGGATTAGGCTACTAGTTTCCCATTAAGTTCAATACATGGGACTTTCAAGCAAAAAAAAAATGTCATCAATACTCAGACACCCCCCCTTGTATTATTTCAGTCTGTCATCAAAAGCCAAACACCCCCACACCCCGTAGCCATGATGTCATATGTGCAAGGCAAAATGTACAATATAGTAACAAATTGATAAAGACAAAGTCACTAATTAAGGGACGAGTCATTTCTAGCCAGGTGGGGGGAGGGGTTTGTTAGATATAGATATGGGGGGAGGGGTATTTTGATAAAGAGTGCCTTGATTGGAGGTTTAAACAAACAAAAAAAAACAACTTTCAAATTGACAGTGAGGGGGGGGGGGGTGTCAAAACTAAATATGAAACTACCAGTACTCATTGCACCTCATCGTTCCACACGCATATACAGGAGTAGAAATAAGACATACCTGGTACCACAGGCTTGAAAATTATGGTACTGGTACATAATAGTTGTATTACACCCCCTATCTTGGCCACATATCCTCTCCAATTCTCCTTGAAATTACATTTCTTTTGATATACAACATGCCTATATTGCTATTTTGGACAGGGGGGGGGGGAGATTCCTCGAGGTAAGGGATATGCAAAAGAAAAAAAATCTGACCTACCGACCCTAGCAATTCTGACCATATAACTGAAAACACACCTTTTTTTTGGCCTAGGCATATCACACCACATATACAGCAGAAACCACTGCCAAATTATACCATATTTTTGCATTTAGGCCAGTGAATTAGACAAGCTCTGCGTAGCCAAATCTTAAACATTTTCCCTGTTTTTCTGAATCGTTCTTCATCACTCCTCTGCTCCTACTTCCCACCGCGGAATCCTTTTCTCTCACTCTTTTTCTTTTTGTCTCTCTACTCCCAACTTGCTCCTCTCTCTGTCTTTCTTGGTCTCTGCCCCTCTACCTCTATTTGTGTCTTCCCATTCTCTCCTCACTATATTTCTCCTTTTCCTCTGTCCCTTCACTTCTATCGTTGTACAATCCCCTCCCAATTAAGTTCCTTCTGCCCTCTTCCTTCTCCTGCCCTGGTTCTCTCATCTCTTGCTGTCGTATACATGAACAACTTTCTTTCCAACAATTCCACCTCCCTGCATTTTCTTTTTTAGTTCACATCCACTGACTGCTCTCCGTGTTCCCACCTGCAAACAACATGCTTCAAAGTGATGCTGAGTATATATTGCAAATTCCAGGCTTTCATCCCCGCTTTCATCCTCTCAAAGCATCGATAGGTAGTTCCATTAGTCAAGTATACTAATGTGAAGTATAAGTGAAGGGGTGAAGGGTTGGGAGATAGTGTATGAGATTATAGACACATCGGGGTGGGTGGTAAAGTGCATTATGAGGCAGGTGGTAGGCGAATTAGGCTTACCTGCTATTCTACAGGTTGGACAGAGAATGGGGTAGGTGGTAGTTTGCTAGTTGGGTGAGCAGCTCCCCCAGTGCAAGCATAGGGTTTCTAATGAGGGAGCTGACCATTGGAAGAACATGAAATAGACATCATGGGCCTTTCAAGGGATAGACCCGTGGTGTAGGCTTTTCATGAGGTGCATATACCCAGGTGGTTTACCATAGAGATGGAACTGCAGCATACTATTCTCATGAGGTATATTTGGGAGTTACCATAGATAAGAGGAAAGAAGCAACAGATTAGAGTTGTCACAGGGTGGGTATACACAGGGGGGCCTGTAGAACTGCTAAGTGTTACATCACTGCTAACTGTTACAATAACACTTAGCAGTCAGCCATCCAACTGCTAACTGTAACAAAAAAATGCTAAGTGTCATTACAACAGTTAGCAGTGTTATAACACTTAGCAGTTCCACAACCCTATTCCCTCATTTCGCTACTCCCCCACATTCTCATTTCCATGCTACTCCACTCCCCAAATGCTTCTTATCCCCCTACACCTCACTGATACCCTTGGTGACCCTCCTTCATTCCCACAGGCTAATTTTACACTTGACACCTAAAACCCCTCATACTCTATACTACCATGTATGGTATATATGTGCAGAATCACTAAGCGACAAAGGCTAGTCTATATGGTGGCCCATGTTTGATTTAATAGAACACAACCACATAAATTTACTTTTATACAAAAATAAAGCTTATATGATAGTCAGGTCCTTTACTAAAGACTGCTTTGTGAATGTGATTCACCTAAGCCGTAGGTTTTCTTTGGTGTTACAGATAACATTTATTGTAACAGATAGCAGTTCCATGTCCCGTCAAATGATAACCCCAGTTTTGTTATAGCTAGCATCAATTGTAACACATAGGAGTTGGATGCTTGTAACACATAGCATTTTTTTGTTACAGTTAGCAGTTGGATGGGTGACTGCTAAGTTTTATCATAACACTTAGCAGTTCTACAGGGCCTCCTTCACAGAGAAGAATCTGCAATGTGCATTTCTCATGACGTATACCCACTAAATATACTGTATAGGGAGAAGACGCAGAACTCAGCGTATCGGTTTCTCATGAGGTGTATCTACGAGGGGCGGAGGGGGGGATATATAGACCAGTATAAAAACCTACTACAACTGGCACGTGAAGCTGGTTGCAGACTGGCCGAGCTTCACACGGACAAGTTATCCCCCTTTTTGTCGCCCAGACCTACCCAACCTCAGCATGCAACATCTACCGTTTTCCTCCATGTAACGGAGCCGTAGCTCCTAATTACCAAGCCAACTTTTCGCTGGCACCGACTTTATAAATGTTCTGTTGATCATGCTATATAGTGTGATTTGAAAGATCACTTATTTGCAAAACAAAAACAAAACAAACAGAAATCGCATGGGGTATTGAGAGTTGCAAGGGTGAAGTTGAAATCTCATTTTACAGTGAATTAGACTAGACCACTTTGAAAAAGAGGTTTGGCGACAGGGCACCTCAATACATTGCGCCATGTTGTGGGCATTGGGCATTGGGCATTGGCGTATGTTAATATTTATCATAAGAGGACTGGCGTAAGAAGAGGTGGGGGGGGGGGGTCCTCCCTCCCAATAATGGAAAGTTCACCTGTATCTAAGCCTATATAAAATACAACAGCCCCCCCCACCCCTGCCCCGAATAAAAGTTCGCTTTTTGAAGATTTGTAATTACGTTCAATACTCAGATTGGTAAATATTTTCTTTCTCCAAAAGAATTTGTATCTATGTTCTCAAAAATGCGACATATCCCTCATTTTGTAAGGATGGGTGACATATAATTTAGACATACAGATAGCGAAAACAATTACCTTTCGTCTCTCCTGTTCATTTCGCATTATTTCATCCTCGTTTTTTAATACAATAGCTAAGTGCTGGGAAGCGAGTAGCTCATCTGTGGCCTTCTTACGTAACAGCTCCTGAGCTGCTTCCTCCTGGAAAAGAAAAAAAAGTATGCATGTGAGTTTTAACGTATGAAGAAACTGACCGATTTTGTATGAACAAAACTAGTATCATGTCTTGTTATGTTGCATGCCAATCGACATTAGACCACTATTTTTTTTGTTGATTATCGTGTATTACTATGCAATTCCATAGCGTTTTGTTGAAAAAGAAAGTTTTGTTATGAATATGATCATAGATAACAGCAGCTGTGAGTATTTTAAACTTTTAATATAAGTACATGTATACATGTGTGCATGTATGTGGGAATCATTTCCAATGTAGACAGAACCAAAACCATGATTGTGCAAAATTTGTGTGAAATTGTATCATTATTTCCTCGTCAGTCCCGGACCAGGATAGAATACATTAATGCCGTTTCAGGATAATAAAACCTGCTCCTGATAGGTAGCTTCTCTCATAAATTTGGCCAGGTTTGGCGGGAAAAATAAAGTACCTTTATGCCTTTGTCTGTATGAATGGTTTGTCCAAAAGAACCCCAGGACAAAGTTAGGAACACTAACTACCTGGTATCATTAAAGGTATTCACAAATTACTAAGAGTCATTTCATGTTTTGTAGATGTTGGCTATTCATATATATTTTGAGTTTTTTTTTATTCAACTCTATCCCTTATGCCATACAGTGGCGGATATAGACGGGGGCGCGGGGGTACGCGCCCCCTCCTTTTTGTCTGTACTTAAGAGTTTATTTCCTTACATAAGACCTCAAAATTTGCCCAAAATGAGGGTGTGCACCCCCTCCTTTTGGGCCGCCCTCCCTTTTCCAAAACCTGGATCTGCCACTGCCATATATTTGATGTAATTGATCAAGTGCTTTGAAGCAACAACAACACAGAGTTCTTCAAAGCTGTGTCTACTTTATAAATTATATAATACTCTGTTCTGAGTTTAATGAACTTTACAGGAACAATTATATCCAGATTGTAAGTGACCCTAGTTATGCGCCATATATAAGGATGATGGCCATGCAGCAAAATACCGTTACCATGTTGTAGCATGTACACCTGTCAGAAACACCAGTCACGTTTGAAGACCAACATGTTGTCTCATATGTCACATACATTGTATATAAATGATCAATCATCCTCTGTGACAATACATAATTTTAAAAGCATGTAGGAAATTGAATTATCATCAACTAGTGTCGTAATTGGTCATTTGAAGATCATAAACCCATATTCAAAATGCCCCTTGTTTGTTGATAGGGATACGGTCTTCCTAATGTTGCTCTCTTTTTGTAAATTTAAGTCTGGCTAGATCTATAGTGGTGTCAGAGCAGCTTCCAAACTAAGGCATGGGGCGATCCGTGAGTTGGACTGCTATGGATTGTACCCCAGCCCTATGTTCAGGTCTGGGGTCACTGTATGCAGCCAACCCTCTACTTACTGGTTCTATGCATTCTCTTTTAGCGTGCACCTCTAGTGGGGATGGGGTCAGCGGGAGAGGCTACCTCCAGGCTTCCCTCCTGGACTAGAGCAGCTCTAAGTGGCGTCTGGAGGTAGGGGTGGTTCCATACCTATGTTACAGCCATCCGATCATCCATTAGAACCTTGGCACTTCCCCCTTACTTGCATTTGGTAGACTGGATCAAATGTATTTGCGAGCTAATTGCAACAACTTGGTCTCTTATTTTTATCTGAAGTTGATGTTTTCCCTTGGAAAAGCCCCTTCAGCAAAACAGACTGCAGTGGCCCACATATATTTACAGACGAGCAGAGATAGTCTGTTGTCTATCTTTCTGTCCCCTGTTTCTCATGTTTACCTGGCATGCTGACACCGTGTACAATGTTTGCATGGAGCCCATAAGTGGAGGCTCCACTACGCGATTTTTTGGAACATTCTCATGTGTCAGTGTCTAAGGTATAGGCTGTTGACAGTCCTAACCTGTAAACATGAGATCTAAAGTGGGTAAACATGAGATTTGAGGGGTCACTTGTAATCACCGGGAGTGTGTATACCTATAGGTCTGTTTATATTTACTCAAAACCTGTGACTGAGATGTCACACTGATCAGGTAGGGCTAGGTGCCCTTCTGTGTATAAACAATAACACAGTACCATAATAAATAACAATGCAACAGTCCAACAACAACTAGTCCTGTAAAAATCAAACCTGTCTGATATCAAATTGTGGAGACTCTCCAATGTGAAAGGTTGCAATATTTATATAACATCAGCTTCCCTGACATACAATTTCAACATTGCAATGATAATAAAAACCATTCTTTAGTCTGTGTTTGTGTCCCATTTTGTGAGAATAGCTCCGATTCTCTGCAAAAATCGCGTAGTGGAGCCTCACCTTTTTTACCTCTCCCACTGAGACCAAAACGTAATCTATAATGTCCCAGTAAACTTTGACAACCCAATGTACAATGACGTCCCAAAGGCGTCACGACATTGCAGGAAACTCCCTCGGCGGCGCGCTGCATGATGGTCTTGACGTGTGCGCTGGGTTGTGGGGCAAATGCCGAGTGCGCCCTCTGGTGGGTTGAATGGGTATGAGGAGGAGACAGGGGTCGGTGCTGTAATCGGTCTATTACCGTATGGCGGGGGTCCTTCTGGGACCTACACTGGAAATATGGCCGTGTCCATACGCGCCAGTGTCATCGTGTCCTACAGTGGCTTTGATCTCTCTTCTCCAGGGGCTATCTCCTCCAGCTGTAGATTGGATCTCCCTCTGTCTGTCGGCTCTGATAACGCTACTAACCCTCCACTAGGCCTGTTAGCCTACCCATTTACCCTCGTCCATTCTCTACTCAGTGCTGCTCTGAATCTGATTTGTTCCTCCATACATCCTGATGTCCACACGAACTATTAAATTATTTGTTTGATCCCAATAAATTTGCAACATCATTATCCAGACTGATCTCCAATTCATTTTCGGCGATCACCATAATTATACTGTTTTTAAGCAGCATTATTTCCAACTCTAGATAAATATTACTCACTCTAATTTTAGGCACCTATAGACTCCTTTATAATAGATCCCCTTTCCTATTGCATTTTACACATGTTCCAATGTTCTACAGTGTAGTAAAGACGACTTTCATCCACGATACCTTCAAATATACCACTTGTCCGCCCAGTAAGTTGAGTAACTGACACTACACCACATCTTACCCTGGTCCCAACCCAATATCAGTGACCTAGGCTACCCGCTTGGGTCGCATACCTTTGCTCATCAGAACATGTTATTCTGTTAGATATAGGTCTCTTTGGTCCGCAGTATAAGATGTCCACGGCATATATCCAACATGGCAACGCGCTGATAGCCATGACCAGTGGGGCAGCAATCATTCTGAGCCCCATTGGTCTACAGAGTGATGGCTGATTTTGGTATGGCTACAACTACAACCATAATATGGCTACAACTAGAGCCATAAAGCAAAAAAAAAAGTACTGCTAGTTTTTCTACCTCAGTTTTTTCCCATCAAATATAATGGAAGAAAGCTTTATTCGTGCCTTATTGTTCTGTATACTCACGTTAACTGCACTAGAAGCCAGCAGAGAAGCAATGTACACATTCTATCCGCCATGGTTATATGCAATTGCTTGCAGCATATTCTCTATTTCAGCTATCACATTAGACTTATGGGCGTTTTGCAGTTTTTAGAGTCTTATGTACATATACATTATGCATACACCTATCAATTTCCACCAGTTTGGACCCCTCCCCTAGATACCCACCACGTAACCTACATTTCAGCCATAGCTTACTTATCGTTAGATAGTGAGAGGGCAAACCGTGTGGAGAGGCCGTAAGGTCACCAATATATTTATCACTTGGCGTTCTGCTTCTATACTACTTCCAGGGTAAACTTTTCCACTGTAGACCCTAGGGGACCAGTGTCGGGTTGGGGTTAGGGAGATGGGGAGCGGCTTGTGGGTGATTGATTGAGAGAAGTATTCTTGTGTATATACTATATGAGAAGAACGTCATTGGTCATTGGTGATATGAAACATGTACTACTTTTTCTGTAACATTCTGTTGGCCATGGACACCAGCTTTGACATGACATTGATAGAGTTTGTTGCCTTTCTGGTGTTATTTATTTTTGTGTTGTTGTAGACTACCGTGCTTTAGTTAAGATATGTCATTTTTGACATACTAAAATCAGTCATCACTCTCTAGATGAATCAGGGCACAGGATGATTGCTGCCGACTGGTCATGGCTATCAGCGCGTTGCCATGTTGGATAATGTCGTGGACATTTCATACTGTAGACAAGAGAGAGAAAAAAATATGTTCCTATATATCGGACAGAGAATGCTTCTGCATTTGTCACACAATCTGTAAGTTTCCCATCCAGATTATACCCCATTTTCTTACTAAATATAGCTACACTGTTTAAAAAAATTCCTTAAATTTAGCATGGAAACTCCATAAAATTTGATGGTAATTCACCATTATTTAAAAGAACAGTGATTTCCCCTATAATAACAGTGTTTTACCCGCCTAAGGTTCACTGTACCGGGATTCTCCACAGCTTTCAAGGGGAATTCACCATATTATTATGGTGATTCACTGGCAATGCGGGTGCTAGTGAATCACCATTTTTTAAGGGAAATGTTTTTTTACTGTGTACTGACATGAATGAGGTGTAACCCTGTGTGTCAAGAAAGTGAATCAGCATCACACATGGTTCCCAAAACCGATGGTTTGGATGATATCGTCTATCTATCTTAAGGCCTGGTTCCACTGGGTCGGTCATACTTTCTTTGCTTTTTTTGCCCTTTTTTTTGCTAATCTGACGAGTTCCTTTTCTGCGCATTACCTATATAAATACATCAGATCAGTAAAACATACCGTCCGACCGACGGTAACAGGTGCGAAGACACTTAGGTAGCAGACACTTAGGGTGCACAAAAAGGACACGTAGGGTGCAGGGTAAAAATACCAAAACACTTAGGGTGCAGTCGGTCTATAGCCCATCTTTCTGTAGGGAGTCCCCTCTGAACAGACATCACATGCCTCTAGCTCGCACCACTGATTTTATCTCTATGTGTATAAGGCTATGGGGAATAAAATCAGTGGTAGGGCTAGAGGCTGGTGATTTCATCTTTGTATACATAACAAAACTGCCGACTGACGGCGTAGGAACAGTATCCTTAGCCCTTTAATTGTTTCTAGTTCTATTAGAGCTTGGAGTATAATTATTTGGTTCACTATTAATCCCAAATCTTTTTAATTCCACTATCACTGCTGATGGGAGGCTGACTCCCGGCCGCCAGCCTCTGAGGGGGGGGGGAGGCAGACACTCTGAGGGGGGCAGAATAGTTCACAGTTTACAAATCTAGACCAGTTTGTTTTGCACCCTAAATGCCCTGCCATTGCACCCTATGTGTCCTTGCACCCTACATGTCCTGTGGTTTGCACCCTACATGTCCTAGCACCCTAAGTGTCCACCTGCATGCACCCTAAGTGTCTGCACCCTAAGTGTCTCTGCTACCTAAGGTACCAGTATTCCGACCGACGTAGGGGAACACTACTGTCCGAAGGGAAGGGGAGGGTGGCGTGCCTTTTATTTTACCAAATGTGATTGAGGTTACAGGTTATTTATACACAGGAAGAGGATTTCATTTTAGGATGTCAGTGGCAAAAGAAATGAAACCCCATTACCATTTTTGAGATCAACATTAAATAGGTGATTTAGGGAAAACTGATTTACGAGTCACCTGAATGACATCAAAGACCGACGGATGAATATTGGTGTTAGATTCTACCTCTTTGGTGACATGGATGCAGATCACATGCATTTTCAACGTTTCAGTTAGTGGTCAGTCGGGATTAGTTTTGAGAAGATCAGAGATAAAAAATAAGATAAGGGTCGAATTGAGGCTTCCCACTTCTGACCACTGGTTTACAAATCTCTCTATCTTTATAAAATGAATTATTTCTTTTACTAAATTGGCTGTATTTTTCTACAAATCCTCAGGTTTAAAAATTCCTGTCTATTTTCGATCTTTCTGTTAATTTTTCTTCTAACCTTTAAATGATTTTGTGATTTTGAAAATTTTCTTACTCACACTTTATAGCTCAGGTGTTTAGAGCCCCACTGTCTGTGCCCGCATCACCCTCCCGGCTTGGGAGGTTAAAAATACGACTGACGACTGACTGTTTTTTCTTTATACGTTAAATAACGTTTTTTGTTGTTGACTGGGGAGTGTTGGCAGCGAGAACAAAGACGACCACAGGTGTTTTACAACAGGATTGAAATGATAGGCTTCAATCAATGAATCTGTTTCGATGCAACTGCAAATGAATAAATCAATAGATGTGTGTCCTTCTACACTGAAAACCTGAAAATTCCGAAACTAGTCAGTGGTGACGACTTTAGGTCCTAAGGTTGACAATACCTAAAACAACTACCTTAGGTGGTCAAAATGACGACTTTAGTTCGTCAACCTGACGACCTAAGTCGTCAGAATGATGACTCTATATTGTCAGTATTGTCACACTGACGACTTAGATCGTCAGAATGACGAGTTGACAGTTTCGGAACTTCCAGGTTTTGAGTGTATAATTGGACTGAAAGGCGTGATATTGCTAACTACTGAATAGACAATGCACCTTTTCTAAAGAACCTCAGCCATCTTTTGCTCTCTCTCTCTCTCTCTCTCTCTCTCTCTCTCTCTCTCTCTCTCTCTCTCTCTCTCTTCTCTCTCTCTTTCTCACTCTCTCTTTCCTATTAGAATGTTCATATATATATATATATATATATATATATATATATATATATATATATATATATATGTGTGTGTGTGTGTGTGTTTTGTCGTGGTGGCAATGACAGTTAATAGATGTACCGCATTGTTTGGTTAACTATTGCTTTATCATTGCTTTATATCTTTTCTTTTGCAGACCACTCTCTCACACCAGCCTGGGTACAGCACGTCATACTTGACGCCATACGTCACACCGAACGACATTGGGATAATTTAGTCTGGATGAGACATTAATAAAACCCGTGTGTGGTCAGTCTTCTCTCCCACGCCCAACACCCTCCAATGCGCATGTGCACACCTGAGCCTGTACCCGGTACACACCCACTCACAGCCCAAACGACCTGCAGGGGACAACCCTGAAAGGTTCCATCCGGAATGGGACAAAGTGAGCACCAATCTGTCGTCTGCTAGGTTCTGGCACATCCGCTTCCATTTGCTGCTGCTGGGCATTTTCCTTATCCTGTTGGACGCTGGCCTCAGGAGCAGACGACATTTGGGTCACCACTTTTTTGTGAGGGCAGACGCCATTCATTAAATGGACAGGTTGCAATCAAGGACGGTCCATCAAGGATTCTCCATGGGCAAACTAATTGAAAGGCTGAGAAATTGTATCATTGAAAAGACGGATATTAGGATTTACTGTTGGGATCTGCTGTAATATCACTAATTCAGACTGGATTACAAAAAAGGGTGTTGAGACACTCGTCCTCAGTACCTGCAGGTATTGTTATAATTGCTGTTACAGTTGGTGCCTCGTGGTGGAGGAGTAGGGCCCTGGCTGAGGGCCCCCATGTCTGGTCGTGGTTTATGTCGCATCTGCGGCTTATCTCACCTAGCCGGCAGCTGTGGTGGACCACCTTACAGGTATGACCTGACAGTGTCAAGCACCTGGACACCCACCTGGTCAACCCACCTCCTGTATCCATACAGCTGCTCAGCCTACCTCCAGCGTGCAGCGCCGCCCTCCTCAAAGCCTCTACCCCACAGGTAAGAACTGATCTAATTTACTATCTATAAGGAGAATCCTTTCAGCTCTAGACTCTTATGGAACTCCTTCACATATAATTGCCAACAATGGAAAAAAGAAAAGCCACTAGGGATGCTGGAACTGATAATGAGGTAGTCCTGGAGAGCAACCCAGCATTACGTGAGTGCCACCCTGTCCCCGGGTGGGATATATGTGATATGTGATAGTGATTCTAAAGTACTATGAAATAAGTTTCAAATACACCAAACAGGTTTGCGCGATTACGCTGGGAAAGAACATTGCTTTGGATAAAGCTCAACAGTCAGAATCCCTTTGACCATGCAGGGGCAGTACAAGAAAAGAGGCACTATCGCCTCAAATGCCGTCGTCACAATAGAGTTCATGTGTCACCCAGATTGAGCCTGGGTGTACTCAATCTGGGTGACACATGATCTCTTATTGAAATCTTAAAGTTTTATTTCTAATGTATTTGAACTATTTGGTTTAACTAAAGCTTTAATCTAGTTAAAGTTGAAAGTATTTGCTATACATAGATATAAATTTTAGAAAATAGCTATAAGTAGTTAATGAGGAAGATACCACCAAAGTAAACTATACAGAGGGCAAATTTTGATCTAGCCGCCGACTACATAAGCCACCTAGCTAATTCTCTCAGTACTAGCAATATGCTAGTCCCGTATAAAGCCTAAATGCTATAGCGGTATTACACTGGGCCACCCGTGATAATCTTAGCAGACACTGCTCCGCTGACGTGTTGTCCAGGTCAAGACCAACCGACAGGGGCCCTAGTATATAGCGGTATAAGATCCATCGAAACCATATTCAAATCATGACTACACGATGTGATAATTATTTGCCTTGTATAACGTGAACAAAGGGATGTATACGTCACTGACCCCGCTTCTCAGGGGCGGTAAGACGATGGCGCAAGACGTGCTCACGTCAGTTGAGACACATCAAGGGCGGACGGCATGATTGGGTATGTTTTTACGACAACCAACATAAAGCACTGTCAACCACTATTATGCTTCCATATGGCCATATATAAACTATACCTATGTTTTGAAGTACCATGACCATTTTCACTTTTTTTTTGTATATAGAGGACAAGACAAACTGCTCATCTATTCTGTTTGCACCACCAATTGTAATGTTAATAAAATCGGCTAATACTGTCAATCACTATGGGCTATTGTACAGAAATGCTGACTGGTTCTACATTAGGGATATATCACTATTACTCGTATACGAGTTGGGTATATGTGTACAAGGATTATGTACAAGGATTTTCACAAGCTTTTCAGTGCATATACATTTGTACATTCACACGTACACGATTACCCGATAGTGGTGAATTATAACCATTATGGCAAATTTATGTATTGGTTTTTGTTTTTTTGGGCTGGGACCAACTGAAAATAAGTCAATGATCTTGCCCAATTTCAGCATTTCAGCAAACCGATTACCATGGTCTAAATACCCATGGTCATCAAAGCTCCCTGACAGATTAGTCTTGACTCCAGAGTTTAGGCCTGAAATAAGGGTGATTAACATGTGGGTACACATTCTGAACCCATTGATTTCATGCTTTGATACACGTGACAGGGTGCCCCATACTGTTTAGTCAAATGTGTTGTCTTGAGATTGTGAACCACGCAGTTCAATCTTACTTTGTCGGGGCAAATCCCGTGAAATATAGAAAGACCTCGCCTTTAATTACTGGATAGGATATCCTTTAATTTGGGGAACGTTGAGGACTACTATATAAAAAAAGCACACATCAATTATGCCTAGAAGAAAGCTCTGAATTTGAAATTAATTTTGTTTCGTATTTTCCACTGGCATTGACCCCCCCCCCCCCACCCACAATTTGGAGTTTTAAAGGTGGTGTCGCCGACCAAGGACGTGGGCTTATTATGAATTTACTTGATTCAAATTTTGCATCAATCATAATATTCAGTTTTCTTCAGATTAATCATCCAAATCTTTGTTTGCACAGAGATGACAGAACAAGATGTAGAACTAGATTGTGGGAAATAGGGTCTCTTAATACTCATTTTGCTTGAGCGATGGACATCAATTTAGCCTTTGCTTTAAGCCGGTACTTGGCTAAAAAGGGGCATGGTGAGCTTCAGCCACTTCGATCCTACCAATTAGAAAAGCAGGAAGGGCCGTGAAATCTGGATTTTGGGGTAAACATGAGATAAAGATGCCAAGTAGGAATACAATGCACTATTTTTTTGTTTTGTTTTGTTCCAGCTTCACCACATCATTTTCATGATTTTACGTGGCTGCTGAACCTTTATTTCCTCAATCAAATCTTGGCACAGTATATTCCTGGAGTTTACATTCAATATATAATTTTGTCATGCAGATAGAATTCAAATAATATAGAATAGTAGGAGAAGGAGGTTGGTAGGATAAAGATAAAAGTGCCATCCAGACAGTGAGATAGGAGATATTTGGATGAATTAAGGTGAAGTGGAGGTGTGATGATAATGGTAGTTATTTTCACAGCAGTGTGGGCATTTTCTACATCTATGGGACATTTGTAGCTCTCTTTAGAAAGGTCAGGTCAGCTCAAAGCAGAGTGAAATATGAAATATGAAATATGTTTGCGTTACTTCAATGTAGTTGTATCCTTACCGGTGCATAGTGTATCACCAGAGTTGATGGGCTGCTATAAGTCAATGATTACCCAGCAAAACAAAGACAGGAGCCCATTGACTCATGGTGTAATTCTAAGCTATTAGCCAATTAAGACTGGGGGAAGGTTATACTTGCTGTATAAGGTTTTAAATTCTGAGATAGTCTTTGCTTTCTGGGCTCTGGAATCAATTCTGTTCCACAGTTGGACACCCCTGTAATAAGGACTTTTCTTGAACTTTTCAAGGTTTGGTTTCATCTGGGGGAATTTTATTTTCGCGTCACCTCTGGTCCTTTGGGTCTCAGTGGCCCTTAGGCCCAGTTTTGTGGCTTGCTTGTACATAAAGATTGCCAGTTGTTTTTGGCGTCTGATGTCTAGCCTATCAACAACACACCTGGTGTGGAGGACCTCTGTACTGGTTTTAATGTTGAAGGATTTTGTAAAAATTCTAAGCCCCCTGTTTTGCAACCTCTGGAGCTTTGTGGTTTGATCAACATTTGCGCCATCAATCACAAAGCTGCAGTAATCAAAAAAAGGTAAAATGGTGTGTCTATAAACTATACCCGCAACCTTCTCTGTCATGAGGTAACACAGTTTACCGAACATGAACAATTTCTGCCCAATGACTGATCTAGTATTGGTCATTTGGGCATTTAGGGACAAAGTAGAGTCAATTTTGACACCTAGGTATTTATACAAGGTTGGGCACTCTAGAATGGTTCGGCCAATAGTAATGTTTTGTAACCCTGCAACACGGGCTTTCTCTTTTCCACCATACCAAACTACTTGCGTTTTTTCTGGCATTAGTGGTGAGGCCACTGGTGGTACACCAACCAACTATCTTATCAAGGTCAGATTGTACATGCTCTTTAATCCGTATGGGGTCACGGTCTTTGGACAATATAACTATGTCATCTGCATATAACATGACTCTACAGTGATCCACAATCGAGACTACTTGGTTTATCGCTAGCTGTATTTATAAATGATGGGGGGAGGATTGCTCCAGTGGAATAACAGGAATATGCCACCAGGAGCTCTACATGATGCTATGTGGTGTTAGGGGTGTAAGCAAACCAGCCACTGCCTCCTCCAGGACATGAAGAAGGCATTCACATGTTGACTCAAGCCAAGATGAGGGCTGCAAGAAGGACCATGGCCTCGGTAAAAGAGCTCGTGGGGGAAGTAAAGCCTTAGGCAAGGCTGCCATCCAAGCATCATAACATAGGTGCCATGATATCTGCCAGCAGCCTTAACCCCTTCTCCAGTACCCTCCTCACCCCTCCCCATGCTGCCACCACCACACCATCCTTTCCCACCAACCAAAAGAGACCAATTTTCCGGCCGAGTGGACGGTGCCGGCACTCGCCCTATCTGCCCCCGACACGTCTAATTCCGCCCACCCCAAGTAGCGTCCTGTAATCACAGATCCCCGACATAATCCGCCGTCGCCCAGGGCCCTTTTCAATTCGCCACGCCCCCGGACGCAGCACGACTTATCGTCGGCGACATGTGGTCAATTGGCGTGTTTGTCCGCACTTGTTTTTGCCGGCTAACACACATTTTGACAATGGCCATTTGGGGAAGCCATTCTCCTTACGCCAAATGTCGTCTGCAGAACGTTTCCCCTCAGCAGACGACATTTCCCATAAAAGGAAGGCAGCAAGAAGTGAGGGTTGGTGGGCAGGGGTGACTCCTTGATACATACATGCAGGAAGGAATTACCACCGGCGCTTATTCAAACAGCCGGCGCTTAAAGTTAGTACATCTGAAAATGGGATTTTATAATCAATGCTTAAAATCTCTTCAAAATACTTTGACAACTTCATATCAAAACAATAAGTAATGGCCAAATGTGATTCATGGGATGTACATGGCTCCTGAAGGGTCTTGCCAAAAGAAAACGAGGAAGTATGTCTGTCAGTCTTTTCAGAGAGTGCTGAGGAAAACGTGTATGGCTTAAATTTGTTTTCATAGTTTTGACAAAAGAAATGAGAATGTGAAAAAACGTGCACGTTTCATCTAAACGATTATCCAAACAATCTTTTAGCAAAACTTGCACGTTTTCCTTTCTGGTTCACGTTTCTTTTTTGGCAAGACCCTCCAGATATGGAAATATCACATTGATCTATATGGGCTTCCTTAGGTGTAACTTAATTCATGCCCTCCAAATAGGCATCCTGGAGGGTCTTGCCAAAAGAAGACAAGGAAGAACCTCTTTAAATCTTTTCAGAGAGTACTGAGGACAACTTGTATGGCCTAATCATTTTCATAGTGTTGACAAAGAAATTACAGCAGAATGCATGGAAAAATCTTTTTGAGAAGTGAAAAAACGTGAATGTTTTATCTAAACGCTTATCCAAACAATCTTTTAGCAATACAAAAACGTTCACGTTTTCTTTTAGGGTTCACGTTTCCTTTTTGGCAAGACCCTCCAATCAGCCTCAAATCAGCAATTAGCTCAAGTACAAGTGAAATTGGTTAGAGTAAGGGCGATTAAAATAATTGGTAGAGTAGTTATGGCCCATGTGAACATCCTGGCACTTTTCAAAGAAGACCAAATTTTGAGACTCAACCATCGGATAAACTAACTTTAAACAGGCCACTAGGGTAGGTCCAATTGGCCACTAGCTGGTCTCAGCTGGTTCCTGCGACCCACACTGATAAGGTGGGACCAGCATGTCCCTGTAAGTGGGTGTTAACCAGGGACAAGGTACCCATCATGGTATGTCTTAACAGTGGGTTTTAGCTCAACCAGAGAAATTCAAGATGGTGGCTCCACTAGGCCTCCATACTGAGTCCTATAGCAACACACCATTAGGCATAACACTCTCAATGTCTGTACATGGTACGCCTGCATCACTAAACGAAAGCGAGGCTAAATTGCCCCAATGCTGCAATATTCAGATGTATACCCTGGAGGCCGCTACTCAGTATGATTATTTTTGGGTACCAAAGTTCTGCACTACCAACCCGGCACGAGCAGCTGGAGCTATTGCATGACGCGTCTGAAAGGCAAATGCTGCTTGGTGGTTGCTATCAAACTCCTGTAGCTATTTCCATATACCTTAGTAAGCTATCAGTTATTTATGTAAGCAAGTGAGAAATGAAAAGAAAATTGTTTGCTACCAAGCTCAATTCTGTGGGAAATGCAAATTAAAATATTAAGTTTTATAGTATTGGTTTTTTGCACATAGATGGAAAATGGAAAGAAAACATGTGACCGAACTTTTGTCCAAGGGGCATTTTAAGAATGTCATGTGAAGGCTAATAGGTCCATGTTACTCCTTAGAGACTTTATTCCTTGATTATATCATTATATACAACTGAAAATTGTAATGTCACACAAAACCAGTTCAAGTAAAGTTCAAAATTTTATCATATTGTAACAAGGGTAAGTCACAATGTGATAGTTCTTGTAATTGTGGTGGATTTCTGTAACAATATTCTATGATGATAATAAACAAGAAATAATCAACAAATAACAAAGAAGGGGTTGTAGGGACTTCTATGTGACCCCCTCATGGAGACCCTTTTTTACCTGGTTGTTCTACAAGTATGGTCTGGTTTCCCCACTCACCAACACACACCACCACATCAGGAGGGTGTTGCTCCTATAGTAAAGGGAAGAGCTGGCTAAAAATGCCCTCGTTTCCAGTCCTTTCTTTTCATGTTGCTATAACTTGTCCCTTTTGTTACTCACAAGTGGTCATTCAAGCATGGTGCTAAAAAAGGGGATTTGAGTAGGTACCTAGTTGGGAGAAGTCAGTCAGTATAGTATACTATAGAGTGTGTAACATGAGTAGGTACCTGATGGTGCAGCTCTCTCTGTTTTAAACAAGGCAGGTGACTTTTCAGACTAATGTGGGGAGTGCAAGTTAAATGGTGAAACAGAGCGTGACTTCTTTTGAAAAGAGGGTACCTACTGATAGCTCTTTTTGCCATAGGAGCAACACGCTCCATGGGACAGAGCTCTCCTTGCATAAAAAAAGACTGCCAATGAAAGCTAAGGGTAACATGCTGTTATTCCTGTCACAATTGAAAATGGAACTCATTTTTTTCACCCATGCATCCATGCCAGGGGTACGAGCTAAATAACCCTGTGTGTAATAGAAAAGGAATAGGGTCAATAGCAGGGGCTATTATTAGACTTCCTGAAATGGGAGGGCTGTAGAAATTGTGTAGCTATTTGCGAGGCTGTCAATATAGATCAAATTGATCAAATTGCCCCCCCCCCAAAAAAAAAGGGGGTCTGTAGTTTTGCAGTTGGTTTATCCTACCATCAAAGATTCAGATAATTGTTGGCGTAGTTTGCCATCAATAGATGCCTGATCAATCGTATGGTCAATAGGCATTCTTAGAATGGTGCCCTCAATTCAATTCACATCGAACATAGAGGTCAGTAGCCTTTTGTGGCACAGGTGTCGGTGTAATTCAACATGTGATATGTAGAGAATGTAATATTACAAATCCACTAACTAGAGCGCATTTATAAATAAATAACGAGAATTATGTGTATACTAAGTATATATGATATGTGTTTTCGATAATGGGGGCTTGCACCCATTTAGAGCCAGAGCTATATGAGGTAAGCTTATATATACAGGCGTTCTGAGTGAATTCACTTAGAATAGTGAGTCTAAACGCACAGGTGGTCTTTTGAATGGCCAGCTAATGGACAGTTGGACGCCTAATAAGGCGTGGGCATTTTGGCTGGCAACCTGCACTTTAAATATGCATGTCTGATTGGGAGAAAATTGCAAGGTTGGCAGCCTTAAAAGACACATAGCTTGCTATGCTGGTAACTCACTCTAAATTTCTACACTGGAAGGAACATTATGTTTAATTAGATTTCTATGTGAATGGCAGTGGTATAGATTGGTGAACAAGTAACCAATGGATAACTGATGACGAGTGGGTGTTATCGACGGATAATGACACAAGGCCGTAGGCCGAGTGTTATTATCGTCGATAACACCCACGAGTCATCAGTTATCCATTGACTACTTATTTTATACCACGAAACCAATAAATAATCAATATTATACCAATAAATTCAAGTTGAAAACAAAAATTATTCCCCCTCCCCGGGACTCGATGCCAGCCATTGTGTGTACACAGGTACATACACCTCAGTGCCCGGCAGCGGACACCGACAGCCCCGGTCTCAGCTCGGACAGGCAGCAGCACACGGCGAAAGATTTCAATGCGTCTCGCTGTTATGTTTGTGTATAATACACCTCCTCGCCCGGCAGCGGGCAGCGGCAGCGGCCGTCTCGGCTAGGCTTGCCAGCGGCACACGGCGAAAAATAGTGTACATACACCTCGTCGCCCGGCAGCGGACAGCCGCAGGGCACACGGCGAAAAATGATTTCAATGCGTCTCGCTGTTATGTTTGTGTTTCAGCGGACAGCGACAGCGCACAAGGCGAAAAAAGATGTGCCCGGACCGGGGCGCGATCCATGCAACGTGCTAACCGCTAGACCACCGCGTCTCCTTCAGGGCCCGTGTCGGCTTGGCTATGTTTGAATGCGTCCCGTGGTTATGGTAGCGGACAGCCCGCAGTCGTCGCCTTGCCGGGCTTTGTATCATATCGAGACATGGTTCTGAGCGTATCTCGTCAGTCCCTGTGGCGCAATGCATAGGGAGTTGGATTTGGGATGTGAGACTGCAGGTTCGATCCCTACCCTGGCCTGGAAAATTTCGTGGGTTTTAACATGTAATATATGATTTGGAAGGCGTGCTGTTATCCATGTAAGGCGTGCTGTTATCCATGTAAGGCGTGCTGTTATCCAGGATAACCGCACGCCTTCCAAAATTGATGTTACAGCCTACAGGGTGTGCAATATCGACAGATATGTGGATAGGAATAGACCCCCAAAAAGCACTGTGTAAGCCAGAAATCGTGGTATAATGCAATATATTTTACAAGCACTTGTGGTATACCGATAGCAATATAGATTATATTTTTTATATGAAACATCATTGAACTAGGTAGGCCTAATTAGCTCTATATTCAAGATAGGATAAGAAGAAGAAAGACCTAGAGATGTGGAGAGGCACCCTTAGCATCTATTATGCTAGATTAGGGTTATCTCCAGCTACAGTAGAAGAAACTGGGATACTCCCTCTACTAGCATATTGATACAACATACAAAAAGTAAACATTCGTGGCTCAAACATCAGTATAGAGCTACTGAAAAGACCACCATGGTGGCCTATACTCCATTGCCTTGGGCACAAAGTTACTCCAGCTCTCTCACTATCCAACCCCACGGCCACCTATAGGGGTGTAAAGGTTAGTGGCAGTGCTGTTGATAGGCACTTGCACAAAACTTTTAAAGTGGTTTGAAAATTATAGGATAACTTTGACCATCAATATTTATTTGATAACTTGACAGATCTCTTGGGACTAATCTCTCTATCTTATAATAGTTTGGAGAAATTCACGGTTGAGCTGGATCAGACATTGTGATCACAGCCTACTGCACAGTGCAGGCAGAGACCTGGTGCAGTCCTTGTTTACCCTACCTGGAGCGTCTTGCCAAAAGATAACGAGGATGACCATCTCTAAAGATTTTCAGAGAGTGCTGAGGAAAATGTGCATGGCCTAACTCATTTTCATAGTATTGACAAAAAAAATAACACAAGAATGTATGGAAAACTCGTTTTGAGGTGTCAAAAAACGTGCATGTTTTATGAAAACGATTATCAAGACAATCTTTTAGCAAGTTTTCCTTTTTGGTTCACGTCTCTTTTATGGCAAGACCCTCCAGGCCCATGCATGCACTCATGTGCATTCAGCAGCAGAATAAATGACTATTTCAAGTTCCTCTACGCAATTTCCTCCTTGACCTACAGTTTAGTCCATTAGAGGTTTACCCAGGAGTGTCCAAATTTCTAAAAAAAAGAAATCACATTATTTCATGATTGTTCATACCATAAATAAGTGTAAAGTTCCTATCTCTCTTCAAGTATAGTTATATTCAAATTAGCCACCATTCTCATGTACTTTAAATAAGACCCAAACCACCCCTGTAGACCAAATATAAAGGACAGGAGGGCCCAAGATTGAGATAATATCGATTGGGGCTCTGAGAAAGTGCATTTCAAAAACAGTTATGCAAGTGCCCAAATTGCCATTAGAGCAAAGGCTTCATGGTTGGAGAAAATGGCGGATTGCACAAACACGAATCGTTATAGAGCGATATCTAGATGATGATCAATTCGGTGCTGAAAGCGTTGGAGAAATACCCCCGAGCTCAGGTTTTTGATTGAGTTACGTCAAGCCTCACCTCTCCTCGTTAGTGGGAGGGGCCGCATGGATCATGGTGCTCTAATTCCAATCAATACAAGCTACACGAGCATTAAGCTCATCTCTCCCTACCCTACCCCTCTCCCTTAACTTCAATATTGGGAATCCCTATCAAAAGATCATATATTCACAGAGTATAGCCACAAACCAGCCTGGTGGAAAGCACTCATCCCAGGATCTGCAATCACCGCTAGCTGTTGTCTCATATTAGATTTCTGGCGCTGAAAATAAGGCTGTATGAAGAGGATGGTAACTTTTTTTCTTCTTTAGGGGCGGGGTGAGGGAGAGTTGGATAAGCAGGATGAGGAGGGGGGTAGAGGGGACAGCTGTCCCTCAGATTTGGCCACGTGCGAACACGATTCTAAGGGAAAAGGGCACCTTTGTAGCGCCATAGGCCCTTAATTAGGAGTTACGTTTTAGTCAGTTCATCAGGAAAGAGGCCGAGAATGGGCATTTTCAGGAGCATTATATATAGTGTATTTCATTTCTCTTGGTTGCCTTTTCTGGAGGTCTCACTGGTATCCCTACTTGGGGGTTAAGGGGTACTTTTAGGATGATCACCTTTCATACGCGAATGATTTTGGACATTTCACCTCGAAAAGGGCCCAACATTTGACAAGTTTTTACCCTCGATTAGGAAACCAAACCACGGGACATGTTCGATCATTGAAACTATAGGAAGTGGCAGGACAGCCCCAGAGTGTGTATAATGTGCTGGCCAAATAGCCTTACCATGTGGTTGGGGAGGGGCGAGAGGAGCAGCTCAGTGAGTTATAATACTTAGCCACAGGGGACGAGCACCTCTCAGCAGCTGTATACCTGAGGGCTCATCTGTACACCTATGATTTATATCAACAAGACTATACCATGCATCTGTAGTCAATAATGTTATCAGTAGCAACTTCTGTATTGGAGATCAGGTCCTATACTCGATGAGCCAATCCTCTGGCTCCGGTACATATAACCTTTCTCATTTATGATGCATGGATGAAGCTTTGGTGAGTAAGTAGGCAGTTCTGCTTCCATGCACCATCCCGACTCTTTGTGGATGATACCAATGTAGTGCTGTAGCATTACTTTTCAGCGCTGCATCATAGTTACTCTACAGTTGATACAAGAACGGCAATTTGATCAATGCATTGGGGGCCTGCGCAGTCTTGCCAAAAGATAATGAGGAAGAACCTCTCTTAAGTATTTTCATCCAGTCCATGCACTTGGGAAAACATGCATGACCTAATTTGCTTTCATAGTATTGACAAACCATTTTACAGTAGAATGCATGGAAAACGCTTTTGGTGCATGTTGTAAGCAACATGCACGTTTGATCTACACAAGTTTATGAAAATCTATTGAGCTATATAATATTTTCTTTTTTTTCTCGTTTCCTTTTTGAAAAGACCCTCCTGCTTGCATGCAGTTGTTCCACATCACGCTATTGATACACATCGCGGCTGTACACTCATCTCCCTCTATGTATGTGAGTTGCACACATCGAAGGGTGGGCTGTGCTGGCCATCATCATGATTTCCTACCTGTCGATCCCTCTCGGCGCCCTCGGCAAATCGGTACAGACACTGGGCCAGGTACTCTATGGGGTCTCGTGGTCGGATCACACAAACGTCGGCCAAGGCATGCTGCAGGGGCACGCCCACCGTCTCGGCCAGGTAGCGGCTCTCCGGCCCGTCCGGTAGCCGCATGGCCTAGCCTGCTCTGTAAATTAAAGGTACACTGTAACTGAGTCATTGAGCTACTGAATTACTATTTGGAGAATAAGATAAGACGTGTGCGGCATCGTGAAAGTATAAAATCATAGGGAATGGTAGGCTGGAGGTTTTGTCAAGACCAGACCAGACCTGAACAAACACAACAGTTGGGTCAAATCTACAGGACTGGTCTGTCTTAGTTGTGCATGTCAGAATTATTGGGTGTGATCTGGTTTGATCTGACCGGGTCCGCTCAGTGCAGTGGAGATGCTTTTGGCCTTCAGTGCTGAGGCTACGGGATGTTGATCCATGGATCAACATTCCTGCCTTTTTTGAATGAGGTGGTGGGAACAGGCATTGGGGGTGCAGATTTATGTAAATGAGGCCCAAAGAGAGACAGGTGGTGCGATTGTCACCACAGATGCTGATGTCATCAGACATGACGGCCTCTAGGCCACTCTTCAAGCAGATCCCTCATTCATGCCTATGTCATATATGAATCATATAGTCTGCGCTGGGAGAGTGACTCTTGGGTGTTCAGATGGCAGATCAAACCAATGTACTGACATACCATACAAATGTATGGCAGAAAATATTTCTTAGGATGGAGAGACTAACAAAAAAACGTCAGCTTTTCGAATAACCTGCAATGCACATTGCTATCCTATATTTTACCAGACGAACCTAGACGGCTACAGTCCTAATAGGGCCTATTATATGTTCATATTTGACACTCCTACCCTACACGTGATAAATAGAAAGGTAGAAAATTGATGATTAGCTTATATGATGTGATACATGCTCAGGAGTTCACTTCACAAAAATACCAGTTTACACCCCTTTGAAAAATAATTAGGCTATATCGACAAACAATACAAAATGAAGTGAACACTTCTGTGTCAAATTGTATGAAAAAAACAATGCATTCGAATTTCTAGTGATATTAGATATTGGTCCACTTTCTCTAGAGTGGTGGTGTTTGTTAGTCTCAAACCAGTCCACCTGATAATATTGGGCCTAGCCTACCCCTACAACACCTTTCGCGTGTTTCCCTGGTAAACCGATTAGCAGGGCGGCGTTGTAACGCTAGCAGACGACATTCATGAAAACTAGATGGTGTGGTTCTCATTCCAGCAAAAAGAAGTATCAAAACAGGCCCAACCGACTTCACCATCATCCTTTCTCACTCTAAGGCTGTCAGACACTGAGGCAAGCATTTGCATTTAATACTTCTATTAACTGCCCTATCGGCGATTAGAGATATTTTGGAGAGTTACAGCGGCAGGGGAGTAAAAAAAACCCCACAAGATCCACACTCAGATGAGTATCGACGTTCTCAATGGGACATGAAACGAAGCACATATGCAGCTGAAGCGATTCCATTTCCAAGATGGCGGATGGGACCGCCGCTCTCACACGTGGTGCCATCTGTGGGTCGTTAGGGGTGGTCGGCGGTAGTCGCGCCAACCAGCAGACGTATATACTGACTTTACAACAAAATGTGGGATAGCGCAGGTGAACACTGATAAATCACTCCTTACTGGAGGCTGACAGGCCGGGGCGTGGCATCATGGCGGCGTGCCTCCACGGCGTATTACAGATTCGGCAGGTCTTTGATCGAGGGCATAATAGCCGCTGGGCGTAAAGCAACTCCCAGTTGTACTCTCACCTTGCTTTTACACACCCAACTCACCCCCACCCACATGCTACATGTGTTGATATAGATCTACTAGATACTGAACAGCAGCAGACGTGGAGAAAACACGGCTACTTTCCGATTGTACAACGTAGGGGTAGTAGTGATTCTTTAAACCGGAAGTAGAATCAGAAGGTGAACCATAATTTTAATAGTTTGATGTTTGACAGGGCATGAATAATCGACAGAACTCTTTCGAGGGTGTGTTGCTGAACTAGTCTTCTCTGTGGTGCACTATATAGAACTACTTCACGGTTTTTGTGTGACAATCAAAGCGCACCTAGTCTAGCTTGCTTAAATCTTGCATTGAAATCCTAGCCTAAAACCCACATAGTCCACTTGGCCTCTGTTGCGCGATTGACCCATACATTTCCTATATACATTTCTACCACAGAGGCCTAGTGGACTACACTATCGATGGAAGACCCATAGTATGCTTCGCCTCTTTCGCGCGAAGTGGACTATATATGGTGTAATCAACTTGGCCTCTGGAGGCCATTTCACAATGTACTACAACTGCACACAGCCACTATGATTCAAAAATTCCAAGAATAAGCCAGGCTATCGTAGGAACTGCCCTATGACTGCTCACTATGATAACCAGCTATGCACTAATTACATAAGGTTTAGTAGGGCAGTCGTACTGGTGCAGACATTAGGGACTACTAGTTCACGGTGCTGTTAATGCCAGATTATTAGGTTCTCACTACGATTTCAAGGACAGCAGTCGTAGTGTGTTGAGAAATGGCCTCCAGACTCTGTCGCGCAATTGAGCCATACATTTCCTATATAAATTTCTGCGACAGAGGCCTAGTTGACTATGGGTGTAAGCACTGAACCATGCGAATGTAAAGTCTCTATGTTTGGTCTCTAACATCGATAGTCCACTTGGCCTCTGTTGCACGATTGAGCCATGCATTTCCTATATCAATTCCTGCGATAGAGGCCTTAGTGGACTATCGATGTAAAACCCATTGTCCACTTGGCCTCTGTCGCACGATGGAGCTATACATTTCCTATATAAATTTCTATGACAGAGGCCTAGTGGAAAATCAACGTAATGTCCATAGTCCACTTGGCCCCTGTCGCATGATTGAGCCATACATTCCCATATGAATTTCTGCGACAGAGGCCTAGTGAACTATGGGTATTAAATTGTGGTTAGGACCAAGAATAAATGCAATATTGGAAAACAGTCGCAGTACAGATGAGACAGATGCAAAATCTTTCTTGTATTCCATGTCTTGGACTGACAGTAACTATTGGGTAATACGGAGGAATGGATTTGAACAGGTATGACGTATCCCACTACGCCACAGGCGTCACATCAGGTATTATGATGACGGATGGTTGTTTTTCTTCGGTTTAATACCAGAAAGTCAGAAATCAACCCGTTTTCTAATATGTTACTTTGGCAGAGCCTACTAATCAGAGTTGTTATGACAACCACTTCCAAACTGATTGTAACAGAGATTTCAGTTCGGTTCGAAGGCATCGTCTTTGATTCCTCAACCCCACATTAGTATATTCTTTTTAGGTTTGGTTGAAGAATCTGACCAAAGTTTGTATTTGCGCTTGTGATGGGCGTGGGTGGGAGGAGAGGCAGAGGAGAGGTTCTGTCTGTTCGGACAGCTCGTGACTACGGCATCGATCCTCCACCCGCTCGCCACCAGACGTCGCGACGGAGAAGCCACTGCGGGAGAAGCCAGGCAGGAAGCCATCTCCGAACGAGGCTCGGCAAAAACAGTGGGCGCGTAATTTGCCGCAGCGAGGTGGGAAATTGATTGGGTAATCATAATGTGATCACGGCCAGCGGCGAATCGAGCTGCTCGCCCAGCGTCCCCGTCGCCGACTCATCCGTCAGCGAGTTGCTCGTCCGTTCCGACCAGTGGACGTCTAAGGGGAGGTGGGTTAGTGAGGCGGAGGTGGGGTGGTAGGGCATGGGAGGTGAAGGGTCACAAGGTTAGGTGGGGGGTGGGGGTGTCTTGGCTCTATCCCCTTTCCTCTCCTTTGCTCTCCCCACCCCTGATGCTGCCCATGTGGCCTCTTCACTTGGTGAAGCTGCTCCAAGCGAGGTGCTCACTCTGTATCACACACATCGCCTGCTAACACCCCCCCCCTCCCTCTGACATACCTACAGCACACCAAAGAGCTTAGCTCAACGGTTCCATCGGATGAGCAGCTCTCCCTTCACTGCAGTCTGCTCGTTAGCCTAAAGTGGCCCTGGCCCAAGAAACTCCCCTACCCGCACCCCCACAGCGTGCCTGGTCAAATATTGCGAACCTGCTTACAGACGACCCAGCTGGCCGCAATCAGACGTTGCTGCCCAGGAGCAGGCATCCAGAGAAGGGCCGATCGGCCTCATTGGATCTCCATGATTTAAGGCAATTGAGCCACATCGCGAACAGCCATGCTGGAAATAGAGATCCGCCGTAATGGCCACACGGCACCCCTTACGCCCATACATCGTACGCTGTTGGGATTAGATCACGTCAAAACGAATTAGTCTCATTAGGCTCACAGGTTAGAAACCAGATTTATATTAAAATACGAGCAGGGGTTCTTTTATTTTATTTTCTTCATCGCTCAGCAGTGGCCAGAGGGGATGAATGTGAAGACTCCGTGTGGCACTGCATGGGGACGCATATGAACATATGTATTCATATTGGCTGTCAGGCGGTGTTCAGAGACACAGAGGGTAATTCAATTAAAATAACAGACACCTTTATATTCATAGCATTGAATGAGCAGCTCATTCATCATTGAGCCTAATGTAATCGTAGCCTGGGGATTTCTTATTTCACAGTTGTCAGCAGCTTCTTCTGTACTGTCAACACAGGACAGTAGCACTGTCTTATAATACATAATACATCCCCTGCCTATAACTCACCCTCATATCCCTCATCAACCACACTCATGCAGCGTCAGGCATTCCCTTATCTATTACCTGGCCAAATGGAGGTGACAGGTGGGAGCTAATTACCTCGATATGTGCAGAATGTGCAGCGGAGATTCACACCTGCAGGCGTCCCCAACTCCCACCACCTACCCATCCCCACTCCATTCTCCTTGGTCCCTTGACAGGTCCCATTGCACCCCACCACTACCATCAGCAACAACGCCACCTTTGCCAAATCTCTACGAGCCGGTGCACCAGCTGATCTCTTCTCCATCCTCCAACCACTTTCTACTGCCAGACCTCTCCATCAGTACCTTGGCAGGGGGCACCTGTCAGGACGTACTCATACATACTTCGGCAGTGATGCTCTTTTGATTGGCACATTTGCTCAGTTGCTACTGCCTTGGGGATCTCCACAAACAGTCCTTTTTCTATTTGCCTTGCACAGTAAACCACATTTCAGATTGTATGTGTTAATAATTTAAATAAAATGGAATCGACAGCTGTTGGAGTGAAAAGGAAGTCACATTGTCTTCTTGCACAGGGATGAATTAGTTCAATGATAGACAACTACAATGTAGTTACTTTATTCGCTCCCCAGGTAGCAAACATGGTGTGGCCCGAGTCTGGGCCAGAGCGGGCTCCTGATGTGGGCCACACTGGGTTAACACAGTGGGCGCCCGATGGGTTTTGTCCTCAGCAAAGGGTCTGGGCCACACTGGGCTAACCGATTTGGGCACAGATCTGTTTGAAATTGGGCTCACCGATTTGGGCTCAAAGTGCGTTTAACATGGGTTTTTGGTGTGGCCTAAAGTGGGCTGCCCGATTTGATGAAAAATTAGTGGTGACATGTTAAAAATTCTTTTTGAGAAATTTATCCAAAATCTTTTCTTTTTTTTTAAAAGTCAATAAGCAACAAATCCTTGAGCTAATCTACCCCCCCCCCCATCACCAAAGCAGTAAATGCAATATCTACCCAAGTGGAAAGGCAGAGCAGTACCATTCATTTGAATCAAACTCATTCAGCCAACACAAGGCACTTTGATTCATTAAAGTGACATTCTGGCCTCAATCTTCCCCCACTAATTCCCTATGTAGGAGTAGAGAAGAGAGCCTTCAAGTTCATAATGACTGTACCTCTGCATATCTGCTCTTGTTCCAAGTTCCATGCAATAGAAATGGTGTTGCCATTCCACTACTACTCAGATAACCTTGATTTGCACTTTTGACTAGAAACATCTAAGTATTTCCAGACTATGAGAAAGTCTGCACAATATTACTTTATATCTGATTTAGTAGTCTATTCCAGTTGTCCTATGTCTAAAAGAAATAAGTTTGGTATGGGTAGTAGAATTCTGCCTGGAGTGCTGTGAAACCACTTTGTAGTGAGTCTGCCATGGACTGGCCTACAGGGGCAGGGGATATTTTTGGTTTCTCAATTGCCTCTATATATAGTCCTCTTATACCCAGCCAGGTGTGGGACCTGTTTGCCCCCACACCACAAATACACCTTGCAAGCCTACTAGTACAAAGAAAGATATGAAGCTGTTCTTTCCAGGACTAGTCAGTTTTACATGAAATATCTGGATCCCTACTATGAACCTACCTGTGTATTAATGGTATAGGGAAAGTGTCCTACAGCAGTGGTGGAGGGAAGGGAGGGGGAGGGCAGGGCAGGGTGAGAGCAGGGCAGGGCAGGGTGAGAGCAGGGCAGGGCAGGGCATGTGAGCAAAGGAGATGCCAGGGCAGTGCAGGGTGAGAGTAGGGCATGGCAGGGTGAGAGCTGGGCATGGCAGGGAGAGAGCAGGTCAGGGCAGGGTGAGAGCAGGGCAGGGCAAAGGTGAGAGCAGGGCAGGGCAGGGTGAGAGGAGGGCAGGGCAATATGAGAGTAGGGCAGGGCAGGGCAGGGTGAGAGCAGGGCAGGGCAGGGCAAGAGCAGGGCAGGGCAGGGCGATAGCAGGGCAGGGCAAGGCAGGGTGAGGGCTGGGAGTGAGAGTGAGTGAGTAATAGATGTTTAACGCCATTTTGAAGGTCATATTCATGGTGAGGTCCTCATTACACAAATTCACAGAGCAATGTGTCAGTGCCTGCGCATATGTGCACCACACACATCCTGAGGGGATAGGAAAGAGGAGAAATAGACCCTTTTAAGTGGGCTAGGGAGGCCCAGGGAGGGCAGGGTGACAGAAGGGCAGGGCAGAGCGGGGTGAGAGGGGGAAAGGGCAGGGCAGGTTGAGTGGAATGAGGAGGAGATGGAAGGGGTAGGTAATGGATAGAGGAGGGATGAACAAAAAAGAGAGAGGGAGGGGGAACACTCATCACAGAGTTTAGAACAGTTCAGAAGATGAGGCTGCCCTGTCCAAACCCACTCTCACCCCAGACTGGGAAGACTTTATGCAGCTAAGTACCCATCTTGGGATGCCCATTTTGAAACCATCCTGGGCCCAATGTGGTTGCCCATTTTAAAGCTGACCAGTGCCCAAATCAGGCGGCCCAATGTGGCCCAGACCGTATGCTGAGGACAAAACCCGTTGGGAGCCCAACGGACTCAAGTGGGTTTGCCCGATTTGGGCTGCCCTGTGTGGCCCTGACTGGAAACCCAGCATCTGCCGAACCTAAAACCCATGTACTGAATACTCCCGATTTGGGCTGCCCTGTGTGGCCCTGACTGGAAACCCAGCATCTGCCGAACCTAAAACCCATGTACTGAATACTGCCCGCTTTGAACCACCTTATCCCGGGTAAAACCAATTTGGCCCCGAGCGGGCTTGCTACATGGGTCGTAGTGCAAACATGCCCTAATGTCTCTCATTGACACATACCAAACTAGATGAACCAAATTGTGTAGTCTGGCAGAGTTGATGTAAACAAAGTAGGGAAAGTGATGGCGTGGCCTCTTCTTCTCCCCGCAATGATTATGGATGTCCTCATATCAACATATATATCAAACCATATAGCCCACTCCACTTCCTCCAATACAAATTTACGTCACTGTTACAAACGGAAGTGCATGGTACAAGAACCTCACCTACAACCGGAAGTGGTACAAGAGCCTCACTCTGAGACAGCCTGTTGGACACATCAGCGTGCCCTGGTGGCAGTTGTCATAACCACCAACCACCACCATGATGCTCTTGGGGGTTAGGCCCTGGAGGAAACGATATCCGTAATAGCCCTACCTCCTAAACGTCTCTCCAGGTGGGGGCCCGTCAGGCCCGCTGTTGGTGTCAGACAAGTCGATATGGCATTTAGGTTTACTAATTACCCCATGCTATATCATACAGCACTGCAGATTCTAGGTCCTAGGCCACCAACGTCCACTGTCCTTCTAGATGTTATTACACAATGATAAGTGTTTTTAATGTTCATGTTGATTAACATTATTATGAAAAACTGTGGGATTTTTACGCAGGCTTGCTCCTGTTTCTACCTTTTGAAATGTGTATTGAGTTTTGTAAAATGAGATTCCATCAGTCAATCATTGTTCTCCTTTGTACGCACTTGTACTATTTTTCTTCATGTTTTCCCCTTTGGTGGTATGATAAATAGAATCATCCATCTCTTCCTTGATCGTCTAAATCCTACTGATGGAGGTCTTTCATCAAAAGCAGATGCTCAGCGAAATTGGGCTGTCAGTGACCGACACTATGAGGAATCTGGGGAAGGTGTAGGTTGAAGTCCAACCTATACGTGCTAGGAAGAAAGACACCTTAAATTTGAGGTGTCTATCGGTCCACTTGGCGGGGAAGAGCGTATAATATGGACAGCTTTTTATTACAAATGCATATGTGCTCTGCCCATAAAACACACTTCCGTGTATACGATTCTCAGAGATGGCTCATTTATGAGTATTGTTTATTGATTATATTCATTTCAGAGTATCTATTGAAATACTCCGATCAGATGGATTGGGAACTTCCTACATGGGACCTGCAGGTTAATTCAAAAGATCCTGGGATTTCTACCCCTGCGATCTTAGTGTAGGCACATATCATAAGACCTGGAGCTCAATTCAAAACATCCTGGGATCCCAACCCCAGCGATCTTAGTGTAGGCACATATCATAAGACCTGGCTGGTCTACCCTATGTAATGCAGTTGTTGCAGGCCTGTCCAGAATAGCTATTCCTGGGATCACTTCACTATTCCATTTCCACCACTAAGATCACTGCGATCTTAATGAAAGAAATGCATAGTGGTTTCACCTGAGTACAAGAGCACTTACAGGGAACACTCCTGATCGAAAGAGTGAATAGCCTGCTGCATACATAAAGAGGGGAGGGAGGACATTTGCTGAGTGTCCTTGAGGGTTCTTAGGGCTACTCATGCGTTAAGTGCACTGTAAGTTAATTCTTCCCTTCTCTCTCTTTGTCCTGGGGGGAGGGCACAATGCTTCTAATAGGCAAGCATAAATCATACATTCATGGGAACAACTCTTGAATACTGTACGGGGGTCAACTGCACCCTGTGCTCTTTTGTTAGCCCATGTGGGGACAGGGAACGATGGTATAAGCACTCTTGTGAAGAAGAGTGACTCCACAGCTATTCCTTTATTTTGGGACTCTTACCCCTGTGCCTAGTCAGTTCTTCTTGGAATAGTGTAGGAGGGCTGAGGCTAAGATCGATGCGATCTTAGTGCTGGCTAGGATATATGAACCCAGTCAACTCTTAAGATCGCTCAATAGGATAAGGCTGATTTATTCCTAAGATCGCTATGGTCGTGATCCCAGGATGGTTTGAATTAAGCTCCTGGCCAGTCTACCCTATCTAATGCAGTGATTGCAGGGCTGTCAGGAATAGCAAGTCCTGAGATCACTTCACTATTCCTTTTCCAGCGCTAAGACCACTGCAATCTTATTGAAAGAATTGCATAGTGGTTTCACCTGAGTACAAGAGCACTTACAGGGAACACTCCTGATCGAAAGAGTGATTAGCCTGCTGCATACATATAGAGGGGAGGGAGGATGTTTGCTGAGTGTCCTTGAGGGCTCTTAGGGCTACTCATGTGTTAAGTGCACTGTAAGGTAATTCTTCCCTTCTCTCTCTTTGTCCTGGGGGGGCACAATGCTTCTAATAGGCAAGCATAAATCATACATTCATGGGAACAACTTTTGAATACTGTACGGGGTCAACTGCACCCTGTGCTCTTTTGTTAGCCCATATGGGGACAGGGAACGATGGTATAAACACTGTTGTAAAGAAGAGTGACTCCACAGCTATTCCTTTATTTTTTGGGACTCTTACCCCTGTGCCCAGTCAGTACTTCTTGGAATAGTGTAGGAGGGCTGAGGCTAAGATCGATGCGATCTTAGTGCTGGCTAGGAAATGTGAACGCAGTCTGATCTTAAGATCTCTTAATAGAATAATTCCTAAGATCGCTGGGGTTGCGATCCCAGGATGTTTTGAATTAACCTCCTGTGCCCAGTCACTACTTCTTGGAATAGTGTAGGAGGGCTGAGGCTAAGATCGATGCGATCTTAGTGCTGGCTAGGAAAAGTGAATGCAGTCTAATCTTAAGATCGCTTAATAGGATAAGGCAGAATAATTCCTAAGATCGCTGAGGTTGTGATCCCAGGATCTTTTGAATTAACCTCCAGCTCCAACATACACATGTAGGTCGAATCCCATGCACATGGCGAAAATAAGATCAAATATCTCTGCGACTTTGAATCGGTTGCGATTTGGGGACCTACCCCGAATTGGTATGGGATAAAACTACAGCAGGGTGCATAGAACACCAGCACTCTTTTGCGATTTTGGGCCAGAGAGCATATAATGTACAGAAAAATAAACATCAACAAAAGGTGAGGCTCCACTACGCAATTTCTTTGTACATTCTCACCTAATTTTGTCCCTATAGTGCCTAAGGTATAGGGTGTTGTCATTCCTACATTGTAAACATGAGATTCAAAATTGTAAACATGAGATATCAGGGGTAATATTATGGTTGATCTCTCTCCTTATGTGCCATATTTACCAACTAACCTGCACCTGCACAGACGCTGTGATTGGGTGGGAGTTCAATATATAAACATCAACACAGCAAAATATAAATAACAACACAGCAGTCACACAGATCGCAGGGTCTTGTACTGTAAAAATCGAACCTGTCTGATATTGAGTTACAGAGAGTCATCAGTGTGAAAGTCTGCAATATTTACAATAGGTCAACTTGATTTAGTAAACAAAAACATCTTTTGGCAACAAAAATGTGCCTGAGATTGTACACAAAGCCTTCCCCACATAAACAAAAGGCCCTCTCAATCTTCTATTTACACCTTAAAATAATAACAAATACCTCTCTATAATCTGTGTTTGTGTCTGCTTTTGTGAGAATAGCTCTGATTTTTGGCAAAAATCGCGTAGTGGAGCCTCACCTATAGGCAAAATATTCCAAAGGGTAGATGAGAAAATGTATCAGTGTCCTGTTCTATACATCCTACTGTAATTATATCCCTTGCAAATTTGGGGTAGGTTCCAAAATCGGAACAGATTCAAAATCGCAGAGATATTTGAGCAATTTTTCGCCATGTGGGATTCGACCTTGTTGAACTATTGTACATAACTTTTATTGCAATATGATACAGTGTTCACCAGTGTGTGCTATGCTGTGTAGCTAGATCATCGATACAGAAGGTGAGCGTTTCGTCGATAGTCCACTAGGCCTCTGTCGCAGAAAATTTATGTATGGCTCAATCGTGCGACAGAGGCCAAGTGGACTATGGGTTTTAGACCAAACCATAAAGAAAGATATAGAGTCTATTTCTGGTCACATGTCATGTTGTAGTAATCTAGGCTAGGTTAGTCAGTTCTTATTCGGGCCCATGATTGACCCAAAGATCAGCTTCCAAAGTTGCGACTCATGGATTTACCTATATGCAAAAGTCACCGAAAGTCTGTAACTTTGTCCAATATTAAAAAACAGGGTCGGCCCTGATGATAGGCTAGGTTGGGTAAATTGAAATACACCTTTTAATTTTTGGCGTCCCTTGTGCCTCAGCCATTTTCTTTGGCCTGCTTTTTGCATCAGCTATCGACAGGGGCATGGCAGGGGCAGCTTTAGAGTATAGGAGGTTTCTGACTACATTCAACTTGACCTTTTAGATTTTGCTTGGTAAAACGTGGGCCCCCATATCATGAAGGTTTTTGAAATATACCATAATTTCATAATCTATGGTATAAAGTCGAAGACTTCAGTATCAATGCTGAAAGCTCCAAACTTTGCAAAAATCAAATTTGCTAATAAAGGTCTCAGGTCGGTGTAATTAAGGTACGAGGACAATATGGCTCCATGACCTAAGATAATACACTGAAAAGATAAGGCTTAAAAAGGTACTCTGTAGTGATGACTTTTTGTCATCTTATTGATGAGCCCGAGGGGGAGTACCCGGTGATCTTTGAACTAATCATATGTGATCACCATGGGTGATCATATGTGATGACCTGTCTGAACAGATCAGAGGGGAGCATGTAAATGATTGTTTGTCATTAATGAGTATCTTTTTGATTATCATTTCCAACAATTGCATAATTACCCCCTTTCCTCCCCACAACCAAGCATTTATTGTGGGCATTTACTGCTAACTTATAAATGCCCTAATGAGGCATATTAGATGTGTATAACAAATGTCAGCTTGTACCCATGGTTGTAACTATAGTTTCAGTTACAAAAGAGGTGTCCATCTTTAAACATGATTGTACCTTTGATAATGTTGCCTAAATTTCTTTTTATATCATCTGATATTCAGGTGTGGTGATATTCTTAACATCTTCTACCTTATAAACACCCATTATCAAGTGGATTAGGGATAAGAATCAATATATTCAACATAGTGGGTATTGTATTTTCCATTATTGTATACTAGGGCCCTCTGGTGGCAGAAAGTGATGACCCAAGGTGATCAACATGATCACCTTGGGTCATCACATTGATGACCCAAGGTCTCCTTCGGTCATCACTTTGATGACCCAAGGTGATCAACATGATTACCTTGGGTCATCAACATGGAAAGAGGACCTTAAGTCATCTGTACTGATCACCTTCATAGAGATCCATCTTTTCAGTGTACATTTCATTGTGTAATTCATCAATAACTGCCACTTAATGCTTTGCCAAATTATCTTTTCTTGCATAGTCAACATCGATGGGCTGTTTCCAGTGTTTTTAGGCGTAAATACACGTTGATACATACTCAACCCGCCATCATGTTGATGATAGGCTGCTGCAGCCAGTCCCACTGTTAAGCAACCAGCACTCACCTATACATAAGTTCCAGCACACTCGTCAAGCTTTAACGATTATCCTAATCACGCTCATGGTAAGCTTGAACAAACCTTGTAGATACTCTACCCAGCCTTCACTCCCCGAGAGAAATAAACTCAATACTTTAGAAAACATATAAATCCTTACTTAATTCCTTCCATACATGCACGTGGCCCTAATTACGATGTCAGTCCATTGCAATTTCAACCATACGCGATAACGCTATACCACATTGCATATTGACATCAGACATGGGTTGTTTGATGTTTGGCGCAACTCAGCAGACTTAACAAGAACAAGAGAAACGTAAAATGCATTATACCCACTTCATGTGTTTGAAAACCAAAGGTATCAATGTCAGAAATTAGAAAGTCTGACTCTAAGAAGCTTAGATACTGTACAATCCTTAAGGTCGAATCCCACATGGCGATTTAGGGCTCAAATATCTCTGCGATTTTGTCCATTGCATTCCAGGGGCGTTCCTGAGCCCCTAAATCGCAAGGATTGCTCAACTTATATTGAATCTGACATGTGGGATTCGACCTTTAGTGACTGTCCCAGTCCGTAGCAGTAGGCAGAAAATGCACTACATGCTGAATCAACATTGACAAAATATGATTGATCAACGGCAATCATCAAGCTGATCATGCTGGGTCAAGCACCCTTCACTGGGGAGTATAAATAATCTAGAGCACAATTCCTGGCCATGCTATAATCCCCACTCATAGAGCGACCAAGGTTATGACGGTTGAGTACCAGAAGCTGTAGGAGCAGCTCATCCCGAGGCAGTGAGCTGCTCACCTGTAGTGCACCTGTGGCACCCTCTGTTCGCTAATCTGAGAGTATCTTAATGTTGGGTTCAGGATCTAAGTCCCTGCATCCCTACCCTGTCAGTCCAACACTTTGACCTGCCCTGGGGTCGTGCCGTTTTAACCCATTTTAACGGAAGCTCCATCACTGACACACCTCATTTCAATGTTCGCAGCCTGGGGGCTCAGACTGTACTTCCGGTTAATAAAGATGGCGCCCTGCCTAATGATGATAATTCTTGACTAGAGATTTTGAATGGCTTTGTTTTGTTAAATGTTTTATATAACGCATTCATTGAAATTTTGAATTAAGATATTTGTGATGAAAAGCATTTACAACACAAAAGGCCAGCTTTCGATTAGTACTAAGTGCAACGTATACCTACTATCTAGAGTATGATATTATTGTTTGAAGACAATAAGAGCTACTAAAGCGTAATTGAATTGGGTTCCGATTACCATTACTGAAATCTAACATGCACATATAACTATTTTGCCTTCCAAGGAAGCCACGATGAATGTGGTTTCTTGGGAAGCCATGTTGAATGTGGATTCACCCATTAGAATGCATGTGATCCTTATTTCAAAACATTTAGAGACTCTGACGTGTCTATTTGTGTGCACACATTGGGAGGCTACTTGGAAATTGACTAATATTTGCCATAAGTACGTGGTGGGTGTACGAGATAGATGAGAGTGAGGTGATTTAAGAGTGACGGGTGTGTGTCATGTTAGTTTGTAATCTTACTACAGAAAGTCGGCTACCAGCTTGACGCTGTAGCTGCAACAGTGTCTACCTCTCGTACCGATAGACTCTAGTCTCAGTGGTTCACCTTCCCAACAGCTAGAGACCATCTCAGCCCAAATTCACGTGTGGCTTTATTTTTGTAGTTCACCCCTCCCCCACTCCCATGCCCCAACCTTGCACACCTTTCCATTGGGCGTATTCCAAAGCCCCGCCCCTCCCCCTCTGGCAGCATATATATTCTGCTGCAACCCCCCCCCCCTCTCACGCAAACAGACACCCCTACGACTTTTACCCCACCCCCTTGCCTCCTGCCGCCCCAGCATGGGTAGCCTACAACTCAACTATGCGGCGACCCTGCCCCACACCCCACAACCAGTCGGCAGCCTGGACACTGCAGCAGCTGCAGCAGGCGGGGCCGAGTCGCTCCTCTACCTCAAAAACAGTCAGGTGGGTAGACAGGAGCGGCAGGCGCGGACCGACGGGACCCTCTGCCGACGGTGATAGTACGGATTACCACCAGCAGGGGCCGACACCGGCTCCTATCTGATAGAGTCCCGGTCCAAGGATCGACCACCAGCCCGGTCAGCGTCCCACAACTGCCTACCACCGTCATTAGGCAATGCTCTTTATTCTCAGAAAAGCATTCTGTACGAATATTCCATCTTAAGAGCCATAAGATCACCAGTGGGACAGTGGTTTTTAGGGGCTTCCTGCGAAGGATGTAAGTAAACCGCTAGTCTCCCTGCTGTATCCCTGGGTGGGAAGATGGGACCTGCAGGCCGGATGTGTGTACTGCCTCTTCCATTGGTGACCCAACTGCTGCAGGAGTTGCTCAGCCAGACGGTGCTGGAAGACAGCTCCAGACTGTGAGCTGCTCCTGTGTTGGCGCTAAGGGGACATAGGCATTAGCCAGCACTGGTGTTAGGCGTCAGTAGGACGACACTTCACAGGAGGGTGGACGCGGAAACAGTTCTGCTGACTCTGCATCATGTTAACAGTGGTCTGCTGGTGAACCTTATTACAAGGATTACAGTCTCATCGTGATAGCCACAACAGAATGAGGCAAGTGGTTTTGATTTTCTCTTTCACTCTTTTCTTTAAAGGTCTGCATCTCTACTCTAGGTTAGAAAGACACAGGCTCAATTGTGTCGCTAAAGATCACTTCCGGTTTATCTGATTACATACATGTATTTAGTATCTGCATTTTCCTCCGCAAACCCTTCCGCTTTGACTCGCCATAATACTTATTTTCCATTTTTTTTCTCAACGATCCATATACATGTACATATTCTTCTCTGCAAATTTGCCTTGTTGCCTCTCTCAATATCCGACTCAATCCTTCCCGTAAAGTGTAAATCCTATATTTTCCCTGCAGTATTCTTTCTGTTATTTAAAGGCGCTCTGAATCAAGGAACTACGTCCGCCGACGTTAGCACTGTGGCGGACGTAGCCGATTCAGAGCTCCTTTAAAATGCAATATATCTTGAACTTCCCGACTGTAGAAAGTTATACCTACCTCGCAGGCACAAGGGACACGCGTGTCTAATCTTAAGCCTTGTCGCTAGTGTACTCCCATCCCGACGTTTCCCTTGCCTACCCATGCACTGAGACGAGGTACATGTACATGAAAAAGGTGACTGACGGGACTTAGTCTGCCACCCTTCAACGTGCTTTCTCACTGTCGGATTTACATCTGATACAGGTGTGTACCTCGTCCAGCCATGCCACAGGAACCCCCTGACAGCAGCCATTTCCAGAGTGGTGCACTTTCACATTCTTGTATGACCCTCACTTTACAGCCCCTCATTCTAACTACAGAAACTGATATGCAGTGAAAATTGTCCCGTAATATGACTGGATTTAGGGTGCAGCATGTTATGGCCATTGGGCGGGGTTTACCTCTCATACAGCTGTCAATGCGGGGTGATACTGATGGCTTAGATAGCATTGGCTGTCTGTCATTCAGACTTACACATATTATCACCCAGCGGTGAACGAAGGAAGTAGCCTGCCCACATTCCCGCTGAAGACGGTACCGTAGGGGGCGCCACCACGAAGAGACGCTCATCGCAGCGTGGGCGCGCCACCAGTGGACGCGTCCTCCCCTGGTGTCAATAAACGTAACTAGCCGAGATGCCAACACAACACTCCAGCCGCTTAGTTAACACGGCGGCCGCAAGGGTAAACAATAGGAACGCAGCCAATCGTTTGTGGCTGCAGGAAATGCTGAGCAGAGGATAGGACAGAATGAATGATAGCCAAAGTGGCCAGAAACTGTGTCTAATGTGTAAGGCAGAAGGGTCCATGTTCTTTTAGCTCCGACTGATTTCCGAAGTTTAGTGTGTAGCTGGTATAAACAAGGCAGGATCGAGAGGCAGACACTGTTGTACACTGGGACGTGGAAAAGAAAAGTAAAACATGACTATGGTCTACGAAGAATTTGGGTATAAACCTGAGTGAAACTACAAAAGCCCTACATGTATTGCCCGGGTGTATTGCAACACTGCAAGATATCACCATCACAATAATTATCAAAGAAACTAATGAGATTGGATCGTTTCTCAGATGATTCTCCTCAACACATATACCCCATAACATAGTATTCTGTGTCCTATACTGTATCTCATAAAAAAACATGTTTACAGCCAGAGGTATTGAATATATATGTACACTTAGCTAGAACCCACGAATTCAAAATGCCTTCATGTTTGTGCCAGTATGCATTACCTATGCAGTTATACATAGTTTCACAAAGGTTACATACTACTTTCAGTACCTCCTTCTTTGTTTGCAACATGTGGTAAACAGCACACTTGCTAAATTACAAGTTCCAGAAGTTTGCAAGGTATCTGCCAGCAAAAGAGCGATATACACCCCCTAGAAACAACTCAGAAAATCTCTTACTGGCTGAGTAAATCTTCTACTTCTACCGGGTAGCACAATGTTAAATGTATAATGTAACAATTATAGGGAAAATACACATCTACTGTTTTTGCAACACTTGGACATAGTACATTGTGCCTATTCGTCTGATAAAAAGTTTATTTTTTGGGGTGGCAAGAGAAAAAAAATGTGTTATTATATAATTATTACAATACACGGTGTATTTACTAGTCGGTACTAACATCACAGAGATAGAGCACAACTGCTGAAATAAAAAAAAGTCCTTAGTACTCATATAAGAGCTATGTTTCCAGTTATGTCATTTGTTAAACGTATATTTCCATCACTTTGGTGGCCAACATTTATCGGCACATATACCTCAGGGATGGACATTTACCTCGTGTCTGAATTATTATATTCACATAAATGCTAGGAGCTATCTGTTGCCCTAGACAACATTACGAGGGTTCATTTTTCTAACGACAGCGCCTAACAGCCAGGTGGGCGATAATATGTGCGGCTCCCTGTGAAGCGGTTGAAACCTGGGGGCTGGAAAGATTCATGCTATCTCCTTGTGGACTGAAACAGGTTAGGGTCGCCACCTGCTGGCCTAAAGGAGAAACTAATAAACCATATTTTGACAGGTCAACAGGCACACATGCAGCATCCATAGAGTTAGCACTGTCACAATTCTGTCCTTCTTTTTCGCCCCCTCAACTAGGGGCCATCGTTTTCTGTAACTGCTCCACAGCCTCAGTGAGTCATATGCATGTACATTGTTAATATGATTTGGATATAAATGGTTCATGGTTGATTGTAGATGATTACACCAACAAGAGCAACCTGCAAGCAGATTAACCTACCCCGGACTTGGTTACCATGTTTTACGATCACTGGCTCTTGGTATACAGCAAACATGCCGTGTTTGACTATTTACCACAAAGATAAAGGAGAGCCTACTTCCACTGCAGCATTTCCACTCGGCTTGGCATCATCAACTGCTGATACCTGGTGGTTCCAATAGAGCCCTATAATGCTGGTCACTTTCGGGTTGGTAAAGCAGTGTCGTCTGCTCACCGCCTAATCTGAACTAACTGGGGTTCCGGACCAAGTGTATGGCTATTTCGCCTGGAGATTACCGTACTACTTGTTAGATAAAGTGTGGTCTGCTAGTACTTCTCACCTCTATTTTAAAACCACGGTCTTACAAACTCACCGGTCGACGTGGATGTGTCGAACCAGGCTCTGCTTGCTCCCGCTGGTGCTCCAGATCTGCCCACCGACCGGTATTACACGTGCTTACGGCGGTTGATTTATTCAACGACCTGCTGTTTTTTCTTCTTCCATCCTACCCCACCCCCCACCTCTCACACCGCAACAGCCAGATGTGTTTCGGGATGGGTAGGGGCTAGTAAGTAGTAGACAAACAGGTGGTTTGGCACCACTGTACTCTGACAACTCTGAGGCACTGGAATTCCTATCCCTTACCTAAGCTGTAACTACATACCATCATACTATTCTCTATACTATTCTCAGATAAAGCCACATATCTCTGATACCCGGCCTAACCTCTGGTTTGCAATATGACCCATGGACCCGTGCCCTGTTTTGATGACAGCAGGCCATCAACGTTGGTTTGCAGTTTCTGCATCCAATTTGCTCACCTGGGTCACCCCTAGCGAGGTTATCTTGTCAAGACTGACCTTGTGAGCATGTATTTTCAGTGGTGGGGTTGGGGCTGAGGGTAGAGGGAGGAAGTAATTCCCTCTGAGCACTTCTGAGCAGCTCAAAGGAGTCAGTATGTAGCTACTAAATGGAGAGAACACCCTACAGATGCACCCCAACCCCTCAGCCACACGTTTAACAAACGGCCTGTTTACTGGTGCTTGTCAAGTACTCCAAAGAGATATCACAATCTTACTCTGGAATAACTCGAGCAAATTCCAACTCTGTCTGAGTTGCCAACCTGATCCCCCAGTCACCCTGGAGTACCCCAGGAGTGAGTCCCACCTATAGCCTGCGACAAGTGTTCCAGCAGAGGCTGTCTTCTACCTTTGATGTTTAAGCCCGGCCAGGTAATGGGTTATGACAGAGACAGGTAGACAGGTATGATTTCCAGAGGTTCGTCTGGGCGGGGAATATTTATACACCCCGCAGTAGGTGCTTAACTCACCGCCCCCAGCCTGAGGGGTCACGGTTAGGGGGCGTGTGGAGGGGTTGGGTACAGGTGAGGTTTGAGCAGCAGCAACATGTGCGACACAAGCCCTGGAGGACTTAGTTACCTCCTCCAGGTTGTAAAGGTACACACACTGAGTTCACATCACATGGATATAACGTGGTCTACACATACTATAGTGGCCTAGGCAATCTGAACCATCTGTTTATTGTCATCTAGATATAGACCAGGTATACATGTATATATCGTGCAACCTGATCTTATCATAGTAAAGGAGGTTCCACAGATAATACCAAAGAATGCACGGCATACATTAGACTGACACAAGTACCTTGGTAGTACGGGTATAGGGGTTGCAGTAGGTCACCAGCTAAGGCATACCGCATTTAAATTTTGTACATATCCATTACTCTATAGTTGCATATCACAGGTACAAAATTTTACTTAACTTTCTTTTCCACTACTCTAGTACATATAATTATCTTCCCTTCTTTATCCTAATACAAAGCAGACGCATATATATCGTGTTATCCTTTAAGATAGGTCTTCGTATTTTTAACTAAAGAATATTCTGGGATTACGCGACCCATACGTTTTTATCTCTACAGTGGCTCGCAGCTGTTGACATTGCAGTTTAGTACAAAGAGTAGCTCGAGTAGTTGCTCTCCGACATTTTTCTCCATATTTTATAATGGAGTGCTGATCGCATGGTAGGCAGCCCGATGGTGGCTCCTCCACGCGGTGGTATTTCATATGTGGACCCTGTGGAGGGTAACTGTAGGCTGTCAATGTTAACTTTGTCAGGGCCCACCAGGGGTGCCTCTCAGCTGTGTGGAGGAGGAGGAGGAGGAGGTATGGGGTGAGGGGGAGAACAGGGGTACAACCTAAGGGCTCTCACTTCTAGATACCTGTGCCACACACCTGTATATGAGACTTGGTTTTATTCTCAACATAAGAGTGGTTACACTTGGTATTCTTATCACCAAACCAATGTATACTGTTAGGTTAGACTCTTCTATAGATACAAATAGGCCACAAAAATAAGCCTGAATACTGATGACTGGACAGAAGGTACAGTCAGGAAATGTAAAAGAGAAGCCTGGACTTTGTTCACTTAAAAAGATTAATGTTTTATGATAGCATGGTATCGGCTATATTAAATTGCACTAAGGGGGGACTTTCAAGTATTGATATAGGCATTCTTTTTTGAAAATCTACTACATTTCGTAATGAACACGACAAACTGGCCGACATAAATACCATAAAAATGATTATTTGCTTGGAAGGGTCAGTCTGGCTGTGTTTCACCCTGGAGTTATACGTGCGTCAATATGGCACCTCCCTGGAGGAAATGTCAGTACTTACCACCCAACCAGAGGCTCCTTGGGGCCCTCCCATGTCAGGGGTCACCTGGGGTGGTCCTATAGTAGCACTGGTATTACAGTTCTGATGGTGATTCTATTGGAAGAACTGCTAGTTGTGCTGGTTTGGTACTTATATTGAGAGAACTGTTTGTTTGTCCTGTATTGCTGATTCTGTTGACAGACCTGCTGAGTGGACTGCTTCCTGTCCTGCTTTTAGCAGTCTTGTTGGCTGGACCGTTGATTTCGCCTGGCTGTTTTAGTGATTCTCTTAGTATACAGGACTAAGGTTTTGATTATCTAGCTTGATTTAATCCTCATGAAGATATCTCCATGCTTGCTCCATGTGAAGAACACTGATAGATCAATTTTCAACTCTATTGGTAATTGGTTTGTAGTGCTGCTTGTTGCAGAAGGTTGGATGATTCCTATAGAAGAAGATTTAGCTGGATCCATCTGATTGAACTTGTTGACAGAACTGCTTGTTGTAGATGGCTGTTTGTATCTGCTGGAAGACCTGCTTGTTCCAGATGGAAGGATAATGCAGTTTGACGAAATTCATGCTGTAGGGGATTGGGTTAGTGCATACAGTGAATTCCTTGTTTTATGAGGTCTAAATAAACGGAAGGATTGGCTGATGCTCACCACCTGTTTGTGTTTAAGGAAGTGAATTCCTCCAGTGAATCTGGTGAGGAGTATGGCATGTGTAAGCGTTGATATAGGTATGGAGATAGGGAGCACTGACCTTTATAATACTATTGAAGTATATAATATAGCGTACCTCGTCAGTACACCCACTATAGCTGATCGACATAGTCAATATTGTAAGTGAGCCTGACACGCCTTCTGACTCGAACAAAGAAACACTTAATCTAGCGGAACTCCTGGCAGAGCTAGACAGTTTGAACCCACTACAGAGTGCCAGGGGTATGGTGAAACACTTTGACCATTTATAATCGCTACATCATGGGTATGTATGAGGCAATTTTGAGGCGTCCCCTTTGCCCGCGTGGTAGTGCCCTGCTTGTCAGATGATGATGGATAGGAGAGGCTGAGTTTTTTTCATCCAACCAATTCAGTAAGGTGGAACCAAGGGGTAGCCACAGAAGGTATTCCAGTGCATTACATCTCCATACATTGTAGTTACCAGTTACGTGTAGGGTAAGGAGAATGTCCCAGCCTTATCAAATCCAATTTCTGCAAGAAGTCTGCAGATATTTAGTGTACCAATACAGATTGTCATTGGGTAATATACAGCAGAAAGCCGATAGACTGGCAGACAAGAAATGGGAATCTGTCAGAGTAGAGCACATAAGAGCTAGTTCTGCCTGTGCCTTCCGAGGAAAGGTCAGTTCTGACACTTGTATAACTCTTACCTGTTTGGAAGGGCATGGTCTTTGTGATACGTGGTACCGATATGCAACTACATCGATATTTTGTAGATCACATGGAATGCGTCTAGAATAAAGCTTATTTTCCGGTTTGTAAGCGATCCTCATCCCTACTGAATATGATTAGAAAATGTGCAAGATCCCAATGGAAGTTCCAAACAAAGTTATGGGCTAAAACGTTCTGTTGATGTCTGAGAATAGACCTATATATTTTATACAGGGTATTTCATTATATAAAGCTGTTGGCCAGTATTAATGCAGTGTCTCTCAATAAGGAATATGAATAGAGAAACATTGGCCTTGAATGATCGCTGAACTTTTTATGCAATGCAAACACAATTTTACAGAGATTCCTTGTACATTTATGTACCACCGTACTGCAACCTGGGGCTTCTTATAAAACTACACTCAATGCTTTTCAATTATGGTGGTCCACTGTTCAGTTTGAAGGGGATCCCTGTGGGGTGTTTCAGAAGCCGGACATGATAATGAACATTAAATATCTGTTTCTAAAACTGTTAGATTCTAAACTTACAACTGCAACCATTATCATCTCTCACCAGTCATATAGTTATAGACACAGTAAGGTAATGGTAGTGCTTTAGAAACACATGCAGGTATAAGCCTACAATCACTATTAAAACTGTTATCATATTTCCTTATGACCGGTTGTAAACATTACCTGCTTCTGAAACACCCCACTGGTAGATTCAACAGTTATATTTTACAGTGTGGGAGCCAGTTGACTGAGTATCAGTGATACTACATTATCAGTCTCAATGGAGACCAGAAACCAGTAATAGTTGAAGTTTACAATATAGGAAAGGTACTTGGATATCTGTTTCCTTCAATGGTTACTGTCCATTCCCAGTTTACAACATACATGTATATGGTTTTCAATAAGCTGTTTTAATGGTAACTGTCCATTCCCAGTTGATAGATAACCCGTTTCTATAATCAGCCTATACAACATTATCATATGGTAGGGCGTATAGGCAGTTCACGAACCACTTAGGGAGTGGTCATTATTTATCAACGGGGGGGGGGTGGTGGGTTTGAGGGGGGGCGTAAAATTTTAAGACCCCTCCCGAAGGGGGGGGGCAAAAAAAATTTTGACCCCTCTTGAGGGGGGGCTAGGGGGGGCTAAAAGATTCACTCTTTTTAGCAAAAAAGCCCGCACGCTACTATAGATCAAAGAGGGGCGCGAAATCTCTCCGCGCCTCCGGCGCGGGGGGGCGAAAAAAATTTTGACTGCTGTCGAGGGGGGGGCGTAGAAAATGTCCGCGCGTCAGCGTGAAAACCCACCACCCACCCCCGTTGATAAATAATGACCACTCCCTTAGGCATGTAGTCTCTCATCATAGAAACCCATTCTCTCATCATAGAAACCCATTCTGTACCCAATAGATTCAAGAAAGCAACCTGACTGTAGAATGAGTGAGCACAATAGCAACAGGGTTTTTGAGTTGAGTACGGGCACTTAGAATCACAAAAGTAGCTATAATATATTGTTTTTATCATGAATCCAATCACCTCTGAATCGGGGCGCCACCAATTGGGGATATTTTGTTCCATATGTGCTTACAAAACGTCTGCTTACAAACTGCCACCATTTCACAACATAACATGCAATCATCAGGTGTGTATTATTCTTCTACGTCTCAGAACCCATTCACTCCAAGGATGAGCACTTCTGTTTTGTGGCGTTTTTGTCTGAATCCACAATTGTAGTGTTAAAATGCTCAATGTATATATTTGCCTTCGGCTCTACTATTCAGAGCACTACAGAAGTGGTCTTTTTTTGTAGGTAAGCACGGCTAACGTCAACAGATCATGTCAGAGGGCGCACCTGTGTTTTCATACGGATCCCGGAGTAAGGATCATAGTAAGGTGGCGGCGTGTAGGGATCTGTTTGGACGGCACCTCGTTACACCGCGCAAACATACAAAGTAGTAATATGGTCGGCAAAACTCTGTTGCCCCTTTCCCCAGGCGTATCCACTTACATCGCTTGTTTTCTCTCAATGGCCGGTGACAGAGAGGGTGGGGTATAGACTGCCGTTTTTGTTGTAATCACGCGGGGAATCCCGCAGAGCAGACTACAAAAAAGTGTCAATTGGTTTTTATGCTATATTCCACACGTGAAAGACCTCCAAGAGTCCCAACGTGGAAGGTTGGCGCACTTGTAGACCTAGTTTTTTTCTCATTGGCTCATAGATTTTAGAGTGATTCTGTTTTTCTTGAAAGAATATTGGGTACTGTTATGCTTTTGTCAATATAGAATGCCTACCGATAACAATAAACATTCATGTTGTATTGAGGACAACGTATAGGTGCCTTTATAACATTCAAATGCCTGAATCTATTTAAAAACAAAAACAAATTAACTACTACAAGGACAGTGTTGACAACTAACTGCCGCCGAGTAGGGACACGAGTGGCGCCCTCTAACGAGACTCTAGTTTATGACTACAGACATTTTTACACACACACACACACACACACACACACACACACACACACACACACACACACACACACGCACACACACACACACACACACACACACACACACATATATATATATATATATATATATATATATATATATATATATATATATATGTGTGTGTGTGTGTCCATCTATGATCTCTATCGGTCTACTTGCCACCGAGGCAGAACAAAAAGTCTGGATCCCCATCAACCACATGAATATCCCTTATCGAAGGGGTATGTCAGGACATTGACGATTGGATCCTCGTATATACAGATGCCTTTGAAGTGAACGCCGTTGGCTGTTGATCCAGGACTGGACTCTCATCCATAATTTATGTTCGCTTGTGTTCATCTGGCAGGGAAAAAATGAAACACCCTGTTGGCGAAAAACGGCCATGTTGGCGACATGAAACATCACAAGTGTGACCGCCGAGGGTAATCAGAATATTTATCATAGTTCCCTGTCCATGAAGGTGTAGTCAGTCAAAGGGCACTTCATGTATACATCAAACAACACAGATGGCAGATGACTCCCCCAAAACCATCTTGTCTCCTACCTGGGCCATTTAATGGAAAACACAACGGCTGGCAGGAAGCCACACCCAGCAATCACCATCTGGATAGAAACATATAAAAATAACATAATGAAGGGGTAAAGTAACAAGAGAAATAGTCCGTCTTGTGGTCAGGAGTAATCTAAGCTATAGAGCTTACACAGCCGTGAAAGCAATACACAAGTGGGAGACATTCCGTTTCGTTTGCGAGTCATCAGCTTTGCCAATGAGGCTCAGAGAGGAGTAGCCCCGAGTGAAAACTAACCAGCTCAGACTGAGGACCCGATTACTGCGAGTCACTCAGGTGGTAGATGAGCAGCTCACTGCACAACTATCTGGCCTGGGGGATGAAGATGGGCTGACAAGGCGGAAGGCCAAGCTCTAATTAGTATAAACATGAACAGTGGCCAAGATGCACAGGTGTCTATACAGTGAGGTGCTCTTTGGCTTTACATTGAGTTGCTCACGCTGACCTCATATATTTACCTTAGCCTGCAGCAGGTCGTGCCCAGTTGTGTTGTAACCACTTTGGCCAACACGTCTCTATGCATGTGCTAATGTGCCAAGTGTTGCTGTTTCTAGATTTCTCTGATTACCCAAAGCTACCAGAAGATTAGTTTAATTAGACCCCAGTAAGTAGATTCAGCTGCTAACAGAGATAGATCCCTAGCTTTTGTGGATATCTGCAGTGTTTATAACGTATACAATATATAATTATAAATGAGTAGCCTGTGCGCCTTCTAATTCTTGCGTGGCAAGTATAGATATAAGCTATATCAAATCCACAATCTTGTTCTACTATTTTGGAGCGTTCCAGCCAAACGACAAAACGTGTTTTTTTTTATAGAAAACCTGACGATAAAAATTAACTCGTTATTGGATATTGCATCCCATTCATTGTTGTAGTTCTATTGGAATGTTTTACTATATTATATGAAATAAGCTTGTTAAAATTATCAAGCAGCGTGAAATTAGATCTTTACCTGGGACCTGTGGCCACTCATCCACTAAACCCTGAGCTTACAAAGGGAAGAAACTACCAAAATCATGATCATTTTCATGACGAACTAGATAAAACTAGGTCACCAGCCAAACTTGACCTACTTAGCTTGACCTACTTCCATATTTGGAAGTTTCGACGATCAATTTTTGCACCTATATGTCTGGTAAAATAACATGATCTGCCTGAAGAAGGAGTATTAACTACACCGAAACGTCGCAAAAAAAGATCAACATGTGATTGTTATGTTACAACTAAAATGTCTACAAGAATAAAAACTTCTACTGTTTGGTTTGTGTGCCTACCATATTATCAACTATAAATGATGATACCTTGAGTCAGTTACAGAGAATGCATGCAGTGGGAACCAATGCAAATTAAGTGAAAGAATTCATAGATTTCTAATGTAATCTAGAACTGACACAATCACTAGTGGGCAGGTAAATGAGTAGCCAAGTATAGATATAAGCTACATCAAATCCACAATCTTGTTCTACTGTTTTGGAGCGTTCCAGCCAAATGCCAAACGTGTATATCGATACATTCCAATTCTCCACCTATATTCTTTCTCTTGGAATCATCGTACTTGAATAAGTATTTTGATGAACACAATGCACACCATTTCTGATTTGGTGGTGTTCTTTCAAATAGGCAAGTCCCTTCAAAGATAATACGTAAATGCTTGGAGGTTTAGTTTTATCAAGACATGTCAGGATGATCTAAATGAGCCATATGGAGAACGTGAGTACCTGAGTCACGTATACTCAGCTATCATTAAATGCTATATCTCCAAACTACGCATTGATACCAACTGTAGCCTTGATAATGTAACACAAGAAACATATTGTATTATTTTGTTCTGTACCATCAATACAAAATGCCAGGGGAAACCTTGAAGGAGAATACCTTAAGCTTGTAGACTACACAGAGAAAATATTGATACTCACCGTGAGCCTGATGTTAGCCTCAGGCAAATGTCGCCAAAATGAGTATATTTTGATACTCAGGGTGAGCCTATGGTGTAGGCATACTCCAGCAATACCTGACACTCTACTCTAGATTGTTTATGGCCTAGCTGTACCCTCTCTACTACCCTACTCTCACAGTGCAGGAGTCTCTTTAGAGACAGGCTCAGGGTAAACTGGAGTAACAGTAATAGAAGAGAATAGGACATTGCCTGAGTATCTCTATGAAGAGGGTCAGACAATGCTGGATCCTACCTGAACAGGCTCCAACATTGCAGGAGTCTTTCTTACCAATGGTGTAATGCACTGTCAGAGTATCCCAATACATAGGATCACACTTTGCTGGTTTCTACCTTCAGAGTGAGTCCAGCAACACCACCCAGTGGGCACAACCCCACTTAATGAGTTACTAATCAGCACTGCATTGTAGGGCTTACAGACAGTCTAAATTGTAATGGTTATGTAGCCCTGCATTTGTAGCCCTTATTGAACTACTAAGCTGTAGGGTGTATTAAGCCCAACACATAAGTGGTTTGTTAAACACTATAAAGAAATATAGAAATTAAGGTCACCGTATGACAAAAGCTCATTATTTCACACACACAAGGATTTCAGATGGTCGAACATTCAACTTCCTAAGGCAGTCTAATTAATCGATGAATAGTTTGTGCATTCCTGGTTTCAGTGTCCTTATTGCTCCTTGGTGGGATTTGAACCGGGTACCTCCTTATTGTGACTCCTTTGTGTTCCTATCTGTGCTAGCGGGGCAGGTGTTGAAAGTGGCACTATCAATATGATATTTCAACCATAGACCTACTACAGTGAGATGTCATTGGTCATATGAGGCCCAGTAGACTAATAGGAAACACAGACTGGAGTGACCATAGTAAGGAAAAATGCCCATAGTAAGGACAAATGTCCACAATGTCCTCAGTAAGTATGGCACAGTCCTACTTATATGCCTATTGCAACCTGGTTCACCAGTTGTAGAGGTGGCACAGCGGTAGGATTCTCGCTTAGCATGTGAGGGGTCTCGGGTTCAAGTCTCGGTGGTGCTGAGAAACATTTTTCATTTTTACAGTTTAATAGGAATCATCTATCTATTGCAGTGTATTTTTCTAAGACCTAACTTTGTAACTAATTGAAATAGATGCTTGCTTGAAAACTGACAGAATCTTCAACATCTGCCAAGTCAGAAAATAGCAAGAAAATAAATTGTTTGCATAACAAAAAACTTTGGGTTGAAAACTTGCAGCTTTTGAAGAGCATCACTGGGCTGGAATCGAACTCAGGACCTTCTCATATGAAGGTAAACATGTTACCACTACACCATCTTGACTGTGTTGAAAGATCTCCACTTGAAATCTCATATATGATCTGCTCCCTCTGTGTGTTGAAAGCTGGTATTCTACTTTTTTCCAAGCCCCAAAACATTAAAAATATGCCTGGGACCATATGTCACTTTTACATTTACTGCAAAGATATGATCATACTCTAAATGTTTTAGTGATTAATTCCTATATATTCCTATATAGATAAGATTATATTCTTAGATATCATGGTTACAAGGACTAGAGGATGATAGAAAGGATATTGAGTATGTGCAAGAACGGGTGAGGGGTGGGCTTAATAGGGAACAATTTTCTCACAAACCCATTATGAATGCATATTCATGCTCACATTGTAGCAATAAGATTGACTTACCGAGATTGACTTTACAAAAATTCTCAATGGGGCTTGAACTTACCACCTTTAGATGCAGAGTTCAGTGCCATATCAACTGAGCTAATGAGGCACATGGTGTGGTTGGTGCTAGGATATGATATAATCTCAGACGTCAGTGTAGGGACTAGACCCCTGCTTTGCTGGAGTATTTAGTTAGATTCAGACTGAGTATGGCACCATGCCTGAGCCTTGTGCGATACTCATGCTGATCCTTTTTCCCAATGTGTGGCATTGAAGCAGGCTCAGCATGAGTATGGCATGTCAGGGGGGAGCCTCTAGCAGAGGCTCTCATGATACTCAGGCAGCGCCAGAGACTAGGTGAAACTCAGGGCGATGCTCTTTTTTCCGTCAGTGTACTACAAAAACCATAATGATAACAGAAAACTTTCTCAGATTTTATCGTTAAACCCCTACAGCAAATCCTCAAGCAAGCCTGCTCCAATAAAATGTATTCTGTCATATATAAAGACACTTTATAGCTCAATCAATGTTGATCTGGTGCTGACATGAATAAAGCCTTCTTGAATCTTGAATCTTGCTGTTATAGTTATCCAAGTATTAGCACCTTCTGTGTATCATTTGACAAAGTATTGACAAAATGATGTCCAGATCACATGGCACATCTGGGTGACTCAGGGAATGTCATGGCTAGTCACCACCAACATTTCTACTCTGGGGCACAGGATGGGGTGTAATGTAACCCAACCTAGAGGGCCACATTTTCACCATAACATGTTTGCTACATTGAGTTCACCTTGTGCCAGAAGGTGTTTATTACTGTGTGAATGGACCCCTGTCCATTTGGTTGACCCGATAGCTAGGAAAGAAGAAGTTGTGGACTAAGGTGGTATGGTGGAGGGGGTTGGGGTAGGGTGCTGACACTACTGTCTCATTAGCAGACCTTATGGCCTGGAGGCATACCTGAAAAGCCCAGAGAGGCCTGCACACCTGCGAGAGCCTGCCACTACCTGACAGAAAGATATGTGGTTGCTGGACCAGCTTCAATACCCCCTTCATACCCTGCCATCCACACTATACACTATGTGTGCAGAGCTTCTTTATGTGTGTACTAGAGGGCTAACTCCAGCTCTGTTCACTGGATATTACCTCAATGTACTCCTTTGACTATTCCAATTTCTATCTTAGAGAGGCCTGATGTGTGGACATTGTTTTCATTGCCATATTTTGAGGGTGTGGAAAGGGGCGAGGGTTATTACAGAACATTTAAGGTTGCAGGTAGCAATACCCACAGTAGCAGCCCAAAGTAAGGTTAATACCTGCGCCATTGCCAATCTAACAGTTTTCCAGAGCAGACCATCATCAGACCAGCAAGCCCACCTGTAACAGCATCAGCCACCAAACACTTCCACCACCAAAGGCAACAACCACAAACAACAACCACAAACAACAAGAGGCCACAATAACTAACACCACCATGCACCATTTGTCTCTACTATAACTACAGCAATATAAGCTTTTGTCACTCCACCCAATAGTTAGTACTACAAACAGGGCTATATAGCACCCCACTTGCTGCTGCAAACTATGAAATAAGTAGTATACCTTATGGCTAATAGCCTATTGGTTTCAGCCTCTTGCAATCTAATAGGCCCATATATATATAGTTAACTTTGCCACCAGTTGGGTGTTTTACAAGGCGTCCATACTTGTTACCAGTCATAGGAAACTATTATTAAATTTAAGAGTGGTCATAGGCTTATGACTGATGGTGTTTCTAGAAGGGCTTTATTATCTTTAGTCATATTTTTCTTATGACTAGTCATATTTTGCTGCCTGTTTAGAAACACTTATCAGCTGTAACTACATACTTATGACTGGTTCAGTTGTAAGTTTATCATCGGTAAAAAGTTATAGTTTCAGTCATAGGAGGCGGGAAGCCAGTGTAAAACTGGGAAAATACCCCTCTGAAATCATTCTGAACAGGGGAAATTACCCCTCTGATGGCATTTGGAAGATTGTAAATCCCCAAAAGTTACAATCAGTTATAACGCATGGTTATTATCATAAATCCTCGAGTATAGGCTACAGCTTTTACACAAGAAGCCTCAGATGCATCCTATAGGATTTACCTGAACTCATGGTGCGTCTTATAGGCGAGGATTTTACTCTATAGAACAGTGCTAAAATGACCAAAATTTGACCCCAGATGAGTGCTATAGAATTTAGTCTAATTCAGGGTGCGTCTTATATGCGAGGGGCATCCTATACGCAAGGATTTATGGTAGGGCACAATGTATGATCACATACCCGGTACCCACCACTAGGCAGAGCCCTCTGTCTACTCTACCTAACAGCAGCATCATGCTGACCCTACGGGAGTTTTTGTATCAACCCTGTAGGGTCTATATGATGCTTGAATGTAGCCCTGGTGAGTTACTCGCTAGGGCTGCATTCATTCATTAGGCTATATGCATCATGCCGACCAATGGGCATGATGTGCACATTGATGCAAAATTATGGTTCCAAAGACCCGTGAGTAATTTACAACAGGGGGGGGGGGGGTATTTTTTTAAAACCTTGACGGGGGGGTACATGTGTAAGTGAGCAGGGCATAATAGCCTTCATCCATTCTGGTGGCTAGGCGGTACACTACAGAAGTAGTAACTATGTGTCAGCTGTTTGTGACGTGTCTTCAACTCTCAGTTGTACAACTCAATTATAGGAAAACTTATGATCAATTTAAGAGTGGTCATAATTTTAGCAGGTATCCGTGTGTAGTTAAATCATGTTTTAACATTCAGAAAATATGTCAAATTTAACCAGAAAATGCCCATAACATGTAGGAACCATGTACAACATGATGGTATTTTGAGAAATTACATTTGCATACATTTTTGATAATGTGGCCATCAAATACCTCCACATGTTTTGACCCCTAGAAACACCAAAAGGCAGTCCTAAGCTTGGTTGTAAAAAGTTATGACTGCAGTCACAAACCAGTTATATCTCCTTGTGAAACAGATAGTTATGACCAGTCATATCCTACTTATGACTGACGGGAGATAATAACAGTCATAACTTTACAACCAGCCCTCTCCAGTCATAGAAATGGAAAAGTTATGACTATTATTATCTTTGCCTTGTGAAACACCCAACTGTGTGGTGTTTCACAAGATGGCAATATTTACAACTGGTTATAACTAGATGTGATAGCAGTTTTAAGATTGGTTTCAGGCTTACACTAGCAGGTGTTTCTACAAAGGCCACTACTATATTCTAATATATTTCTTAACATGACCTGACCAAGATAGGAGTGGTTGTAACTTTACAATAGTCATAATATGGTTATAGAAATGGCTATTCTATGACCATTATTATCTTTGGCTTGTGAAACACCACACAGGTCTGCTACTTGCAACAACCACTGGCATACAACCACTAGTATCCCCCCATCGATAAGAGCATGAGGCAAAGCCCCACCCCCATGCCCCAAGTCTGCCACATGAGCAGTTTTTGCAGCAGTCGGTGGTTACTAGTTGTTGCTCTGCACAGCTCTGGGAGTATAGGTGAACGGACTCCCCATGCAGCTCGTACAGAACGGCTTTGGTTCTCTCCGACAGGGCTCTTCGTCTTATAGTTGACCTTGGGTGCTGGGAGGGGTTTGGATTTTCTCAGTCAACATTGGTTGTAATGCACTAGTAGTACAGGCTGCAAGTCAACGACCTGTGTTCCCGCCTATGTAAGCCATTCAGGGCTCTAAGTGTGAGAAAATTGATAAAAAGGTGTTTTGGCACAGGCGCTTATCTCCCTGCCATGCATCAGGGATAAAAGGGCGTTCAGGGAAGTGAGAGCAGATACTACACATCCCTGCTATCTCAATAAGGTGAATAGAAAAGTCATTCATAAACTACCGTTCAAACTTTGCATCAGATCTAATTTAGGAAAGACGCTGAATTATTTACCCTTTTTTCTGGATAAATAACAAGCTTAAAGAGCATAATCCAGGTGTGCAACAAGTTCACGGAGCAAACTGTCTGCAAGACCAATGGGAAAGGAGGTATCACCTGTGGCTAGAAGTAGAATGGGGGGGGGGGTACCAACAGCAGGCAAAGAAACTAAAATAACCAGAGATGTAGACAGTCCCCAATGGGTAACCTTACTATAGACCCAGACTAGGTGTCTATCGTATGGCATCCCACGAAGTGACTAGCTATAAATCCTCCACCAGGCCTTACCAATATGGGACATAATGATTATAATAAAAACAGGACATTATATCCTGCTATGACCTTATAGAAAAGGCAGCAGCAGAGTTATTGGTTTATGCTATGACCCATGTATGCTGGTCCTGTACTGTTTAGAGAGGAGTGCAGGGTAGATGGGTGTGGGAGAGAAGCTTTTAGGTAGGATACATAGTGGGTGGCTAATGTTATAGAGATATGTAGTGGAGTTGGTAGGATGTGTGGCAGTAGGATGATGATAGGCCCACTGTGTAAGTATTTCGGCTAACTGACATCATATAGCACCTCTGGGCCCTACCACTTACCTAAAAAAAATCCTCCAGACAGAGCAGCTATTCCTCCAGGGGCTGACCTGGTCGCCACACCCCCAACAATCACCAACCAGAGAAGATATGCCAACTACATTTTATTCCAGACTCCAAGGTTAGGAAACATAATAGCCACTTCCACAGCGTTTCTCTCTGTTGACAGTGAAGGTGACTTATATACTCGTTTACCAACAGTTTGAAACCTGATATATAGCTTGCATAGTTACAAGTATATTGTACCTTCCTCTGAGTCATGATATCTAATTAACAATGAGTCCACGTAGTAGACTCTGGAGGCCATTTCTTAACACACTACGACTGCTCACCTTCAAGTTGTAGTGAGGACCCTTGATTTAGTGCCATTATAACCAAATGGTATTGGTCATGTAGTGCCTGCAGTACTACAACTGCCCTTCCAAATGCTATGTGATTACTACACAAGTGCTGATCATACAGAGTAGTCATAGGGTACTACCTACGATTGCTGACACTAAGTTGTGGGTTTTCAAATTGTAATGACTCTGTGCAGTCGTAGTGCCTTAAGAAATGGCTTCCTGGAGAGGAGGGGTGACTATATGTTATGGCTCTGTGGTTGGGGTTGGTGTCTGAGTCTACCTTTACATAAATATAGTGAGGCCCTGTACAGGGTACTTAGGTGTATGGAGGAGGTTTGGTGAGCTAGAAAACTCCATGGCACACACCTGAGCATCTCCACCACCTGTTAAGTGTACGTCGTAACTGAAAGATGGTACTATTTAAGTTTAAGGCATATTATGAGTAAAACATAAATAATACTGTTATCTATGTGTACAACCTGAGGCAGTGGGGTTAGTGGGAGTCACCTGCTGTTGGTTAGACATGGACTGAAAGTGACTAATGAGTTTACCAACACAGATCCAGGCCAGGAGGCCATATCCAATGGGTTTAGCACTATTCTCAGGTTTAGCTTGATGGTGGTGACTTCTTTTGTAGTGAACAATGGTACACATGTTGATAGGGTTCGATTTTATATCTAGTTATATCTTTTGTCTAATATTCTGCTGTTGATATCCAACATTTCGTCGTCGAGATCTTGAATACATTGATGTTCAAAAAGGAAGGGAGAAGAGAAAGCAACGACAAAAACAGGACCCCCCCCCCCACAATATATAGCATGCAATGTTTCATGGTGTCTGGAGTAAATTGATGATATATGATTGATGTGTTGGTTGGGTTGTGTATTGGGATTAGGCAGTTCTCTTAGGGTGACTTTGCAATGATAGATAGACGCTGACCACGTTGGCTTCTGCATAACATCATAGATGGCATTAGAGGCACTCTTCAAAATCTAAATGATTGATGGAGTTATAAATGGTTATCATAGGCATAACACCCTGCACAAGACCAATATTTACATGACACATGTATAGCATGGTTTAATTCAAATCACTTACTTGCATCTTTCCTGATAAAACCAGCTTGTTGCAAGTTTGTTTAACCTTAAAGTCTATGATTATCACTGCCGATTTATCAAGTGCATTGGGGTGGTTAAATCGATTATGGTATATTCAAGGCCTTCTCCCTGAAAATTAAACTAGCATCATGGAGCAAAACTAGTGACTACTAATGATATTTTGGGACCAGACTGGGGTGTTCCCTACTCATCGGACCACCCCAACTATCCCTTCGGGCATTGTGATTGAGGGGATCCATGGTTCCGAGCCTAATAGTTCTTTAGCAGTGCTAAACTTGTAACAAAGTAACATTAAAATGATTAAACACTCAGGTCACACACCAAGGGAATTGCAAAGGTCACAGCGCACCCCACAGACCAAGAGATGGCCAGATATGGCCATCTCTGGTATCAAAATATTGTTTGTCAATTATACCTTTGTTGCATTGTTTCTAAGTTGGCTAGATAAGGGTTAAGTTACAAATTCTATTTGCGTGAAACACTGATAAGAGCGTCCCTGTCTGAAGTTGAACCACTTCTGCTGGGTTATATGCACCATTCTCATACACAGACCTGTGTGGTTATGTTTTCAGAAGACCATTACAACCATCTGTGCTTTTTAATAACTCTTAATTGTGAATAATGCGTCTGTTCAATTAGTTGCAAGATGTTGATTACAGAATGAAAGAGGGCACCCTTATACACACTTTTTGTATAAAAAGGATGTCAATATCCTTTTGTATGACAGTTATACGTTAAGTATACACCAGACATGCATTGATTGAGTCCATGATTGAAACCATGGGTTCATAATATTACAGCACCTGCTGCCTTTTGACCCTAGATCTTTATACACATCAGTTTGCATGGGGCTTTAGAATGCCTCGCCTCTCCTGGCACTTTACTGAGCATCAGACTATGAATATCACTATGAATGAGTTGAACTAGCTATGGGAAAACGCTCCTCCATCCCAGGATATTATCAATGCTCTTTAGTTCCCTGATCAAAAGGTAAGATTCAGCCAGGTGGAAACTGAGTACACACTCTTGTATGCACAATGATATATAGTGTACATCTGAGAGCAGTAGCTCAGGCCCTCAGGGCGAGCTGCTCATAGCTGCTCCTGATTGGCATATAGTGTATAGTAGTAGGGTTTCTCTGTATTATGGTAGCCTCTTGGGAGGGGTTTCCCAGACCAATGTATAGTAGACCAGTAAGCATTGTAAGGGAGTATGGAGATAGTGATGGATATTAACAACCCTATACACCAGTGCATAATGCCAGGCTGCTGACAGAGAAGCAGGCTAACCAGCTGTTTATACCTGTATTAAATGTTTAGGTGAAGGTATGAAGTCTCCCGGGGGCGTTCCTTAGCTCTAACAGTAGCCCACACCGACAGGAATCTACTGAAGGGGGCAAAGAAGAATGAAGATGACTAAGGAGCAGAGTGGGGTGGTGGCTCATTGGGGAAGGGAGAGTGAGTTGCTCAGGGGTAGCTTCCTCTGCACCAGAGGTGCTCAGAATGGGAGCTGCTCACAGTATGGGGACCTGTTAGAGTTATGAAGTGTTACATAGGGTAAGTATTTCATCATCATCATCATCATCATCATCATCATCATCATCATCATCATCATCATCATCATCATCATCATCATCATCATCATCATCATCATCTATTGCTTTATGTTTTATCACTGTAATGAAGGTCGATTTTCTTCGGACTTATTCTTACAGTGATCTACAGAGCCATAGATATCCACGTATGCAGTGCTTTCTGCCCACTCCCTCACCTCAGTGAACTTAAGTGCCTATCAATCTTTCTTACACACTAAACAACAAGACCAAGAGAAAGGCGAGAAAGGGCTTAACTTAAGTAAGGATGAAGATGGGAGAGGGGACGGGGCTAAATGCGTTCTTGTAGATTCCTGTGGGAACTGAAGAATCTTTATTTCTTAGGTAACAGGTACATGATTCAAATTTTCATCATGAAGCCACGTTCTAACATATAACCAGTTTTTATCGAGACGGCAAATTTCAAGTCAATTTGTTGACCATGTTGCAACATACAACTTGTACTCTATAGTCAATAAACCTCGAGTTACAGACTCATTCCTAAGAAAAAGATATATGCCTTGTTTTGCAACACTAATACTTCAGCTACAAACGTCCTCACATGTTATCACTGTTCCCATTATCTTCACTGTTAGTGCTTCTATGCAGAATTCCCATCAGGCCTAATATAGACTACAACCTGTTGTTTTGGCTGTAAATTCTTTAGTAATGGTCCGATTTGTAAGCTGTTAAAACAAAAATGTAGCACAGGTCAGTCCCAATGTTGCAGTCAGGTGGGGTATTTTGAGAAAAAAGATCCCCATGGTGGAGAGAGGGGGGGGGCCACAAAAAAAAACTTGACAATGGGGGTAGGGGGGAAAACTTGAGAGCACCAATTCAACAACTACCATAAAACCTCGCGTATAAGTGCAAGTATAATCATTATAAATTACATTCACAGGAGGGGGGGAAGTATGTGCAGATGTTCGTTTCTTTTGATATATAACATGCCTATATTGGACAGGAGGAAGACTACTCTCCCACCCCTCCCACCCCCACTCACCCCCACCCACCCCCACTCACCCCCACCCACCCCTAGCACCACCCCCCGTCCCCCCCCCAAAAAAAAAAATCCGACCTACTGACCCTAGCATTGCAGCTCATGTAGCTGGAAACACACCTTTTTTTTGGCCTCATCTGCATGATGTATTCTGTATTCCATATTCCTTTGCACTTTGCTTCCAATGCATTACATTCATTGACATTCCTATCTATTGCCCATAGTTTGTAAGCACCGGTCTCATCCCCATTCATAAACCATTACTGTATTAACTGTATCCCCTCTGATGCCCATTGAATTGATGAGCTGCAATCCCTCCCCATTGACTCTTGCTTTGATGGGCTGCATGACTTCAGCTGCATACCATCCCTTGCCCATAATTTTGAATAACTGCATCCCCTCCACTGTGTATTGCTTTGAAAGGCTGCATCCCCTGTGTTGCCTTTTGGCTATAAGAACTGCATCCCTTCTGTTGTCAAATGCTTTGACGAGCTGCTTCCTCTTTGTTACCAATTGCTTTGAGTAGCTGCATGTCCTCTATATCACATTTTTCAAGAGCTGCAGCCTCCCTTGCCCATTGTTCTGAAGAGCGCTGTTAGAATGCCCTCCATTATCAATTGGTTTCAGGTGTGTTCCTTCACACTTCCTTCATGGCCTATTTCTTCTAATAGCTTGAATCATGCACTGATTTGTCCATTGCTTTGAGACCCTGTCAGATTCCCACCATAATCCATTTCTTCCCAAACCATACATTGCCTATTGCTTCCCAGAGCTGTTTGTATTCTCCAAATTCCTTCCACCTCAGATTGGTTCCACTGGGTGACTCCCTACACTGACCATTGCTTCTAAGCATCAGGCTTCGTGTCTGATGGGCACTACTATAGTCATGTAGGCCGCACCCAAACTGCACCCAGCCCACCTCCTTCATTGCCCCGTGCATGTTAGTCTGTTGGCCAAGTTGTAATCATGATGCCGACTGCGATCTGGGACGGTGGAACAGTTCCAATTAGAGCACATAATTTCAATTAAAGGCAGTGCGTCTACTGGCCCTGTTATCACAGCCCCCATGGTCGGTTTTCGTCTTGGCGCCGTTAGAGCATACAGATTGTGCACAATGGTATTTTTAAGTGTACATGCTAGTAGCTCTTTCTCTTTTTCTTTATAAATTACACAATTATCACTCTTTTTTTCATAGAATTACTTGAATCACTAAAACAACATGTATACCCTTTATACCTAAAATGGATAATAGCAAGCAGCCGGAAATAGATCTATATAGAACTGCTGTCAGCGAATCAGTTAGGTAGACATCTCTTAAATCTAAAGTGAGAATAATGGATCGGGTAAAGACATTAAGTTCTATTAAACATATTATAAACTCCTGCAGAAATCCGTATTTAGGCTATTAACTGGCTATAGGTGGTACCATTATAATAAATCAAACATTATTGGCTGTATAATGAAATGCTTCTACAGGCCTACTGATTGCTTTGGCCACTTGTACCAATAGAAACTTTCGACGGCTGGGATTAATCTTAGCTCATTAAAAATACATTTCTCCGCGCAAGAAAGGGAGTCTAGCCAACTGGGCTGTATGACAGCCCTGCGTGTGCTTTGATTCCGCCTGAATATGGCGTTCGGTTATAGGGCTGGATGTAAGTTCATCACGAGGAACCCAAGGGTAAGGTTACTGTACAATAACAGAGATTCATGCGCGGTAACTAAGGGCAGAGAGGACTGCACTATACATATAGGATCAAATAATGATTAAATAATTAATCCCATTCTCTTTCCCCAGTATACACCAAGCTCTCTCTCTCTCTCTCTCTCTCTCTCTCTCTCTCTCTCTCTCTCTCTCTCTTTCAAATGATTAATCTTGTTTCTTTCTAAGTCAACATTTCGTTTTTCAGCTGCCAAAACCAGACTTATATAAGATGTTGATTTGTAATCCGACCCACGGGCATTATCTGTCGTAAATCGCCATGACTTCAACGCTAACATTGTGTGTTGAAGTGACACTAGTCTACTAAACTCAATTGTAAGATTCAAACACCCTTTGGCTGAAACCGTCTGAGTTGTCATGTACTTTAACAATGGATTTCAGAACCCTACTGCCTGCAGAGTTTTAAGCCAAGTATGAGTTCATCTAAAATTTATAAAACTCGCTACTCTTTCCAGCTTTTCTTTTTTATTGTAGAGTGGGAGGATTATAGCTGAACTATGTCTAACTGATCACTACCGTATGTGGAGGGTTTGGGCCAGGGGATCACTGGCCAAGGCCCGCAGGGCCGAGGCCAGTGATCCCCGTCCCAACCCCGACACACAGGGAGTGATCAGTGTTCTACTATAGCCTTCCAAGATTACCCCCCCCCACCTTGTTTAAAACCATACAAAACCACAAGGGTCAGGTAATCTGACAAACTAGTGACCCAATACTGAGTCAAGTGTAAGGCTGGCCTGGTATGGGATTGTCTGCTATCTGCGGCTTCTTGTAAAAACTACACTGGTTCAGTGCTTTTCGATTGCGATGGTCCACTCTTCAGTTTTACGAGAATCCCTGGTAGATTCAACAGTTTTTTCTTACAGTGTAGTAGAGCTCTATAGTGTAGACTTGTGCTGAACACAGTACCCTCCGAGTGATATGAAAATGGAATCTTTTAATATTTACTGCTAGGGCCTGTCCCTTCATCCGTTTTTCCCGAATAGACATGAATCATAAATAAAAAAGGATGAAGTCCATCCTCGGGCAGTGGACGCCGCCCTTAAGGCCTATAAGAGCTCAGAATTTATTTAGATAACTCACATCTATGACTGTAAGAGCTGAGAGCCAATTTCAGATTTCTCCAATCCATTAACAATAATTATTCAAGTGGCTCTAAAATTCAAGAGTGGCAGCTTCAAGTCTATCGGTCAATAAATTAGTGGTTGGTAATTATACATCAATATCATAAGGATCATCTTGATATCATCGGGATCATATATGTTGATAGCTAGTAGAGTCATTGGAAGTTAAGTCTGTATGCGTTGAGACAGAGGGTGTGTCTAGTGCCTCTATATGACTCACTTGGACTCTTTGCCACGGAAATCGATTAATTCTCACCAAAAACGCCTTTGTTTATCTCATTAGCACGTACTTTGGCAGTCTGGGCGACTTTCAAACAATCCAGTCTCAAAGGTTTCCAGATTTATGTAATTGAAATCAATACCGTTCACCTTTTATCGTCGCCAGGAGATTATAGTTTGTCATGATAGATGTGTGTGTACGGACGTCGGCGGTATTAATTGGTTTTTAAAACTATATATTCTTCAGTAGGGAATTCATGCAGACACGTCTCTGAGATAGGCAAACTTTATAATCATATAACCTTCAGATAAAAAGTCTATACCTGTCGGCAACGTCATGCTTGTATGTATATGAAAAGAGTTCAGTATAGGATTTGTAAATTGCATATCAAATTGGGGGATAAGCAATACATTATATGATTTTACCAATAAATAATATTGTCATACATTATATGTTAATTACACGTCTCGCAATTAAAACACCTCGTTTATATTTTATATAATAATCTCCTTATTCACTACAAGCAGTCGAGATCTTCTCCTCACAAAATTAGGCAAATGGATCTGGGAAGCACTAAAAGTCCCCCTTGGTTAAAATGATAAGTAATTCATAATTACCTTCCTATGCAGTTAGGCTCCTTGTGGTTTAACTCTTGCTTTCTGTAGACTCATATATGATGCGGATGAGCCTGTTTCTCTGGTGTTTTGTAGAACAATATCGATCAGAATATAAACTCACGGGAGGCCATCCGAGTTATATTTCGGTCATTGGAGCAGAACCACACTTCCAGTAGGATGTAGGCAATGATCAAGGTCACTAGGTTGAGTTCTGAAGATGGACTGGCCCACAGTGGGTAATTAGTCCGCCAGACAAATCTCCTCTCTTGTTCTTCAGTCAATTGAACACCTGTAGGTGACAACAAAGCGTCCCGTGGTTTAGTTTGCAGCAGGAGACAGTCAAATCCTATACCTGTGATATAGCAAGGAGAGGGGATGTTGACCGGAAGTGGGGGGCAACGCTGTAGGCCTCACCTGTAGCTCCCTCCTCCACGGCCCCTCCAAGGCGGTGTCATGGCGACTCCCAGCGTCCCTAACCAATTAGAGCAAGGCCAAGGGTGGGGTGGCTGTGGGAGGGTGAGCGAGGTTGGCTACGGAGGGGTAGGTAAGGGGAGAGGGGGTGCAGGTTGATCGCATTGTTAATAGCATTCCCACGGCAACGCGCAATTAACTAATCGAATATGCACGACGCCTAGTCTTGATCCACGACCCCACCCCCACTAATCCCACACACAACCCCCCTAGCTGTGCTTGTATCTCCACCACCCTTAACCTACCACTCTACCAGGTTCACAGAGGAAAGAACACTGATCGCTTTGACACATACTGCACAGGTCACAATTTGTCTCCCAGATGACATGTATGAAGGCATGTCAAATGAGGTTGACCCTCTCATATTTGGTTTGTCAACTCCATTTGACATGCGTAATAAAGACACGTCACATATTTCTGATCCATTCACCTGAGTGCTAGGTAATACTGTGAGACAATTATGTAAGGGTCAAGAGCAGTCAATAACTATGTACCAATGGTTCAATCAAGGGAGGCCTATAATAGAAGGCAGGGGATATCATAGTCCCACAGGCCTGCAACACTAAGGCACTTTTTCCTATCTACAGAACTCCTACTTGACTGAGGACCTCTATGCAGTCCATAAGACAAGGGCATGGAGGTGCATGGCAATGCCATATGTCTCCCTGTACTGTAGATACTGAGATTATAGATTGTGGGTTAGAATACAGTCCTTTGGTATTTTCACTGACCCACACATAAGGTGTCTAACCACTCCAGTTGGAGTATTCAGGATGGTGGGTGTCTATTTTGATATTCAATAACAAATGCAGATTTAACAACGAAATAGAATTCACTACCATTTATTGATAGTATTTACAGACCTTAGTGATCTATTCTTCATGAAAACAAAATGACACAGATACATCAAATGTCTCAAGTGTTGGTAGTACTTCTTGGTAGTGATTAGTCCTGGTACCAAAATGGTTGTTTGCTCCATCTAGTGGAATATCCTAGAACAATTATGTATGTCAAACCATCACATGTCAAGTGCCTTCGACATGGCCGTGACCCTGGTCAACTCACAGATGACATGGCATTTTAAGGCATGTCAAATCATATGAGGATTACTGTGTGCTACAGTTGTCATGGTGACATATGTGCACATGTCCCAATGACCTGTGCTCTCTGTGTCAAATCAAGTTGACATGGGTATACATGTCACTTTGTCAGGAAGAATTTTCTCAGTGTTCCCCCAATTACTACTCCTGATCAATAGCTCCTATTGAGCACTGATCGGATTTGGTGGGCTGGGGATCAGGCTCTATCCTGTGTCCTATAGAGCTGCTCTTTGATAAGATTTTTTTTTAGATACGATGTTGTCTTTCAGCGGGAGCAACCTGCCATGGGTCGGCCTCTGTGAACTGATTGAAAGCTCTGCTCCCAGGGCGACCGGCCCCACAAACATTGAGCCATCCTCCAGTGTGTGGGGTGGGAAGGGGTGGGGGAGGGTGGAGGCCAGATGAGTAGTATACCATAGATACCTGAGCGTTATAGCTGAACTAAACACATTCTGAATCTTAACCCACAGGCTATACTACCTCCATACCCTCACCTATAGGGGGCATAGCATGGATCCCTCTGTCCTGGATCCCTCTGCGTTTCTCCACTCCTGCTATTGATAAAAGAGGGTTCTTTGATGATGTTATCCACAGGTTCAAAGCTCCAGGTGTCATGAGGAAATTCCAGCTGTCAGCTGCTCAGGGTGGCGGAAGGCTGAGCTGCTCCTCCCGACATGGCGGATTAGTGTTTACCGAGCAGATCGAGAGGCGGTGGCCGTGCCCATCCTTAGTTACGGCCGCCAACAACAATCGATGGATGCCTCTCCCACGCGCGTCCTTGGTTACCGCCGGTAACCAAGCACGTGCTGCCTCTAGCTGCCTCCCGCTGACTCCCTGCGTGTCAGAGTAAACGCCTACCTTATAGTATGCACTGTAATCAGGTTCTTTATATACATTTTTAGGGCGATGATGCTCTCATATTGTTAGTCTACTTATTGACATACTTGATCCTAATTTTTGTGTTCCTTTTAAAATATCTAGGTTCCTTATTGTGCCGAACTATGAGGATGGCCATGCAGTAGCATAAGTTGATTGGGTTTATTGTGGGACTGGTCATATTATCCATTAGTCTGCAATGAAACGCAGGAAACGATGGCCCAGGCAATCGCATCTATGGGGATTTTAGGGTGTAGCCTGGAATGCAATGGATTGGTCAAACCTATGAAATCCTTTTAATTGACCCGAAATGCCTCACAGAGGTCCATCCCAGCCTTTGGGAATAACTCTATATACTTTCTGCCCAGAAGTGCCTCATCGGTAATAGACAAAGTTATCATCAACCGAAAAATAACAGAGCTGATTTGAAATAAATTTTTTCTCTCTCAAAAGGGCCAAATCGCGGTATAAAGGCTGGTATACCACCAGCTACACTTTAGACAATTGTGCTGTAGAGGTTGAGACATCATGGTGTACCCTTGCTCGTTATTTTCAAGGTCGAGGATAGGAGACCTAATCATTTCTCTTAAAATGGTCGTGAGGAAACAATTTCTAAATTCACGTTGAGAAGTGCTTTCATGTTATTCTATACTAGTATACATAGAATATATTGAAGAGAACCAGCTGTAATAGGCCTAATAGGTGTTGGGAGCATATGTACAATTACAGAAAAAGGTGTGTGTGTGTGGGGGGGAGGGGTAGATGGACTACTCCCTAACTTTGTCCAAAAGTAGGCCAATGCGTGTGCCAATGCGTGTGCCAATAATACAGTACTTGATGAGTTTTTACAAAACAGATGTATCAAACATTATCTGAAATTACCAATTTTAACATCCGCTGATTTCATTCACCAGGAATTTAAATTGCCATATCTCGCAGATAGACGGGAGCATCATCTAAGAATAATGGCTGTTAAAGTGTCAAAAATGCATGAGTATCAAAAAACTAAAAATAGAAATACAAGGTTTAATGATGCGCCAGGTCTGTACAATGAGAGATTGACTACTAAAGCTTATGATAGGTCTGTAGAATTTATGACAAGCCATGCTTGGAATTCACTGTCTACTGATCTAAGAAATATTAAAGACAAAGAGATTTTTAAGAAAAAAAGCAAAGAAATTATGTCCAATACTATCCCAAAAAGATTTAATTAATCTGTATGAAGCTAGGCAATGACTTGTGATAAGAGGCTTTTATACGGAGCCCCTAATAGGACATACCAAAAATAATATTTTCACCAGAAAAAAATGATTTTTGCGGGTACTGAACAATTCCTGCGGGTACAGAAATAATTCTTGCGGGTGCAGAGATAATTCTTGCGGGTACAGAAATAATTCTTGCGGGTACTGAACAATTCTTGCGGGCACAGAGATAATTTTTGCGGGTGCACAACTATTCTTGCAGGTGCACAAACTATTCTATTTTGGTGCACAAAATATGACTAAGGGTGCACAAACAATCTTGCAGATACACAAACTATTCTTGAGGGCAAACTTGTGGGTGCTAGATTATTCTTGCATCTGCAAATGATTTTTTATTCATACAATCTTTTTTGCACTGGATAGAATTGTTCCTGTACCTACTATGATGTCCCCATACCTGCAAAAATGATTACTGTATCCACAAGAATTGTCTCTGCATCCACCAGATTTTTTTCTGTATCTGGAACGACTTTTATGCGTTGAAATGTTTGTGTATCCACAATAATCTTCCTGCATTGTCAGGAATCTTTCTATATCCAGAAAAATCCTCCTGTAATAGCAGGAAGGTTCCTGTAACAGCAGGAATGTTCCTATACCCGCAGAAATCCTCCTGTATCTGCAGGAATGTTCCTGTTTCCGCAGGAATGTTCCTGTACCTGCAGGAATATTTTTTGCATGAAAAATATTCTTTTTGGTATGTCCTATTAGGGGCTCCGTAGTACGCATCCCTGGACTACTACCTGCAGGAATCCTCCTGTACTTTCAGGAATCCTCCTGTACCCGCAGGAATCCCCAGTACCCACAGGAATCCCCCAGTACCCACAGGAGTATTTTTTGCATGTCCTTTTAGGGGCTCCGTACTACGATGCCTTTTGTGATAGGTGATAAAATGAAAAATAGAGAGTGTTTCTTCTCTAATACCGCGTCTTAGACAAGATAACAAATTATTATTTCTTGTAATCTTTTGTCCAAGTTTGTGTCCTCTCATGAATTTTATAATCCTGGTGTTTTTTCACCTTTTAATATTCATGTTGAAAATGTTTTATCATCTCAGACTCTGACATAATGTTTGAACTGTACCTATATAATATCACCTCAAAAAGCTGTCCACTGAAATATTTAATCGTACATCACAAATTATATTAGGTGTGAGGGCGCAATTATAATTTTGTGTACAAGTATTTTGCATATATTATACCCTACTTGAAATTGTTACATTGGCCTTGTAATTTTGAATTAACAAGTGTTTCTTTTAATAGCACAAACATTGCTGTTTTATAGACCCAACCAAACCCACAGCTAGGTACTATGATTTAAAAGTTCACATCAGTCTATTCGTAAAGTTTGCTACTTTTATTGTCATATGAACCCTGATTTGTTGTGTACTAATAATTTTTTATTACCTTTTTCCTGAATTTACTAACAAGGGGGGTACCTAACATCAGAAATGCTGACATACCCTCCTTACTTCTTTGGCAATATACCATGTGTAATCAGGTTGGGGGCGGGAATATCTTGTTGGGACACACCAGAATCATAGTACAACAGTCTGATTTTAGTCTGTACTAAGATTCTGGTACCATTCACAGTCTTAGGATGTACTGGGATCTTAGTACCCTTGTGTGTGCACTGGACCATGACACTCACCTCAACAGGTGTATGGGCCAATCAGAGCCCTGGTCACTGGACCATGACACCTACCTGTGCATACATTATATTGGTCAAAGGTGGGATGGTGAAACCACTCCACCATTTGGTACTTATATTTACATCAAATGATACATTTACTTCCTTATTAAACAGCACTTGGCTAAAATAAAAACGTCATTTTGTAGGCATTAATTTATCTATTCTTTAATCTTGTAGGTTCATATTTATTAGCAAATTTAACAGAAAATTCGCAAATAAATTCTAGTATAGCAAGGCTGGGGGGAAAATTGTAAATATAGCCATTTCTCAGGAAAAAATTCTGAATTTAGTTCTGTATAAAAAAGTGCATGCATAAAATATAGACCCTTGCTACCTATGGTGGCTTCAGAATTATGCATTTTGATGCAGAAGTAAGAGAAATTTGATGATTAACAAGTGTACTAAGTTCTAAGTACACCGCATGATCCAGGGACTATTATTCAATCTAGGGCGTAATAAGAAACAGGTTAGTCCTGAACCTGGTAATACTTAAACTTAACGTAACCAGGTTTTAAGTAAGCCACCATTGAGTATACCTACTGTGATACACGGAATGTTTGTGGCTGTTGAATATAATGAAATGTCAACAATTATATTGAATGCTTCTACACGACTTGAATTACAATGCCAAATAAAGTTAAATTGTTCTTTAAAAGAATTGTTCCTTAAAATGTAATTACTGCATAGGTACTAATCTTACAGATCAGTCGTAGGGCAGTACCTACGATCACGAAGTCTGTAATTGTTACAATCCTATTCAGTCGATATGTATTAGCTTCACTCCTATCAGCCATGTGCTTCATAGATAAAACGGTCATTTGGTACACAATGACATCACTCATACACTCTATGTGGCATAGATTCAGTCATCCCCAGATCAGATCTAAACACCTGCCGCTACTTTGTCATGTTCACAAATAAACGCCCTGTCAGAAATCAATAAATTAAGGACTCATAGGACAAAGTGACTATTGGAGTCCCAGTGCTTCCCTGTGAAAACATGATTGAGTGCATGCCTTTGTGGTTAGATTCTATTTTTATTTTCGTAGAATGATGTCTAGAATGTTGATCTTCTGGGCATTGGTTAATGGAATCTCCAGGATACATCGTATAAACCAGTTATATGAAAAGGAGGCGACCTACTTAATATTCTTTTTTTGGTCGCAGATACTTTACCCAGCAAATCATTACTTTTACTTTTATAAATACGTATTTATAAACATTTTAGAATATATTATATCAATCATCCAGTATATTTACTTAAAGTCCAAGGTCAAAAAAATCATATATTGCACTTATGGGACTAAATGTTATATGTCACGAAGGTCACCTATACATTAGTGTTTGAACATACACACCTTGCCATTCCCCCTCCCACCTGTCACTTCCTCCAGACCAACCTCTGCCCCAGGCCCGTGGGGCCCCATAGTCACCCACATACCTTTGTGTACGCCCTGGAGGTGGATTTATGCCACTGGAGGAGGCATTTCCCGGAATGATCATTAACAGCAGTGAGTACAACTTGTATTGCCTATTACTATGTAAGTGTCTCCCCATAGTAAACATGACATCGCGACTGTCAACGCAGGGAATCCATTTTCCCACTTGTTTTCATTTATTTTACTACCACTTCTTATAGTTTTTTTCCTCTGTTTCTTTTGCGGCACCTAGCCTTGGTATGTGTGGCTTTCAGTGTTGGGGCATAACATGGGGCGCCGTTGATATTTTATCTATGGGTAGCCTTTTGAGGTGGAGATTATAATGTCGTTAATATCTCTTGCAGTCATCTCTTTTTATATACCACCATGGGAAGCGATATAGTTCGCTCACCACAACCTGCCTACAACATGTCACAAGACGATATTACAGCAATTACTCCGTCAGATGTATGGGTGCTGAACCCTATGCAGTGTACCCATGGGAGATTCCCCTATTTATATAGTCTTTCTTAACTCTTGAATCAAGCTCTTTGTTTCTCACTATTTAAGGTGTCGTTCACAGGGGGTATAGTTAGTTAAAATCGGATAGAGATTGACACCGTGTTGTATAGAAGAACACATATTAATTCACGATAATGCTATATTGTACGTTTGTTTTTTCTTCTTTTATATTATTCCCGTTCCTTATCTTCTTTTGATTAGGCCAAAAAAAAATTATTTTTTTTGGAGTGGGGGTGGGGTGGGGGTGGGAGAGGAATCTTCCTCCTGTCCAAAAGGGCATGTTATATATCAAAAGAAACACAATTTCAATTTCCCCTGTGGAGTGGGGACCTTCATGTGAGGGTATGGAAGAGCAGAATAACTTCATTGGAAGTCCATGAAGGAGGAATTCTCCTTCCATTCTACCAGTGGGCATACCAGATTCGTAAAAGGTGACAAACTTGGGGTTTCTTGTGGCTTGGGGTGAGCATGTGAGCAGCTGGTGTCCATATGCGCAGGCCCGGGTCTACATGCTTGTCTTTTTTCATGGGATTCCCCCTCAGTGAAACACGTCTGAGTGATCAAAGGCCGTGGTTTGTCTGGCCCAGCCTATGGGAATAAAAGAACACTTGCTATCCTAAGAGTAGGGGAATGAAGCCCCAATAGCGGTTTTCCCCCTCACCCCTCCTCATAGATTCGGTCATCCATAGATGTGGTCACTGCTGTGTCGGGCAAGCAGCATAGATATACCTGTCCTAAGAGAAAAGAAAGGACTTCATGTCGAAAATCGAATGTCTGAGTTCCTCGATTGCCCCCAGATGACTTGTAAAACTAAACAAACAAACACAATTTCAAGGTGAATCTGAGAGGATATGTGGCCACAATAGTCCGTCAATATATAAGGGAGTGGATCGGCAGATTTTTTTCCGACCCCCTCCAGTAAGACAAAATTGATTGTGATCCCCCCCACCAAGAACTGATTTTGCAAAATGACCCCCCCCCCCAAAAAAAAATATATGGATACATGCATGGAATGATGCATCGTGATGGGTATTTGAATTGCCCATATTTAGTTTTGACCCCCCCCCACCAGTATGAAGGTTTATTGAGTTTTGCCCCCCCCCCCCATCAAGGGCTCTTTTTCAAAACGCCCCCCGCCTATATCTAACAAGCCCCCCCCCCACCTGGCAATAAATAACTCATCCCTTACATGTAGGATATATTGGGGTGAGCCTAGCATTGGTATGTGTATCTAAGGGGAGAGAGGAGAGTGTACAGGTGGTAGTCATGTACACATAGTACAATGATATTCAATGTATAGCGATAGAAATATATGTTGTGTTATCAAGTACATAAAGACAAAAGCTTTCAATATATAACAGGCCTAAGCCAAATAAATAGAAATTGTATTATGAACACTATAGGCTTATTAAGCAGAAAGAGATCTTTCCAAAAAGTGGTCTGCCATTTTTGTACCTTTAATGGTGTTAATACTATGGTCCAGGATTGTCTAAAAAAACAAAACAAAAAAAAACGGCCCTGTTTTGCTAGGGTCGGTCGGGTAACTGAAAACAAACCTTTTTTTTTTGGCCTTATCTCCTCTTTATATATGAGACACGTGTACCCTCTGTTTTCATCCATGCTTTTTTTCATATACTCAAATTCAATGAGATTCTCCTTCCCTGTTTCTTTCTTTATTATCATTATCCCTTGATTCTTTTCTTATCCCAGCCCCTGCCCTATACTCATAGTCCTGCTATGTATTTCTCAACCGCTACGAATTGGGACTGCCCACTACTTGTACATCGATAGTCCACTTTACCTCTGTCGCAGAAATTTATATAGGAAATGTATGGCTCAATCGTGCGACAGAGGCCAAGTGGACTATGGGTTGGAGCGGGTGACACAGTATTAGGCCTAGGTACGATTGCCTATACAGATGCATGAGTTTCCCTCTCTATAGGCACCAGTCGTAGTGTTTGACCCTGTATGTACCAGAATGGCCCTACGTGAGAGGGCAGGTCGGTATGATCCGGGAGGGCTATAATCTTTGGGTTTGAGAAATGACTTCCAGTTCCCTTTCATTCTGTAATACATTATTTGATTTGATTAGCATTTTTTAAGCTACCCGGTCGGCAGCGCCAGCGACTTCCGCTTGTACCAGGACAAATGATGGAAGCTGGCGGAAGTGACAGGTATCCCTGGTGGATGTCTCTATCTGTTTGTGGGAGGGGGTGCGACAGTCACTGGCAACACGACTCTATGTCGACGAGCAATAGAGGCCCAGGAGGGCGATTCATAAAAAAACCCACGATGTCAGCAAGGAGAGACGACAATAGAATTGTGATTTTCTTCAATAGATAAGAATTTCTGAAATTGGTACAATTTAAATTCTTATAATACTGTATTCAGTCAACATAATAAGCATTTTAAGTAAAAGTCTTTAGGGCCTGATAGGTTTGGAAGATCTATATATTGTGCAAATAATTCATGATATATCCTTCTAGAATGATCGTTTCTAAATCCATCGTTTAAAACTAGATGGGTCGTCAATTTTTATGAATCGCCCTCCTGCGCAGATGGCTAGGCGTCACCTCCATATCCACCATATCTTTCAGCAGCCACGCACAGTCCTTGGGTTCAGCAGCCCTTCAGTATAGGACTCAGTATGGAGGCCTAGTGGAGCCACCATCTTGAATTTCGCTGGTTGAGCTAAAACCCACTGATAAGACATACCATGATGGGTACCTTGTCCCTGGGCAACACCCACTTCCAGGGACATGCTGGTCCCATCTTATCAGTTCTTATCAGTGAGTGTTGCCGGAACCAGCTCCAGACCAGCTAGTGGCCATATAGCTCCGGGGTCCGGTTCTGGCACTATTGGCCACTAGCTGTTCTTGAGCTGGTTCTGGCGACACACACTGATAAGAACTGATAAGATGGAACCAGCATGTCCCTGGAAGTGGGTGTTAACCAGGGACAAGGTACCCATCATGGTATGTCCTATCAGTGGGTTTTAGCTCAACCAGCGAAATTCAAGATGGTGGCTCCACTATAGGCCTCCATACTCAGTCCTATAAGGCTAAACATAGTTTCACACAACTCTTGGGTCCTGGGAGTCCCACAAGCTTAAAAAGAACCTGAACTACTATTCATGAAAGGGGAATTTCAGGATACTTCTGGGAATGGCTCGCCTCGGGCGCCAATTTCAATATCGGCATGGGACAGGGAGAAAAGAGGAGAAGAAATTAACAAACTCCCCCTTTTTTTGCACATTTCATTTCCTACTTAACTTTGCAGACACAATTCATGGGTTGTATATATATATATATATATATATATATATATATATATATATATATATATATATATATATATCTTTCAGCATATATATATATATATATATATATATATATATATATATATATATATATATATATATTTATTATAAAAGGCCATTCATGGAATCGAAAGCCTATAACCGTCCAATGAAGCAATTGTGTCGGGTAATGATGAGCATTCCACTTATAAAACAATTGAAGGGGAAAGAAATATAAGATTATCCCACTGGGACATTTGGGGCATACGTTCCTATTGTACTTTCTACATACTTTCTGCTATTACCGATACCAAATTGATTCCCATGCCTTTATTTTGTACAAAATACCTCCCATTAAAATAGGGCGTATATGTTTTTATCGGGCCTTTCCATTGTAGAATATTTCAAAGTCAGTAATATGCCCATCATACTTTGACAGAGGGTTTTTCTTAATATATTATGTCGGGAGGGCAATTCTTAACTGACGACCATTATACAATGGTCGTCAGTCTTTATGAATCGCATTGCAGACCTTATTTAGACATGCGTTTATTTTTAATTGATCATTATATCTTCGTTCGTTTTATTTGTAGACATTTTCAGAAATAATCTCAGACTGCTTTGCCGAGGTAGGTCGGGTGACCGCAAACCAAACTTCTTTTTTACCAAAACTTATAGATACAGCAGACGTAGATTAAAAAGCTATTATGGGGTATTCCACATATTACTAAGCCTCTGTTGACTTAAAAAACTCATTATAACGGTGGTGCTGAAATATAGGTTAAACCTGAATCATGCAAATATATTTGCAGTGTTGATGGTGTAAACTGCAGTTGTTTTCACTATTACATCACTGAGTAGACAACAGTGAAATACAACTTATTCCACTCCACACACACAAGTGAGGGTCACGCCCTCTCAAGCCAAGCACAATATGTACTCGTCTCTCACTCTATGAGAGAAAACAACGCCACAGGTCAAATGGCAACTTTTGATTTGTTGGAATAAAGTTTACTTATGGATTTAGCCCTCTCTACCTTATTTGTAGTGGTGCTCTTTACTTACAGGCCCCATTGACCGACATGTGGAGTGAATAAGTGTGTTAAGCTATGTTTGGCAATTACTTGGCACTTAGTTTATGCCAGCTTAAAGTAGTATTGACAAAGGACTAACTGTTAATCCCCCATATCTATTGGGCTGAGAAAACGTGCACACAAGCGGATTTCTAGTTATGCATTGGACATCAGTGGGTAGAATGGATAGGGAGTGAAAAATAAAATCAACGCTCACATTAGGGTAGAATATAATGGTATTACTTAGAACATCATTATGTCTGCTTGCATTCCATATTTTTCCTGTTCCATGGAGAATTATCACCCAATGCAGTTTCGGGTTACTATGGTAACGTACCACCTACCCTTTCCTCTATGACATGCCATCAACAACACAGAATTGAAAACAGATCCTAAATACTCATCTTTGATATTGTCATTGAGTATGGGATATAACACATTTGAAACGTATTTGTCATTTTCAGTTATATACAGCAACTGATGTTTGGGGAAGGATTCCCAAAGTACTGCTAGGAATATCTCTTTCAATGACACCTCATTTTGATGCACCTTAATCAAGAATTCTCCCCAGATGGACATTTTTATCTGCCCGCATTTCATAAGTGGATCACAACAGTTATGATATGATCTTTGAGGAGGAACAGCAAAAGAAATCACATCACAATTACACTCATAATCCATGTAATTTAAAGTCAAAAGGGACAGTTAGAAAAGAAACACAATCCAAGTCACATATATATGTCAATTCAAGGCCTACCTTCGAAATCCAATGGGGATAATTCTATAACACCCATTGACTAGCACTACTCATTATTATTTCCAATCCCAAAAAGATTAATGAAAACTGATAAGGATGTCTGCTATGAGGTGTGCTGGGCATGTATGGTCGGTATTGAAATTGTATGCAAAGACACTGACTTGTCTTAATGTTAATTTACTAATAGGGCAGGCAATATGGAACATTGAGGTTTACCTTTAAGTTGATGTTGGCAGTGCAAGTTCCTACTGGAGGCGCACAGCTATCAGCCGTGGAGGGCAGCCTCATCTGTCAGGTGTCAACTATAACATGTGCTTCTCCCTGGATGACCTTTCTCACCTGAGCATGCAGAAGGTCAGCCAGGTAGGACCACACCTGCCGTCCTTCCCAATTATCATTTCAACACATCAACTCACCAAACTGCCCACTGTCACATTCTGATGTTTCCTCCCTGTATCTTATATATAATTACCTTTACAAACTGGATGGTAAGGGGATGTTGACCGTTCCCTTATCAGGCATTTAAAATTGTAGCTACCACGGCAAATAGTGGCCTTGGGGTGGTATTCCCCATTTGTCCATTTACTACAATGCGTTCATAATTATGAACAATTTATGTCGCTTTATGGATATATTGTACGGCAATCTGTGGATACTTTGTGCAATCTAATCAGCATCCATCGACAAGGTGTCTAAGCCTGCCAAAATGGTCACTTTATCGCATATTAAAAGGCAAAACAGGGCCTCGCAGGGGCTATTCCTTTCCCCCCATATAGTCTAGTGAGCAGTGCCATTGTTGGTCTTGTAAAAGTATGCTCATGACACTAATGTTAACGATTCATTTAAACTTTAAAGTCTTAACAGAGTTGTTCTTTTACTTTCACAGATTGTCGGCAGGTGGCGTGTCGCAGCATGAAGATGGGCATGTGTTTCATCGTGCTGCTGGCCGGCTTTACGCAGGGTAAGTTCTACATATTGGAGGTTGTCTTCCATTCCACCACTACAATTATCACCCTGACAGGACCTACTGTAATATCTGTACCTTATTAATATCTGATAACTGCCGTGTCCATTTATATAGACCATTTATGTCTTCAGTTACTAATGAATGCTATGTACATGTGAACAATTGACGGATGGCATAATGCCCAGTAGGTTATTTCTTAAGGTGCTTCAATCGAACACAGCACACACTACGAATACACATGGCAGCGCTATTGCTATGGAATTTCTGGTACGACTTGAATGGTACAGTCGAGGGCTTTTAACTTACGAAAGAACCTACAAAAGCTTTATGTCATTGTAAAATCAACCCGGGGCCACTCTTATGGAAAGATGATTATATTTATCAGCGCAGGGGTGGGGGTGAGTTTTTGGCAGATGAGCGAAAGAATTTTTATGGCCCACCCCATCGAGAGCGGTCAGTGATAGCGCACATGCTTTTTTTTTTCTAAAAAGAGCCAAAATCTTTTACAGCCCCATAAAGAGAGGTCAAAAGTTTGTTTGTCCCCCAAGAAGCAGTCAACATTTTTATGCCTCCCCGCTCACCCCCGCCCCCTGCCCTACTGATAGATAATGACCCTCCCTTAGCGACCACTGCTGTATTCATTCATGATAATGACGAAGGTGCATCGTGCATAATTGTATACAAAACATGGTGATGAAACAGTAAAGGCGCCGTGGACGTGTAATTTTATAACAGAATCCTTTTCATTTAGCATGTATACGTAGCAATAATGCTACCACAGCAGAAGATAGCATGCACTGGAAACTTGTACCTTTGAGGAAGTCCTCTGTGCAGAGGACCTCAGGTCCTCTTTAAGAAATGACGATCCTAAGCCATTAATTTGAGTATGGGGTCATCATTTTGAAGACACCATGTTTTGCCACCCGATGGCTCCACTATGCTGTGGTGCAATTTGATTTTGAAATGTATGCAATCTTATAGGTAATTTCACTGATAAGTGATACACTTATCCACATCACAAATGTTTCAATAGCTATTTATATGTATGTCGGTAAGGCATGTATCAGGCTATTTCACTCAAGTAATTTAGAGGAAGGTGTGGGCTGTATGCATGCTTGAACACCTTTTGTGTGTCTAAAGGCAAAATTAGAAGTGCATGGATTGGCTGTCAGCTGATGTTCACATAAATTTATTGGGCCTGGCAAATGGACAACACCCATAATAAAGGCCTGGCCAATGGGAGGGGGGTAATTCTAAAATAAGTCTACTTACTATATCAAAACAAATGGAAATCAAATACAAAGTTACAGTAATCAAATTGACTACCGAGACCCATCATATTGATTGCATTGCTTCCCATGAAAAGCGATCAATTTGAGTACTTTGGGTCATCAATATGAGGACTTTAGGTCATCAATTTGAGGATCGGGTACTCCCCCAGGACCCATCAATTTAAGAATCTAAAGTCCTCAAATTTAGTAACTAAAGTCCTCTGCACACAGGACTTTTTTCATTCATAGGTTTTCAGTGTGGGAATATATTCTATAATACTCAGCGATAGACAGAATTATTTCTAATTGCTATCACACGCTGTTTATTAGACTTACTTATACTCCCGTTCCATCCGAGATGAGACTGAAACTGATATCTTATAATCGATGACAGGAATGCAAAACAACTATCGATTAATGGTAGAGCTCGGGTGTGATATACAGGAGATCTACTTTGAAAGTGGGGTGATTGAATGAGATGGCAAATCCAGAGACCTCCCTGGTCCTCATCGCGTACCTGGATTTATACAGGAACAAACATCGACCCCATCTCTCCCCTAGCCTGTACCTTTTTATCATACCCTGATATTCGGAGGCTGACTGAAGTAGAGTCAAATATATAGTTCACTGTCTATTAGATCTGTATGTATGGGAGGAGAGAAGTGTTGTTCTCACCCACAGTGTCAGTGTTTAGTGTACACGAGTGGATACATTGGGTGTATAACATAAAAACTTATCATCTCTTATCCCCTAAATAAAGAAAAGGAGAAGATAAATGTAGTGTTTGACACATACTGGAAAATGGAGGACATGGGTGAGCCGATGCATTATATTCCAATCGCCTTGTGTATACACATGTATTCTATCTACAAACGTAACAGAGCCTAAATGTGACTGCAAAGTAAATAATTGCAAGTGGAAGTTGAAGGGAAGTGGTGCTCTTGCATGCCAACACCTAATACCAGAGGGGAAGTTGTTTTAATGAGAGTGGGGTAGCGTTCTCTAATGAGACATTGTAATTATCAGTATACTAGACATTAGAATGTTAATAGACTGCAGGGCTACCAGACGAATATCGATTTTGTCTATCTAAGAGAGGGGGATACCAATTTCATTATTCATATCTGCATGATGCTGTACTTATTCCAATCTTGCTGAAGTTTAGTTCTTCTTGTATTGAAGTATAGGGCAGATGGTGCAGAAGTATGATAAAGCCTTTCCCGAAGTATAGTGGTGTGTCCAATAAAGAATTGAGTGAAAAATGAAAAAAAGAAATTAGGATGAAAAGGGTGAAATAATAATTTTAAAAGTAATTTTTCACTTTTTTCACTCTATTTCAAATCGAAATAATCCTTTATGGGATTGCAAAATGTTGAAACAGGCCTCGCTCAAAATGAAATAAAGTCCAGGGGCCGCAACTCAGATTGTCGCTGAAACACATTGCAAATTGTGATGAAGTATGGGGCAGATTGGACTGTAGCTTAGAATCAATCATGCTAGCTGAAGTAGGCCCCCTGTAGTGCAAAGTGTGCTGAAATGAATAGTAAAAAAATATTGGGCTGAAGGACGGTACAAATTGTGAAGTATAATGCAGATTGTGTTGATACATGGTACAGATCGTACTGACGCTTTGTGCCTGCATGTGCTAAAATAGGCCTGTGGAAAAAGTAATGCCGATGCATAATGCAAAGTTTACAAAGATCAACCCTGATCAGTCCTCGAAGCTTCAGATACCTCGCCACCTCAGACGGATTTTACATAACATTTTCAAAATCCGAGGACGTGGGGCTAACTGTATACACAATACCTGAATCACCGGGAATCTGCCGTTTCCAAATGAATGGTAACAATATAATGAAGTTTCAAATGCAGACATAATTACGAAAGTTTCTCACCTTCTATTTTCACAAATGTAGTTATCTGTTTTGATTGATGTGCTGAGGTTTGATCCTGTATGGCAATAGTTGGCCTGGGACGGAAGTAAGGGCTAGTTCATGAGAAACTGCCGCCGATGCTCTATTTGAGAGTATTCAAAATGATGATAAATACTATTATAATTATCTTAGTATTGCACCTTCTTCATTTCTTTTTTACAACCTTTATTGCTTATTTTTTGACCTTATTCATAATTTTTATATCAAATAAGGTCTGCCAATATGTCCAACTGTCCTGCCTAGGTAGATGTAGAGAGGCATTCACGAAAAAGTGCACAGCCAGAATTTGCAACAATAGAGAATGCCTATAGTTCAACCATAGTATCATACCACAAAGGGCTCCATCGTCTATTGCCCAAAGTATGGACAAGCTCATGGAATCTACGTCTATGGTGGCTAGTGCATTTATTATAATTATGGACAATATCTAATGTCAGGAGGGTGTTGCTCCTATTGTAAAAAGAGCTGTGGGTAGGTGCCCTCTTTTCTAAACAAGTCGTGCACTGCTTCACCATTCAACTTGCACTCACCACATTAGTCTGAAAAGTCACCTGGTGGCTGTTGCTAAACCCTTGGAAGTCACTTCTGTCGGAGGTGTACTTCCAAAAACGGAAGGCACTCATCTTTGGTAGTCTCTTCTCTATTGCATTGCCAAATGGCACTTCCCAACAGAAGTGGTCCAGAAGTGGTTACTAACAACCCCTCAACTGTAAGTTGCTTCCTACACTCTGTCGCATAAGTAAATAGTTGTGGGCAGTCAGGGAAGCACTCAGGTGTGACCACTTTTCGCAACACAGTCTGATATGTGGGAAAGTGATTACTTCTGGACTACAGTGTTGGAAGTGATACTGAGTGGTTAAATAGAGGAGGGAAGTGGGATGTGAGGTACCTACCCTGGAAAGCAACACATCAATCTTTTCGCAACAGCCTCCAGCCCTGTTTAAAATAGAGAGAGCTGCACTACCAGGTACCTACTCGTGGCACACACTCTATATATAGTATATTATACTGACTGACTTCTCCCAACTAGGTACCTACTCAAATCCCCCTTTTTTAGCACCATACTTGAATGACCACTTTTGAGCAACAAAAGGGACAAGTTATAGCTACATGAAAAGAAAGGACTGGAAACGAGGGCATTTTTAGCCAGCTCTTCCTTCTACTATAGGAGCAACACCCTCCTGACCCCTTAAGGTGGGCCTAGTACAACTATACACTCTTCTAGATGAATGGTACCTTGATATTGGTAGATCAAACGTTAGTTCATGTAAACAGAAATGGTATTGTTTGATCCTTGGCAACTTAGTTTATGCTGTGTGATATAACAAAAGATGACACACTCTTTTAGTACTGTACGGTTGCTCCCGCAGTGTATATATATATATATATATATATATATATATATATATATATATATATATATATATATATATATATATATATATTAAGGAAATGGGCATTACTTGGGCGATGTCAAATATAAATTTTCAAAGAGCCATTTAGTTTTGCACGCTCGGTATAGGGCTGACCCGGGATACATTATCAACCAATGAGATGACTCCCTCCATTCACTGCAGAATGTTTTGGGTACATTATGTAACACCTGGTACCCATCATGCTGGCTCTTATCAGTGCTATCTCACCAGGTCCCAGCTCAAGCAATGGCGGACCAACTGGACCTCAATACTAAGCCCTATAGAACCGGCCGCCATTCGTTCAATTTCCCTTATAAATCTATCCTGCAGAACCCCCTTTTCCCCAGTACTTAACAGGCTAACTACACATTTTTGACCACAAAAATGCCAAAATAAAGGGGACACACCCCCTCCTTTTGGGCCGCGCCTCCTCCTTTTCCAAATCCTGGATCCACCACTACTTCAACGGTTGGTACTACCCGTAATTGCTGGTAGTATATTGGCAATATAAAGGTAGAACTTAATAGGATAAATTATAAATAAATATGGGATACTAGGATTAGTGAAAATACCAGCTGATACAGGCAAATAACGCTTATCTCATTCTATACTTTTAGCATTGCAGTTAGCTAGAATATGGCAGTGTGGGACCTGCATGGAGTAGGCAGGTGCAGTCGGCGCGGAACAGGTGGTACACCCATGTAATGAAATAGAATTGATTGGTGAATCAAGTCAATGGCTCATTAATCATGTCTATTGGTGGCCACACATCACGCCATAGAGACATAGGCCATGTGTTAGATCAAGCATACACTATGTACAGCATGGTTATCTCTTTGTTCCTGCTTGATGCCCTGCGGGGTTTCACCTGCTTGGACAACCCATGTAGGTCCACTTCATACCCACTTGCGTTAAGAGTGAGTGACATCCAACCAGGTAGGCTCTTTCAGGAATAGACACATAACTATGCGGAGAGTAGAGTAGAGTTGTGATAGTGAGTTTGTTTTATGTAGTTCCCGTGCTTTGCTACAAGGTATCATCATAGACTAAAAACTTGCGGTTTTATTTTGTATTTGGTTGGTTACCTTTGTTTTTCAATATGTCGAGCTCAGAGAACCCAGCGTGCTACCTCATAGTGAATCCTATTTACAGATGATCGTTGAAACAATATCATGCACTGATCATAAACAGGCCTGGATGGATATCCCCCTTTTGAAAGTCATTAAGAACAACAAGCACTGTCAGGCGGTATTAGATCTTAGCCTTCTAACAATATTGTCAAGTAACTTCTATGTTATTTTTCTAATTTTCTGGGTTTTTCTCTGTGTTTTCCAGAATATTTCCCTGTAAATACAAATACAATAATCATTTGTCACTTTTTTTCTAACTAAATCTTTTAAAAATATAAAGCAGATAGACAACTATTTGTGAAGGACAAAGAACTTTCTGTAGATATTAATAGACATTTTCAGATCTGAAAAATATGTATTTTTAGCACTTTTACAAGGTTTTAAAGTGAATGTAACAAAGTGACCATGTTAAGGACGTCTGTTACGCGTCCGTTACGTCATATGGGGTCAAAAGGGGTCATATGGGGCCATATGAAGCAGAGGAAATTTTTATATATGGCAGGCTCTAACTTCGTTAGTAATTATCATATGAAAATTCTAAGGTTACTCACCCTTCTAAATCAATATCAAGGAATCCAATGGTGTAATTTAATTTTGTTCTATTCGAAATGGTTGCTTAGCAATGGGCCGTTTTATTTGACTATGAACCAAGCTTAGGAGCCACTGATGGCAATGAGTAAAACTTATCATTTTACAAGGTATTTTCATGATTATGATTTTCTGTTTCATGATTATGATTTTATTAGAAAGAATCGTATCTATATGATGAAATTTTATAACCATGGCCCTGAAGACCTATATTTTCCATTGGAGTTGATAAATAATCAGGAAAGACAAATATATTTTTGACGATTTTTCACCTTTTATTTGTTGCAAACTCATTAGCTTTAGCCCACATGCATAGATCTATAGTCGTCTCATGTACGAAAGAAAAGATATGCGTATAGTCACTATACACATGCTTCAAGAAAAGTATTTGATTCATAGGCAACGGTTTCTCACATAGAAAGCATAAAGAATTGCCTCACATTTGGGTTCCAAGTACAAAATCCGACAAGAAAGAAGTGTACTATGATAAAAAGAAATCTGCTCACTAAGTATGGGTCTCAATACTTAAAGTTTCCCTGACATGTTTTGAAGCGCCATTGATAACTTCCTAACCTCTCAAGCTGCAATATTGATCTAGATATCAGGTTAAAACTAAGTGAATGTAGGATATCATGGCCATATTCTGAAAATTGTGTGACCTGTTGCCAAGGAAACAGTGGCAAAATTTTTTGGAAATCTTCAATTTTCCTTTACTTTCATCACTCTCACAGCCATTGAAGAGAAACTTGTTTAGGGTGCACATAGGAAAACCACAGAAGAAGTAAAAGAGAATTCCACTTCTTTTAAGACTATTTTGATAACTGCAGCACCTTTACCGTCACCAAACAGGCTGTCAGATTGCCAGATATTGGCAATTTTCTACAAACCTGTCCTGAGAATCAGTCAGACAGTGAAATTTCTTCCCTTTCAAATTTCTTGAATCCTTGCTCAATTGATTGCTGATACATTGACCGGTTTTCAGAAGAATGCAATTATACTGGATGCAATTGATTGGAAAGAATGTGTTAAAATCTCGTGAAGTGTTACACATAGAGGCCCTGCAATAGGTGCAAATTTGAGCACGGATGCAACAACCCCAATGGGGGTTGGGACAGGGGGAGGGGTTCCAGAGGAGTAGTGATGGACTTACATTGGCAGCCAAAGATCTTTTTAGTCATCCCATTGAGTTTATTATAGGGAATCTGACTACAATGGCCATCAAAGAAGTATCAAAACTGCAAAATATTGTGTTTGATGCAAATGGTCTCTGTGGCACATATGATTGATATGCTTCACAAAGTTGAAAATCTGACAGCAGATAGGCTTGTTTAGACTAAATTACCCCCGATTGTAGGATATTCTTATCAACTATTCAGCTGTAAAAATGAAACATTTTCCTAATTTCACATCTATTCTGCTTAGAAATTGTGTGCACGGCTTCTACTGTATGATCCAAATAGAAATAACCGGTAAAATGCATTCAAACTGAAATTTCCATTCAATACACCGATGTAGTCCCATACTTGGGAATTTTTATAGAAGGTATGTAGGCCTACAGTGAAAGGAAGCTCTTGGCCCTTGGCTCAGTTCTGACATTATAGTGACACAGATGGTGTTGCATGAAAAAGTAAGTGTAACCACTTGTAAGTGTTCTGTCAAACATCACACATGTAGATTCGGCTGGCGTGTTATGACAAGGCTGAGAACTAGTGTAGATAGTAAAGGCTTAGAGTGGAATTTTCACCCCAAGTGATACTGTCTCTGAGTACGGAGATTAACCAAGCGATTATAATTTGAATGCTTCGATCCTCACAAGACTGATCATGCATCAGTAATTGCCTAAGGTTGATAGCTCGGACATCATGCCCTATTCCACCTCAGCATCTTACTGGTGCCACGACATATCCATATGTAACCTGTCAGATTCGGGTCAAAGACACAGCCCTTCTTCGGTCATGACTGGGAGAGGTCATGTAAGGGTAGGGATGGAAGCAAGGGATGGCAGAGCCTAGGAACGGCTGCTATCCAGAAATGCATTCCAGATGATGTGATCAGATCACAACATATACGTTCCGCTTTGGGTCTCTATCTATCCATGTCAAATGGGTTATCACAGATAACTATGACAAATGGAGGGTGATATTCAAAGTATGAACAGAGGAAGTCAGGGAATAGTTGACCCAGTATAGGTTTATGTCTGGAATATATGCGTGTTAAAGATATTTTTCACCGGTGATCACAACAGGGGAAAAACAGATTATAAACCCTATTTTCAGCAAGAAGCAATATTTCCCTTCTCCCCAAATGGGAGGGGAAGGGGTGGTGGAAAGAGAGGCAACTAGGGGAGGGGAGAGTGAGAGAAACTTCACCAGCTTAAGTCACACCTTATGACCTTTGTCAAGGTGCCGGAGAGGTTATCATCAACTCGACATGAACTGCCGTGTGGTGCGGTATTTCACTGATCTCACTGATCCCAGGTGCTAGAAACGGCTGGAACCATACATGAATGGTGAAATGCGAAATCAAACCGCTGGATCTATCAAAGTAGCAGACCTTCAGGCCATTTCCTAACACACTCCGACTGGACTCTTTAAGTCGCACCAGAAATCCTATAGGGAAAGCGCAGGAATTTGCAATCGTAGGGCTGGCTGCGATCGTAATACCTTAAGAAATGTACACTTGCATCTCATCTGCCAAGAAGGGTGTTTCAGCCTAGCCTGGTAAAGCAGACTGACCCTAGGAGCTTTTGGTTCTTTTTTGTAATTTCTGCTATCAAACGAGCAATTTATTCCAGGGATACCTGCGCCACACGCCGTCTATCTGCGTCACACCAGAATTAGCTACGTCATGGCGGCTTTTCTGCAGATGACGTTAGGGACCAATCCATTGGGCAGAGGGGGGTAGTGTAGGGCCTATGTACTATAGGGATGGACCTGGCCTCTCATCGACCAAGGCTAATTAGAACCAGAGCCGAGCAACTGTTTTATAGATCGATCAGCCTGTAGCAGCCAATCTCTAAATGCACACTAACCCACCAAGGGGTGTTAGTTTAGAGATAGGATAGGATCACATTGAAGTACCTTCCCTTTCCAAGCAGATGCCTTGGTCCCTTTGTGCTTCTGTGAAATAAGCTATGTGCCATGGTGGATCCGCTTGGAGAGTGTGACAGGTCCTGCTCGAAAGCTGCTCAGAACTGCTCTGTTTGCGCTCCTATTTGGTGAGTTTGTCTTTTAGAGAGGGGAACGGGAAAATGCATCACAGTGTTTTGAGATGGTGTTGTCACTAAATCGGTTTAGTTTAGTAAATGGGATTTCTTTACTAAAAAATAAAAATTGGATTTGTTTTGTTGGGGTCATCTTTACCCAACTGCTCCTCTTATCAATATGTAAATGACAATTTCCTAAGTTTAATGACCATCTTTGGCACCATGGACCTACTCATTTCCAATATTAATTATGTGAAGACCTCCTTTTTCAGATGTTTTAATCTTTTGGATATTATTATTTATTTTAATTACAAATTCAAAGACAGGGATTTAGAAACTAGCTGCACCTCACACAAGTGTAGTTATACAAGTGTAGGATTTGGGGTAATTCTGTAAGGTACAATTGCATGGGAATGCAAACTTACTTTTAATACATTATTGTTTCAATTATACCATTAATGATTGTTCTATTTTATACAGGCGTGTGCTATACGACTGTATAACACCACCCAGCTAGCCCCGAGTAGCCCCATCAGCTTGTTTCGTTCCTTTGATATAGTGTGGTTTGTACCTTGTCCTTCTTCCTTTGTTTCCATTAGCATACATGTACTGTGCCTTGCTTGGGTCATTCATTCTATGAATGTTACACTCATTTCAGCACATGCACTTTCAATTTCTCATTTTTCAAATTTCTCCTTCGCACTAATCACATGTAACTACCAACTACCAAGCATCACAACTTATTTTTTTTATGATAACTCTGTCTCATCTTACACTTATCCTGTGGTCCAAAATCATCTAGGAATAAAACTCAGAACTGCTCTAGAAGTGAATGCCTTGCTTGGTCCAATTTTACAATATTCTAGGCTGGGAAATTGCAGTAAGGCACATTTAGAAATATATCTATACAATTGCAAGTATGGACCTCTGCTCGATACTATTAGACTGATTGTAAAAATGTAACCTTTCCAAGCCTATGAATAAAACCAGATGTCTTGAGGAACTAAGAAAGTATGATAGCCTTCCCATCCTTTGCCCAACTAGTATTTGCCTAATAATTATTGCAACTAACTTCCTTTGTTGATTATATTCCCCCATAAGGGTACGAACCACCAAAAAAGAATTTGCATGCCATTATTGATTGTAAAATGACCTAGATGTTCACAAATCCTATAATAGAATACCTTACCCAGTATCTCCTACAAAGCAATAATGGTTAATGCGATCATTTTTTTACAATAAGTGATTGTTTTAGTGTGTATGAGTAATAGGCAATTGGTGCGTTACTTTGTGCTGTCCTTATATGGTCATGGCAGTTTACTCATAGTGCAGCAATAAACATGTCCGTGTCTATATCGACAGAGTAGCTCCTCAATATCTTCCTCCTTATGCTATATATATATATATATATATATATATATATATATATATATATATATATATATATATATATATATATATATATGTATATATATATATATATATATATATATATATATATATATATATATACATACATACATACATATACATACACGGAACATTACTCAGCCAACACCCCTCATTCCCATATCTGCCATTGCGTACCCCATTGTATCTGCAAACTCCTTCTGCCTGTTATACCCTTTGTACATTTACTGTCTTCTTGGTTGGGAGGCGATACCTTTTATGCTCTGTGGTACTTTTGACTGTCATGTACACGTGGTATGCACTCTATATGCTGTCTCTTTGCACTGACTGTCTCTGTTGTGTCTTGCACCCTTGCAGTGCCTTCCGTAGCTGAGGGAGCATCTCGGGGCAAAGCCGGGGCGACTGGAGGGGCTCGAACCAAGACCTCTTCCTCTTCCTCAAGCGGGTCCAATTCATCCCCCTCCTCTTCCTCCTCGTCTTCTTCACTTTCAGCAAGGAAGAGAGGCGGCGAAAAGCCATTTGGGGACGAGGCGCGGCTTCTCTCCAAACTGCTGCGAGGTTACGAGAGGGCGGTGCGGCCCGTCGACAACGCCTCGCACACTATCAACGTCAAGGTCAACTTTGCTCTGACCCAGATCCTGGATATGGTAATCATGATTATTGGCATCATTATGTGTTTCTCTAGATAATGCCTTTACTTGCGCTAAAAGACTGTTTCGGTTTATGAGGTTAAAAATTATTGGGTAGGTGGGTCGAATCTATTTATTTCTAATCTGTTTTTTTTTTTGTTTCAAGCCTCCGAATTACCCCGAACTTGACTCACATTATGTGTAAGGCCACATGGTAAGGCACCCCTGCATTATGTGAGTGAACCAAAGGTTGCCAGAAGATGGCCAAAACGTACTAATTTTTCAAAATTCAATAAATATCTGTAGGACTGGCTCTTTCTGTGGTAGGGTCGGCAGCCGATTTGGACCCTGATAAAATCAATTTTATCATTCTTTGATTTTGACATTGACTCCAGCATATACCGTAGTCTCAGCATACAGCATTATTCCAGGAAAAGGGCGAATCCCTGCAGTGCATGTTGGAGGGTGGGTGGAGCACATGCTTTCACCTCCCAGCAAATCTGTGTCAACTTTTGTCATGCTGCGCCAGCCTCACCCCATGCGCTCTTAGGACTTGACGCGTGGGTGATCACGGACCATGACAAGATATGACGCATGCGTGAACATCCCAACCAAATTTGTGAAGTTGAGTCAACATGCGTGAACCTTCACCAACAATGACACATGATGACATCATGTGTCATCACACATTATCACATACACTGACACATGGGTCATGACACAGTATCACATATATTGAAGCACAGACTAATTTGTGGGTGGGGGATAGGCAGGGGGGGGGTGCAGGTGGTTGTGGATTTCTGATATTTCATAACTTTATTAACATCAATTCAGCTGTTCATATGCTGGTTCCCATTGAAGATATCTCTCCTCTGCATGTCATGTGTTGCCCACTTTGCTTGAAAATGGATAGATATTCTGTCAGCTGTGTGAGTTGAATTTTCCTTGTATCAGTCTTGAGAATGCCTGTTGAAATGATAAGAAATGGTCATAAACAAACAGCAGCAATCTAATTTTGACCACCCACTTACATCCAAGTTGATAAACAATGACCATTCCCATATGGCAGCCTGAATCCCCCAGAATTTCCCTGAGCCTTGCTCACATAGAAAGTTCTACATTAATTTGGGGTGTTGAGACAAATAGCTGAATTCAGCAACAAGATAGATGTTCAGGGATTAAGATAATATCAATGTGTTACTGTATAAATGCTTATCACATAGGATTTCAAGTCAAATCAATCTAGAACTGTGTGACCACCTACCACAAGATCTGTTCTCCATGGCTGCCTCTGCCTGACTGTTTTGAAAGCAGGAGGAGAACAAAGGAATGGGAGGGAAATTTGAAATGGACCAATCAAAACACAGAATAGTACATAATGTGTCATTGTGCGTGAAGTTGTGTCATGGGTGAGAGTTGGCGAATCTTGACGCATGCTCACATCTCCTCACACAGTCTGTCATGCTAATGTTGGACAAAGTATCTGCCCCTATTATCACTCAATACAGAGTTTTTTAACCAGCCTATGAAGACATCCTGTATATTTGCTCTAATCAGCTGTGACCTAGCTGATCAGTAGACATTAAACCTTCATATCCCATCAAACCAGGACAAACAGATACTTAGATATCATGTAAAACATATGCAATTCCAATTCAGTGCTATGTCCCATAGACAAAACAAATGAGCTATTATGTCTAATGTATGCACTAAATCACATATACTTGGCTATCATTATGTTCCTGATTCATATGTATTTCATGCCATGTAAAAAAGAAACTTGCTCTGTGAAACATAAATTCTCATATTGACATTTACTCAATAGGCCCACTCTGCAAAGTACAAGCCATAAGAATCTATACAGTTTCCATAGTCTCTTATTGTTGAAGGCTTGGTGAAGAAATGTCATGCTAGGTGAGAGTTGACAAGTATTGACACATGTTGACATGTGCTCACCCTGGTCCCCTCACATCTTTATTGAAGTAAGTGAAGACATGTGAAGCTGCCTGAGAGTTGACAAGTATTGACGAATGCTCACCCAGTTCCCATTACATCCTTATGGAAATGAGTGAAGATATGTGAGGTTGGGTGAGAGTTGACAAGTATTGACACATGTTGACATTTGCTCACCCAGTTCCCCTCACATCTTTATGGAAATGAGTGAAGACATGTGAAGCTGTGTGAGAGTTGACAAGTATTGACACATGTTGACACTTGCTCACCCAGTTCCCCTCACATCTTTATGGAAATGAGTGAAGACATGTGAAGCAGTGTGAGAGTTGACAAGTATTGACACATGTTGACGCATGCTCTCTCAGGTTTTACTGAAGGAAGTGAAGGTTTGTCAAGCTGAGTGAGAGTTGACATTGTATCACACAAAATGACATTATTCGTTATCACTCAATGTACTCACACATTCCTCACCCAGCATGACTCATGTTCACTAGGATTTGCTGGGCTACGATCGTGAATACAACTGATAACCTCAGGGCCGCCATGGCTTCTCCAGGTCTCTGTTTTGGGGAGATTTTCCATCATACCACATTTACGTTCCTTAGGCCTATATCTAGACCATTTAGGCGGGACTTGCTTCGTTAGCGTCGGCCGTCCAGAATTCCATAGATAACAGTCTTTCTGCTGTATACTTTTAATCAGTGTAATAGCCCTTTGTACGTTCTAATCAGAGTAATAGCTCATAAATTGTATGTTATAAGAGCCCTCACTATATTTCCATGTCCCCGGTACATGTATCACTCAACGCTCTGCTGTGCTGATTAATGACCTATACAGCCGCATACACTGTAAAAAATGTGTTTAGCCCTCAAATACTTTTCCTGCTAAACACCTGTTTTTGCTAAACACTTTCATTAGAATAAACACTAATCAGCATTTAAACACTTTTTTCTAAACACTTAAACACATTTCAAGAAAAGGTGTTGAGCTTATAGGCAGCAAATTGTCATGGGTGGGGGGGGGGGGAATGGGTCTCGGATGGGGGGCACTATAATTTCATATATATGCCTATATAGGGGACCTCACCATTGTTACACCCCCTTTTTTTCCTATGCCCCTATCTCCTGGACCACGAACGAGAAAGCTACAAAACTCTAGATATGACATGGAGTCTCTTTTTTTAATTTCATATGTGCAATTACTGGGTTATATACTGGCTCATTTACAATACTCTCTCATACACCGGATTTGACCTCCGATTGTAGATGAATGAATGAAGATGAGGAATTCTATGAGCCTTCTTCATCTAATAGTGTTAATAACTTGCCTTTTAGGACGAGAAGAACCAAGTTCTTACCACAAATGTCTGGTTCTCACAGGTAAGTATAGAATTAAATAACAGTGATCAATATGGCATATTGATCTCATACCACATACTACAAGTGTAAATCCAGCTCAATAGCTGAAACTATTAGGAGATGAATCATGGCAATTCCTTTGATTAGGTTTGTGTAATATCACATTATCATTATGGAGACATTCACGATATAGTGAAATCTCGTGATCAGTGGGCTTGGGAACAGACTGTATCGTAAGTGATTATGGTGCAAGTGTCCAAATAGTGTCTATGGTGTTTGACACAAAAAATATTTTGCATCATCGATCCTGACACCACTTTGGAAAATGCAGAATTCTAATTATTCTGACTGTTGCAGGAGTGGAAGGATGAGAAGTTAAAATGGAACGCAGAGGAGTACAATGGCTTAAAGAAGATGAGAATACCTCCTGACCTTATATGGCGCCCTGACATTGTGCTTTACAATGGGTAAGTATGTACTTGTGGTAGTGATTCTCTTATATTGGCTTTCTCCATTTGTTTCTACTAATCTCTCATCGGCACACTCTCTGCTGAGGCCAAGGAAATGGTTGGTTCATGTTTGAAATGAAGGCAATTTGGGAAGGGGATAAATCTGTTTTAAATCGACGGCTGTTTTCGTCATTTTTTGGATTACTTTGCAGTTCATGGGAACGTGACCTCTGTTTTCAAGTTTGGAAAGGGGCCTATATATTAAATTCAGTGCAGCGAGGTGAACATGAAATATAACTTCTTTCCTTATGTGGCCTAAGCACAGGACTTCGTATGCACTGTACACTATTACACCTGCATGCAATCACTGATTGAGACAGTTACACTATATCCTTAACCTATCATTATTGTGTCTGGGTCACTAAAGCAGGTAATCCACCAAACCCCATTTCTTGTTAAATCCGGCCAGCAGGCATCACTGGCTTCGTCGGGGACATATTCCTTTTAAAATTTATCCAGTATGTTAGAAAAAGGCAAGTCACATTCTATTCTAGTACAAATCGGTTCTTGAGTTACCTGTCAAATATAAACAAAGACACCTAGAAACTGAAGTAAGCCCAAATGGTATTGATACTTCTCATTGGGTTGGTGGAATGCCTGCTAAAGGCATGTTCGACTATTCTCTTTTAGGCCTCCCAGTGGGCACAGAACGTTGAATCAACGTTAAAATAACGTTGATCCAGCGTTCTGTGCCCACTGGCTTATTAGATAATTGGCTTATGCATGTAGTGGTCTGCATTCTTCGCCTATACATGACATATCTCTGCATCAATATTGTGAATTAATAGTGAATTGTTTGGGTTACTGTCACATCGCTTGGGATAAAGTTGATCCATTTACTTGTATTTCCTTCAGTATAAGCCCATTATCCGCTTGATAAAATACAGTATGACTGAACTTCCAGTGCAGTTCCCTTTAAAGATTATTTTGGAACTGCATTTGATAGAACATATATGTCAATACAGCTCCTAATTCAATGAAAATACAAGGTCTTTTGTATAAATACTGAAACCCCAAATTGATGATACCAATTTATAAAGCCATAGGTTGTAAATGTGTTAACCCCAAATAACATAAATAAACGTACCTTTATCTTCATTCATGATTATTAGTAGAATTCTCTTGTCCTCTTTTGACTGATGGTTCTATACTGAAATGGCAGCCATCACATTCCCAGTTACGACCTTAAGTCTTCACACTGACGACTAATTGGTAATTTCAGATGTGATTGGATTTTCAGTGTAGCTGTTTTGAATTCCCACTTTAATTTTGTGTTCAATGAGATTTGAAAAATAAAAGATATTCACACATGTACATCCACATTAAGTGTATGTGCATACAGTTTGCAGTTTGCCTTTTGAGTTCAGAGGTAGCTAGTAATTTCTGTTAACAAAATATCTGTTTGGTGGGAGCAACAATGCGCTATACCTGTATACTGGTCCGTCATTCAGAAGGCGGCGGTATCGGTGAGTATACTACCCCCACACACTGCCGCTAGATTACCAAAACCATGCCTGGTAGATTGTATCACAATGTTGACTACCAAGACCCCCAAAAAAAGACCCCATGAGAAAGACATGAATGATAATGAAGATGAGGAATATGACATTCTTGGAGAACTCATGTTGAAGGTTTTAGCATGAGAACCAAGCCGAGTGTATCATTGTCTGTTGTAATGGTGAATGTTGTCCGAAACTGTCGTCAATATGGCCAACGTCCACAGGACATTATGCACGAAGGATAAGGGGGTGGAAATCCTGCAGAAATTCAGCTCCAATTAGCGGTATAGTCCTATGGACGCTGGCCCATATAATTATAAGCTCACGCTGAATGCCTAAAATCTGTAGTAGTATTGACAATCTACAGTACTGAGCGCCACTATCACTGAAACATGTGCATTCTGAAAACCCAGACCCCAGACAAAAGAATATTTAATGAATCAATTTAAAATGTTTTAAAATCCTTCTAAGGGAGAGCATTAGCAACATTAGAGCTATTCTGAATGGGGGTTTCTTCATAAATAACGGACTTTTCAAAACAGACCTGAGTAGCTGCAAATCAGGATGTCGATCTGACATGAATGATTGCTTTGTGATGGAAATGGGAGGGCGCATGTTTGGGGATTCATGGCAGGTTCAGCAAAGATGTCAATACGCACGTGCCACATTGTCTAACCTCGTAGAATGAAGGCAAAATAGAAGATTCATTTTGGATTAAAGCAAAATGAAAATAACCACAGAGATGTGTTGTCCATGGACTGCAGATGTAACGATATTGATGTGGAAAGTCTTCAGTCATTGAACTAGTTGATTCCATGATGGTGGACTTTGGCACGATAATATTACTTCCATATATGACCGAATTACCAATGGTTAGTCTTCCCATGGAAAACTTGCCATAGGTCTTTAGCTAGTGTACCGGTGTTAAGATATTTCTTCGGCTTTGGGGATTTCACCCCACTCTCAGTTATCAGTTACACACATGTATACAGTTATTGTCTAGGTAGTTTGATAAAACTATGTAAAAGTAAGGAATACGGAGGTGTAGGCCAACATCAATATCGTGACAAGTGCATATCCAGAAATGATAGGATAAGATGCAATAGTTTGTCAGTGTGTGTTTATGCTACGTCTACTCCATTATTCACTTAGGTTGCATTATGGTATAAATACTAAGTATCGTTGCTCATTTTTTCCCATGAAGTCTATTACCCCATATAGACTTATGGTCATATGGACTATGCTATGAGATGTAACTAGCATTTTGTCCATGTTATAGCATTTACATGAATTGCCCAGGGCGCCTGGTCCTCAAACACAATGATAAATGAAAACTCCTAATGGGGATATTCCACCATTGGTGGCCCGATTTGGGGGTTTCTTTATCAGATATTACAGGACATCTTTACTTGCTATTTTCAGAAGTCCCCAAACCAAATTTCTTGAAAGATCATTCAATTTCTTCAGGTAAACCCTAGCTTTACAAGGCAAAAGGTAGAATCCCACCAGGCGTTCCATGCTTTCAAACCATTTTTGGTCTATTGGAATCTGGAGGTTATTTCCTAATACTACTACTGCAGCCTTCAGGGCGTAACAAAAGTCCCTTAGGAATAGCAAATGCATCTGCAGTCGCATGGCTGTGTGCGATCGTAGTATACATAATACTGTGTTTCGGAAATGGCAGCACATAATTATGAGGTCAACCAAGCCTCGTAGATTACAATAGACAAGTCGTTAAGGCTTGGAGATCATAGAATGCATACTGGCAACCGGCCTGGGAATGGTATACTCAGCACCAAAACATAGATTTACAAAATTAACATAACAAGTATCTCTTATATATATTCACACTTACTGCTCTAAATCGAATAATCCTCCCTGTAATTAATTGTACTGATATTATTTTTTTTTATTTCACTAATGAAACTATTAAGACCAAATTGAAAAATACCTTTCATAGAGCTACAGCACTGTCTTAGCAAGCAGCGTATGTCTCCGACCCCAAATTAGCCATCATACATGTGTGAGTATATCTTACCGTTGATGGCACTCCTTCATGCTCACTTCCGATTGAACCTGATCGATTATAGGAACTACAAGTGATGATGTCTTTTGAAAGTTACAGGAGGTAACATTCTTTGATGATAAATTTATATATTTCCAATTTGTAGTTTATTTCATCTGCTGCAGGGGCGATGGTTTGTGAACAAAATTAGTTGCGTGGTCATTCAGAAACATACCGAGAAACTTGCCATAACATAGACCTCATACATCTATCTTATATACAATGTCATTATACTTTCAATCTACATGGGACGTGGATAATCTCAATATCAATTTGGGAATTATTCAAATGATATATTTATAGATTACTGGACAAGGGATGTGATCATATCCGTGGTCTTAACATTAATGATATAATATCATTGAAACGTAACTGATCGGGTTGATCCATATTATTATGTTTAGTTTATTTCCGGTATATGTATAATTCATGTTCCTTATCATGCATTAATGTCCAATGCTAAGCATTCACTTTCATGCATTGGGAACCTCTTAGTGTATCCCTATCTGATGATACATCCTCTTGTTAGTAATTTTAATTGGGTTTGTCTGTAAATCTCTACCTTGTAATTCGTGCATTTTACGTCTGTCTATTGATATGCCACATTCAAGCTTTAACGGTAGGGTATGGTAGTTCAGGAATTAGTTGTTGCATAACATCCCTTACAGATCATAACCTAATTCACCATCTCAAACCATCACAATCATTGTTTAGTTTGTGCATATGTGACCCTGTGAGGGCATATGATCTTTATTAATGCCAAATCTAAGCACCACATAAGTACATTTGAAACATCACATATTTTGGTCCGGAAAGACACCAAACTTCCCACCGTTGTCTCGGCTATCAATAATATTTGACAATAGCTCAATTGAAACAAGATTCAAATATTTCAGAAAGCTTCCACTCTTTTTAACGCTTAAAAATGGGACCAGCAGTTGCTAAAGAAACCTGTGCTTTTAAATTACGCGTAGGACTACATCTCTGGCTGAATAATATGGAGATCAATTTGGCAGATACATTACTGCTAGGTCCATCCTGCTGTGCATTATTACATTATCCAGATTAAGCTATGTCAGCACGTTAATCGTTACTATAAATGATAAAACACAGTGACAGCATAACCAATTAACTCATCCCTTTTTTCTACCTTCAGTGTGGATGACTACGGTGATAAGGTTTACGCCCAATGCCTAGCTATGGTGGGTACGGACGGGACGGTATTCTGGGCTCCTATAGCCAACCTCCGGAGCACGTGTAAGCTGGACCTCACCTTCTTCCCCTTTGATGACCAAACATGCCACTTTAAAGTGGGCTCCTGGACCTATGACGGCTTCCAGGTGGACTTAAGCAATAAGTCAGCAGAGATGGACCTTGACCAGTATACTGTAAATGGTGGCTGGGACCTTATTTCCACAAAGACAAGACGTAACGTCGTCTACTACCCTTGCTGCCCAGAACCCTTCCCTGACGTGACGTTTTCCATCTATCTGCGCAGGCGCACATTGTATTATATTCTCAACGTCGTTGTCCCCTGTCTCCTATTATCCGGATTATCCATGCTTGGTGAGTAGAGATTTGTTTCTATCTGCCAAAATAATCCAAATTTATAGAGACATATGATTGTATGAAGGTATCAAGTTATATGTGTGTGGGCTACTCCGTTTGGTATGATAACTGTTATCATTTTGAAATACTGATAGTTGTTTTTAAATTTTGTGATGAGAAATGAGATAGTACATGTGACTATGAAATATCAACATTTTACTCTGATAATCATTAATTTTACCAGAATCACATCGCGAATTTATATAATTTAGAACATCTTGAGTACCCTCTTTATATTATTAAGTTTGTATCATATGATATTCTACACTTCCCTCCTTTACTGAGAACAATTCTTTCCTAGACCACACAACATGTTCCTGGCCATAGAGCTCTATGTATACCAATCTCTGTTTGGTTTCTACATTCAACTGCTTTCATCATTACCTAAGTTGCTGCAGATCGATCGATTTCTTTTCATTCTGATATATATAGTCCAGTCTGACAGAGCCACTAACAGAGCACCATCCAGCCACTCTGCCGAGAGGGGCTAGGGACTACTTCCACACCCTCACAAAAAAAAGAATGAGAAGAAAGGAAAAAGGTGGACCTGCCCTCCCAGCAGATCCAGTGGCCTCTTTGTGCTTCATTGATGCCATTTGGTTGGCCTTAGTTGTCACCCCGCCCCCAGGCTGCCATAGATGCCGCGCCTGGGCTCTTTCTGTTGTCTAATGTGGTAAAGGATGGTTCATGGGAATGGATTCCTAACAAAAAGGACTTTATGTTTCCACACAGGGGTGTTTGATTTCCACAGGCATTAGGCATACTAACGTCCATTAGCCATCCCCTCTGACCTTAATGCTTGCTTTCTCTAAGACGATCCTTGAATGCTTTTAGCTAGCCTTACCTGAAAAAGGTTACCTCCCACTTAGTTAATTTGACTTCGCTGCCGCCTTTTCTGTATAGACATTGATTTCATTTGGTAAAGATGAGATTTATCTAAAATCAATCTGTGTTTTCATATAAGGAGTGACCTGTTTCTGGATAAAATCTAAATTACCTTTCTAAAACATCTTTATATTTGATTGATTTAGAAACTTGTATATACATGTAATTATCTCCATTTAGTAATGGGTTGTGGTAGAAGATCATGTAAGAAGGACGCCAATTCATCCCGACAATTATCAATAAAGATAAAGATAGGCATACATGATTGTAAGTCCGGACAGGTAGTGATACAGACCACGGCCTCTTCTGGACTTGGGTAATTACCAATCAAGTATGGATCAAGTCCCATGAAACCTTCTACCAAAATCATCAATCCCAACCGCAGGTTGCTGTAACCGTCTTCCCTGACATATTCCCGAAGGTTTATTACAGAACTAAATGAATTACTCTCTGCACCCCTCCATTGTGATTACACTTGCTCTATATATCCCAAGATAGGGTGCTCTATAGTAACTCTGTCATTCCCTTGTAACTCCATCATTTAATATCAAGACATGCCTTTGACTAAGCCACCATTTACTACTAGCCTGATTGAATGGAGCTTCCCAGTAATGGACTCCTGGAAAAGCGATTCCATCTTTTCTCCCTTACATTGTATCTCCTTAAGATTCCAAAGGCTAGACTAACACTCACAGACTAACACTCACAGGGGCCGTCTCATCACTATCAAGGCAAATAACTTGAACAATTAGCACAATTCTACTCTACTAATAGTTTTCAACGATTGCAAAACGCTCATTAACAGGACTGAATATTAGCGGGATCTAACCTTCGCCTTTAGTTTTAGATGCCTTTTTATCTAACAGAGACCGGAAGTGTTGCATATCCACCATGCAAGCTGTGTGTCCCTTACTATAATATCAATATCATTAAACTAAGCTGACCTCTGTTCATCCCAAGGGCACATTAAGGCAGACATGTTTCTCCTGTATACTTTTAGGGTTTTGGCTCCCGCAGGAGACTGGAGAAAAAGTATCCCTCGGACTGACCGTACTTCTGGCCTTCTATGTGCTTAGCCTCAGTCTATCAGCGCGAATTCCAGAGACGTCGGAATATGTACCACTCCTAGGTACTGTGATCATGAGTACAACACAGCTGATGACCTTTTGAGCCCTGCCCAATTAAACAGAAAAAAAAATACAATACAAGTTACTCCCCCATCCCTTAGGTGGTGACTAGGCTCAATCCCATTCATCCAGCGACCAACGTGGCTTCCCTGCTTTTGTAATGGTCGATGGTCTGTACTGCCCACTCACATGGAGTTTGGCAGAGCCATAGGTACATTATTTTTACCACATTAATACATAAAATGAAATATATCAAAAGGCTTAAAATGGGGGCTAAAAGTGATAACACATCAACCTGGCTCAATGGTGTATTGAGAGACAATTGTCCTCTGTGTTTGCATTTTTCTAGGTTTCTGGATCCCTGTGACACCTGCAAAAAGGTCTCTCTTGGACTGACCATGCTATTCGCCTTCGAACTGTTGGCCTAAGCCTCTCAGAATACATTCCAGAGACACCATACCATGTGCCTCTCATAGGTAACCTCTCTCTACACCACACAGTTTCCCATCAACACACCCACCACATTCTGCACCATCACCCATCACATATATGGAGCATCTCGCTCTTTAGAGACGGCAATGGGTGGGTTTCTACCCCTAGAAGACAAATATCACAGCTATAGGTCCATCACTGGAAGAGCCTTTGGCCGGTTGAGCTACAATAGAAATTGCACTTTATACAGTATATATTTGGTCCTTTGAAATATGTTGCATCCAAATGGTCTAGTGTACCGTACAAGTTCAAAGCCAGAATCTGGCTGACTAATTAGAGAGGCAACACTGTTGACTAATCCCAATAGGTCTATTGCCTTATATGTTTTGCAGTGCGATACCACAGGGTGGTAGAGGTGTCCACACGATTTGTTGATATGAAAAAGCACAAAAGTGTATGAAACAACATATTTGTCCTATATATCCTTTTAGGGTTTTGGCTCCCACAGGAGACTGGAGAAAAAGTGTCACTGGGACTGACCGTTCTTCTGGCATTCTATGTGCTTAGCCTGAGTCTATCAACACAAATTCCAGAGACATCGGAGTATGTACCACTCTTAGGTACTGTGATAATGAGTACAACACACAACCAATGACCTTTTGAACCTTGCCTTTTACCAAACAAATAAATCACTCCCCACCCATTAAGTGGTTAAAAGGCTCAATCCAAATCCAGCGTACCCCTTCATCATCCAAAGACCATTGCAACCCCCCTCCAATGACCATTGCGACCCCCTGCTTCAATAATGCCTTATGGACTGTTCTGTCAACTTGGATGGAGTTTGGCAGAGCCATAGGTGCATTATTCTTACTACTTTAAAATGAATGATGAAATGTGGAAAGTCTAAAATAGAGCGCAGAGTGAAAAGATATCCCTTACCCACCAACCTAGCACTATGATGCATTGAAAGACAATCCGTCCCCTGTGTTTGCATTTTTCTAGGTTTCTGGATCCCCCGTGACACCGGCGAAAAGGTCTCTCTAGGACTGACAGTGCTTTTGGCCTTCCAACTGTTGGGGCTAAGCCTCTCAGAACGCATTCCGGAGACATCAGAATATGTGCCTCTCATAGGTATACTCTCTCTAACAACACAGTCTCCCATCGTCACACCCTCCACCACCTACACTGGCACCCAATGAATATGTAGAGAGCGCCTGGCTTTTTTAGAGTGTAGAGTTGGGTGGTTTTTAATCTGAAGTGGGTAGTTATTTCAGATTCAGTTCATGAATGGAACAATTCTTACTAGGTCATGTTATTGTAAACTTACCCATCATAGAAAGTAACTTTGGTCCACAAAACAATGTTTAGGTTCAGTCTGACATGTTTGTTTGTTTTTAGACATACAGAGTATTGATAACCCGATTTCACGAGTTGTCAAACGGTATGAATGTACCTTATTCTGACAGCATCATACTGTATACCAAACTATACAAAAGTTAACATTCATGGACTTGAGCAGCATGTATACCATACACTTCAATTAAGAACTGTCCCTCATTACATCCTGAAATCAGGATGCCTAGTAGGCATAGAGGAACCATTGGGCACCGTCCATTTTGCACTCTTGCTACATATTATCCTTGTGTATACATAGGTCCTTTATCTAGATTCAAATATTGTTGTAGTCGCCGCTATCCTTCGTTCTCATTCTATTGTCTATATTTCATCTGTTTTGTTTGGTTAGTAGAGTACATGATACCATGTGTTCCTTTTCCCAAGCGAAAAGTGATTCTCCTTGTGTGTAATATATTCAGAGCTTTGTGTATGGTCTGATAGGTTTGTATTTTTTTCGTTTTTCGTGTAATTGCAGGGTTCTGGTTGCCCGGGGAAACGGGCGAGAAGGTCTCGCTTGGCCTCACCGTACTTTTGGCATTCTATTTGTTGAACCTCAGTCTGTCTGAGCATATTCCAGAGACCTCGGATTATGTGCCACTGATAGGTAGATCCACAATGCCATATGTATCAACATATATGCATTACTCACTCACTACTATCCCAGTAATAGCAGGCCACAAATAAGTGACTGTTATTCTATACACTTTACGCTCCCCTCTCCATTTTTATACAGTGTAAAGGTATTAGCCACTCTGCTGACTACCAAAACACTGCCTATTTGATTGAAAAGAATGCCCAAATTAAAAACCAATGTTATCAAAACCTCTGAGACTAAACATTGGTATAACACAGCATTTAGGTCTACAGCCAACCAACTGACTTCAAGAACCAGCTGTATTGTTGCCAATTGCTCTTATGCTGCAATTGCATTTTGTGAATGTTTCATAGTTGGTACCCTAAAAAATAAGATTTTGAATTGGCTATGAGTAATGTAAGTAATATAACATCCGCTCTAGGTTAAGTTGATGCTTTCTAAGAAACTCTAAAAAGGTGAAAAAAGCACTTTAATACCGTTATTCCCCCCTTTGGATCATTTCGCCTTCTTGGTTTCTGGTGAAGGTATCGAACCATTAGGGTCCCTGACCAATTAAGCAGATATTTTTCAGATGTACCTCTCTCAGTTAATTCTTTCTCCAATTTCAAAATTTATCATCGGGGCACGTGATAGGAGCAAGAAGAACATGATTATATGTTTTTTTCTTGTTTGACGGATCTTTCTTGTGTATATTATTGTTTAAGTAGATAGACTAAATTTGCAATGCTCTAATGGTCTGCAAGTGTGTTTCGCTGTACGCTTCGTTTTCAATTTTGTTGAATGGAGCATAGATTTGTTGTAATTTAAATGCATTGTGATTGGCCTACTAGTGTAGTAGAAAGTGAATGGAAATGCTAGAATAATATTTAACATTGTTCTAGCGTACATGTATAATGTTCCTATAAATGTATATGAACTATGCTGTCTTAATTTTAGAATTGAATTAATCAAAGTAATATCTGCCAGTCATTGGAACACAATTTGGAACAACGCTAGTATCAATATAAAGGTTATGATTATAATTGGTGAAAATACTAGGTAATACAAGTTTACTTTTCTCTTAGTGCTCTGAAGCATCAGTCCTAAGTGGAGCACTATGGTTACCTTCACTCTGAATGTATAGGTAGAAGCACGGACGATTGCGTATAGCAATCACATAGTCTCCCTACACCACACTCTTACCTATGAAAACCATTACAGTAGGGAAGATTCCCAAAAGCATTGCTAAAAAGAGCCTACATTGAACAACAGCCCATGAAAGCATCCCCTTCCCCTAACCTACCCTTAAGGATTTTGGCCAACTCTTGAATTCGCAGGATGTCTTCCCTGGACCCTTGTGAAACGGGTGGTATATCTCCAGAAACCTTCCCTATTGTCCTATCAGATTATATCGCCTTTTGGTCATGTGTTTATCTAATGTGAGACTGTGCTCTTTTGCATTTATTCTACATTTTCTATTGTCTTACTCTAGAATGCTACGCATGTATATGTTACTGTTGCGGTCTAAATCCTCAATCATGAAACGTCATCAGGACATATGTGCCTTGTTTTGAAATTAAATGGTGTAGGCCTATTTCATTCTGGCAATGTATGCCCATAACGTGTGTCTCAATACACACCACCATATGTATATATGTAATGTATGGATAATTTATGTCTTAACAACACATTAAACCGACTCGATCTATCTCATAAGTATATATGTTTTCGTAGATAATGATGAATGGAAATTTATTCAAGCTATAATTAATGACAATGATCAGTATACAGGAAAATGAATGTACACGGCCTAATTATTCCTGATAGCATTGCCTGATCCATATAATTTTGTTCAGCATTGCCTGCATCTAACCCCTGTTTCATATAATTCTTACAGGCGTGTACCTCATGGTAATCATGATTCTGACGTCCATATCTGTGGCTATGTGCGTCTTTGTGCTTCACTTACACCGCCTAGGTCAGCGTGCAGTCAAAGTGCCGCCATGGCTACATAAACTAGTGACACGCTACCTCGCCCGGTTAGTGGGCATGTCCTAT